>JAVGWX010000004.1:42674792-43291042 GCA_036924085.1 Ariolimax columbianus | reverse complement strand
CCTATTTGACTGTTATAAGTTTCTTGGCAAGTGAGCAGTACGGTAGGTTGCCATTACTTTCCGTGCTCGAGAAAAAAACCAAGTGTCTGCGAAACTGGACACAAGTGGGAATCGAACCCGTGACGTCTGGATTGTAAAAACCGAGCGAGTTTCACCCCTAGGCCACGCAGCCTCCCAACTAACTATTACAAACGATAACTAACTAGTAACTGCAGTGAAACGAAATACTAATAGCGACCTTAAAATTAATGAGCACAGCAGGACAAAAGCCATTTTGATGCAAGGATAGAAACATATATTTAATAACGGCTCGGAAGATAATGAAAACTTTATTTTTGGGTGAACAAAGCGTTACTTTAGAGCACTATATGTTTATGGGGAACACTGTCACCAGTGTCACGATTACATATCAGTTCAGTTCAGTTCATCCCGTAACCCATCAGGTCGTTAGGGCACACTTGAAGACACTCCCACAAGCCCACGCCACCTCTCTCTGTCTGCTACCGCAGATCGTGCTTCCCCGGGACGAAGGTTTGACCACTCAGTGATATTGTCTGCCCATCTCTTACTTGGACGTCCTCGCCCTCTCTTTCCTGGTACGAAACCATGCTGTATGAAATGTGTAATTCCGCTGGACCTTGTTACGTACCTATACCAAGCCATATTCCGATTTTGATAGCTATGAACAGATTATCAAAAGGCCCAACTGCATTTTCCACTCTCCGTCGTATTTCTAGGTTCGTGTCAAGAACCTTATATGTAACATTTAGGAGTCTTCTAAAGCACCTCATTTCCGTTGCATATATTCTACACTGGATATCCGAATTGATGGTCCAAGTCTTACAGGCATACACAAATATTTAGAGCACCAATGAACGCATGTCTTAACTTTTATGCTGTTGTCGAGCCGCTATCCTGCCAAATGGGTTTCAAACGCGTAAGCCCCGCTGTTGTTTGTGCTATTCTGGCAATTATCTCAGGCTGCGAGCCCTCATCACTGATCAGTGATCCCAGGTACTTGAGCCGGTGTACAACTTAAGAGTTCCTGACTATTTGCGTTAATGAAAGATGTAAACCCTTTCCGTGTCATTAGTCATTGACTTTATTTCTCTGCATTTATCTCCATGCCATAGCTCTGCGCCGCTCTGACCAATCTACTGATCAGATCCTGGAGTTCCGTTTCCGTGCTTGCCTGACCATCTATATCATCTGCAAATCGTAGGTTTGTATTTTTCTTGCCCCTATTCGGACCGTACCAACGTTTCCCTCCAGGACCGCCTCCATTATTCTTTCCCAAGAATACAATGAAGAGTGTTGGAGAGAGTTTACAACCTTGTCTCTCCCCCCAACAGACGTGTGGAACCATTCGCCTAGTCTTCCGGCTACAGAAACTGCACTTGACGCCTTCTCATAAAGGTTCTCAATAACTTTCAAAATATTGCTATGATCATGTAATGCTTCATTGTTGTCCATACGCTGTCGACCGCTTTTATTAAATCGATGAAGAAATGATATGTGTGTTGTTGATACTCTCTCATTCAATATACGCAGATTAAATATCTGCTCAGTGGATCTTCTTCCCGCTCGAAACTCTGCTTGCTCTTCGGCAATGATATTATTTACCAGTGGTTTTAATCTGTTAAGGATTATTATTACATAGCATATCAGGAATCATCTTTGACCTTCAATCGAATCCAAATGACAGGGACTTCAGAGTACATGTATGTTGCTGCAACATATCAATGTCCGGCCTATCACGGCCCGTGCAACCATTTCACTATCGAGGACTTGCACTTTGAGCGTCTTCCACATCTACCGTACTCGACGGACTTGTCCCCACAATTGATTTCCATGTCTTTGGACCACTCAAAGAGACGATGAATAGGCGCAGCAGGGGCTGCACAAATGGCTTTATATGTGACCAAAAGAAATTCCTACTAGGGGAATGCATGCACTTTGTAGGCGCTGGGGACATTGAACACAATGGGAAATACATTGAAAAATGATAGGTGTGTGTTACTTTTTTGTTCATATATTTGGAAGAGAATAATCATTTTAGGTTTTACATTAAAGCGCTGGAAAAATAAGATAGTTTGTTCTTCCTTCTTCGTCGTTCGTTCTCAAACTCCCGCTACCAAGCCCTGATAAGGGCTTTGCAACTAGCAGGATGCTGTCCGGAGAAAGGAATGCGTTGTAACGAAGTTTAGCTTGCCTGCAACATATGCACCTTTCCGTCAGATCATCCGGCTTAAGTTCGGCATTTTTAGACTCTTTCTAACCTTCCTTCTTTGATCCCTTTTCCTGCGTTGCAGCCTGTTATCCAAGATCCCCACGTGAAGGTGAAGAAGGATTGTGGTATCTCTGGGACGCTGGACCTGACTCTAGCAGTCAGCTTTGGTTCGATGGCCCTGACTCTAGCAGTCAGCTTTGGTTCGATGGCCCTGACTCTAGCAGTCAGCTTTGGTTCGATGGCCCTGACTCTAGCAGCCAGTCAGCTTTGGGTCGCTGGCCATGACTCTAGCAGTCAGTCAGCTTTGGTTCGCTGGCCATGACTCTAGCAGTCAGTCAGCTTTGGTTCGCTTAGCGCTACAGCTCATGCACTGCTCAGCATCATCGACTATCTGCAAATCATATCATAGGATATAGAAATAGTATATAAAATGCTTTGATTTGCTGATCCTCAATGAGTTAATCGGTCATGTGTTAATCATTCATTATGAGTCATAATTATTTTCAGAAACCATTAAATACCACATTTGACTGTCTGCCTGAATCATCTAGAGAGTACAGAAATAGTTAGCTCAGAAAGTACAGAAATAGTTAGTTCAGAGAGTACATATATAGTTAGTTCAGAGAGTACAGATATAGTTAGTTCAGAGAGTACAGATATAGTTAGTTCAGAGAGTACAGATATAGTTAGTTCAGAGAGTACAGATATAGTTAGTTCAGAGAGTACATATATAGTTAGTTCAGAGAGTACAGATATAGTTAGTTCAGAGAGTTCAGATATAGCTAGTTCAGAGAGTACAGATATAGTTGGTTCAGAGAGTACAGATATAGTTAGGTCATAGAATGCAGATATAGTTAGTTCAGAGAGTACAGATATAGTTAGTTCAGAGAGTACAGATATAGTTAGTTCAGAGAGTACATATATAGTTAGGTCATAGACTGCAGATATAGCTAGTCCAGAGAGTATAGAAATAGTTAGTTCAGAGAGTACAGATATAGTTAGTTCAGATAGTACAGATATAGTTAGTTCAGAGAGTACAGATATAGTTAGTTCAGAGAGTATAGATATAGTTAGTTCAGAGAGTACAGATATAGTTAGTTTAGGGAGTACAGATGCAGTCAGTTCCATAGCAGACACTGCTGTTGAGAATGAAGTGTTGGAGATTGCATTGTACTATATCTCATTTTTATGGATATAGGGTAGCCAGTTCTGTTCCTCACTTCAGTTCTATCGACACTAAAAGCGATGTGTCTGTTGATATCTAGTTCGACTGGAGAGTGTGTGTAGTGATGATCGAACCCAGCACCTTTGCCATTAAAGGTAATAGCTCTATAATTTTACTACTCGGACGCTCATTCATATAGTGTATTCTGTAACATAAAATCTTACTTCGAATCTCTGTGCAGTTCAAGTTACAAAGAAGTGATGCAACAGATAGGCTACACAAATAAGGGCAAGCAAAGACTAAAATGGAGGAAGAACACGATATGAAGAAGTAAAGACAATGATAAAATAACCGATTTAGAGACAAATGAACATATAACACCTACATGAACTGAATGTAGGACAAGATAAGAAGTAAAAGTAATGATAAATTAACTTTCATAGGCATAGAATGTATAACTCCTAGAGGAACTGAATGTAAAAGAAAAGAACAAGTAAAAATAATGATAAATTAACGTTCTTAGGCAAGTAACACAGAGAACGACTAGAGGAACTGAATATAGGACAGGATCAGAAGAAAAAAAGAAACATTAATAAATTAACCTCCTTAGGCAAAAAGAGCAAGCGACAGATAGAACGACAATAGGAACTGAATGTACGACAAGATAAGAAGAAGGGAAAAACTGATAAATTAACGTCCTCTTAGACAAATGACACAGAACGCTCGAGTCTGACACAAAACCAAATGAGCTGGCGAGAATCTAGAAACTAAATGTCGATAGTCCCCTAAACAAGTATGGCTCAGTAACCGCGTGGGCAAAAGTACATAATCTTCTTCTTCTTCTTTTTCTTCTTCTTCTTCTTCTTCTTCTTCTTCGTACGCTGTCAGACGTCAACCTGTATTCTCTTTTTCTTCGTACGCTGTCAGACGTCAACCTGTATTCTCTTTTTCTTCGTACGCTGTCAGACGTCAACCTGTATTCTCTTTTTCTTCGTACGCTGTCAGACGTCAACCTGTATTTGTTCGAAGAAAGCAGCGGTCATCCTGAAGCTGTCGACACTGCCATAGAGCTTGTCTAGTGTTGCCACTGGTGATGGCCACATGTGCTTTCTCTGGTCCTCGTATATCGGGCAGTTTTGCAGCAGATGTTCAGCGATCATTTTCCCTGTACCACAAGATACACAATCTAAAACCTACTTTACGACCAAATGGCTACAATCGGATAAACCAATGGTATACTACTCCTTACTAAGAAATAATCAAGAGGCAATATTCAGACTGTGCTAATGTCACTGCTACCTCTTCAGTTCAACCCGTTACCTCTTGAGGTCACACTCCTGCTGACACATCTCTCTGTCTGCGGCTGATTTTTGTGCCTTCACCGGTCGTAAGTTAGTTCATAAATGGATGTTGTCTTCCCATTGTTTTCTCGGTCGTCCCCGTTTTCGCTTGTCTCGTACTGTGCTCTAATATTCAAAGTCCTTGAACCTCGAAACGTCGCAATATCAAGTCAGTTTTCACTTATGTTCAATATATTGCAATTTTGGCACGGGTACTTGTGTCTTAATTCACCCCAAACAGAGTTACATGGGTTCCCATGAAACGTATTTGACAACTGGTGACTGTAGCAGGACAGATCGATATAATTTTATTTTAAATAAATAAAAACTTAAATAAAGATAGATGTATACAAAAGATGGCAATATTCAGTTTGGCGACCAATTTTCGAGAAGAGTGTAAGGCCCTAAAATTGAGCAGAAAGAAAATCTCCTGGCAGGCAGATTAAAATAATTGGTTGACCAAACACCACAATTTTAATAATAAGATGGCCAGAATTGAACAACCTCTGTAAGAATGGCCCTGAATACGTCCAAATCAGTTTCTTTGATGTGTGACGCCACATTAATTCGCACATGTACGAGTCATGAACAGTTTGATGACTAAATCTAGGTTTATTGGTAATCCCGTTGATGTTTGACACCCCACAGGGAAAAAAGTGGACTATTCTGTGACATCACGACCCCCAAATCCACTGCTATATAGCCGGTGTTAACGATAAATATTATGTATTTGGGGGGTGTTTTTTTTGTGTTTTTTTTATTTTTTTTTATTTTTTTTTTGCGTTAGCCTTATTTTTCTATTCCCTAAGGCGACGTGCGTTGCATTACGGTTTTTATTTTGCGACTGTCAGCCCAGTGCATCCGACTTCGACATGCATTTTATGTAAGGGTCTGCTTCCTCCTGCATTTTCTAAGGATTTGCTTCTTCGGGGAAACGGCCGACGCTGTGATGGAGATCGAACCGATCACCTTCGGGTTGTGAGTCGTATCACTTAACCACTAGCCCACACCGTCCCCTTGGGGTGAATTAATGACGCAAGTACCAGGACACGCAGACACATGACCATGTTATGATACATAAGCATACAGTAGCTCATATTCTCCAAGTCGACTTCCCGAGAGGAGCAAAGTGGGGTTAGGAAAAATTTGTCAATTTCGTAGCGACAGATAGCCAATAGCCATAGACAGACAGTAGCCATAGACAGACTGTAGCAATAGACAGACAGTAACCATAGACAGACAGTAGCCATTTACAGACAGTTGCCATAGACGGACAGTAGCCATAAACGGGCAGTAGCGCCAAGACGGGCAGTAGCCCCATAGACGGACAGTAGCCCCATAGACGGACAGTAACCATAGGCGGACAGTAGCCATAGACGGACAGTAGCCATAGACGGACAAACGGACAGTAGCCATAGACAGACAGTAGCCTTAGACGGACAGTAGCCATAGACGGACAGTAGCCATAGACAGACAGTAGCCATAGACAGACAGTAACCATAGACGGACAGTAGCCATAGACGGGCAGTAGCGCATAGACGGGCAGTAGCTCCATAGACAAACAGTAACCATAGACGGACAGTAGCCATAGACGGACAAACGGACAGTAGCCATAGACAGACAGTAGCCTTAGACGGACAGTAGCCATAGACGGACAGTAGCCATAGACGGACAGTAGCCATAGACAGACAGTAGCCACAGACAGACAGTAGAGGAAAAGCACAATTGTCAAATATGAATTGATAAACCTGTGAATGTATAGTCAAACAAGAATAGAAGGACAAGATAAGGAGAAAGTGACATACAGAGAGAGAGATAGAGAGAGAAAAAAAGAGATTGTATGTGCGTGAGAAAAGAGTATATATATATATATATATATACACATATACACACACAAACAATCTGACTAAGGTTTGTGATCTGTTCTTTCTGACTTCAAGTGTTACGAAGACTTTAGTTCTAAGTCAAGGAACTACTACCCCAACAAGTATCACTTGAAACGACAACCAAATTGCACAAACACAACAAAAATGCTATTTGGAGTCAAATGTCACAGCCACTCTCTCGCTTGACGAAGAAATCAATACACCGATACCAAATGCAGCTACGACATTTTGCAGATTATCCAAAAGTGTGGGAAAATTATAAATTAACGATTCTTCTTCTTCTTCTTCTTCTTCGTACGCAGTCAGACAGTAACCATTATTTTTTCGAAAAAAGCAGGCGTCATCCTGAGGCTGTCGACACTGCCATTGAGCTTGTCTAGTGTTGCCATTGGTGATGGCCACATCTGCTCTCTCTGATCCTCGTATGTCGGGCAGTTTTGCATCAAATGCTCAGCGGTGATTTTCCCGGTACCACACGGGCATTCGTCGGTGCCACCTATCTTCAATTTGTTGAATAGGTGGTACCTGAGTCTATTGTGGCCAGTGCAAAGTCTGAAGACCACGACCTGCTCTCTTCTGTTCAGCTGGTAATAGGTATCGTTTTTGGTGTAGCCAGTATGTTCGGTTTCCCATTTGGTTATGTATCTAGCTCTAATGAGCCGTTTTGACTCTTCGTATATCATACTAGTATCAGGTTGTGGTAGTTTTGCAACTTTTTTTGCCAGTCTGTTTGCCTCCTCGTTGCCTTGGATGTTGCAGTGAGATGGAACCCACTGCAGCACTACCCTTTTTGGTGCGGCCTGCTGGCATAGTTGAAAGAGTACTGCTCTTAAATCATTAAGTTCAGTATTTTTCTGGCTTTTCAGTGCTGTGACTACGGCCAGTGCATCTGTAAGCAGGACTATGTGGCTTTCATTCCTTTTACCTGTCACCATTTCTTCCACTGCCGCCCTCAGTGCCTCTGCCTCCGCTCTGAAATTGCTTGTGTATTTTCCAGTAGCGAATGAAAGTGTTATTTTTCTGCCATTTGGTAGGCTCAGGAATGCTCCTGCCCCTCCGTTCTGTGTTGTATTTGTTACGGAACCGTCGGTGTATGCATGAGTCCAGTCCATGCTTGGGTAGTTTTCCGTTATATAACATAGGGTAGTATCTCTTCTTTTATTTTCGAACTGGCAGTTTTTGTTTCTAATACCTGGTATATTTTCTACCACCTCTGGAAATATATGTTGCCTCCAGGTAGGTTTTCGTACAGTAGGGATGGGTTTTGGTGTTGTTAGTGCGTTCATGGGGTTTTCGTGCATCTTTGCTTTGCCTATTACTGCAAAGTTTCTTCGCTTTAGTTTCCCATTTCCGAAATTGCCACTCTCTCGCTTGACGAAGAAATCAATAGACCGATACCAAATGCAGCTACGACATTTTGCAGATTATCCAAAAGTGTGGGAAAATTATAAATTAACGATTCAAACCAAGACTCAGATATTTCGGGCCTGCGTGCTTAGCACCTTGCGGTATGGCTTTGAAGTGGGGACCACTTACTCGGGATACAGATGATACTCAACATCTTTCATCTTCATTGTCTACGCAAAATAATGAAAAAACTTTCAAAAGTAGAAGAAGATGAGGATAAAATTGCACCGAAAACAGCATTAAATAGAGGTGTATATGCTTTCTATGAAACGCTAAAAAAACATGTTGGAATAAAAACGACAAAAGTGCAAAAGCAAATGTAACCAGTGACGTGCCGGCAATGGACTAGTAAGAGTAGGCTAGTCTCCAGCCATTTTAGTTAAATCTATTTTGAGTTAAATGGCCACGGAGCATAAAAGCGTCAAATAAAAATATTCAATAAACAGCATTAGTATTCCTCACTACCTGAGTCTCAAAATGCGTTACAATGCACAACTATAATCTCGCTATGTGCGCCCCCAAATGACAGCGCTTTGGCACCAGAAGCGCTCTAGTGTTTTCGGATCCCCAGACCAGAGGACCCGATGAAGCCATCCTAGTCCCTCTGCGCTATAAGAAACATGCTGAAGTTTGGCGTTCTGTCATAAGGAAATGTAGTTTTCGTTTGCTTCTAATTAGTGGTAGTAGTGTGGTTGCGTATGTAATCGTTCTAGTTAATGAAAGAGATCCTCTGAAGTGTTAAAGTGTTCGATTGTCAATATTCGAGGGTGATTTGAAAAGTTTTACCTTCAGCGCCATAACTATGACAGCCGTGCTCAAAGCCATGTGATACCTATGTGAAAATAATGTCTAATGAATTGACTATTGGTGTATGTAATGGCATTCGTCTGGAATGTGACGCGTGCACACAGACAATAGTAAAATGGCGGCCTACATGGAAATACAGTTGCATCAAGGTGTTGTGATTGTATTGCTTGCGAGATAAGGTTGAGCACCCATCCACATACATCGAAGAATGACTGCAGTATATTGTGACGTCTGTGTGGATGTGAGTACTTTTAGGTTGTGGACACGGACTGTACAAGGCTACAATCCAGCCATGACATACCTGCATGACAAGACTCCCAGCGAACGACCGATCACAGCTGTGCATTCGCAGCACCAAGCTCGCGTATACGAATTGATTCGTACCAATCGCCGTGCCCAGCAGAAACATATCACCGCAATTCTTATGATTTCGATTGAGCGACCCCATATCATCATCATTGCCCTGCTTGGCTTATAATAAAGTATGTGCGAGATGGGTTCATTGCATGCTTATACCAGATATGAAACTGCGCCGACAGCAGGTCTGTCTGGAATTTCTGATGCATTATACACAGGAAGGCGATGCCTTTATTTGCCAAATTGTCATTGTTGAATACTCATCCACGAATGACAGTCCCTGCCACAGATCGTACAACCATACTGAGAAGGCTGGCTTGCCTGGCTGTTCCTTGATCTCTTCAGTCTTTCTCTTTTCTCTGCAGCCAGAAAACCTCTACTAGCGTCAGCAGCCACTATGCCCCCTCCAACTGACCGTCTCTAGATAGCTCGATCGAGCAATTTCTTCCCAGCCCTCGGATGGGATGTCGCATGACTTCATGTCTCTCTTGGATACGTCCTTGAATCGCAGTGTGGTACGGTCGATTCTTCTAATTTAAATGGCTAGCTGTCCAAAATGGATATCTTTTGGCAACATCTCGTCTTTCATGCGATAAACATGTCCCAACCACCGTAAACGTAGGCTCAACATCGAGCACATGCTGCGAGTGTTTGCTCTCTGTAAGACCGTATTATGTGAAACTCTCTCTTGCCATCCAATCCCCAATATACGCTGTAGACATCTCACGTGAAAGGTGTTGAGCCGCTGTTTCTGTTGTTGAGTGTAAGTGTTCCAAGTCTCGCTTCCATACATGAGATTCCCAAGAACGTAGGACTGATAGACCCGGACCTTGGTGTAGTGAGAATGCGCAGTGTTTTCCCCAGACTGTCTTCGTCGGGCGGGCCATGACGGTACTTGCCCTGCAAAGCCTACTACTATACTATACTATACTATACTATACTATACTATACTATACTATACTATACTATACTATATTATGGTATATTATGTTATATTTATATATATATATATATATATATATATATATAATATTTGTTTGTTTATTCATTTTCAAAATGTGCATCGGTTGAAGTGAGTTACTGCGTAAACTGTGACTGGTAAAAGTGTCTTTGGCAAGCGACGTATTGGACATTATATGGCGAACATTTATCTTTGTTCAATTTTGAAAGGTGTACTCGACAAAAGCCCCTTTTGAGAAAATTCACCTCATGCCCCTGAATGTACCAATATGTCCAAGACCTGTACTCACTGTGGTAAAGTGTGCCTGCCAGAGATCGGCAAGATCAGCCATAAAAATAGCTGCCAAATGAGACTATTACCCACTTAAAATCGTCTGTAAAGACGAAAAGAGCTATATATATATATATATATATATATATATATATATATATATATATATATATATATATATACATATACATATATATATACTGCTCACATCGGGTGTATTGGACCAAAAGGTGCAAATATCGAAGACAATCTGTAAACTGTGACACAACGCATTCCGTTCTCTGAACTACGTTCTGTTACATACAAAGCCCTTTCCATGGCTTGGTAACGGGATATTAAGAACGAACGAGGTCAATCTTTATATGTGCACGCATAACAATGTAACATCACACATCATATTGTACTCGGTGTCAGTCCGGCAGATGTGCCGTATGCGAGGAAGATAAAAACATTCTGTATGTGACCCAAGTGTTGCCACTCTGTACCAATGCGGGCCTAGGTTTTTGGTCGGTCCATTTCGCCATCGCATAGATGGGCTACTCCGTGGACGTGTACAGGCGTATGGTCACCAAAACCACGTTTCCATCTGTTGTCAGACATGCGTAACACCTGTCTATCTGTACCACATATCCAGGTCAACGATGTTAGCGTGAAATAGCTGCTTCCACAACCTCCCCATACTAAGTTTGATGTCGAATTTATTCGTTTCATATCTTATCCCGTATCCAGATTTTTTGTTCGGTCCATTGCTCTCTTAGTGTGAGTTTCGCGGAATCTGTTTTGCGAAGTTCCACACTTCGCATCCATGAATCATTGCTGGAATAGCCATTGATTTAAAAGTATGTGCTCTCGCCGTATTTTCTTTCATCTCTTGTGGTATTGGCTTAATGGAATTAAAGGAGTACCAAGCAAGCTGCTTTCTGTCTTCTAGAGATTTCGTGTTCGATTTTGCGTTTGGCATTTACCTCTTGGCCTAGGTAGATACAGGATGTGACATCATAGATGGTTTCCTCTCCCAGCTTGATGTCCTGTTTTGGGCAATTTCTCAACCAATGTGGTTTACTTTTTTTATCTTCAGAGCTGCAGATCTGCTGACCTCATTTAGGTCGTTCAAGAAATGTTATCTTTCCTCAATTGTATTACTGATCAGCACGATGGCATCTGTAAATGGTAAATGGGTGAGCCACTGGCCATATATATTTACACCTCTGTTGATCAAATGTAATTGTTGGAAAATATATTAGAGAGCGCTATAAGTATTTATGTTATGGAGGGATAGTATCGCCCTGTCGGACTTATCTTGCTATCGGAACATATACTGGACGGTGGTATAGCGTGATGACTTTATTGCAGTATTTTTTAGTATCCTCAATCAGTCTAATATAGGCTTCAGGGATGTCTTGGTTTTTCTGAGAGCATTTATTACAACATTGGTCTCGATACTGTCAAAAGCTTTCTTGTAATCGATAAACACAAGACATAAGGGGCTGCACAGTCCAAGTGCTTTAAGGGGCTGCACAGTCCAAGTGCTATAAGGGGCTGCACAGTCCAAGTGCTTTAAGGGGCTGCACAGTCCAAGTGCTATAAGGGGCTGCACAGTCCAAGTGCTATAAGGGGCTGCACAGTCCAAGTGCTTTAAGGGGCTGCACAGTCCAAGTGCTTTAAGGGGCTGCACAGTCCAAGTGCTATAAGGGGCTGCACAGTCCAAGTGCTATAAGGGGCTGCACAGTCCAAGTGCTATAAGGGGCTGCACAGTCCAAGTGCTATAAGGGGCTGCACAGTCCAAGTGCTTTAAGGGGCTGCACAGTCCAAGTGCTATAAGGGGCTGCACAGTCCACGTGCTATAAGGGGCTGCACAGTCCAAGTGCTATAAGGGGCTGCACAGTCCAAGTGCTATAAGGGGCTGCACAGTCCAAGTGCTATAAGGGGCTGCACAGTCCAAGTGCTCTCTTCATCAGTTCATTGATCTTGTGTAGGGGGATAATTCTTGATCGAATCCGGTTTGTTCTCGAGGTTGGTGTTCATTAAGTTGCCTGTCGATTTTGTTGGCAAGGGTTCTAGTGAACATCTTGTACATTATCGATAACAAGCAAATTGGACGGTAGTTGCCAAGACGTTCAGTATGTGCCTTTTTGTATATTAGAACAGTCTTCGGGAACGTCCACTGGTCATAAATTTGAATTGAATAGAGTCATTTATTGAACAGCTTTGACAGATGAACTGCTAAGCTTCCCCTTCCTCCCCCGCCTTAAGGACGTCTATAGCTATTATATCTTAGAACGGAGCATTGCAGGATGTCGTCATGTGTTATGTGTTCAATGCGCTCTCCTTCTGTTGTTGCCAACCTTTTTGGGATGTCACCCTTTGAAGAAAAAAAATTCAGTATAAAACTGTCTGCATTCTGCTTCGATGAGTCTTCTATCTGTTATGGTGGTGTTTTTATCCCTTTTTAATACTTTAAGAAAACCTTTTATTGCAGTTTTGCGACACTTTATGAGACTGCTTCTGGATTCAGTCGCTTTTTTAGTTGCTGTGTTTGATGTTGCTCAAAGTCGTTCTTTGGCTGGAGACAGATTTGTTTATTTAGTTTGCATAGTGCGATCCTGTCGAACACCTCACTGACCTTAAGACGTCTTCGCATGTCTAGTAGTTTCATTGTCTGTTGTGTACTACATGTACAATATTTGGATTTAGCAACCTTATCAGCGTCAACACATTTATTGAGTAACATAACACATTTTTAGAAGTGCTGTGTTGGGGATCCAGAGATTTAAGCATTCATGCTGCTTCATGGGATCAACAAGTTTGTAGAAGTGCTGTGTTGGGGATCCATAGATTTGCCTCCTGTTGCTTGTTGGGATCAACAAGTTTGTAGAAGTGCTGTGTTGGGGATCCAGAGATCTGCCAATCCTGCTGCTTGATTTGATCTGCAAACTCGGCACCATTAAGCAGGTTTATCGTTCTGTATTTCTACTTTTGAGGGGGACATCGCAGGTCTTAAGACTTTGATTGGTCCGTGATCACTGCATAAAATCAAACGGTATAGCACTATTACATTTGTAACAAACTTGATATCGTTGCACAATATATAGTCTATTTCCGTTTTTTGTTTTGTCAGTTTGAAGAATGCATTGTCCATCTTTTCCCGGAAGGTTTTGGGGGAAAAAAAGTGTCCATCACGAAGAATTTGTTTGTTTCTACGAAGTTGGCTAGACGTTGTCCTGGATAATTTCTCTGGCCATCGGAGACATTTCCCAGATAGTGCTCGATTAATTGTTTGGGACAGTTGTTGCATTGAAGTCAGCGAGAACAAACTTTTGAAAGACAGCTAGATGTAGGAGCTGTTCAATGTCTTCATAGAATGATTCAACATTATCGTTCGTCATAACCCTTATGGGGTACGCAACACTGGCTGATGAGAACTGGCTTCTTCCTGCCTTCAGCATGAATTGCCAATGTTGCAAGCCGTGAGAAGACTATTTTCACTGATATGACGTTTTTAACATGCTGGCTAGTAATAATGAAACCCACACGTCCAATATCGTATTGGCGCTCTCCAGTGACGATATAGATTGGTCACCATATTTACGCTATATGCAAATGAGATTTAAAATGGGCGTGTATGTATATGCATTCATACATACATAGATATTGAGTAGGCGTTGATGCTGAATTGGTCATACCTTGATGGATACTGTTAGTATTAATCAGTAGTCTGTGTGCTGGAACCCAGTGGGAAATATGCATAGGGGCAGCCCAAGGCACTCCTGGAGACATGAAATGGAGGCAAACAGGAAGGTTTCTGGGCTGACGAAGCAGTTAGCACGGCTCACATCAAAAACTTGCGACGGTGCTCGGATTCATCAAACAGCATGATCGAGACACTATGTTATGTAAACAGTTCTAACATTATTGTTGAAATCGAATGTGCTGTCCGGTTAGGCGCAAAACACGCTGTGGCGCATTCCACATTAAGACAAAGAATATCAGAAAGAAAAATATAAACGCTGACTTGTTTCATATAAACAAGTAACGAACTGTCCTCTTAATATTTCATACTACCTGTGGCAACTTCAATCATTCACCTTACCACCAAAACCTCTTCATGCATGTTGTCATTGCTAATGTGCATACGAAAAAGATGTTTGTGCTTCAATGTTTTTCACAAAGCGATACTTTATTTTGAAAACTTTAAGACCGCGTCAACATCATGAACCGTATAAAAGCATTGTATTCACGAGAACCAACGAATAAATATATTTTAAATAAGAATGTTTTTGTTTTCTTTTGCTTTGTAAATGAAAACGTTATTGCGATACTTATTTAATTTATGATTGTTTTGTAAATTACTTTGTAAATTATTTCTTTGCAAGATGCGTTGCTAACATTGATTTGAGATATATTTGTATATGTTGCGATACAATTGTATACTATATTTTAACCTCACGGTTTGAATACATTACGTATGTTTCCATAGACTTCTCGCCTCATTACATGCTATTGTCCTTTCCGTTGTTCTTTCTTTTTAATCTTTTTATCATTGGCTTATATTAATTTATGTAACTACATCTTTGTATAGCTGTACATTTTTTTCGATTTTTGTTGTTGTTTTCTTTGATTTGTTATGTTTTGTCTGTTTTTTGTCTCTGTGCAGTCATATTCGCCATTTCTTGTTTGGTCTACTCTATTTTATAACTGGCATACCGTGTCTCACTCTTTCTTGTCACATCCTATGATGGCGGCGAATTTAAACCGCTAATCTTACATCTTACCTTAAGATCAAGATGCTGAACAGTGCATGAGCTGCCGTGGTCAGCGACCCATAGCTGACTGCTAGCGTCAGGGCCAGTGAACCAGAGCTGCCAAGAACCTTCTACACCTCCACGCGGTGATCCTGGATAACAAGCTGCAGCAGGGCAGACTTGCTAAGGAGAAGGGATCGAAGAGGGAATGCTAACCCGGTACTCAAAAAATGCTTGCTGAAGTCGAAAGGTGCAAATATCGCAGTCAAGCTGTAAACTACCACAACGCATTCCGTTCTCTGGACTACATTCAGCTAATTAAGCCCTTTCAGTGTTTGGTGGTGGGAAATTGAGAACGAACTGACAAACCAAGACCATCTTATATTGATTCTTTTGTTCTGTTTTGTTTGTTTTAATCGTTCGTTCTTTGTCTCTGACAATGGGGTTGTGGCAGTAACGTAGATTTTGGGCGGTTTTTGTTCTGGTATGGTCACTGAGCCATTACCTATCTATTTTTAATCGACTATTAATTATGTGATTATTGCCTACAATTGAATTAATTTATAAATTACATATAATAATTATAATTTGTTCTAACGATACGAAGATCTTCATTCTGTTATTAGTATGCCCCTTAGCAGCGCACGCACAAAGCATTTTGTAACCCTCCGAAAAAAAGAAGATCGCTGTGTCTTGATCATGGCCATTTCTAAACTATAGATGGCTATGGTCTTGATCTACAGTGCTACGTCACGTCCGATTTCCCTGTCACCAAATGAATACTTTAGTCACGGTCTGGAATTACATCCGCGCGCGATAGGGCTCTGTTCTTTGAATATTTCATCACCATTCTCCGCAGATATTCCTTCAAACGGTCTCTCTCTCTCTCTCTAACTGTCTCATTTTTTTCCTTCTCTCTTTACTCACACTCTCCTTCTCTTCAGATCCAGTTTGATAATGCAATATTATTTGTTTTGCATGTACATTTACACAATTATCTCTTTTTCTCGCCCCCTCCTCACATTTTATTTCTCACAATTAATTTGTCTCTCACTTTTTCCTTCTCTTTACATTCTCCCTCGCCCCTCCCTGCTTTTCCTTTCTCACTGTTATTATCTTTCTCTCGTTCTCTCCCTCAAATTCTAACTTTTATTTTTCACTCTTTTTGTCGCTTTCTGTTCCTGTGTCTGTTTGTCTGGCTTTGTCTGCCTCTCTCTCTCTGTCTGTCTCTCTCTGTCTGTCTCTCTCTGTCTCGCTCTGTCTCTCCTTGTCTTTCTCTACGTCTCTATGTCTCTCTCTCTCTATGTCGCTCTCTGTCTCTCTCTGTCTCTATCTGTCTCTCCCTGTCTCTCTGTTTCTCTCTCTCTGTCTCTATCTCTGTCTCTCTGTCTCTCTCTTTCTGTCTGTCCCTGTCTCTCTGTCTCACTTTGTCTCTCTCAGTCTCTCTCTGTCTCTCTCTGTCTGTCTCTATGTTTCTCTCTCTCTCTCTGTCTCTCTATCTGTCTCTCTCTCTTCCAATCTCTTCTCTTTTTATTTCTCACTATTTATTGCTCTTCATCTGTCTCTCTCTCCCTCTCTATCTCTGTCTCTCTTTCCATATCTATGTTACTTGTTATTCCTTCCTGTTTATTTCTCTTATTGTTCCTCTGTCTCTCTCTTACTTTCCATCTCTTCCCATCTCTTTCTGACTTGGTATTTCTAACTTTTTACTTCTCTTTCTGTTGTTTTCTCTCTCTCTTTCTGTTTCTCTCTCTCTCTCACTCTCTCTCTCTCTCTCTCTTTCTCTCTCTCTCGCTCTTTACAACTCGTTCTCGCTGTTCATTTTTTACAGTTTCTCTTTATTGATTTCTTTTTCTCGCTCTGTCTTTTAAGGATTAATGTAGAATGGAAAACATCAACATACAGTATAGACATAGAAGAAGGGAAAACATCAACATACAGTATAGCCATAGAAGAAGGGAAACATCAACATACAGTATAGCCATAGAAGAAGGGAAACATCAACATACAGTATAGCCATAGAAGAAGGGAAACATCAACATACAGTATAGCCATAGAAGAAGGGAAACATCAACATACAGTATAGCCATAGAAGAAGGGAAACATCAACATACAGTATAGACATAGAAGAAGGGAAAACATCAACATACAGTATAGACATAGAAGAAGGGAAACATCAACATACAGTATAGCCATAGAAGAAGGGAAACATCAACATACAGTATAGACATAGAAGAAGGGAAAACATCAACATACAGTATAGACATAGAAGAAGGGAAAACATCAACATACAGTATAGACATAGAAGAAGGGAAACATCAACATACAGTATAGACATAGAAGAAGGGAAAACATCAACATACAGTATAGACATAGAAGAAGAGTAGCAGATGGAACCAATTGTAGGACCAATCTTGATCTTGATATATGTAACCGATTTAGACATTGGTATCAGATCCATGATTGCAAAATTCGCAGATGACACAAAACTATGCAGTAGTGTCTGTCTCGTCTAAAGCACAAATGGATATATTGAGGTCCGATTTATATAAAATTCGAGAAGGGTTTGTGAGCTGGCAAATGGAGTTTAATGTAGATAACTGTACAGTCATCCACATGGGTAAATCCAATATGGAACATAATTACAAATTGGGCGAGAACAATATCAGAATGATAGTAAACGAAAGAGACCTAGGGGTTATAATAGAATATGCAGGTAAAGTGGTACAATTAGTGAGCACGTCCAGCTAGCACTGAAAAGGCAACGGCAATGTTAGGTATGATAAAAAGAAACACTAAACATAGGAGCAAGGAAGTAATAGTCAAATTGTATAAAGCATTAGTTAGACCTAGCTTGGAATACTGCGTAAAGTCCTTATCGTAGTGGGGATATAAACATGCTGGAAAAGATACAAAGACGAACGACAAAACTGAAAGTGTGATTCATGAATTACAGTTACAAAGAAGAACGACAAAGCTGAAAGTGGGATTCATGAATTACAGTTACAAAGAAGAACGACAAAACTGATAGTGGGATTCATGAATAACAGTTACAAAGACGAACGACAAAGCTGAAAGTGGGATTCATGAATTACAGTTACAAAGACAAACGACAAAACTGAAAGTGTGATTCATGAATTACAGTTACAAAGAAGAACGACAAAGCTGAAAGTGGGATTCATGAATTACAGTTACAAAGAAGAACGACAAAACTGATAGTGGGATTCATGAATAACAGTTACAAAGACGAACGACAAAGCTGAAAGTGGGATTCATGAATTACAGTTACAAAGAAGAACGACAAAACTGAAAGTGGGATTCATGAATTAAAGTTACAAAGACGAACGACAAAACTGAAAGTGGGATTCATGAATTAAAGTTACAAAGACGAACGACAAAACTGAAAGTGGGATTCATGAATTACAGTTACAAAGACAAACGACAAAACTGAAAGTGGGATTCCGGAATTAAAGTTACGAGGGAAGACTCAGAACACAACCACCCAGCGGTATTTAGAAAAAAGAATAATTCAAGTTGACAAAACAGGTTAATAAGATAATTACCTGAAAGGATAAATTAGACTATAACAAGTTGTTTTTTTCAAAATACAACCACCTACAAGAACAAGAAGGCATAGCTACAAATTAACTAAAGAAAGGTCTAGATTAGACATCAGGAAATATTTTGTAGTCAAAGAGTGGTGAATGCTTGAAATGCATTATCCCTCGAAATAGTGAAGGCAAGGACAATTAATGCATATAAGAATAGATTGGGTGCGTATAGCTTTTAGAGCAAGGAAATGTAAATGAAACTGGTTGTATTAAGTAAAGTTAAGGAATGAATAAAGATAATACGTTATTCCTTCTCAATCCACAACATTTTGGGGGAACAAATATGTTCTCTTTCTTCTACATTTGTTGCTTTTTCATCTTTTCTCCTTATCGATCAAGATATTATTCAAAGCTGTGCTCAACTAAAACCTTAATTTAGCGCATGAGCTGCAGTCGTCAGCGACCCATAGCTGACTGCTAGGGTCAGGGCCCGCGAACCAAAGCTGCCAAGACCTTTCTACACCTCCACGAGGTGATCCTTTATAACAGGCTGCAGCAGGGCAGACTGGCTAAGGAGAAGGGATCGAAGAGGGAATGCTAACCCGGTACTCAACAAAATGCTTGCTGAAGTCGGAGTGTTGGACCGAAAGGTGTAAATATCGCAATCAAGCTGTAAGCTACGACACAACGCATTCCGTTCTCTGGACTACATTCTGCTACTTAAACCCTTTCAGTGTTTCGTAGTTGGAGATTGAGAATGAACGAAGCCAAGCCAAGCCAAACCTTAATTTAGGTATATCCTACTAATGCGCTATAATTACACGTTTAATGTAGCAGCTTTGTGTCGACATCAGCCAAAGAACGAATCGAGTCTTGAAACGAGAAAGGCTTTATGAAGTGGAGATTGATTATTACAGTAGGATATAGAAAAGGACAGGTGGAGACATAAATACAGAAAAAAAGAGAGAATAGGAGAGAGAGTAGAAGAGACAGAAGGAGAGAGAGACTCGCGAAAATAATTCAAGACACTGACTAATGAAGACCAAATCAGAAATACCAACTAGACAAACATATTAACAGACGAAATTCCTCTGGAGGGTGTTAGGGAAAAACTATAAACTGAACTACTACAGGCCGAAGAACTACAAACCTAAGAACTACAAACTGAAGAACTACGGACCAAAAAACTATAAACCGAAGTACTGCAGTCTAGAGAAGTGCAAACCAAAGAATAACAAACCTTACAGATACATACTGAAGAGCTACAATCCGAAGAGCTACAAATAGAACAACTACATACCGAATAGCTACAAACTGAAGTACTAAAAACTGAAGAACTACAAACTGAAGAACTACAAACCGAAGAAATACAACCAGAATAACTACAAACGTGAGAACTACAAACCGAAGAAATACAAACCAAAGAATTGCAAACCAAAGAACTACAAACCGAAAAAATACAAACCAATTAATTGCTAATCGAATAACTAAAAACTTAAGAACTACAAAACCTAATAACTACAAACCTAATAACTATATACCGAAGAACTGCAAACCGAAGAACTACAAACAGAAGAATTACAAACATAACTAAAAACCGAAAACTACAAACCGAAGAACTACAAACCGAAGAACTACAAACCGAAGAACTACAAACCTATTAAATACCAACCTATTAAATACTAACCAAAGAAATACAAGCTGAAAAAATACCAATCGAACTACTACAAACCGAACTCAACAAATAAATTAGATGCTGGAAGATGTAGTAATATTCCAGAAACATTTCCCGAGATTAGTTTTTTTTTGAACATAAGTAACCATTGATTTCTAAGCAAACATTGAAACATAAAAGAAACCTTGATTTCTAAGTAATTATTGCAAATTGTAGAAGTAACATTGATTTTTAAGGAATTATTGTAAAATATAGAACTAACATTGATTTCTAAGCAAACCTTGTAAAATATAGAACTAACATTGTTTTCTTAGCAATCGTTGTAAAATATAAAAGAAACTGATTTCAAGGCAATCACTAAAATATAGAAGAAAACTAAATAAGACAAACTGTTATCTGGATGCAAAGATGGATGAAGATGATGGAATGGATAAATAATAGAACATCAGAAATAGAGGGACACACAGAAGTAAAATTAAACGAGAATTTGTAAAAAGCTATCAACACAGTGTCTCCTTATGTCGTAATCGTGCCAACGTCAACTTTATAATTTCTAACGAAAGTAGGGTTCTACATGAAGTCATTGGCGTAAAAAGAGATTGTTCAAGAATGAAACTAAGTGTGAACAAATGTACAAATAAAACTGATGCTACCGGTCTCTGTCTCTGCTCTGAAGCTACTGGAGTCTATGCTCTGTAGCTACTGGAGTCTATGCTCTGTAGCTACTGGTCTCTGTTTATACTCTGAATCCGCTGGTCTTTGTCTACGCTCTGTAGATACTGGGCTCTGTCTTTGCTCGGAAGCTACTGGTCTCTGTCTCCTCTGCTCTGAAGCTACTGGTCTTTGTCTCCTCTGCTCTAGCTACTGATCTCTGTCTCCTCTGCTCTGAAGCTACTGGTCTTTGTCTCCTTTGCTCTGAAGCTACTGGTCTTTGTCTCCTCTGCTCTATAGCTACTGGTCTCTGTCTCCTCTGCTCTGAAGCTACTGGTCTCTGTCTGATCTGAAGCTACTGGTCTCTTGTCTCCTCTGCTTTGAAGATACTCGTCCTCTGTCTCTGCTCTGAAGCTATTGGTTTATGTCTCTGCTCTGAAGATATTGGAGACTCTGCTCTGAAGGTACTGGAAAATGTTTCTATTGCCACTGGCAGGTTTTTTGTGCACCTGTTTGTCTTTAGAAAGGTTCATCCATTTTCATTTTCTGTTGTATTTGTTTGGGATCAAGGGCACTATTGTTTGTTGCTGGGGTGATGTTTCTCTGTGTTTTACAGTTATGGTTCTTAATGCTGTTTCAGCCTTCTTATTTTTCTCTCAAAGGCGATAATGTTTCAAATTTATGTTTTCCAACAGCTGTTTAGAACTACCAAGAGCTTCATTTTATTGTCTCCGTGCCCAGAAAAACCATTAGCGTTAAATTTGTCATCTGATCTTTTCCTGGTAATTTGTGCGTCGCTAGTGGCCTCGTTTATTTCTTCTATTTCTTCTATTGTTGAGTTAGTCTATTTCTTCTATTGTTGAGCTAGCCTATTTCTTCTATTGTAGAGCTAGCCTATTTCTTCTATTGTAGAGCTAGCCTATTTCGTCTATTGTTGAGCTATCCTATTTCTTCTATTGTTGAGCTAGCCTATTTCTTCTATTGTTGAGCTAGCCTATTTCTTCTATTGTTGAGCTAGCCTATTTCTTCTATTGTTGAGCTAGCCTATTTCTTCTATTATTGAGCTAGCCTATTTCTTCTATTGTTGAGCTAGCCTATTTCTTCTATTATTGAGCTAGCCTATTTCTTATATTGTTTAGCTAGCCTATTTCTTCTATTGTTGAGCTAACCTATTTATTCTATTATTGAGCTAGCCTATTTATTCTATTATTGAGCTAGCCTATTTCTTTTATTGTTGAGCTAGCCCATTTCTTCTATTGTTAAGCTAACAATCACATGCTCCTCTAATCTAATCTGTGCATTATCGTGAACCATTTGTTAATCAGTGTTGATTTTGTTTTTGTCTGTTATGATTTCAATGTAGTGTGTGCTAGCAAAATGGTGCATTAACACAGGTCCAGCTATTTTCCGGCTAGCATCTTTCCACTCTGCTTGATCATAAGTAATGTGTTTGGTATCAATAGTTCGTCTATTGTCGCCGATGAGGACCATCAACATTATCCCATATCATGCAGAATCCTTGAGTATGTGTGTGCGCTTGTGATGAATAAAGACAATGTGATCGCGGAAAGTTGTATCACACGACTGGCAAATATAACCGGTAGTTTTCACTGGTTTACTCTCTGCTCTAGTCTTTTTGATTGCGCTTCTTCTTCTTTGGTTCGCTTGAAAATATTGTCTATATCTGCAATGGTGTCTCTTTAATAAACTTCAGTGTCTTTTGTAGTTCACATACAGGTCCCTAAAGTTTCTCTTTAATAAACTTCAGTGTCTTTTGTAGTTCACATACAGGTCCCTAAAGTTTCTCTTCCAGTGTTTCTATCGGCCAGTGAGATTGACTCTGCATATCATATTCGGGGCAGTTATGTGACATGTGCTCTGCGGTCTGGGGTACCTGTCCACGTGTACGCGCAGCTGAGTTGCCAATCTTCAATTGTGTGTAATGTGGCTGCGGAGTCGGTTATGTCCTGTCCTGTCACGCAACACAACAGTTTGTTCTTGTTTGTTCATCTAATGGTAATCGTCTGGTGCTACCGTTGATGGCTTTCTGATTCATTTGATCATCCTTATCTTTTATTGGTGGCTTTCTGATTGATTTGATCATCTTTATCTTTTGTTGGTGACTTTCTGATTCATTTGATCATCCTTATCTTTTGTTGGTGGCTTTCTGATTGATTTGATCATCCTTATCTTTTGTTGGTGGCTTTCTGATTGATTTGATCATCCTTATCTTTTGTTGGTGGCTTTCTGATTCATTTGGTCATCCTTATCTTTTGTTGGTGGCTTTCTGATTCATTTGATCATCCTTATCTTTTGTTGGTGGCTTTCTGATTGATTTGATCATCCTTATCTTTTGTTGGTGGCTTTTTGATTCATTTGGTCATCCTTATCTTTCGTTGGTGGATTTCTGATTCATTTGGTCATCCTTATCTTTTGTTGGTTGCTTTCTGATTGATTTGATCATCCTTATCTTTTGTTGGTGGCTTTCTGATTGATTTGATCATCCTTATCTTTTGTTGGTGGCTTTCTGATTCATTTGGTCATCCTTATCTTTCGTTGGTGGATTTCTGATTCATTTGGTCATCCTTATCTTTTGTTGGTGGCTTTCTGATTGATTTGATCATCCTTATCTTTTGTTGGTGGTTTTCTGATTGATTTGATCATCCTTATCTTTTGTTGGTGGGTTTATGATTCATTTGATAATCCTAATCTTTTGTTGGTATGTAACTGACGCATCTGGTTGCTCGTCTGCACCACCCTCCTTTGCCAATCGATCTGCTCTCGTGTCCTGATACTCCATAATGAGAAGGTATCCAGTACATACAAATCTAGCCCTGGTTGCTCAGTTGAGACAGTAGAGCCCGTAGATCTGACAGTTTCTTTGATTTCAGTGCTTGGAGTGCTGATTGTGCATCTGTCAGAAATACTACAGGTTGTGGACCGGCATTGGTGTTCAACAGTTTCTCAGTTGCCATTTTGATTGCCTGGATTTCTGCATCATATGTATGAAATAATTTCCCAGTTGGTACTCTTGACTGAATCTCTAATATTGTTTGGGTATTCTATGTACACTCATGCTTCTCCATTCTTTACTGCATTCTGTGCTGACCCATCTGTGTATACTCTGATCCAGAGGTCTTGTGGGTATTCTTCGTCCAGGAAACTGATGGTCACTATTCTATGTTGCACATTGTTCTGTTCGTCTTTGTCTATTAACCTTTCACTTTTGTTTGAATGCATACTGATAGTGCATGCTCTCTCCAGGGTATTTGTTCTGGTACAGATTTTATGGGGATATCAACTTCATGTAGATCTATAATTTGCCTGTGCAGTCGTTTGACCTGATGCATAAAACTTGCTTCTTTTCAGTCTTCATATTGCTAAATTTTTTAATTTGTCTTTCATTGTCTTTCATAATTTTCTCAGGATGGCTAAATCCTTCCTGGCTTTATGGCTGCCTTGTTGACGTGTTCCCTTCATATCAGCCTATCATAGAATGTAACTCCAAGAAATATGGGTTGTTTATCTTCGTATGTGTTCTCTATTTATCTTGATAACTCCAGCGTTTTGTTTTGGGGAGAGAGTGAAAAGCGTAGTGCTACATTTGCATGTGTTAATGTTAACACACCATCTATTTGTCCATGCGATCAAGGCATCAATAGCTCTTTGCAGCATTTTAGTGGCCACTGTTGCATGCTCATTTGTACACCATATTACCAAGTCATCTGTGTACATTGAAACTTTTGTTCCTTGTGGTAGCTCAGCAATCAAGTCATTGATGAAAACTATGAAAAGTGTAGGGGAAAGAACCCCTCCCTGAGGCACACATGACGCAATAGAATTGTCTTACTCTTGAGGCCATCTAGTTGGACTCTGGCTCTTCTGTTATGTATGTATGTTTTTATCCATTTGTACATCCTACCCATCACTCCATTATTTCTCAATTTCTTTAAAAGTCCTTCTTTCAAAACTTTATCAAAAGCTTTCCTTAAGTCTATCCATGCTGCTAATATTAATTTCTTGTCCTGGAACGTGTCCTCCATCTCTGGAGAGCGGTATGGTGCCTTTTATATAATCTGATATATTATAGTCTTTATATATTAGTCTTTCTTTTATTGCAGTTCTATCCAGTGCCAAGGGACGATCACTCGGACACTAATAATTTAGCAGGTGGAATTATGTGCTTCCTGTCTTGAAATGCATCATCTGGTACTCTGCCCACTCCATATATACTTCCTGCTGATATGCATTGATGTTATTTCTCACAAGTGTCAGTATTTCACGTTTATGCCTTTCTTGTTGGTCAGGCCTATAGCACTTGAATCCTCTAATTTTTAAAGGATATTCTCAAGCTCTAATTTTTTCACTACAACCATCGATTTTGATGTTGACGCCTTAAGCATTCCAGTGCATTATTTTAAGTGGTTTTGTTTGGTCAATAGCTCTATTCTAGTGCCTCCTGACTCCACGTGGCAACCGAGAAGGACCTCCAGTATTAAAAGGGTCCTTTCGAGACGGGGGACCCGGCACTGTACCTGCCTTGTTGTCCACCACAGGCCGAACGCCATAACGCTTTGCAAATATAGGCATACTTTCATGTTGCGTATTTGGTTGGCTTTATGGTTGCTGCGGTGCGCCTTTTGGCTGGTTGCCTCCGTCTTCAGCACCTTGTCTTGCTAGGGCAGACTGTGGTATTTCTCAGGGTGCCTTGTTTAACCAGGGCGAGGTCTCAATGGGGATCGGGACATGTTCACGCGCCAAGGGACCCAGCATCTGCCCCATTTATTAAAGGGCCTGCTCTGTCAGAGGTTTCTGTAGGGTTTGCCTTACGCATAGTCTAAAATGTTACCCCCATAGACTTGGGGGGACGTGTTTGCTGGCGCCAGCTGCTCGCCATTTGCCAGAGCCGTGGAAACAGGGGGTACCATATGAAGGTGCAGTTCCCTTGGCTGCATCCATTTATCATTATTTAGATGAGACCTATATCTATCCTTACCCACCCCCACCCCCACCCCACCCCCAAGCAATCCCTCCCCCAACCCCCAATTGCCCGTCTGAATACGGATTCCCTCATTGATTGAACCGCCGTTTTTGTTTACCTCATCCTTCCAGGATGAACGATTTTGAGCCAGGTTTTCCCATGTGTTAATTTCTGTTTGACAGCGCTTAAGGAACTCTTTCTGATTGTCCATGAAACACATTTATGGACGTCCCTATGATTGTTTTTCTTCACTTAGTTCTGTATACAAGAGCCTCTCTGGAAGCCCTTCGATTTACATTCGAGCAAGGTGGACAGTCCATCTCAGTTGGGTGTTTTGCAGAAGTGCATCAATACCTGACATATTAGCTCTGTATAGCACTTCATTATTTGTGATACTGTCCTGCCAGCGAATATGCAGCATGTGTCTCAGACAAGTCATGTATAAGTGATTTAGCCTTCTCACGTCTACAGTCCAGCTCTCACGCGCGTAGAGCAGGATAGAGAGAATGGCGTCATGAAAAACACTTCAATTCTGTATGGTGTTAATTTGTTTTCATCCATTAGTAAGTTAAAAATGTATGTTGTTTTGTTTAGTAGTTTAGTGTTTATGTACATGCTTTTCCGTTCACGTCTACCGATAAGCGGCGTGGGGAGATTAAGTTGCCTTTCTCATGCTAAGTGTGTCCCGCCCGATGTTGTAACCACGTGTTGTTATTGAATTAAATGACGTCATTCATCAAACTGCCACCTGGACTGTCTTGTGCATTGTAACCAAATCGTCTACAGTTGTAAGTGAGCAGTGATGGTGTTCACATGATGACAGGGCCATCGTACCTTCTGCCTTGATCCTTCTTTGATGTGCTATCTAACACTTGTTTTGATGTGCTATCTTACACTTGTTTTGATGTATTATCTTACACTTGTTTTGATGTGTTATCTTACACTTGTTTTGATGTGCTATCTTACACTTGTTTTGATGTACTATCTTACACTTGTTTTGATGTGTTATCTTACACTTGTTGTGCCATGTACAATCATGTGATCTTGAAGTCTACCTTCGTGTTCCTGTATTAGGCTGTGTGTGTCTGCAAAGAGTAGTTCGTGTGTAGAGTTGGGTTTGAATCTTCATCATTACCAAGTTCTCTACCGGTTGACGATAATGGACCTCCTATTCTTTTTATCATATGTGTCGTTTATCAGTTCCGACGCTGATAGCGTGACATATCATGCCTTCAAGCTATCCAATATTTTCTCTCTTTGCCTCCCTCTGTTTCTCTTGCCTGCGATTTTGCCTGTTGTCACAGTGTGTACCAACCCACCTCTTCTCATGAACTGCCATAAAAAGGATAGCTGCCTTGTCCTGATTATTGCCATAAGCTGTTTTTGTGCCTGCGCCTCCTCAAGACCATGTTTTAGCTTTCTTTGCAGTCTATAAAATTTTCAACATTCTTCTGTAAAACCATATTTCCATTGCCTCAAATGACCAATGTTCTTGCCAGCTGATTGTCCATGACTCGCTGACGTATGTCAATATTGGTTTCACTTAGCATCAAGGAACTCTCTTCCTTAAATCCAGTAATCGGCTTTTATTGCGCAAGACTTCCCTCATACTTTGGAAACCGATTTTACCTTGACTATTCTGTTCTTTATTTCATAAGTGCATCTCCCATCAGAACTGATATGGGTGTCCAAGTATTGAAATTAGTACATCTCCCACCAGAAGTGATGTCGGTGTCCAAGTATTGAAATTAGTACATTTCCCACCAGAAGTGATGTCGGTGTCCAAGTATTGAAATTAGTACATTTCCCACCAGAAGTGATGTCGGTGTCCAAGTATTGAAATTAGTACATTTCCCACCAGAAGTGATGTCGGTGTCCAATTATTGAAATTAGTACATTTCCCACCAGAAGTGATGTCGGTGTCCAAGTATTGAAATTAGTACATTTCCCACCAGAAGTGATGTCGGTGTCCAAGTATTGAAATTAGTACATTTCCCACCAGAAGTGATGTCGGTGTCCAATTATTGAAATTAGTATTTGTTTTAGATCCGCCTTATTCACCTTTATACAGCAATTCGGAGATGTGTGCTTCTTAGTTACTGCCAGTACTTCTGATTTCTTTTGATTTAAACTGAGGCCTTTATTGTTTTGTTTGTTTTTACTTTCTTGCTACTTTCATGATTTAAACGTTTTGCCGTTTTTCTTTTACCGTGTTGAAATCCATTTCTAGTGATGCAATTAGGTTGGTTTTGGTTGCTATTTTGTCGGCGTAAATGTTGAACGGCAATGGTGATAACCACACCCTATCCGTATTCTTGTTGTCAATCCAAAGGCATCTGTGATTAAATCGGATGTTTTATTACATTTGAATTTATATTGAACATTGCTCTCACTTTATCTAATAGTTGTCCTTGTATTCCATAGCTCTCTAATTTTGTCCATGATTTTTCCAATTTACCCTTTCCAAAGTTTTCTTTTAAAATGTTATTTAAATGCTTGTGAAAGTATACTGTTCTTCGCTTAGAGTTTTAATATTGTTGTGGCATCAGTACATATAATTCCCTCGTGGAATTAAAATTTCGTTTTGCTCAGCAGAGCTTCAACAATTGTCTTATCATTTACTATCTGATTTAATGCTATTCGATATTTTACGGCATTTGCTTTGAGGAAAATATTTGCTTCTGTTGATTGTCTATGTCTTATATGGTTTGGCAAGTTGTTTTATCTGCCAGGGTTTATTATTATTTACTACAGTTTTGTTTGTAGTTCTTCAGTTTGCTATTCTTTGTTTCGTAATTCTTCGGTTTGTAGTTCTTCATTTTAAGATATTCGGTTTGAGGTTCTTTGGGTTGAATTTCTTTCCACACTTCTCAAACTGGTTTAGGCTGCTACTTGCAGTGTAGCTGTATTGAAACTTTGAACTATTACTTTCCAACTCAAGTGTTGTATGTTGATAACATAGCAACGTTTGCATGGCATGTCAGTGTCACAAATCGGTCCCAGTCAACACTGAAATACGGTTTTGATGGGGTCGAGGAAAATATATCCCAATTTTATTACGAACTTTTTTGGTTTGTGATCACTACCTGCTGATTAATCAATCACAAATCTAACGATTTTATAGTGGATGCGCCATGGGGGAATATCTGGATCACGAGTAGAAAGTGGGGTCATCTTCCGACCTATTTATTAGAAGAGAACTTTCCTTAACTTCGTCTCCTATTTGTCTGTGTGTTCCCATCTTTCTGAATGGACGAGTAGAAAGTGGAGTCATCATCTGACCTATTTATTAGAAGAGAACCTTCCTTATCTTCGTCTCCTATTTGACTGTGTGTTCCCATCTTTCTGAATGGCTGTTCAAGTCTGGAACTACTTTGGATATGTAGCTCTTTATTTTCGTGCTAGGAAGTGATAAATCTTTTTTTGGTTGATCATATACCTGTATGCTAGACGCGGCTGTTGATTTTCTTTATTGTAAAGTCAACGTATATCATTTTTCAACGCATTCTTTGTTTTATACTTGATCATTTCTGGTATCTTCTGACGGGAAAATATGTGGTTGTTGTTGAAAGTTAGGATAATCTAGTACAAATATTGTTTCGGGAGATCAGTTTGACATTTCCAACAGTCTAGTATAAAATGGCTTAAATAGATCTGTTTGAAAAAACGTTGAAAGTCCTGATAGTCTAGTACAAAATGTCATATAGGACAGTTTGAAAGTCTAAATAATCTAGTACACGATGGCTTAATTAGATATGTTTGATCGCCCGGACAATCAAGTACAAGAGGAATAGAAGACATGTTATTGAAATGTTGAATAGTCTAGTACTAGATGACTTATAGCGATCAATTAGATTATCAGGAAATTTTAGTACGAGATGGTTGCCTAGAGAAATATGTTTCTGTCAGCGTTCTTCATGAAACTGGAAGTCGTAGAAACACTCCTTTTTAATTAGTTAGATTTCGTTCCACTTATGTCCTTGAACGCCTTGGGGAAATTTAAGTCGCCTGTCCTGCATTAAGTGCGTTGCGTTTGTCATTGTGTGTCCGTGTGCTTTTCACAACCACTCTGTCATCTATCCACCTGTTTGTCATACACCCTCTTGTCATATAGTCAAATTTACCAGTGTTGTAAGCTACAAGTGGGAGTTAATAGAGATTATTTTTTTTTCGCATTCTGTCTTTCCTGGTAACACCAATTACCTTATCCCAAACATTTCATTTCACACGTGGAAAATCTGCTCTCCCCTACCTTGGACTAATTGTGTTGTTTGTAACTTCTGATAACATATTACCCACCTGTCCTGGCGACCACCCGTCAGCATATCTGTCGGACTACACTAACACTATTTAAGCCAAGATCTATAAGAGTAAATACGAGGCGTGTTCAAATGAATCCGGAAAAAACTTCAACAAGTGAACATACGTACGATGTGCATGATGACGTTACTTCTGGTGTAAACAGCACATACCTACCGTCAAGTTTGCAAAATGTCATTATCCTCAGACTAATAGTTTCCTCTGCAGACCGTTGAAAACATGGCGGGTGTGATACCGAATCCGTCCAGAGTTGATTAGCGACCGGGGATTTGGTTTCTAACAGCTGAATAATGTCGACCAGTCGACATTCATTGCAAAATGCAGGCAGTGTATAGTGACAAAAGTGTGTCGAAGACAACAGTGCAGAACTAGCCAACGATGTTTAAAAAAGGGCGTGAGTTAACGCAACAATATGGATCTTTCGTTAACTTACATCATTCTTTAAACATCGTTGTCCAGTTCTTCATGCGCATCTTACGTATTTTCACTTGTTGCAGTTTGATCCAATATAATTTGAACACGCCTTCACGATGTTGTTGTTGTTTCCTCAAAAAGATGAATGTGGTGAAGATGTTATAAAGTATGATCTTCTTGCTTTTGGTTTTTCCATTCTTCTTGAACTTTGAAAACCGTTTCCGTCTTTAATCTTCTTCGGCGATCGTCCCAAATAGGACGTTGTGTGGCAGTTTACGAGTCTGCGATATCTGTGCCTTTCGGCCCAGCCCATCCGATTTCAGCTGGCTTTTATTCGGTACCGTGTTTGCCTTCTCTCTGCGATCTTTATCCATCAGCCAGACTACACTATTGCAGCCTGTTTCCAGGGCCGCTACTTGGGAGCGGAAAATGGTTTTGGTCAGCCGTGGTTGGCCGACTTTGAAACTTTGAGTGCTGGCTTCTGTCAGTTCATTAGCTTTTTGACCCTGCCATATTTGACATATGCGGTGCATTTCATTAAAGTAAGGGCGTTCTCGTTTCTCTCAATGAATTTGACAATCTTTTAACATAAACACATTGGGAGGAAGACTAACGTCTGGTCAGACAAAATAAATTGATCAGACATGTTAGTAAGGGTCAGGCAAAATATACTGACCAAGACCTTCACCTCAGATTCCTCATAGTCCCCCCTGGAAACAGGCTGTTTTCATGGCAGCCTGGCTAACGAGACGAGGGATCGACACTATTGTCACAGTAGTGAGTATCACGCAGATTAGCCAATCATAGCACAACTGCATCTGCGGTGACATCGGCTGTCCCCACTGATTAGACACCCGAGCATTAGTTTTGCAACAAAGCACTGATGGCTTACAACACTGGTAGTTCAGGCTACATTGGCAAGGGGGTGGCCGCGAGGTAGGTGGATAGATGACATTAGAGTGATTGTGCAGCGACAAGGGTTTACATTGACCGACGCAATACACTTGCCGCAGGAAAGACGACTTAAGCTCCCACGCCGGTTAACGGCACAAGTGAAAGAAAACTAACTAACATAGCACACGCACCTGGAGGACCCCGGTCCACCTACATCAGCACGCTCGGGGTGTGAGGAAAGCTAGTGCAACCCGTCACTTAACTTTCTTTTCAGGGCGCACGAAGTAGTAGACCTATTCATTGTGGGCATTCAAAACAACAACAAAGCAAATACATTCTCTATTTTCTCGGGTCCATCATGCTAATGTCTGGCCAGGCAAAACACACTGATCAGAAAATGTTAGCCAGGGTTGGGAAAAATATACTGGCCAAGACCCCCACTTGACCTCCTCGTTGGTCGCCCTGGAAACGGGCTGTTGTCGAGGACAACAGTCTGGCTAACAAGGTGAGGTTCGACGTGATCTCCGTAGTAGTGAACGACACGCAGATGAGGCCAAGCATAGCACAACCATCTGGAGGACCCTGGTCCACATTCATCAGGACGCTCGAGGTGTGAGGGAAAACTACTGCAACCCGCCACTTAACACCCTTTTCAGGGCGTACATAAAAGTAATCTACTCGTTGTGGGCATTCGAAACAACAACAATATTCTCTCAATGCTTTGACATTCGTGGAAAAAAACAGTTTATTTAAGTAAGCACCTTCTTCACTCTTTCACTGTTATGACATTCTTTGGAACATAAATTATTTATTCTTTATATTCCCCTCGCCTTAAAAATTCAGCAACTTTTATTTCTCACAATTATCGAATGCACAAATTCGGCTAAAAAAACTCAAAAGAATCTATACACAGCAGACAGCAGACAAGAACATAAATTAGTTGCCTGTCCCAAATCGAGCCACTGTATTCGAGATGACGTAAGAAAAACATAAGCTAGGTCATTCAGCTAACTAGAGACCCTTACTATTCGCTAACAGCCTTCAAGATGTGTTCGTATTGTAGTTCTCTCTTGTGTGTGTGTGTGAATGTGTATGCGTATGCATACGTCTGTGAACATGTATGTTTACGTGTGTATGCGTGCGTGTGTTTTCTTTGTTTTCTTTTTCTTTCTACTTCATTTTTTAAACGTATTCGTGTTTTTATTTTATTTATTTATTTATTTATGTAGTAGGGTGAAGGAAAGTACGCTGTTACTTCCTTAAGACATCACATAACACAGAAGCCATATTAATCTAGAATACAAGTATCGTATTTCAAATCTAATAGTATCGTGTTTTTGCTGTTGGCCTTCTTTATTTTCTTTCAATCTTACAGATAATGAAATTTCTACCCATTACATCACCTACCTTCCCCCCAGCCCTAGTAAGCCACAGAAAGTGAAATCACAAAATCAACTTATAACTGTTTGCCTCGGTTACCTGCCAGAATTTTCAGATTTTCCAACTGCAGTTTTCCCGTTGGGCAGAAGGTGTTTTACTAGGCATCTTATTCCTTGAGTTTTCCTGTGACGTTTCTGTCTTTGCACAACATATTGAATTGGAGTCCATCCCTTCTATCAGACATTCCATCCTATTTCTGGTCTTAACATCCCTAGAGTGGAAAGGAGTGATCTGGTGCATTTTCCATCAAATCAGTTCTAAATCACGATACTCTGTTGGCTGTCGTCAGTCTACCTGGAAGGCATCAGATGGTTTAATTCAGTTTTCTTCTTCTATATGAATTACAACCTATGACTTACAGGTTTAATCTGCCGAAGCAGTCTGGATGCATGGCATCAGTTACCTCGCCACTTTTCTTGTTAATAAAAATAACGAATACCTCCATGGGAAGTTCAGGAGTTGGGTTTTTGCTGTCAGAAGCAGTTTGGATGAATTTGAACAGGATGGTGGGCCCATCCTCAAATCTACTCACGGATAGGACAGCATTTGGCACTTGTCGACCTAGCAGTAAATGAAAACACGGCTTACCTTTAGGGAAGAAAAAGGATGCAATTAAATTAGGTGCCGCATCTCTGAACATGCAGAGACCTATTACAATGAAACCGCTGGCATTTCGTCACACAGAAGTCACAGCTAAGGGACTGCTTTATCTGTGCTTTAAACTGGCGTACTTCGACTTTCGACGTCTCGAGTTTCATTTCTTCGCTCTTTCGTTGCTTCGCTCTTTCGTCGGTTTTAAATTATAAGCACTTTTCCAAACATGTTTTTTTTTTCTCACTGTTTCATCATCGCCAGGCGATATCTTGTTTCCCGCATCATAAACTCTTTTAAAAAGAAGTTCAGAGTGTACGGTCTTTTCATGTATCTGCATTGAATCTCTTTTAGCATATTAATGCTGCCTATTTGGGTGATTAAAATAAGTAGACTATTCACGCTTCATCTTTGTTTTTTTACTGTAAAATATTTTTGTTCATAAAGGAGCCTAAATGTTTTTACAAAGTTAAAATACCACATACTTTTATTAATGTTCAAGAAAATCATCAACTTGTCAATGGACTAGGGATTTCAATGAGCAAGGAATCTTAATTGTTGAAAAAGGGGCAAGGTAGATTTTCCGCGCACTACTTACTTACCTTTCATGTACCGCGCACTACTTACTTAACTTTCATGTACCCCGCACTACTTACTTACCTTTCATGTACCGCGCACTACTTACTTACCTTTCATGTACCGCGCACTACTTACTTACCTTTCATGTACCGCGCACTACTTACTTACCTTCATGTACCGCGCACTACTTACTTACATTTCATGTACCACGCACTACTTACTTACCTTTCATGTGCCACGCACTACTTACTTACCTTTCATGTACCGCGAACTACTTACTTACCTTTCATGTACCGCGCACTACTTACTTACCTTTCATGTACCGCGCACTGCTTACTAACCTTTCATGACCCGGCACTACTTACTTACTTTTCATGTACCGCACAGTACTTACTTACCTTTCATGTATCGCGCACTACTTACTTACCTTTCATGTATCGCGCACTACTTACTTACCGTTCATTCCCTGTACACTACTTACTTACCTTTCATGTACCGCGCACTACTTACTTACCGTTCATTCCCTGCACACTACTTACTTACCTTTCATGTACCGCGAACTACTTACTTACCTTTCATGTACCGCGCACTACTTACTTACCGTTCATTTCCTGTACACTACTTACTTACTTTTCATGTACCACGCACTACTTACTTACCTTTCATGTACCACACACTACTTTCTTACCTTTCATGTACCCCACACTACTTACTTACCTTTCATGTACCGCGCACTACTTACTTACCTTTCATGTACCGCGCACTATTTACTTACCGTTCATTCCCTGTACACTACTTACTTACCTTTCATGTACCCCGCACTATTTACTTAGCTTTCATGTACCGCGCACTACTTACTTACTTTTCATGTACCCCGCACTACTTACTTACCTTTCATGTACCGCGCACTACTTACTTACCGTTCATTCCCTGTACACTACTTACTTACTTTTCATGTACCACGCACTACTTACCTTTCATGTACCACGCACTACTTACTTACCTTTCATGTATCCCGCACTACTTAATTACCTTTCATGTACCGCGCACTACTTACTTACCGTTCATTCCCTGTACACTACTTACTTACCTTTCATGTACCCCGCACTACTTACTTACCTTTCATGTACCGCGCACTACTTACTTACCTTTCATGTACCGCGCACTACTTACTTACCGTTCATTCCCTGTACACTACTTACTTACCTTTCATGTACCGCGCACTACTTACTTACCGTTCATTCCCTGTACACTACTTACTTACTTTTCATGTACCACGCACTACTTACTTACCTTTCATGTACCACGCACTACTTTCTTACCGTTCATGTACCCCACACTACTTACTTACCTTTCATGTACCGCGCACTACTTACTTACCTTTCATGTACCGCGCACTACTTACTTACCGTTCATTCCCTGTACACTACTTACTTACCTTTCATGTACCCCGCACTATTTACTTAGCTTTCATGTACCGCGCACTACTTACTTACTTTTCATGTACCCCGCACTACTTACTTACCTTTCATGTACCGCTACTACTTACTTACCTTTCATGTACCCCGCACTACTTACTTACCTTTCATGTACCGCGCACTACTTACTTACCTTTCATGTACCGCGCACTACTTACTTACCTTTCATGTACCGCGCACTACTTACTTACCGTTCATTCCCTGTACACTACTTACTCACTTTTCATGTACCACGCACTACTTAGTTACCTTTCATGTCCTGGGCACTACATCAGTAATCATGTTTCTAATATTCAGCCACGTGGATAGCCTTGACATTCCACCACAGAATGCCAGCCATTTTGTGTGATTCCAGAAGGTGTAGACAGGCCGTCACATTTTGGCCTTGTGTTGAAAGTCCTTTTGTGCTGATTAAAATCAACAGCAGAGCTGTTTGATGATCCATGATGCCTCGGTAGTGAACGGATTGGCCTACTGAAAGGTCGTTTCCAGCGGACGTCTAGCTGCTGTGTTAATTACAGTATACTTCATAGCTCCTTTCTTGTTCCCCGACCCCCCCCCCCCCCCCTCCTCTACGGTAAGCACAATTGTGAAATACAAAGTTAAATGTTAGAAGGAATTAAAAACGTCATGCCGGTGAAGGGCCAACGTTATTGTAAAGAAGCACATTTTAATTGAAGAGATGAAGACAGTTTTAAATCTGTTGATTGAAGACCAAGTTCGCAACGACATTCCTCTGTGACAATATGACAATATCTTTTCCAGACAAAAAGGCCAAATTACGAGAGGTGTTCAAGCCAAACCGGGACTGTTTTGTGATGAAAAAAAGATACATTTTTAAAATAGTAAAAATGCCATTTATTTTTTCAATAATCTCTTGCAATGCTTATGCACTTATCACAGCGTTTACGTAATGCTTGAAATGATTCAGCGAAAACCGATTTGTCATTGCTCCCCCTGAGGTATTCCCTGGTAGAGCAGCACTTGTACACTCTTCTGTCCATCGATAGTGACTCTTGTTCTCCTATTGTGCAGATATGACTGGATCCAGCGTGTTGCTTTGAATCCCACTTCTCCCTAGTTTGCCATAAAACCGTCTTTCCTTACCTTATCAAAGGCCTGCTTGAAATCAACCCATAGTGCTAGGACCTTTTTTTCTTCTCCTGGAAGGTATCTCCTACCGATTGAGATAAGTAAGTGACATGATCTTCTATACTGTAGCATTCTCTAAATTCAGCTTGTTCCGGCACCAGAATCTGTTCAGATTCTAAATACCATTTTATTCTACTGTTAACTATTTGCTCCATGGTCTTAACCACACAGCTTGTAAAACTGATCGGTCAGTAACTTTAATTTTTGCTCTTGCATTTCCCTTTCTTAAGTATATATATTGTGATGACTTCTCTCTATACTTGCGCTACCGTTCCTGTCGCCCAGCTGAGGTTGAATATCTCAAGCAGGATTGTCTTCGCGACTGGGCTCAAACCGGTGAGCATTACATTGCTAATGTCATCTTGGCGGGGTACCTTTCTTGTCTTAAGCTTGGATATAGCTATTTGAAGTTCTCCAAGTGTGATGGTTTCTCTCATCGGAGCAGGGATATCCATCTCTCCCTTGCTTGTAAGCATTTCTTCTTAGCTGGTCAATGTTAATAGTCAGTTTGCTTTCTGCACTACACTGTACCTGCTGGCGAATATACATGCAGCTTGTTTCCCTGTACATATTTTGCTATCCTCATCCAATGTTATGGTCTGTCTGGGCGAGATACCCTCTTTATTAAGGGATTTTAATAATCTCCAGAGCGTCTTGGCGTCCGTTTCAGGATTGAGTGCAGTCGTTTTACTCCTGCATCTTTTCCGTTTTTCATCTAGTTTGGTTCTCTGAAACTCAGCTGCAGCCGTTTTAATTTATTGTGATTTTCAACTGAGGGACAAGTCTCTGCATCCTATCTGGTCATTTCCATGGCGTCCTGACGTTTTTAGAGTGTGGTGAACCAGTACGGTGTGTAGTTGCTTCTGCCACCTTTAAGGGTTGCTTCTTTTGTTGCTTGTAGTACACATTGATTGAAGTCTTTTACCACTGCATTGATGTCTCTATTCTGCACTTTGAGGTCAGATAGCAGCATGGTCACCTGATGTCTATATAGGCCCCAGTTTGCGTTTTTGTAATTCCAACTTGTGATGCCTGGGCCTGCACCGAGGGTTACATTCTGGAAGGAGAAAAAGATTGTGCCATGATCACTTCCTCCAAGTTGACTCCAACTTCTCTACTCATGAGGCCAGCTACGTCTGGAATGGCGAAAGCAAGATCTGGAGTTAAATTTGAAAGCCATCTTCTAGAGAAGAAGGTAGGGGTATCAGTTGCAGAGTGGATCAAGCATAGGGAGTGGTCATCTTGCCAGGTTTGAACCTCTTCACCTCTGTGGTCGAGGTGATTATAGCCCCAGCTATGGCTCTGTGATCGAGGTGATTATATCTCCAGCTCTGGGAATGGCAATTAAATTCTTCCACTGCTATAAAGTTGGTGGATGGTGTCTGTATAGAGCTGAGACTCAGATGCTTGTCATTTGGGCAGTAGTAGTTCAGAAGATCTATTTCCATCTTGCCTACTTTTATCTGAAGCTGCTGGTACTCGGCACCATCCATAGATATTGTCCTCTCGTGTGCTTGTATATTGTTCCTTACTAAGGTAAGTATTCCTCCTTTCCGTCTGTCTTGTCTGTCTGATCTGAAGCATTGATATCTTCTTATTTTGAAAATGTGATCTGCGGGTTCAGAAGCAGAACTCCAGGAATGGCTCAGAAGACTCCATGGAACAGCTCTTGGCTATCGCATGGAGATAAACGCTGGAAAGACAAAATTAATGACCAACAACGCCAAGGGCTTCAACAGCAGGATAAAAGCTAACGGTCAGGAACTCGAAGTGGTTGACCGTCTTAAATATCTTGGGTCGATTGTTAGTGATGAAGGATCAAAATGTGAGGTGTTAGCCAGAATATCACAGACAATAACGGCGCTTGCACGGCTTAACAACATCTTGCAAGATAATCGGTTAGCACTATGCACGAAAATAAGATTAATGCGTACACTGGTCCTGTCAATATTCCTCTATGCTTGTGAGACATGGACAGTTACAGCTGACTTTCAACGAAGGATACAGGCATTGAAGATGAGATGTTTCCGAAGACTTTTAAACGTCACGTACAAAGATCGAGTTACATATGAGTAAATACGAGATAGAATTACAACAGCAATAGGGCCTTTTGAAGACCTCTTGGCAACTATCAAAAGAAGGAAACTCGCTTGGTACGGTCACATATCGAGATCAAATGGTCTTGCAAATACAATCCTCCACGAAAAGTTGCATGACAGACGACGAAGAGGCCGTCCCAAAAAGAGATGGGAGGACAACATAAAAGAATGGACCAATCTCCTATCAGAAGAGTCACATGCAGCGGCATCTGACAGAGAAGGGTGGCGTGGCATTGTGAGGATGTCTTCATGTTATGCCCGAATGACCTCACCGGTTACGGGATGGCCTGACCTGACCTGACCTGACCTGACTTGATCTGCTTTCAAGTGAGTCTCTTGAATACAGCCAACACTAATTTATTTCTCACTCAGGATGTGTTCCAACTCTGTCACCTTACTGTACCCAGTCTTTCTACTGTTCACTCCTTCTGCATTCCAGTGTATCATGTCAAGTCTCCTCCTTGGACTCTCGCCGTCTCGATTTATTGGGTCAGTACCTTTCCTCCGCCGTCTCCTGACTCAGCAATACGGCCTAGAGGGCCCTCCAGTAGCTGAGGGTGGTCTCTGTCGAGGCTCAGAGCCCGGTGCTCCACCTGCCTGATGGGGCTCCACAGGGCGAGCATCATCGGGGGATTCATATATAGGTGTATTCATTCATATAAAGCGTGGGTTGCGTTATACTGTGGTTTCCGGTGTGCCGTCTGGCCCAGTATCTACGTCTTTAGCACCTCGCCAATGGGAGAGTGGGCTCATCACCGCCCCAATTGGCTGGGGGTGTCGATTGAATCGTTACCTCTTTTGTTGTCCCGTCTTACGTCCCGCTGGGATTGAAACCCAACCTTTGGCAAGATTGCTGGGCATAACAGGGTCAACCACGTGTAGGTGAGGTTTACTTGGGCAGGAGATGGTCCACTACGTGTAGGTCAGGTAGACTTGGGCAGGATATGGTCCACTACGTGTAAGCGGGGTAGACTTGGGCAGGAGAGGGACCACTACGTGTAGGCGGGGTAGCCTTGGGCAGGAGAGGGTCCACTACGTGTAGGCGGGGTAGACTTGGGCAGGAGAGGGTCCACTACGTGTAGGTGGGGTAGACGGGCAGGAGAGGGTCCACTACGTGTAGGTGGGGTAGACTTGGGAAGGAGAGGGTCCACTACGTGTAGGTGGGGTAGTCTTGGGCAGGAGAGGGTCCACTACATTTAGGCGGGGTAGACTTGGGCAAGAGAGGGTCCACTACGTGTAGGCGGGGTAGACTTGGGCAGGAGAGGGTCCACTACGTGTAGGTGGGGTAGACTTGGGCATAGAGTCTAGGAGACATGAGTGCTGTATTGTGTTTCACTGCCCTATCGGCAAGATGTAAACAGGGGTTATAATAGTTTGGCGCTCTTTCCGACAAACCTCTGCACCACATCGTAGAAAAGGAGCTACTAAGAAGTAAGGAAGTAATCTTATATTCTCATAATCTTTGCGTGGTATTTCTGTGCGTATCTGCAGTCCCAATTTATCTAAATATTCGTCAAATGTACTTATTGTATTGTACATCTGGTTGAAGTTGTTAACAGACGATCCAAGCCAATAGCAAAGTCCAGATCATCAAGTCGTTTTGTCAAATGCCCTTTAATTGTGTTTTCGCTGGTTGAAGTTACACGTTCTTCATATTTCGGTCAACAAAAAGAGAAATGATCACAACAGACATCCCTTTCGCATTCTAGTTCTTATCTTAAAGGGTTCAGAAAGTAGTCCATCATATGGAACTTTTCACTTCACTTTTACATATGTTTTCTCAATTATGGTAATGATTTTAAGGGGCACTCTAGTGTCTGAGAAACATCTAGAGTGATTCCCCGTCTCTGTACTGTCAAATGCTTTATCCCAGTCCACGAATTCAATGTAAAGTGATATTACCATCTACAATTTGTTCTTCTGTTATTCGCAGTGTAGCAATCTGATAAACACAGGATCTGTTTTGCCGAAAGTCAACTTGTTTCTCCCTCAGCTGTTTTCAATCTCACCAATATGATCCTGTTAAAAATTGTCCCCCCACTGATAATAACATTATGATCCTATAATTTCTACACTGCTCCAGATTCCCCTTTTCTTCAGCTGGGCAATTTAGCCTTTATTTCGGTTTAAATGTTTTTCTTATCTTTCCCAAACGTTATCAATTAATTTGTATAAAATAAATGTCCGTTTTGATTGCTGCTGCTGGGATCAAGGCGCTGATCAGCGCATGAGCTGCAGCGGTCAGTGACCCATGGCTGACTGCTAGCGTCAGGGCCAACGAACCAGAGCTGCCAAGACTCTTCTACACCTCCACGTGGTGATCCTGGATAACAGGCTGTAACATAGCAGACTGGCTAAGGAGAATAGATCGAAGAGGGAAAGCTAACCCGGTAGTCAAAAAATTAATTTCTGGAGTCCGATGTGTTGGACCGAAAGGTGCAAATAATGCAGTAAATCTGTAAACTACGACACGACGCATTCCGTTCTCCGGACTACATCCTGCTACTTGCAAAGACTTTTTCAGGTGTTGGTAGCGGAAGATTGAGAACAAACGAAGAAGCAGAAGAAGATTGCTTCTGCTGAATTATTAAGTCAGTGTCTTTACCATTTTTCGGAGAAAACATTTCTTTCTTAGTTTCATCTTTGTCTGGGATCGCACAGTTAATCTGCAGTTCTGATTATGGCAAAAGAATGTCTGGGGGAATCTTATGGAGCGGGTCCATTAAAAATCATCGAAGCTTTCTGTCTAACTCTTCATCTGCTCATTAGTACCGCAAACAAATTTCATTTTCAATTTTTAATTATGCAATTTACTTGATTTTATTTTCCTGTTAGTTTCGTTGTGCTGTTGTGCAGGTCTTTCATATTTCCTTCTATTGCAGCTTCTTCCGTTGTTTTTCTTTTTTTTACCACATTTGTATACTTTCTCTTATCTCTTCGCGCGCTCATTCTAACCTCTTTATTGAATGCAGCATATAATTTCTGTGCCTTGTCTCTGGTATATCTGATTTTGGCGACCGTTCTAGCCTACTTTCTTCATTGATTTTCCATTATATTTTTTATAGTATCCGCTATTATTCAAATATTATCTTCCCGCTGCTGCAACACATTATACTTATTTGGTGTCGAGACTTTAAAATGATCTTGTATGATCTTGTTCTTTTAGGAACTCTACATGGAACTGCTTTCTGTCGTTATTCGTTGTTGTATACTTTAAAGTTTAATCTTTTTTCGCTATCAGATGATGGTGGCCTGGTGTCCCATTTAGACCTCTGCATACATTTACATCTTGTAAAAAAATCTTTTTTATACATATATGGTCAATCTGGTTTTCTGTCACGTGGTCTGAAGGAACCAATGTTGCTTTATAGATGCATTTAAAACAAACATGTCGCCAGTAAACAGCAATTGATTGAAAGCATAGAAGTCCATGCGTAATGATCCATTATCATTTTTATTCTGGAGTCCATGTTAGCCCATGAATTAATCAAAAACCCATCAGCTCCCAGCGAAGCAAGGTGTTTTTTTTGTGTTTTTTTTTTGGGTCATATTCTCTAACGTAGATTATACTCTAATGTGTCCCTCAAATTGAATATATTATCTTACCCAAGTGTTCATATTCTCTAACGTAGATTACACTCTAATGTGTCCCTCAAATTGAATATATTATCTTACCCAAGTGTTCATATTCTCTAACGTAGATTACACTCTAATGTGTCTCTCAAATTGAATATATTATCTTACCCAAGTGTTCATATTCTCTAACGTAGATTATACTCTAATGTGTCCCTCAAATTGAATATATTATCTTACCCAAGTGTTCATATTCTCTAACGTAGATTATACTCTAATGTGTCCCTCAAATTGAATATATTATCTTACCCAAGTGTTCATATTCTCTAACGTAGATTACACTCTAATGTGTCCCTCAAATTGAATATATTATCTTACCCAAGTGTTCATATTCTCTAACGTAGATTACACTCTAATGTGTCCCTCAAATTGAACATATTATCTTACCCAAGTGTTCATATTCTCTAACGTAGATTACACTCTAATGTGTCCCTCAAATTGAACATATTATCTTACCCAAGTGTATTTTATCTTCCCTACTCCTCATACCCGTTAGGTTTCAGAACAGTGCCTATCTTACAATGTGATAAGGTTATTTTCACAAATTTATTACGTTTATAGCGCCGACGTCTTCTCTGTACGTTCCTTTCTTCTGATAGATGTCAAGATCTTTCCAGCAGGTCGATGTTCGTGACTTTATTGAACAATTTCGAACCAGATTTTCTGCGCTGGCATCTGTTTATGAACGTTTGAATCCTGTCTGTTGAAGTCTTTGCTGTCTTCAAAGCCTCTGGGCCATTTGACAGTACCGACTTTATGTTGGAGTTGAAAATTCCAATCTTCGTGAATGAATTGATTTCTCTTGAGTTTCACAATTTTTACTTTGCAGAAAGCCCTTCGCGCTATTTGTATTCTTAGTCGTATATCCTTTTCTACATCTCTTACCTTGTTTATGTTGCTGCCTAAATAAATAAATGAGTCCACCTTTTGGTGTGGGGTGTCCCCAACACGATGTGAATGGTGTCGCTTCATTTAATCTGATAATCTTAGTTTTCTCTCTATGAATACCAAGCTTCAATTTCCTTGACATTCTTCCAGTTTGCTCCGCTTATTTTAGAATTTAATTTTCGGTCATGTGATAGAAAGCCACATCATCGGCCATTTCTAGGTCCTGCAAGTTTAACTTTTTTTTTTTTTGGGAGGTGATTTAATTCCACAGTCATTGACTGTAGATGTTTTGCGCATACTCCAGTCCATAACCAGAAGGTACATAAGTGGTGGCAAGAGCCAACTTTGTTTCGCGCCAGTTTCAAACTGCTCGGATAACCGACACTCGTGGAGGACTCTTCATTGCATTTCCTCAAGAATTCTCGAATTAGGTTAGTAAACATATAAGAGATCCCACAGTGCCTGAGAATGTTTCGTATTCGCTCCCTATCCAAGCTGCCAAATGCTTTTCTATAAATCCACGAAGCCAAAATGCAGTGATGCATTTTTTTTGCAAACACTGTTCAACTATCACTCGTACTGTGTTATTTCGTCTGTACTGGGACAATTTTGTCGAAATCTCAATTATCCCTCTATCAATTGTATGTCTGTTGCTCGTTGTTCTAGTATGATCCCGATCAACATCTTTCCAGATACTTACAGTAACATTATTCAACTATAATTAGTACATAATTGGCCACCCTTCATTGGCAATTCTGTTACGTACCTTTCTCTCCAGTCAGTTGAGATTTCTTCGATATCCCAGATCTTTCTAAACAGACTGTAAAACACGTTGAAAGAATTATTTATAACTGCCTGAATTGTATCAGCGGGAATATCATCTTAGCCAGTAGCTTTGCCATCTTTCAGGTGTAGTATGGCTTTTCTTGCTTTCCCCGCCCAGTTTTCCGCAATGAGCCTGTATGTCCACCTACACTAATATATATTTCGTAGGGGACGTATGTTGGATTTCTTCGAAATGGTCATCCCATCTCCCCACCTGTTTATTTGCGTTATTCGAACCTTCTATTATATTTGAACTGAAGCTATTTATTTGTCTTTATGTACCTGTTATTTTCCTTGCGATATCGTACAGAACCTTCGTATTTGCCTTTGCAGTCCCCTCTTCTGCAGCATTTGTCAACCCACTAAACGATGTAACCGTGTCTTTATTGATGCACGTTCTAACATTTTTATGGCATCAGTGTATATTTCTTGGGTCATGGTTTTGGTATCTTTGATTTTATAGTTGTTTGCTCTTTCTTCAGCCTTCTTTCCTCTTTCGCAGATAAGGTGTTTGTAGTCAAACGTGAGACATTTATTCAACACGACATCTCTCCAGGTCTTAGTATTTATATGTTCAACTTTTACCATTGCTCGTCTGAGATCCCTATGTCATATCATTCTTTTGTTATATGGAATGTATTTCTTATTGTAACTAAAGACTTGGATTGCATGTCTTTGATCCAGGCGGATTCCGCGTTGAGGTGTTGTCTTGCCTTGTATGCAGTTTTGTAAACTTTTTCAGTTTTCATTTTATTTTGGCTTAAACGAGATGACGGAGAATGCTCCTCTGCGTCTTGTAGAAAAGAACTAAGCTTAGGAAGTTTTTTTTTATATGATCTGTCTGGTATACTGTTCATCTTGTTTTATATGATCTGTCTGGTATATTGTAAATCTTGTTTTATATCATCTTTCTGGTACACTGTCAATCTTGTTTTATATTTCATCTTACGTTGAAGCCTTTTCAAAAAGATAATGTGTATCCTTGAGCAGACTTAACCGCCGGTCGCGAATAAGTGCTAGACACTTCAGTATACTAAGCCACAGCTTGTGTGAGGGGGAGAGGGGGAGCAGTACCCTTTCTGCCTATCATTTCCTTCCCAAACTGTGTAGCAGATACCCATTTACATATGGATCGATCAGAATTGGTATACTGTGCCAGTTGTACCTTGCACCTATGTCATGTAAATCGAGTGCTCTATCACTACATTAATCAAATGCTCATGTTAAAATCAGCTGCCGCCAATCACTAGTTCATTGGAAGCACAGAAGTCAGTAAATAGTTCACAATTTGCATTGCAGGTCACGATTCCATGCCTGTCCGTGGTCTATTCCAAACCAATGTCCCTAGAGATCTAAGTGTTTTAAATTCAACGTCAATACTGTAATAACCCGCTTCTGCCTCTTGTCTTAATCTCCCGTCAATACTGTAAAAATCCCGCTTCTGCCTCTTGTCTTTATCCCGGTCAATACTGTAATAACTCTCTTTTACCTCTTGTCTTTATCTCCCGTCAATACTGTAATATCCCGCATCTGCCTCTTGTGTGTATCTCCCGTCAATACTGTAATATCCCGCATCTGCCTCTTGCGTGTATCTCCCGTCAATACTGTAATATCCCTCTTTTGTCTCTTGTCTTTATCTCCCGTCAATACTGTAATATCCCGCATCTGCCTCTTGTGTGTATCTCCCGTCAATACTGTAATATCCCGCATCTGCCTCTTGTGTGTATCTCCCGTCAAAACTGTAATATCCCGCTTCTGCCTCTTGTCTTTATCCCGGTCAATACTGTTATATCCCTCTTCTGCCTCTTGTCTTTATCTCCCGTCAATACTGTAATAACCCGCTTCTGCCTCTTGTGTGTATCTCCCGTCAATACTATAATTTCCCGCATCTGACTTTTGTGTGTATCTCCCGTCAATACTATAATATCCCGCATCTGCCTCTTGTGTGTATCTCCCGTCAATACTGTAATATCCCGCTTCTGCCTCTTGTGTGTATCTCCCGTCAATACTGTAATATCCCTTTTCTGCCTCTTGTCTTTATCTCCCGTCAATACTGTAATATCCCGCTTCTGCCTCTTGTCTTTATCTTCCTTCAATACTGTAATATCCCTCTTTTGCCTCTTGTGTGTATCTCCCGTCAATACTGTAATATCCCGCATCTGCCTCTTGTGTGTATCTCCCGTCAATACTGTAATATCCCGCATCTGCCTCTTGTGTGTATCCCCCGTCAATACTGTAATATCCCGCATCTGCCTCTTGTGTGTATCTCCCGTCAATACTGTAATATCCCGCTTCTGCCTCTTGTCTTTATCCCGGTCAATACTGTTATATCCCTCTTCTGCCTCTTGTCTTTATCTCCCGTCAATACTGTAATAACCCGCTTCTGCCTCTTGTGTGTATCTCCCGTCAATACTATAATATCCCGCATCTGCCTCTTGTGTGTATCTCCCGTCAATACTGTAATATCCCGCATCTGCCTCTTGTGTGTATCTCCCGTCAATACTGTAATATCCCTCTTTTGCCTCTTGTCTTTATCTCCCGTCAATACTGTAATATCCCTCTTCTGCCTCTTGTCTTTATCTCCCGTCAATACTGTAATATCCCGCTTCTGCCTCTTGTCTTTATCTTCCTTCAATACTGTAATATCCCTCTTTTGCCTCTTGTGTGTATCTCCCGTCAATACTGTAATATCCCGCATCTGCCTCTTGGTGTATCTCCCGTCAATACTGTAATATCCCGCGTCTGCCTCTTGTGTGTGTCTCCCGTCAATACTGTAATACCTGGCTTCTGTCTCTTGTCTGTATCCCGTGTCATGATTGTAATTCTAGCGCATGTCTCTTGTCTATATCCTGTGTCAATATTAAAATATCTGACTTCTGCTTCTTGTCTATATCCCATGTCAATACTGAAATATCTGACATCTGCTTCTTGTCTATATACAATGTCATTATTGAAATATCTGGCTTCTGGCTCATGTTTATATCTTGAAATTTGGAGAAGTCTTCTTTCGCTAATTGGAACCTTGGCCTTTGTATGTACATATCATTGGTGGATTTTTATTGTGGTTATAAAAGTGGCAGAGGAGGGCGAACCGAATGGTTTCGAGACCTGCCTGCCGACAAGGAGGACAGTGGCTCGAATCCCAGCTATGGCATATGTTGTTTTTCTGTTCGGGGTGAAATAAGCAATCATAGCCAGCACACGATGTGGTGACAGCAGTGGCGAAGCGGCCTGTAGTCCTCAGCCTTCAAAACCCCTCAATGGGAAAAATGTCCTTTGACAGTTTTTTTGTTATTTTGTTTTTTAATAATAGTGGCTACTGTAAGCCTATGTCCTATTGTCTTCCATCAAAGAGTGTCTATTGAGCCATTGTTGACAACATTAAAGTCACTATTTCAATGTGAAAATCGTTTTTCTTAGTGTATTCGGTAGTACCTGAGTAGAATTTTATCTTCACAGCTTCCCTCTGTCCTCTTTATCCATGCTCATTTATTATTCAGAAAATCAAAAAACACTGAAAAGATTTCATTTCAAGGACAATATAAAAAAAGACATAGATGATTGGGGAATTATTCACAACTTGATTAGCTGATTATATTAAATCGCACTAACTCACTACTGTCACCAACCCACTCACTACTGTCACCGACCCACTCACTACTTTCACCGACCCACTCACTACTCTGTGCCACTCACTACTCTTACCCACTCACTACTCTCACCCACTAAATACTCTCGCCCACCCATTATTCTCACCCACTTACTATTATCAGCCACCCACTACTCCGACCCACCCACTACTCTCACCCACTCACTACTCTCGCCTACCCATTATTCCCACCCACTCATTACTCTCATCCACCCACTACTCTGACCCACTGCGTACTTTCACCCACCTACTCCTCTCATTCACCGACTACTGAGACTAACTCACTACTTGTACCCACTCATTACTCTCACCCACCCACTACTTCGACTCACCTACTACTATCACAAACTTACTTCTCTCACGCACCCACTACTCTGACCCACTCACTACTCTCGCTTACCCATTATTCCCACCCACTCACTACTCTCATCCACCCACTACTCTGACCCACTCCGTACTTTCACCCACCTACTCCTCTCATTCACCGACTACTGAGACCAACTCACTACTTGTACCCACTCATTACTCTCACCCACCCACTACTTTGACTCACCTACTACTATCACAAACTTACTTCTCTCACCCACTCACTACTCTGACCCACTCACTGCACTCACCCACTCACTGCACTCACCCAACCACCCGTCTCATCCACTCATTGCTATCACCCACCCCAACTCTCACCCACCCACTACTTCGACTCACCTACTACTATCACAAACTTACTTCTCTCACCCACTCACTACTCTGTCCCACTCACTGCACTCACCCACTCACTGCACTCACCCAACCACCCGTCTCATCCACTCATTGCTATCACCCACCCCAACTCTCACCCACCCACTACTTCGACTCACCTACTACTATCACAAACTTACTTCTCTCACCCACCCACTACTCTGACCCACTCACTACTCTGACCCACTCAGTACTCTCACCCACTCACTGCACTCACCCACTCACTGCACTCACCCAACCACCCGTCTCATCCACTCATTGCTTTCACCCACCCCAACTCTCACCCATTCATTACTCTCACCTACTCACGACTCTGACCTATTCAGTACTCTCACCCACCCACTCCTCTCATCCACCGACTACTCTGACCCACTCATAGGTCTCACCCGCTCACTGCTCTCACCCACCCACCCCTCTCATCCCCCCATTGCTTTCACCCACTCACTACTCTGACCTAATCACTACTCTCATTAAAAGACTACTCTCACTGACTAACTACTCTTACCCACCCAGCTCTCTCATCCACCGATTGCTCTCACTCACTCACTACACTCACCCACACACTACACTCACACACTCACTACTCTAACCCACTCACTGCTCTCACCCACCCACAACTCTCAGCCACCCACTACTCTCAGCCACCCACACCTCTGTCACCCACCCCTCTGTCACACACTCCTCTCAACTACCCACCCCTCTCAGCCACCCACCACAATCATCCACTTACTAATCTCACCCACTCATTACTCTCACCCACCCACCCCTCACAGCCACCTACCCCTCTCAGCCACCAACCACAATCATCCACTTACAAATCTCACCCACTAATTACTCTCACCCACCAACCCCTCTCAGCTACCCACCCTCTCAGCCACCCACCACAATCAACCACTTACTGATCTCACCCACTCATTACTCTCACCCAACCACCCCTCTCACCCACCCACCCTTCTCAACCACCCACCCTTTTCAGCCACCCACCCCTCTCAGCTACCCACCCTCTCAGCCACACACCCCAATCATCCACTTACTGATCTCACCCACTTATTACTCTCACCCAACCACCACTCTCAGCCACCTACCCTTCTCAGCAGTCACCCACCACTATCACTCACTCACTACTCTCACCTACTCACGACTCTGACAAACTCAGTACTCTGACCCACCCACTGCTCTCAGCCACCCATCCCTCTCACCCACCCACTACTGTCATCCACTCACTACTCTCGCCCACCCATTACTCTCACCAACTCACTACTCTCACTAACCCACTATTCCGACTCACCGACTACTCTAACCCACCCACTACTCTCACCCACCAACTACTCTCACCCACTCACCCACTCACTGCACTCACCCAACCACCCGTCTCATCCACTCATTGCTCATTCACCGACTACTCTTAACCACCCACTACTCTTAACCACCCACTACTCTTAACCACCCACTACTCTCAACCACCCACTACTCTTAACCACCCACTACTCTCAACCACCCACTACTCTTAACCACCCACTACTCTCAACCACCGACTACTCTTAACCACCGACTACTTTTAACCACCGACTACTCTTAGCAGCCGAGTACATTTTGCCAGTGTCTACTCTCATCCCCCGGCTACTCTCAGCGACTTGCTCCTCTCTCCCAGAAAAACAGAACATATTTCTTAATAAATCACTAAAACGTTCACCAGTAACGTTAAATAAATAGGTCAGTATGTTTTCTTATAAGATTTACCAGACAGTGATATAAAATATAGCTGTGTCCCCTTGTCTCTTTTTCTCTCTCTCTCTCTCTCTCTCTCTCTCTCTCTGTCTCTCTCTCTGTCTCTCTCTCTCTCTATCTCTGTCTCTCTCTCTCTCTTTTTCCCTCTCAAATCGTCTTATGATTTCAAATTTAGAAGAATATTTTGTTTCTTCATCTGGTCATGAAGTTTACTCTGTAGATTTTCTATCATCTAGATGTCAGTAATGGATACAATCTTCCAGACCTCGAGTAAACAAATGTATGTTGATACATCTTTGTCGTGTATTTGTTTAGTGGAGGTTTAGTTGATTCATTAGTCAGAGTCGTTTATTGTTTCCTGACTGGTCACTGTGCCAATAACTCTAACGCTACGGGAAATTCCGTTCGATTTACAGCTGTATCAGGATTAATTTCACTAGAGGGCTCGCCATAAAGGACAGGGGAGGTAAGGTTATGTAAAACGTGGACAAATATGCAGGGAGAGCGTATGTAAGCTTAAAGTGAATGTTCAATGCACACTACAAAACAACTCTTACTCATATACAAATCTATCAAGAGCAACAAACCGTTTAATCGTTGAAATTTTCTTTCTGCCAAGCCGAACCAAAAAATAAATTTCTCGGATAATGTCTCTGTTGTTAGGGTTCCAATGTCTAATACAAATAGGTTTTACCTTATAAGCTCTTGTTCTCTGAAAGAAAATAGTCTTGGTACATTAACTCATTGGCACTAGGCATCACAACTGTTGTGATTTCATAATTATTTAGTAGTAATGCATCAGACCTTCCCGATCCAACAGTGCTGTAACCATGTAATGCATCAGACCTTCCCGGTCCAAGAGTGCTGCAACCATGTAATGCATCAGACCTTCCCGGTTCAACAATGATGTAACCATGTAATGCATCAGACCTTTCCGGTTCAATAGTGTTGTAACCATGTAATGCATCAGATCTTTCCGGTCCAACAGTGATGTAATCATGTAATGCATCAGACATTCCCGGTCCAAAAGTGGTGTAATCGTCTTCAGCAGCCTGGTAAGAAAGTCGGCTGGGGCTTCTCTGCTGGAGTGAAAGACATGGTCGTTGCTGACAACAACGTTGTTAACCGTTTTTATGTTACTTAACATCAACAGAGACTGATCAAATTGAGACATATGATGCAGAACAGAACTCAATACATGAATTATTCTTTGCAGATTATCAGTGTTTGCTGTACGGCTATGAAAATAAACTGTAAAACCACGAGAATGTGCTTGCGACTACCTGTACTAAATACAATATGCAAATTAGCGAGAACAAAACAGACACTATGATGATCAGTAGAACACCTGGACCACTCAACATAAATGTAAATGATATTGCTCTTCAACAGAACCATGAGTTCATGTATTTGGGCAATATTTTTTTGCGGCAGACATTAGGATCGACAGGGAAATTGAGATAAGATGACAGAAAGCATCTGATGTGACTTATCATATGTCCCCACTGCTTAGGCACCTGAGCATTAATTTGGCAATAAAGGAACAGCTGATAAACAATATATTTATGCCGACTCTATGCTACAAGTGCCAAACATGGCCTCTGTCTAGGGCATGTGAGAGCAGAATTTCGACGTGTGAAATGAAGTGTTTGAGGAAAGTCAAAGGTGTTAATAGGAGAGACAGAATGCGGAACGACGCCATTCGAAGTATTGTCGGCACTACGTTTTGTCTCGAATAGATTTCCATGCAGAAAATAAGTTGGTTTGGTCATCTCATGAGAATGCACCCTCATCAACTTCTACTGATGGCTTACAGCGCTGGTAGATCTGGTTACATGGCAAGGAGTCGCCGCGGTGGCAGGTGGATAGATGACCTTAGAGTGATTATAACTTCACTTAACGTCTTTATACTGGTTTAAAAGACCCTGCAGAGTCTGTATACAACCAGTTACATTTACATCACCCTGCTCTAAAAGCTATGTGCATCCAATTTATTTTTAAATGCATTAACTATGCAGAGACACGGGCTCACATTGACTGACGCAACGCACTTGGCGCAGGAAAAACGACTTAAGCTCCTCACGCCGCTCAACGGTACAAGTTGAAAGAAAAGTAACTAACTAACTAACCGTTTTTGACTCAAGCATTGCTTCGGAAGGTGCAACATTACTTTCTGTGGCACGAGTGAATAGTAGTCATAGGCCTTAAACAACCGATAATGTGTGTGGATGTAATGTTCTGACCATGCTGGGGTTTGTTGGAATAAAAGAGTTAACATGCTCACATACCCACCAGCAGTGCGGACATTTTCAACGACCACCTATTCGGACGAAGACACTGCAGTCGATAAACCAGCAATGTGCAGATATCAAGATCCCTTGAACCATCAGTATTTACATTCCACACTATCTGCTGACAGTAACTGAACACCTTGGAGTATGTCCGGAGTGCAGCATCGTAGATTCGTAAAAGAACAGAACATACCTACTTTAGACGGGTTAGCCGCACTAGTATGTTGCTTGTAAGAACCTGCTTGAATGGAGCTTATTCTCGTTTCTGCCCCACACGGAGCCCTCACGGATACAATTCGTACACAAGCTGTTGGATATACTATTCTAGGTGCTACGGTGTCATTTAGATTTGCTTTATTAATTAACTTAACGTCTTTATACTGGTTTAGAAGACCCTGCAGAGTCTGTATACAACCAGTTACATTTACATCACCTTGCTCTAAAAGCTATGCGCATCCAGTTTATTCTTAAATGCATTAACTGTCCCTGCCTCCACTACCTCCCCTGGCAATGCATTCCAAGCAGACACCACTCTCTGACTAAAAAAATATTTCCTAATATATAACCTGGACCTCTCTTTAGTCAGCTTGTAGCTATGCCCTCGTGTTATTGTAGGTGGCTGTATTTTTAAAAAACTTGTTATAGTCTAATTTATCGATTCCTCTGATCATCTTATAAACCTGTATTAAGTCACCACGAATTCTTCTCTCTTCGAGACACTGTAGGCCGGTTTTTATGAGTCGTTCCTCATAACTGTAATTCTGGAATCCCACTATCATCTTTGTCGCTCTTTTTTGTATTCTTTCTAGCATGTTTATGTCCCCTCTATGATAAGGACTCCACACCTGTACACAGTACTCCAATCTAGGTCTAACTAAAGCTTTATACAGTTTGACGATCACTTCCTTGCTCCTATGTTTAATATTTCTTTTTATCATACCTAATATTGCATTTGCCTTTTTCACTGCTACCTTAACTTGCTCACTCACCTTTCCTGTATGATCTATTATAACCCCTAGGTCCCTTTCCTTATCTATCTTTCTAATATTGTTTTCTCCCATTCTGTAATTATGTTCCATATTGGATCTACCCATGTGGATGACTGTACATTTATCTACATTAAACTCCATTTGCCAGCTTACAGACCATTCTCGAATTTTATCTAAATCCGACATCAATATATCCACTTTCGCTTTAGATGAGACACTACTGCATAGTTTTGTGTCATCAGCAAATTTTGCAATCATGGATCTCATATCAATGTCCAAACCGAACATACTGGTTACACCAAAAACGATGCCAATTACCAGTTGAACCGAAGAGAGCAGGTCGTTGTCTTCAGACTTCGCACTGGCCACAATAGACTGAGGTACCACCTATTCAACAAACTGAAGATAGGGTGTACCGACGAATGCCCGTGCGGTACTGGTAAAATGACCGCTGAACATCTGCTGCAGAACTGCCCGACATACGAGGATCAGAGAGAGCAGATGTGGCCATTACCAGTGGAACTGCAAGACAAGCTCTATGGCAGTGGCGACAGCCTCAGGATGACCGCCGCTTTTTTCGAAAAAATAATGGTTACTGTCTGACTGCGTACGAAGAAGAAGAAGAAGATATCAATGTCCAAATCATTTATATATCAAGAACAAAATTGGTCCCAAAACCGAGCCCTGTGGCACACCACTTTTCACTTCACTCCACTCAGAGTACTCCTTATTTATGCCCATCCTCTGCCTTCTTCCCGTTAACCAATTTTCAATCCATTTGGCAACTCCCCCACCTATTCCATGTGATTTTAATTTCCATGAGGTACTCTATCAAAGGCCTTTGCAAAGTCTAGATAAATAACATCCACTGGCTCCCCTTCATCTATGATTTTAGAAACCTCCTCCATGAATTCTAATAGATTTGTTAAGCATGATCTCCCTCTAGTAAACCCATGCTGACTATTTCTAATTAGATTACATTTTTCTAAATGCATTACAATGTTTTCTTTGATTATTGACTCTAACAATTTACAGACTATGCTCGTTAAACTCACCGGTCTATAATTTGCCGGATCTGATTTTTTGCCTTTTTTGAATAAGGGGATCACTTCTGCATCTTTCCAATCCCGTGGAACAATCCCTTTTGTAAGTGATTGAGAACATAATATAGCCAATGGTTTTGCTAGTTGGTCTCTAATTTCATACAGCAATTTTGGGTGAATACCATCTTGACCTGGACATTTATTCACTTTCAACCCCTCCAATTTTTTAAAAACCATTTCCTCTGTAATACAGATTGATCTTAATCCCGCTGTATCCATGTCGCTTTGAAAAATATCTATAGGCTCTGGGATCTCGGAGCAGTCCTCCTTTGTGAAGACTGTGCCAAAGTACTGATTGAGCAGATTAGCAGCCTCCCTATTCTCACTTATTATTTTCCCTATACTGTCTATGAGAGGGCCTACTTTGTCTTTCGTTCTTTGTTTATTTCTAACATAAGAAAAGAAGCTTTTACTGTCAGTCTTGATCCTCTGAGCAAGTTTTTTTTCAAAGTCTATTTTTGCTGTTTTATTCGCTTTCTGAGATATGTTCTGCTTGTCAAAATATTTTACATATGTTTCTTTTGATTCACCTGCCTCTATATATTTATGCCATGCTTTATTTTTTGCTCTTCTACATTTCACTACAAATCTAGTTATCCACTTTTTACGCTTGGGGTTTACCTCCCTACATGGAACACATTCCTCTTTTAGCGTTTCTAGAACTGTTTTAAAACTTTCCCACTCCTGTTCAACATCTGTTCCTACAACAATATCTTTCCAGATTATGTGGTTCGCTGCCTCTTTCATCCTCTTAACATCTGCCTTAGAGTAGTCGTATGTTCGCGTGTTTATGTTTACTTCTTTCCCTGCAATAAGATCCCAACGGATGATTTGATGGTCACTTGAGCCAAACAGTTCCCCAACCCTAACGTTTTCAATCATATTTTCCTCTGTGGTAAAAACTAGGTCGAGTGTGTTTTTGCCTCTGGTGGCTGCTTCTACATGTTAAATTAAAAAATTGTCAGTTATGCACGTAACAAAAGGTTTTGACTCTACAAGTGCTTCTGCCCTATCCCATTATGCTGATATTCGTTTGGCCCGTTCTTAAAAGAATATATATTTCTATTTGTTCAGTCCTTCTTGTTTGTGTTACTGTTTTCCAAGCTACTTGGACTTAGTTACTGTACTACTTATGAATTTATCTTGTTATGACCCCTGGCGTACTGAAGAAGGTGAATCTTAGATACCTAGGTGCGACGTCTGTTAATGGTGTCTATAAAAACTACATTTTAACTTGACTTGCTTTAAAAAAATCCTCATTTACCAGTCCTGCGTGTTCCCAGTCCTGCTTTACGGCTCTGAAACCTGGACATTACTAAAACATGACATGTCGAGACTAGAGATTTTCCACATGCGGAACTAGAAGCATATCCTGTGCATCCCATGACATAACTACATCCGCAACATGGAGGTATCTGCTAAAACAGGCCTCCGCCAAATCTCAGAAACACCAGACCGATGCCAAGTTTCTTTGTTCGGTCATGTTGTGTTGAACCACACCTCAGCAGTGGGTCATGGGTGTGGCCGCCAACGCAATGGGCATCAGTCGCCTAAGAGAACATTACTGTTATTGGTTTTTTCCATTACTATACGCTACTGCTGGTATTTCGTTTTATGAAAGTCTCTTATGTGCAATGAATCAAGGATTAAGAACTTGGATAGCACAGCTTATCGACAAATATACGTTCTGCGCCTTATTCGTTTTAGATGTAACCAAGTATTGTCTATTTCTGTTTTGTTTGCCTCGAGCTCTCTTCTGTGTGTGTGTTTTGGTCTGTCTTTACTTCTCTTGCCCTGATGATCCCAGAATATAGTATGTCTTGAATTGCAACACATTTGTTTCTGTAATGTGTGTCTGATCCAACGTCAGCACCTTTCCCTTACGTCATGTTCTACTGATACCTGTCTGCTTCTTTCCAGCTGTTGCACATTTGTGATCATATCGTACCAATTCAATCCCTCTATTCTGTGCAGGCACACACTTATTCAAGTCTGCCTGTTATTTCTTTGTTGTTTTTGTTGGTCTTGACATTTTCATAGCCATACAAAGCAACCCTCTTTACACTGGTGTTGAAGGTTATTATATTTGTGCTTGACTTCATTTCTTTTACCTTTCCATTCTTTCCCCCAATTCAAAACAAGCTCTTCTTTCCTTTTGTATTCTTATTTTGATATCTCTATATGTATCTCTTACTGTGTCTAAATTGCGACCAATATGTATGAATGATTTCACATCTTGTAGGTATGTGTCTCCCCAACAAAATCTGATTATCATAAGTTTCATTTATTCTCATAATCGTTGTTTTTTATGTGTATTCTCTGTATCAATTTCAATGAAATCTCATAAAAGTATTCTCTTTTCCAGATCTTACCAAGTAATTTGTATTATACCCCTGTTGAAATGTTGATGTCTGCTTTGATTTCTTTTGCTGAGAAACAAATTTAGCCAGTGATTGTGCCATCTCTCAGAAGCATTATAGCTTTCTTAGTTTACACCATTTTGGTTTCGTACAACTAACTTGTAGTTCCGTTTTTATCCAGTTGTAACCTGTTGTATCTTGTTGAGCTGGTCTGCTTAGAAGTTCAAACAATTCTGCCCATCGCTTCATCCGCTCACTTGCGTTGCTAATGAAATTATATTCATTATCTTTAATAAAGCCTTTTATTTACTTATATTTCCCTGTTAGTATATGTATGCTGTTGTACTGGTGTTTCATGTTTCCTTTTACTGCTTATTACTTTGCATCGATTGCCAACGCATCAAGGTTGTTCTCTTTTGTCTTTTATGGTGCTCTTTTTTTGAGGTCCTGTGTTAGTTTCATTATATATTTTCTGAGCCTTAGTTCAAATATTTGCAGATTTGCTTATTATCTATCTGCTGTCTTTATTTTCTTGTATTTATCTTTGCTATTGGCTTGCTGTTATCCATGCTATGTGCTGGAGTTTTTCCTTTTCCAATAACTTTTCAACTCTAGTTTCATTTGTTTTTCTGTTCGTGTGGCTCTTCTGTATCCTCCATTTTTCCATGTGCTGTAACACTTGATTGATACCTTTTTGATATCGTGTCTTTACACTTATCCTATACATTCTTGCTCCTCAGGAATACAACATTGAGCTCTTATCTGTGACTAGATGTTACTGTATACCTTTTCAAAGTTTCATCTTCATTTTATCTATCAGGAGTTTGTTGTATGATGCCACATCTGCTCCTTTACACGCTTTTACATTGTGCAATGATGATCTGAAATTCTTATTTATACATTTATGGCCAATATGATTTTCTGTCCTGTAGTTAGGGAGCCGCGTAGCGGTTAGCGCGCTGGCTTCGCATCTGAGTGGTCCTGGGTTAATTCCCCATTTGAGGCGGTATTGTTTTTTTCAGACCGCAATGGCTCCCGGGTAGACCCAGCCTTAAATGGGTACCGGTTCAGTCCGGGAAGTAAAAGCGGCGAGGGAGAGGAGATGGCTACCGCCCTCGTGTAGCCGAGCCTTTGAAATGTGAGATCGCTAACACCTCACACCCCTACGGCAGTACTGCTATGGGATACTTTACTTTACTTTACTTTACTAGTTTGGTGAGACCAATGTTGCCTTGTGTATTATTTTATGTTGAAACACGCTGCAATTGATCACCAGTTGGTTTTAAGGCCATAAGTACCTCTCCGCCTCTCCATATTTAATATTGAAACATGCTGCAACTGATCACCAGTTGGCTGAACGTCCGTAATTACTTCTCCACCTCTCCATATTTAATATGGAAACATGCTGCAACTGATCACCAGTTGGTTTTAAGGCCGTAAGTACCTCTCCACCTCTCCATATTTAATATTGAAACTAGCTGCAACTGATCACCAGGTGGTTTTAAGGCCGTAAGTACCTCTCCACCTCTCCATATTTAAAATTGAAACATGCTGCAATTGATCACCAGTTGGCTGAAGGTCCGTAAGTACTTCTCCACCTCTCCATATTTATCTGTCATATCTTTCTTGTCTTTCTTATCTATCTTATCTATCTTATCTATCTTATCTATCTATCTTTCTATCTCATCCATCCATCCATCTATCCATCTATTTATTTATATGTCTGTCTATGTCTGTCTGTCTGTCCATCCGTCTGTCTGTCCATCAGTCCGCCCGTCTGTCTGTCGTCCGTCCGTCCGTCCATCTGTCCATCTGCCCGCTTATCCGCCCGTCCGTCCGTTCGTCAGTCCATCCGCTCGTCCGTCCGTCCGCTCGTCCGTCCGTCCGTCCGTCCGCCCGCCCGTCGGCCCGTCCGTCCGTTCGTCCATTCGTCAGTCCGTGCTCGTCCGTCCCCGCCCGCTCGTCCGTCCGTCCGCGTCGGTCTATCTGTCTGTCTTTCCACCCAGCCTCATAAATCGGGTACAAGAATAATATGGGAACGTAAAGGCGACCAGTGGGATGTTGGCCACATAATCGGTTATGTGCTGTTGGTGAAAGAAAATATGTGCCCATCACCATATCCTCAATATGCCACGATCGCGTGATATCGGGATCTTCGCTATTACTTACCTTTGATAAAGATATTTGTTTCTATAATAAAACTAACGTTGGCGCCCAATAATATACTCCTCTCTCAGTAGGCGTCTGTTCGTGTGAAGGGCGAGATGTGGATGCATCCCTTGCCATGATTTGGAAGATCTACCATCGAGTGGTTAGAACTGACTGTTAGTCGACTCCTACGACATACTCCCAGTGTTACAGTTGTCTTCTTATATTCTCTGTAAAAAACCGGGCAGTCATGAAACTTTCTTTTTAATCTGTAATTTATTAGACGTTTTATTATCAGTAAAACGTTCAATCAATTATAAATTCATAAGTTCTGTGTATAGCGTAAGTTTTCAACAAATGCACGCCATGTCAGTAAATGCTGACCTGCTATTATATATCGACATTTGTGTAATCCAAAGTCTCTATATTATTAGGTAGCAGCTCCATGCCCAACCTTATTTAGTCATTTCTTAAGTCATGCCTAGCGGGTTGCAGTGCTTTCAAAACCGGACCCGGTAATACACCCGGAAACCACTCGGATTAAGAAATTGTGTAACGTAAGAACAGTAGAGGTGTACTGACGTTTCAACCTATACATACCTTTATCAAAGATCAGACCAGCCTTTCTATCACTACATCCTAGAAGAACCCTGGACAAAATATTCGGTTCTGTTGTTGTTCATAAGAATCGACTTCAGTGCACTCTGGGCATATCGATAGATGCTCAGTCTATCTCAGCAAATGGTGAAGTGTGTGGATCTAGATGGTTTCTATACTTCTACTATAATCTCGTTTCTTCTTCATCGTACGCAGTCAGACAGCAACCATTATTTTTTCGAAAAAAGCAGCGGTCATCCTGAGGCTGTCGACACTGCCATAGAGCTTGTCTAGTGTTGCCACTGGTGATGGCCACATCTGCTCTTTCTGATCCTCGTATGTCGGGCAGTTTTGCAGCAAATGCTCAGCGGTCATTTTCCCTGTACCACACGGGCATTCGTCAGTGCCACCTATCTTCAATTTGTTGAATAGGTGGTACCTCAGTCTATTGTGGCCAGTGGGAAGTCTGAAGACCACGAACTACTCTCTTCTGTTCAACTGGTAATAGGCATCGTTTTTTGTGTAGCCAGTATGTTCGGTTTCCCAATTGGTTATGTATCTAGCTCTAATAAGCCGTTTTGACTCTTCGTATGTCATACTAGTATCTGGTTGTGGTAGTTTTGCACCTTCTTTTGCCAGTCTGTCTGCCTCCTCGTTGCCTTGGATGTTGCAGTGGGATGGAACCCACTGTACCACTACCCTTTTTGGTGCGGACTGCTGGCATAGTTGACAGAGTACTGCTCTTAAATCATTAAGTTCAGTATTTTTCTGGTTTTTTAGTGCTGTAATCTCGTTTGATTTCAAAGATCTGCAGTTTATATATTGCTGATTCATCCATTTCGGTGTCATAATTTGCTGATTCATCCATTTGGGTGTCATAATCTGCTGATTCATCCATTTGGGTGTCATAATCCAACAGGCGGTCAGTAACAGACTTCAAAATGACACTGTCATCCATGGCTACTGTGCTCATGCTCGTCTCATAAATCTACAGCGTGATCAACAAATCGAAAATATTTTTTGAAGTAAATACCTTCACAGTGTTTCGCATTTGTTCATCGCGAGACTTATAGGGCTGAGGAATAAATATCGCTTGCCATTCAGTTAACACGTATTATATAAGCTATGGTTTTATTTTGTCTCAAACAGAAAAAAGCATGCATTACATAGGTTTTGAACTCGTGTCCTCTTGGTGAAAAGATTATCTCCAAATCGCTCTGCCACCCGCCACACGATACGATATGTTGTATAAAATACAATTGTGATTGTCAAATATCTTTTCTTTTATTATAATTAATGCTTCAGAAACAGAAAATGGAAGATACTGTTGGCCAAAGAAACAGTAAACGAGTTGACAAGTCAGTGACACATAGCTGACTGCTTGCGAAAGGTTCAGAGAACGACACCTGTCCAAGACCTTATTTCAAGTGACGGCCCCATAAACATGCTGTATTCGTATAGTCTGACTGAGAAAATTGCAATCGAAGAGGGAGGCGAGGCTGTTCCAATGATATACCGCGCTAGAACCGGATATGTTAGTTCCGATAAGCACATATATCGCAGCCTCGCCGTAAACTACGACATAACGTAACAAAGCATCATTTTAAGGACAAACGGCAAAGTAGAAGAAGATTTTACTAAGAACACAGCCTTCTGAGTTTGAAAGAAAGATTACAGAAACAAAACTCCATATTTAATACAGGAACAAAAGAGCAAATAACTCGAGGTCACCGGATACAACAAGAGGTAGAAAGATTACACTCTGACGTGTGGGACTGCGCGTCACTCATATGGCTTAATGCGTTGCCAGTGACGCCACATTTAAAGCAAAGATATTGGTTTTTTTAATCACAAATTTATGGCGACCTCTAGATGAACTCTATAATTTTGCGAGCACCAGTTTAGAAACCTTGGATTAGACCATTAAAGTATGAACAGAAAACAATTACGTTAACTGAATCCCAATTTAACAATTTAACACGAATCAAAATTGTCCTGTGGCAGTAGAAATGAAAAGCTTGCGCCAAACACATTCTACGCTTTCGCAGAGATGTTTTTAGGTCAATTTGTTGTGCACGATTAGGTCGGAAGCCTCATTCCCAACTCTCTTTAGTCGCATTTGACGACGTACATTGAGGTGTAGTGGTGCTATTCTTTCCTTCCCAATCGTTTTTTAGTGTTTCCTTCTGGTATGAACATGCTCGTGTTCAGATAAGTAATATTTCTTTGTCCGCTGTCGTCTTTATCGCTTACATCAATTAGCTGTTGTCGTACGTTTTATAAGGCAAAACACAGAACACATTCTCCTAGTCACGTGACGAGGCCATCTTCTATTAGTTAGTACGTGTTTAAAACAGCAGCATATCTTTATCTATTATGATCTTTATCGTTTAAAATAGATACGTATCCTCAATTACAGCTTTTCAGTCTTAATGAAGATTGGTATAATGTAAAAACTGGGGGGGGGGGGCGCGAGGGGGGCATTTGACTGTTTGTATTATTCCCAAGACGACATACATTATTCAGCAGCGACATTCTCTACGAGATGGTCTGGAAAACCTTGATCTGTGATTGGCATCGATTTTTAGAAAATTGTAAACACTGTCATATTTATTGGGTAATATTTACATCACGCGCGCTAGTTTCCAGAGTGGGAATTCTCGGGGTTTCTAGGGCAGTGCTCTAGAGGTCTTGAAATTAAATCAGCAAACACATCTTTTAATCAATTTGATACAGTGATTAAAGTTTCTTACAAGTTTATATATAAAGTCTTTGTGTGACATTCAGGGAGTTACGCTGGATAATATTTACAGATGTCAGAGCAGACGGTTACAATTTGTAGTCTTAACTCGACATCTAGTTCCTGTTTCTGAAATTTCCAATGCGGTTCGCTTTTATGTATTGTTATTTGAAAATAAAACAATGAAGCCCTCAAATGTTTCATTTGTTATTTTCAAACATTTGGTGCAAGTCACGCACATTTCTCCTGAAGTCCGTCTCAAACAGCAACAGTATCAGACGCAAAATATACATAAAATAACCCAACAAATGTATGCCACAACTATTTCTACCTGTTCATTTTATTAATATTAAAGAGGAATGGATTGGTTCCATTCCCCAAATACATTTACTGGAATAGAAAAGTTAATCATTGCTATAAAATAGCAGTAGGGTTCGTACGAGAAACAAAAATTGCAACAGCAAAAATGTAATGCAGTACAATAGCCTCTTACAGTATTGGAGATTTTTAAAGCAGAGAGATCATCAAGGACATTGAAGAATAGGGAAAAAATGAGAACTACGGATATGAGAGGACAATCAGTTACAGTAACCAAATTGTGTGTAAATGGGCAAAGTAACATCTATGAAGACATGGAAAGATTGGAGTATTTATCTAAATTTGAAAAACAAAACTGGGAATGATAAAGACCGAGAGAGATTCTCAAGGATCGAGAATAATAGATACGAAGAATGTTGAAGGCAGGATATTTAAATAAACGCTCTTTACGCTTTCATATATTGATATCTACCATTTATATTTTCTGACCTTCAGCTATGATTAGTTAGTTCATTATTGTTGTTGTTCGTTGTCCCTGATGAAAACCTTTTGGTCGTAACGTAGGTTTGGTCTGTGTTTCGCTCTCAGTGCGATATCTGACCTTACCTATTGATAATTTTGTTTCACTTTATATTTTTTGCACGTTTGATATATATACGCGTACACGCGCACACATACACACGCTCGTGTTTTATAAACGAGGCGTGTTCAAATGAAACCGGACCTAACTGCACCAAGTGAACATACGTACGATGCTCATGATGACGTCACTTTTTGGGTAAACAGCACATACCAACCGTTAAGTTTGCAAAATGTCATTATCCTCGGACTCATAGTTTCCTCAGCAGACCGTTGAAAACAGCGGATGTGATACGGAATCCGTCCAGAGCTCATCAGCAAGCGGTGATTTGGTTTCTAACAACTGAAGGACGTCCACCAGTTGACATTCATCGCAGTTTGCAGGCAGTGTATGGTGACAAAAGTGTGTCGAAGACAAAAGTGAAGAACTGGACAACGATGTTTAAAGAAGGACGTGAGTTAACGCAACAATATGCGCCTGACCTGGTCTTGAAAGATCGTTCGTTAATTCATGTCCTTCTTTAAACATTGTTATCCAGTTCTTCACTGTTGTCTCGTATAAAAATATAATAATATATATAAAGTAACCCATTGCATTACTGTCGTAAAGGTGTGAGGTGTTTAGCGATCTCACATTTCAAAGACTCGGCTTTACGAGGGCGGTAGCCATCTTCTCTCTCTAGCCGCTTTAACTTCCCGGACTGAACCGGTACCTATTTAAGGCTGGGTCGACTCGGGGGCCGTTGGGGTCTGGAAAAAAAATGTCCGCTTCAACTTGGTAATAAACCCAGGCCACTCAGATGCGAAGCCAGCTCGCTAACCAATACGCTACACTGCTCCCTAAATATATTTGAGTGTGTCTGTGAACGGGTATATGTAATGTGTCTGTGTACGCGTATGTGTAGTGTGTGGTCTGACATTCCCATACAAAAGACTTGCTCAGAATGACAAGTATTAATCGACGGCATACAAGAGACGGCACATGCAATTTCACGGTGGTACGAGAATTCCAGCTCACAGATCAATGCAGTCGAGTTCTGTGTTATGTAGTGTTCCTTTGACAACTCCTTGTCAAGTACTGACGCTGTGGAATTGCTGACAACGTAACATTTCGACGATATTGAAAGACGTTGCATTCGTAAATATGAAGAAACAAACGCATGACAGAATCAATGTCACAAAACAACTATGTTCAACAGATACTAAATACGTATGGCAGCTCTCACAACAATGACATCATCAAACCTGCATATGGACATCGTTCCATTATACCTGCCGTTTTCATAAGCTTTGTATACATATGACATCCTTCAGATGTTTGTCCGATATCAGCTAATCTTTATATGTATATATATATATATATAATCTATCTGCTTCCAGTGTCAGATATGGAATCTCACTTAGGCACAAGAAAGAAAAATCATGTTGTGCGAAATGAGGTGTTTGAGAAAGGCTGTCGTGGTCACAAGAATGGACAGATTAAGAGACGAAATATTCAGACAGCCGATGTGGGCAACACCGTGCATGGAATACATGGAAAGGCAGAGAATAAAATGGTTCGGTCACCTAATAGGAACGCAACAAAAGTTTCCAGCTGATCGTATTTACAATACCAGACATCAGGGTTGCAGAGCAAGAAACGGACCACGTGAAAGATGGACAGATGGTGTCAGTGCAACACGAAAGAAACACGGAATGACAACAACATCGGCAATAAAGTTGGCACAGTACAGCATACAACACCTCCCCACGCCGTGTAATGACACGGGTGGATAGAAGATGATGATGATGATGATGATGATGATATAAATATATACACAACAGCTTCCAACATGTTATGGTTGATCACTCTGTTATGGATATAATAATGGAGCAATTATTTCAAATGTCCTTTTTTATTTTTTGTGAGACTGCTATATACAACACAACATATTTGCTCCTACGATCAGATGATCTCAATCAATGATCTACGTATATTCAATAGGGAACATAATTACAGAACGGGCGAGAACAATATTAGAAAGATAGATTAAGAAAGGGACCTACCGGTTATAACAGATTATACAGGTAAGGTGAGTGAGCAAGTTCAGGTGACAGTGAAAAAGCCAAATGCAATGTAAAGTATAATGAAAAGAAATATTAAACATTGGAGCAAGGTTGAGATAGTCAAACTGTATAAAGCCTTAGTTAGACCTAAATTGGAGTACTGTGTACATGTATGGAGTCCTTATCATAGAAGGGATGTAAACATGCTGTGGGATTCCAGAATTGCAGTCATGAGGAAAGACTCAGAAAACCCGGCCTACAGTGTCTAGAAAAGAGAATAATTCCAGGTGACTTAATACAGATTTATAAGATAAGATTTTCAAAATACAACTCACAAGAACAAGAGGGCATAGCTACAAATTAACTAAAGAGAGGTTCAGATTAGATATTAGGAAATATTGTTTTAGTCAGAGAGTGGTGAATGCTTGGAATGCATTGCCACATGAGGTAGTGGAGGCAGGGACAATTATAGAATTTAATAATAAATTGGATGTGCATAGCTTTTAGAGCAAGGTAATGTAAATGAAACTAGGTGTATAGACTCTGTAGAGTCTTGTAGACCAGTGTAAAGACGTTAAGTAAAGTATATTAATAAATAAATGTCTGCCCGGTGCGTCGGTCAAAGACCACCATGACCAATCAGAACAGCGCTTTGCAGGACTTGTTCTATAGCAGGAGGAGGGCGTGAAGTTGCTTTCTGTTGAAGCCACGTGTTTCGGGGACGGCCTAAAATGCCCTTCAAGCCGGCTGGTTGAAAACCATTAACATTTTGAGCTGCCTTGAGAAGGATCTGGTGAGCTGGAACTTCCTGATCCAGACGAACGTGCCCAAACAGGTAAATGCGTGTATGTATATATTCATAAAATCAATATATTTTTATGGAGTTTAAAAAGCAATTCAACGTGGGGCTGAACTGGACAAGAATAAGACTACTGTAACCTTACAATCATGTCCTAAAGGCGACTAAAGAGGTCTGGTTTGAACTAGCAGCCTCAACAGGTAAAACCATTGATATTGAAACCGACTGAGAGAATTCTCGGAAACAGGGTTCCAGTAAAGGGGTCAGGTGTAATGAGGGTTCTATGCTTGACGTGGAGCGAACATGCTAATGAAAGCCTATTAGTCACGCATACAGAGCGTGTAACAACAACACATTTCTCAAGATATATTGGATCAGCAACAATACTATATGTAAGCGAAAACACATTATTTTCAGGCCAATTCAGTGTTCAGATTGTACTGAAAATTACTTGGCAAAACATATTGTTTGTGTGGTTATACTAGGCAAAACCTATTGTTTGTGTGGTTATACTAGGCAAAACATATTGTTTGTGTGGTAATACTAGACAAAACGTATTGTTGGACTGGGTTATACTATTGTTATACTACACAAAGCATAGTGTTTGACCGGTTCCATTTCGATTACACTAGGCAAAGTATATTGTTCGTGTGGTTATCGTGTGGTTATACTTAGATTAAGTGTTTTTGGCCGCCTATTTCAAATTGCTGCCATTTTTTTTAGGTATGTCATGTGCAGCTATGCAGAATCGACATCACTGCACTCCAGATAGATCTATTGCTGTTCACTCTCTGTCATCAGTTCCCATTTCGTTAGCCATTTGATATTTCCTTTAGCTTGCTTACTGTGCGTGACTGTTCCCTCCTCTCGTGCGTTCTTCTTTATTCCCCTCCCAATTTACTTCCAATCAGAGGGGGTTGCTGTGCTTAAGCCGTTCGTCTTTTCTTTGAATAACATTACTAGCCCAGTGGTGCTTGGGGTTGTTGACATGTTGTAGGATATCCTTGACGGGTGACAATGCCTGGATGTGACCGTTGTGTAGACCCATTTGGCGCTGTTATCAAAGTGATATCTCCACGAGACGGCGCTCAAGCGAGGCATGTGTCGTCCGTAACTGGTTCTCCATGGCTTTTTGTCAGAGACCAGGTGTCACTTCTATAGCATAGAGCTGGTAGGACCACTGAGTTTAATATGTCTGCTCGTTGCCTGGCGTCTTTCGTGGTGTCATGTCATGACAATCGAGTTGAAGACGGTCCAGCCCGTTCGTCGGCGCCTGACAATATCGGGCTTTAGGCTTTATGTTATTTTCCATTTTGAGGAGTCGACCAAGGTAGATGTATTCATCGACATCATCTAGTAACGTTTCGTTTAGGAGCACGAGGCTGGACTCCGCAAAACGGTTGCGCATAGCTTTGGTTTTCCTATATTCATGGCTAGACCTTCTTCCTTTCCTTCAGGTTTCAGCAATGCTACCATCTGTGTCGCTTCGGTGGATGTCTATGTGATGAGAGTCATATCGTCGGCAAATATCAGGTGGTTGAGTCGCTTGGCTTGGCTTTGTTCGTTCTCAATCTCCCGCTACCATACCCTGACACGGGTCTAAGTAGCCGAATGTAGTCCATAGCATGGAATGCGTTGTGTCGTAGTTTACAGCTTGACTGTAATATTTACACCTTTCGGTCCAACACATCCGACTTCAGCAAGCATTTTTTTTAATACCGGGTTAGCATTCCATCTTCTATCTATTCTCCTTAGCCAGTATGCTCTGTTGCAGCTTTTTATCCAGGATCATCACGTAGAGGTGTAGAAGGGTCTTGGCAGCTCCGGTTCACTGGTCCTGACGCTAGCATTCAGCTATGAGTCGCTGACAGCTGCAGCTCATGCGCAGCTCGGCATCTTGATCCCAGGTAATTGAGTAATCGCCCATTGACGTTGATTCCCGTACTGGGAACTTTAAATATGGATAAGAGTGACGATCATTCAGTGAGGTCATTCGTATAATGAGAATGTTGGTCATGTATAAGAGTGACGATCATTCAGTGAGATCATTCTTATAATGAGAATGTTGGTGAGGGATAAGAGTGACGATCATTCAGTGAGGTCATTCTTATAATGAGAATGTTGGTGAGGGATAAGAGTGACGATCATTCAGTGAGATCATTCGTATAATGAGAATGTTGGTGAGGGATAAGAGTGACGATCATTCAGTGAGATCATTCGTATAATGAGAATGTTGGTGAGGGATAAGAGTGACGATCATTCAGTGAGATCATTCTTATAATGAGAATGTTGGTGAGGGATAAGAGTGACGATCATTCAGTGAGATCATTCTTATAATGAGAATGTTGGTGAGGGATAAGAGTGACGATCATTCAGTGAGATCATTCGTATAATGAGAATGTTGGTGAGGGATAAGAGTGACGATCATTCAGTGAGATCATTCGTATAATGAGAATGTTTGTGAGGGATAAGAGTGACGATCATTCAGTGAGATCATTCTTATAATGAGAATGTTGGTGAGGGATAAGAGTGACGATCATTCAGTGAGATCATTCGTATAATGAGAATGTTGGTGAGGGATAAGAGTGACGATCATTCAGTGAGATCATTCGTATAATGAGAATGTTTGTGAGGGATAAGAGTGACGATCATTCAGTGAGATCATTCTTATAATGAGAATGTTGGTGAGGGATAAGAGTGACGATCATTCAGTGAGATCATTCGTATAATGAGAATGTTGGTGAGGGATAAGAGTGACGATCATTCAGTGAGGTCATTCTTATAATGAGAATGTTGGTGAGGGATAAGAGTGACGATCATTCAGTGAGATCATTCGTATAATGAGAATGTTGGTGAGGGATAAGAGTGACGATCATTCAGTGAGGTCATTCTTATAATGAGAATGTTGGTGAGGGATAAGAGTGACGATCATTCAGTGAGATCATTCTTATAATGAGAATGTTGGTGAGGGATAAGAGTGACGATCATTCAGTGAGATCATTCTCATAATAAGAATGTTGGTCATGTATAAGAGTGACATTTGGAAGTCTATTGGATGACAACACTAAGATATAAAAATTAGTCATTCACAGAATGCAGAACTTTGAAGATGAAGCGAGGTTCCAGTAGAGCAGGAGTGTGTTGAACTAATGAGCTACAGGAACCATCAGTATGCACGTACTTCTCTATTTACTTCGAGAGACTATGTACCTATGGATATTGCTGGAGTGCAGTGAAGTCGATTTTATTCTTAAGTACAGAACAGAGAGATCATTTAACAGGCGGTCACTGGATAACTATAGTACATTTCCTTTATACATAGCTGAAGTCTCCACTATGGTCGCTATCGAAGCTAGGATGTCAGTTCTTTCATTTCATGTCTGGTTTTGATGTTGCTAGAGGGGTTAATGCGATTGTCTCTCATAGCTGAAGGTTTGTAACCTTGGTTAAGAATACTACGCTTGACCAATCATTACAAACTCTTTCTGCTTTCATTGCTGGGGGGGGGGGAGGAGGAGGGGGGCACGATAGCTAGGAAAGATATCTGCCAGTTTACCTCTGAAACGTATGGTTTTAATGTTTGAGGGCGTAAAATTGCATGAGTGGTTAATGCGCTTGTCTATCGCAGCTGATATGTTAAGTTCGTAACCTTAGTTATATATGCTACAGTTAATCAATCTTACAAATTTCTTCTACTTTAATTTCTGGAGGAGACGATAGCTAGGAAGGGAGTCTAACATTCTATCTCAGAAAATAAAGACTTCGCATCGTTGACTATGTCACAAGTCATCCAATGCGTTAGTATTTGCAATAGTCAATCTTTATCTTCACTTGGACAAGTTACAGAAAAACAGGGTGAGAAGATTTTGGTATGAAAAATACAAAAACTAACTGATCAATAGCAAAATGAACCAGAAGTTGTGGTTATAAAATGATCGTTTTCGCTATTCATCGCCACAGACTGGGAAAGATTATGACCATATGTGATAAATAGACTGTATAATGTTCTTTAAAAAATGAGAAAGTGAAATATTTGCAGTTCCGTCATTTCGGAAAATGTAAACTTTGTGAAAAGAATTACTCAGACCATTACGAACAAAATAAATTCCATTTAGCAATTCGTGTATTGATTTCTACAGATGCTATCATGGGAAATAATATTTACAAAACGGATAGCAATTCATTCAACTATCACATCTTTGTCTTATGCTCTCGAATGTTGTCAAAAAAAAAGGAAAAGTAATTATTTATTTTATTTAAAAAATTTCAAACGAAAAATGGATATGCACAAAAATATAATCGAATTTTTCGAATATGCGAGTGACTAATAAAACTCAATGCAGATAATGGTCGAGTTACACACAACGTTTGAAAAATCATTTGTACTTGAAAACAGTCAATAACGTTAATCGACGTGTCGACCCAAATATACTTTATCAGGAACTGGACAAATAAGGACAACACAGACGGCAAGAGTGAACTAAGTTATGCGAATACCAGAATCAAATATAACGCACATCCAGAATAGAAACAATTAAAATGAATCCGCGTCTTATCTTCAAACTGTAATTCAAGATTGGCAAAGAAGCACAGAACATCAATGTTGAAATTACTATATTTCAAGCACAGTGACGCTTGCTCAAAGAGAAGGGTGAATTAATAATAAGATGGGAGACAGCTCACTTGATGAGCAAGATACATCGCACAGAAGGGAGGAATATTATACGTGAACTGTTAGGCGACAAAAGATGCAACCAACCGTAAACATGTAATTTTGACAAACCCAGCATACTCAGATTAGTACTAGAGAAACTGATAAAATATGTAAGCAAAGGAACAGAAACATTCATTGACACAATACATATTGAAAGAATGGACGGGATCAAGACGCTGAGCAGCGCATGAGCTGCAGTGGTCTGCGACTCATAGCTGACTGCTATCGTCAGGGCCAGCGAACCAGAGCTGCCAAGACCCTTCTACACCTCCACGTGGTGATCCTGGATAACAGGCTGCAGCAGGGCAGACTGGCTAAGGAAAAGGGATCGAAGAGGGAATGCTAATCCGGTACTCAAAAAATGCTTGCTGAAGTCGGATGTGTTGGACCGAAGGGTGCAAATATCGCAGTCAATCTGTAAACTACGACACAACGCATTCCGTTCTCTGGACTAGATTCTGCTACTTAAGCCCTTTCAGGGTTTGGTAGCGGGAGATTGAGAAGGAACGCAGAAGAAGAAGAAGAAGAAGGAGAAGAAAGAATGGACGCTCTAAAAGATTTCAGTGTTAATAGAATTACCATTCTGTGTAATGACGCTCTGATTACATGACTCTGTTGTAATATTACCCAAGAAAAATCATGTGACCGAATGTTCAGATTATAGAATAATCAGCCTGATCAGAAACAGCACAACATTCTTCTTGACATTATACATGAGAGAATTAAGCAAAGAGAAGACAACGAAGTTCCGAATGAACAATTTGAATTTCTGTAGAATATCAGAACAGGAGAAACAATATTCTGAATAATGACACCAGCATAATAGATATACAGAAGTGCAAACAATCATGTATATGTGTTTTATATACGAAAATGTTTTTGACAGTCCAGCGTAAGAAATTAATTCATCATCAAGTGCTGTCTCCACTTCAGAGGTTGATGGTAATGAATCTCGAGCTGTCTGTCCCCGACAGGCTAGTACACACAGTCAAACTGTGTCTCGACCACTTCTTGATGTTGTCTGTCCATCTGTACCTCCGTCTCCCTTTTGTAATTTCTTGCCTTCCACTCATCCCTCCAATATAACCTTCAGAAGAATTTCATTTTGCTTGACATGACCGAAATATGTTATTGTTCTGCGTTTTATTTAATTCAGAAGTGTCTGCTGCCCCTGGACTTGTTCCAGAACCTCACTATTAGCTTTTCTATTGCTCCAAGAGTCTCATCCAAGTCTTCTGAATACCTACATTTGGCTTGGCTTGGCATCGTTCGTTCTCAATCTTCCGCTACCAAGCCTGAAAAGAGCTTTGCAAGTAGCAGAATGTAGTTTAGGGAACGGAATGCGTTGTGTCGTAGTGTACAGCTTGACTGCGATATTTGCACCCTTCGGTCCAACACATCCTTCAACAAGCATTTTTTAAGCACTAGGCTGCCTCCCTCTTCGATCCCTTCTACTTAGACAGTCTGCTGCTCTGTTGCAGCCTGTTATCCAGGATGACCATGTGGATGTGTAGAAGGGTCAAGGCAGCTCTAGTTCGCTGGCCCTGACTAGCAGTCAGCTATGGGTCGCTGACCGCTGCAGCTCATGAGCTGTCTAGTCGAATACTCCCATTTCAAAGTCTAATTTGGAAACTAATTACATGTCTAGAAAACATTAATATATGTGGGACAGACACACGGATGATCAGTGACTTATACATGCACTGGAAGCAAAGTAGTCACTGTAAGGTCTGATAGTATTTACTCACTATGTAAAGATGTTAAAGGAAGCGAACTGTCCCCTTGTCTAACATTTACACATAACATATTTTGGTCAACAGATAGAGGAAATTTCAGGAATCAATATCGGGGTTATATCAATTTCCAAAACTTAGATATACGGATGACACAGATCTGTTGGTTGAAAAGAAACAAAAATTACATAAATTAATGATTCAAATAAAGAACAATAATTTGTTGTTTGAAATTTAACATTGAGAAAATGGAAACTCTGATAACTAGTAAAGTAGACCAGAAATCTGCTCTACGTATAAAAAGATGATCGAACACAACAGGCCATGAGCTTCTCCTATCTTTGAAATGTAATAATGGAGGATGGATGATGCGAAATGGAAATAACGAAGATATTAGCAATGGTCTCCACCATAATGGATCATTTATTTATTGATATCCAACACAAGAAACTCTCAAATTCAAAATGTGAGTAATCAGGTGTAATGAATATTACTGTATATATGGCTCATAAACATGGTCAGTGAGCAAACAGATGAAGAGATTTGATGCCTTTAAAATATTGAGATCTAGAAGAATTTGACGCATATAACGGAAAGGCTATAAAACAAATAAGGCAATATTGCACGAAATTAGTAGTGTAAAGAGAATTGGTGAAGGAAATCAGAGTCAGGTAGTTAAACTATTTTTGCCATAACAAAACAATACTAGAAGGAATGGTGGAGTGAAAATGTGCCAGAGACAACACGGTAAGTGGGTGAATAACAACATCCAAGGATAGACATGGAACATTCTGACAGATTGCACCTTCATGGCAAGAGACAGATAGCGCTGACATTTCAGTCAACCTTCGATGTAGAGATGGCACTTGAACTGAACTGTAGAACGCATGCAAATTAAATACGTTAAAGAATTAAGGAGTAAAACAAATGAGAATAAAAATACCATTTATTCAACCTTTATTAATTAGTTTTATTGATTGTGCACCTTTTGCGAATATTCTATCATATGAAATTATTTTTAGATAATAACTAAAAACCCATTCAACAATAATGTGTTCTGCTTCCACGCTCAGCGTGTGCAGGAATAAGCCATCCAATTGAAAATCTAGTTCTAGGAAAATGGTAATTGTGAAGCCATGTCTAGAGCAGCTTTTTTAGTCCAGCATTTCCTCATCTGCTGGAACGCTTGAAAAATTTCGTACTTCATTTTTTGTCTAGCATATTTAGTTTTCTTCTGTGTTTCATGTGTATTTTAAAAATATGCAGTTAAATCAAATGCATTGAAATATATTTGCTTTGTGCATTTTTGTAGCTCACACTTCTGGTTTTCTGGGCATGTTTTTGCAGCTATCAATATATGTGTATGTAGTGTAGTGTGTATTTGTCTATAAGCGTGTTGTGTGTACTTTTAAATGTGTGCGCGTACATGCATGCATAGGTGTGTGTGTTTGTGTGTGTGTGTGTGACTGGGTATTTACGTGTGTATGTGCGTGCGCCAATGTGTCTGTATATGCACGTGCGTACGTGCGAGTGTGTGTGTGTGTGTGTGTGTGTGTGTGTGTGCTTGTGTGCGTGTGTGTGTGTGTGTGCAGAAACACACAAAAACACACACAGAGAGAAACACACGCACACACACAGAAACACACAGAGGGAAAGACACCCACACAGAAACACACACAGAGAGAAACACACATACAGACAAACACCCACACATAGAGATAAACACACACACAAACACACCCATAGAAACACATGAACGCACAGATATACAAGCACACACAGTAAAAACGCACACGAACACACACAGAAACACAGAGAGAGAAAATACATGCACACTCACATACAAATACACACACATAAACACGCACATACACAGAGACACACAGAATCAAACACACAGAAGCACGCGCACACACACAGAAACACATACACGCACACATAAACACACACGTACATCTGAACAGTCACACACACAGGGAGAAACACACACGCCTGCACATATGTTTTTGCTGTATTAATGACCTTCTCTATACAATGCCAACGCCCCTTTCTTTCCTCTCTTGGACAGCAACTTATGTGTCTCTCACGCTTTTCCGAGACCTGGGAGAATATATATCAATCAATCAATAGTACGCTTAGGCGACTTGGGCCCGTTGAGGCGAATGACCATGTACATGACCACGTCTGATAGCCGTGTCCTAGGCGGCCTGCAGTTCTGTTGGGGAAGTGGCGATCTGTTTTAGTCAGCTGTTGCGAAGGCGGCCCCAAGGACGTCTTCGGGATGAGCACGGTTTCTTTCCGTTCCTCCCCCCACAGCCTGCCGGAAAATCTCGTTGGCTGAGACTTCCCTGGAAAGGCGAATAGCGTTACCGAAAAGGCAGAGGCGACGACGAGTAATCGTCGAGGTAATGCCTGCACGTTAAGTATGTGGAACTACTTTACTGTTTTAAACCAGGTCGTGCCAGTTCCCGGAGATGCGACTCTGGTTCCGCAGGTGGAAAGACTCTAGACACTGCTAGTCCCACTGTAATAGTGTCCAAGTCTCAAACCCGCTCAGAAGAATGGGGACGATGCAGGAATAGTAAATACGAAGCCTGGTCTCCAGTAGGAACCTTTGCTGGAACCAGACTTTGCGGAACGAGTGCATGTATGAAGCCGCTAAGCCATCCAGCGGGTAATGTCTAACTGATGTATATATAGTTCGTTTTCTTTCCACTTGTACCGTTGAGCGCCGTGGGGAGCTTAAGTCGTCTATCATCGCCATGTGGGTTGCGTCAGTAAATGTGAGCCCGTGTCTCTGCACAATCTCTCTGTCATCTATCTATCTGCCTCGCGGGCGCCCCCTTGCCCTGTAGCCAGATCTACCAGCGTTGTAAGCCATCAGTGGATATTGTTGAGGGTGTATTTTCATGAGATGACCAAACCAACTTATTTTCTGTCTGGAAATGTTTTCGGCACAAGATGTAGTGCCGACCATACTTCTTCTTCTTCTTCTTCTTCTTCTTCTTCTTCTTCGTACGCTGTCAGACAGTAACCATTATTTTTTCGAAAAAAGCGGCGGTCATCCTGAGGCTGTCGCCACTGCCATAGAGCTTGTCTAGTGTTGCCACTGGTGATGGCCACATCTGCTCTCTCTGATCCTCGTATGTCGGGCAGTTCTGCAGCAGATGCTTAGCGGTCATTTTCCCGGTACCACACGGGCATTCGTCGGTACCACCTATCTTCAATTTGTTGAATAGGTGGTACCTCATGTGGCCAGTGCGAAGTCTGAAGACAACGACCTGCTCTCTTCTGTTCAACTGGTAATAGGTATTTTTTTTGTGTAGCCAGTATGTTCGGTTTCCAATTTGGTCATGTATCTAGCTCTAATAAGCCGTTTTGACTCTTCGTACGACAACAGGGTTTTAAAGTATACCCAGCATAATTGAGACCGTTCAACCCCAGAGTCAGTTTGCTCAGTATACTGAAAGCCCTACAACCCCAGAGTCAGTTTGCTCAGTATACTGGAAGCCCCACAACCCCAGAGTCAGTTTGCTCAGTATACTGGAAGCCCCACAACTACAGAGTCAGTTTGCTCAGTATACTGAAAGCCCCACAACCCCAGAGTCAGTTTGCTCAGTATACTGGAAGCCCCACAACCACAGAGTCAGTTTGCTCAGTATACTGGAAGCCCCACAACCACAGAGTCAGTTTGCTCAGTATACTGAAAGCCCCACAACACTAGAGTCAGTTTGCTCAGTATACTGGAAGCCCCACAACACCAGAGTCAGTTTGCTCAGTATACTGGAAGCCCCACAACCCCAGAGTCAGTTTGCTCAGTATACTGAAAGCCCCACAACCCCAGAGTCAGTTTGCTCAGTATACTGGAAGCCCTACAACCCCAGAGTCAGTTTGCTCAGTATACTGAAAGCCCCACAACCCCAGAGTCAGTTTGTTCAGTATAATGAAAGCCCCACAACCCCAGAGTCAGTTTGCTCAGTATACTGAAAGCCCCACAACCCCAGAATCAGTTTGCTCAGTATACTGGAAGCCCCACAACCCCAGAGTCAGTTTGCTCAGTATACTGAAAGCCCCATAACACCAGAGTCAGTTTGCTCAGTATACTGGAGGCCCCACAACACCAGAGTCAGTTTGCTCAGTATACTGAAAGCCCCACAACCCCAGAGTCAGTTTGATCAGTATACTGAAAGCCCACGACCCCTGGGTAAGTTTGCTCAGTAAACTGGCGGTCCCATAACCCCATGGTAAGTTTTCTCAGAATACTGGAAGTCTTACAACCCAAACGGTAAGTTTGCTCAGAATACTGGAAGTCCCACGACTTTAGGGTCAGTTTGCTCAGAATACTCGAAGTCCCACGACCTCAGGGTCAGTTTGCTCAGAATACTGGAAGTCCCACGACCTCAGGGTCAGTTTGCTCAGAATACTGGACGTCCCACAACTCCAGGGTCAGACTGTAAGTTCGAACAAAGTAAATCATTCTGTATTGGTATCCATAGGTCACAGAAAGTTTACATCTTCATGCATTGTTGTACAACCATCAGTCTGAGAGGTAATGTGTTACTGTCGCAGAAGCATTACCGTTTTCTGAGAAACAAGACCTAAAATGACAATGTGACAGATGCCACTGATGTCTTTTGAGAGACGAGACCTAGGGTCACTAATTGTCTGAGAGGGACTAAGTCTACCCCGAAAACGGTCTAATTAACAGTTCAAAGAGAGGCCACGAGGCAGTCTGGAGAATAGCATCGTTACACAACTGAATCTGGAGGCAGAAATCGGAGACATCAAGAGTTCTTGCAGTCACAGACACTGCCAGACGAAGAACAAGAATAATGTGTCGTTAGATTGTATCAACCGTAGAAATATAGGTTATGTTAGTGGTATGCATTTACTGGTATAACTACGGAATGGAACCTTAGGTTGATTTACTACAAGAGTAAGACATGTGCTATTCGCACGCATCCGTTTAATCGTATCAAGACACCACTTGAGTAGGAATAAGTATAGTCACGTGCTAGTATGATGTGATGATACCAGTTTTGCTTATAATTAAACCAATGATTATTTTGTCTTGCCAGAAAATAGGTTCTTATTTTTGTTGTGTTCCAATAGAAACGTAAGAGGGTTGTGCCTAAAGCCGTGAATATGTATAAGAGTGATATAAATAAGAAAGATACAGAAGATAGGGCGGGAGAGAAAGAAAGTAGAGGAAAATAGAGGGAAAGAATCATCAGTAAACAGATACAAGTAAAAAGGGAAATAATTCGATTGTGAAGAACAGCCAAGAGTGATAATCTGCGGCACGGTAGACCCAGCTGAAAATGGGTACCTGGCGAAGTCAGCGGACAATTTCGGAGCCACCGTGGGAGCTATGTAGTTCGTGCTATGTTGTCAGTACTTGCAGCAATGAAAGAGACTGAGCACATAGGGGTACATCTAATTTCAGTAATGTCGATTATAAAAGCATTTTCCATTGTATGTTTTACCGTTAATTGTATCTCTTTGTGATACCTCTTTCTTTTTGTTATTATGTTTGTTTTGTTAATCGTGCTATATGTTTCTATGAATATATTTGCTGCACGCGTTAATGTATCCAAATTTCCATTTTTATCTAGTGTTATATTTGGTGGGGGACCCAGTAGTCTCGAGGTAAGGTGCTCGCCTCGGGTGCTGGAGGTCACCGGTTCAAATCCGGGATTTTTTTCATGTGGATCATCCAGCAAAACTATCCACTGATCTTTGAGTAGTGAGATCAGACACCGTGTGTAGTAGCGCGCACGTTAAAAATCCCTTGGCAATTGGACATCGAAAAGGCTAGGCTTAACGGCCCCTGCTCTGGAAAAATTCAAGTTAAAAATCAACTCAAATTATTCTAGGGACTATCGCCCCACAGAGAATATGTCGCAAAAAGGGGACTGCGTGGCTATAACATCAGGTCAAGGCTATGTGGTTAGGGGAGGTACATGAGAGGCTGCTTGCTGGTCTACCTTGCTCTAATTTACGATCCAACACCACCAGTCCCAAAAATAGGCGAATGTATATTCTAAGTGCCACCAACCTAACGGTTGGTAACATATACTGGGATTCACCTGGCAAGTCACCAACGGATTTTCGCCTGCAAAAAAAATAAAATGAAACAAAAGTGGTTACACCTCCCCACGACGTCTAACGCCACAAGTTGACTGACGATAGATAGTTATATTTAGTGTTTTTCCAGTTTCCTTGTTCAGTGACTTACCATAGTTTTGAACCATTTTTATTTACATTGAGGCCCCACGCTTTTTATTTCCAGCTGCTGCTTGTTGCCTTATTCAGTCTTCATGTACTTAGCTGTGACTTTCTTTAGCTAGATATTAATTTCCAGGGCTTTGTCTATGTGTGCAATTTCTCTTGCAGTCGATAGTTCTTTCTGAAGTTTCTGCTCATCCGGGGATATATTAATTTGGTGATTTCAGTTTTGCCAAATGAAACTTTTCTTTTACTCCGTATACTTTGTTTCGTTGTGTGCTGATTTCTTTGCAATAGTATTGAGTTATGTACATTTTGTCGTTTTCCTTTTTATAATTCCATCGTGACAGAGGCTTCTGCTGTGGTGGTGTATTTTTAAAAATGTTGTTTGCGTTCGCCTTATTTATCTATTCCCCAAGGCGGTGTACGTTGCATTGTAGTTTTTATTTTGCGCCTGTCGGCCCAGTGCATCCGACTTTAGCATTCATTTTCTGTCTGCTTCCTCCTGCATTTTCTAAGGGTTTGCTTCCCCGTCCGGTGCTGTGATGGGAATCGAACCCAGCACATTCGGATTGGGAACCGTGTCACTTATCCACTAGACCACGCCGTCCCCTAACCACCATTTGGTGGTGTATAATTAAGATTAACATCAATTTGGCTAGGTTGTGGTCGTTTCCTACCACTTATTCTCGGACTGCTCTGTGTATCTTATATGTTATATCTTCTGTTTAAAGGCTTAGTTTGGAGTTGACGTTGTTTTCCACTGCCTTGAATAAAAGTTTGCTTGATCTTCTGCCTGGTTGATTTACATCAATCTGCTTGTTATCTCTCGAAAGCCTCATCTTCTTTTCTTTAGTATCTGTCTGTTTGCACCCGACTTTTCTAAATGATTGTTAAGGGCTTCAACTAAAAATACAGTGGCTCCTTGGTACTTCAATTACGGTTGAGTAGTTTGTTATATATACTTTGAGGGTTCTCTTTCCACAAACGTCTGCTCCTAATATTACTGTGTGTCCTGTTGTTTCGATTTCTAATTCTTTAGTTGGTAACAGGCTGTGTTATAGGATCAAGGCTCCTCTCGTGTATCTGGTTCTATCCACACTTATTGTCTGGTATCCTCTTATTGGGAACCTGTGCTATTTGTTCCGGTTTCACTCTTGGATTCAAACTATTTTGGTGTTCAAGGACGTTGCTACTTATTCTTTATTAGTTCTACATTCCATTGTGGGTATTTAGCAATTGAATTGTGTTTCGCAGTAGCATTTATCCCCGGTTTATTTCTCCACTGGACAGAGCATGACGGCTACCGATAGCTCTTCGACACCCGACATTCCCTTTGCCTGTCGGAACTCCTCAGATAAAATGTCACATCTAAAGCACATGTTTGCAAATTTCTACTGCCATCGTAAACGTCGTTGTACTGCACTTTACAGTTGTACTGCATTTTACAGTTGTAATGCATTTTACTGTTAGGCGCATTGGCTCAGTTCATAGCGAGCAATTCGCAATTTTCTGTGGTAACAGCGTGCCTCTGTTCGAATCGCGTCAGGAGACTAAAAATAATCCGGGTCGTGATTTTAATCCGGGACCGCTTCTCCAGTCAACCCAGCTGTAAATGTTTACCTGACGCATGAGTTAGGAAAAGTAAAAACAACAAGGAAGAGCACTGGCCACCCCACCTCTCACTGGCTGCCGCTTAGTTCAATGGGGTCTTCAAAAATTACATTTCCACAAGCGGTCAATTCTGCTGAATTTCCACTTTACTTTACTTTACTGCATTTTACAGTTATACTACCTATATTTTACAATTGTATTTCGTTATCGATAAATTTGTTTTTCTTTTCTAAGAACACAGGGAGGATTTGGTTCCTTCACATTCTCGTCTTAAAACACCGAAAATTAAATTAACTGGAAACACTGATCAGACTGTTGTCTGCCTAGTTGAGCATTACTGCACTTTTAAAATGTTCTGGGGCTTTCAGAGAAGAGAGATTATTTGTAATACAAGTCAGCTAAAGACACCATGACTGGCTATTAGTTCCGACCTCAATCTCAAAGTGGCTATTTGTTCCGAAAGAGTGCAGGCTAGTGTTGGTTATATGGGTCTACTGTAACTTTCATCACTACGTAATGCGAAGGTTAGAGCAGGCGTGAAATGTTGAAGTCAGTTAGTGCTGCTTGAGACTGGAGTGTCGGAGATTAGAAATAGCTAAACGTACGCTTGAAAATGTGCGACTTTTGGGACGGAAGTAACTATACTTGACTACCAGATGCAGTATTTTAAGTCAGCGAATATCAAGCCCATCTGTGCGCATCAGGTGATCTATTTGGGAGGGAAAGAATATTATCATTGTACTCTTTTATCAATCAATACCTTTTTTAGCTCCTTGTGGAGTAAAAGTATATATATATTATTACTTAAAATAATACAATGACTACGTTCATTATTCTTTTGAATCGGGGGAATGGAGGGGAAGAATTATTGCAGCAAATGTTCGAACGGCTTTTTTAATGTTGTGAGATTTTGTGTGTAGCCCTAGAACAATTTATAACATTTGCAGCAATAATTACCTTCTTCCAAAGTCAACTGAAAAGTGAACGTGGCCCTTTTACTGTTTTGAGTAGTAAATATCTAAGTTGTAGTTAGGCGTGTTGCAAAAGAGATTATCCTAGAGCAGCACCTACTGCGGGCTGAGATATTAGAAACATCAATGTACTAGGTTCCAGCTGTCAGGTCGGGTTACAAGTTCCCTTTCTCGCTGCCAAATTTCCATAAGTGTAAGTCAGTTACTCATTTACAGCACCTACACTTTAGCCTTCCTATAAGTGAACCCCGGCACAAACATAATAGGACCACTGTTTCCTTTCGTGAACGTCAGTAGAATAAAGTATTTCTTCTTCATCGTTGGTTCTCAAACTCCCGCTACCAAGCCCTGGCCGTTCTCAAACTCCCGCTACCAAACCCTGACCGTTCTCAAACTCCCGCTACCAAGCCCTGACCGTTCTCAAACTTCCGCTACCAAGCCCTGACTGTTCTCAAACTCCCGCTACCAAGCACTGACCGTTCTCAAACTCCCGCTACCAAACTCTGACCGTTCTCAAACTCCTGCTACCAAACCCTGACCGTTCTCAAACTCCCGCTTCCAAGCCCTGACCGTTCTCAAACTCCCGCTACCAAGCCCTGACCGTTCTCAAACTCCCGCTACCAAGCCCTGACCGTTCTCAAACTCCCGCTACCAAGCCCTGACCGTTCTCAAACTCCCGCTACCAAGCCCTGACCGTTCTCAAACTCCCGCTACCAAGCCCTGACCGTTCTCAAACTCCCGCTACCAAGCCCTGACCGTTCTCAAACTCCCGCTACCAAGCCCTGACCGTTCTCAAACTCCCGCTACCAAGCCCTGATCGTTCTCAAACTCCCGCTACCAAGCCCTGGAAAAGGCTTTGCAAAGCAGCAGGATTTATTCCATAGAACATAGAACGGAATGCGTTGTTTCGTGATAGTTTTTGGGTACGGGGTTAGCCTTCCCTCTTCAATCCCTTCTCCTTAGCCAGTCTGCTCTGCTGCAGCCTGTTATCCAGAATCACCACGTTGAGGTGTAGAAGGGTCTTGTAAGCTCTGGGTGATTGACCGTGACGCTAGCAATCAGTTTGGAGTCACTGACTGCTGCAGCTCATGGACCGCTCAGCATCTAAATCTCGTAAGAGGCAACTGAAGAGTGTTGTCAGTGGAGCTGGCGGCCTGATCATGTTATAAGAATTAATATAAAACCGCTCTACAAATGACTGGACTCCCGCTTTCCTAAAAGATTGTTAATGTAAGCCAAGTTCAATGTTCGACCTGTCTCAACAAAATGAAGCGATGAGAAATATTTGCAATATTTATAAATTTTCCTCGAACTGAATGTGAATCTGATAACTTCTCAGTATGAAACAGGTGTTTAACCACTCTGGTATTCAAACAACCATGTATTTTGCTAAGAAAGATGGGGAGAATTTTGGAGGATTGTGCTTGCAAGGTCATTATGTAATATGTAGGTGCTACATAACGTAACTACATTTTAGAGTGAGCGCATTATAAGACGAAACTTGACTTTTTGAGTGAGCACATTAGAAGACGTAACTAAATTTAAGATTGAGCCCATTATTAGAAGAAACTTGACTTTTAGAGTGAGCACATGAGAAGACGTAACTACATTTTAGCGTCAGCCTATAATAAGAAAATAACTTTACTTTTAGAGTGAGCACATGCGAAGACGTAACTAAATTTTAGAGTGAGCTCATTATAAGACGAAACGACTTTTAAAGTAAGCCTATTATAAGACGAAACTTGACTTTTAGAGTGAACCTATTTTAAGATGAAATTTGACTTTTTAAGTGAGCCTATTATAAAACGAGATTTGACTTTTTAAGTCAGCCAATTATAAAACGAAACTTGGCTGTTTGAGTTAGCACATAGAAGACGTAACTACATTTTAGAGTGAGCACATGAGGAGAAAAACTATACTTTTCAAGTGAGCTAATGAGAATAGTAACTTTACCAGCGGCCGAAAAGGGAGCAAGGAATATTAAAATTATAAGGCATGTTGTGAGAGACGATTAAGGAAGGGGACATGGGCCAGGCTAACACATCTTGTAGAATTTTGTTGAGTCACAAAAACTTCAGCAAATGTTACCATGGCAATGAATGATGACATGGTGTCTAATTTTGAAGACTTATGCTCCACATGAAGCTGAACATGATTTGACTAATTACGTAATAAGACGAAACTAGACTTTTGGATTGTGCACATGAGCATGCGAAACTAGACTTTTGGATTGTGCACATGAGCAAGCGAAACTAGACTTTTAAAATGACCACATACTTGGAACACTTGGTATTTTTCCATTCAAACAGGTTTTTGCATGCGGTACATTTGGTATTCTTCCCTTCAAACAGGTTTTTGCATGCGGTACATTTGGTATTCTTCCCTTCAAACAGGTTTTTGCATGCGGAACACTTGGTATTCTTCCATTCAAACAGGTTTTTGCATACCTGCTGCCAGGTAGCCGGAGGTTATAGTCTGTTCATTCTGTGATTTGACTTTCTGTTACTCACTAGACCTTAGAGAAGGTAGCGGACGTATTTTTGAGGAATTTCATTATTCATATACATTTTTTGCCCGGACTAACGGTCTGTCAGATTTTCAACTGCCAAATGACGTATGCGTGCACAGAGCGTTCACAGAACTTCTGAATTTATCGTTTTCAATAGGACTAAACGCTTGAGCACACTCACACCTCCTTTGACATCAGGAGTCATTTGAAACGTATATGATATAAACACTTGCCTTTTGGTACTTTCTCTCGTTTCCTGAGATACGAGCACCTTACTTCTCTGATAGTGCTGCCCGGATTGAGTATATTAGACAACAAACATATGCTTCTATTGTGAATTCGTGTGATGTAAGGTTGACATATATGGTATTTTGTATATGTACTCTGTATTGTTATATTCCAACCTCTATGACGCATTCAACTTGGATGACCCTTCTAGAAGCTTTCACTTCCGTTGGTTTAGTTCCTGTGATTATTGAGACATGCAATAGAATTTTATGTAAGTCATCCAACTTAACCATGCGCCTATTTTTCTTACCCTCAAAACGTGTCCACCTCAAACTCTTCCCCATCCACCCGACCACCCCTCCTTCCATCCCTTTTGCATCTTAACCTGCCCTCCTTCATCTCTTTCCCGAGCCCGCACACTCCCATACGCCCATTTCCTCACTATTTGGTTCAGATAAATAGGTCGCTTTTATATGAAATAAATAGTTTACGGTGCCTGTACACAATCTTTGTGCAGCCATCAAATCAATTGCCCATAATTCTTGAAGGAAACAACATAGCAACTTTAAAAAGCTGCGTTAATCTACAATTCGGAAAGTGAATATTCAGTGAATATTTCAGCTTGATAATTTAGTTCCGTTCGCTGGTTATGTCGTCTACAGACATATCAACATACATATACCTCGTAACTGACCCTGACTCAGAGCGACGTTTTGCCGAAAGAGTGATATTACAGAAACAGAGGAAAATAGAAATGGGAGAAAAAACAGAGGAAAGAACGGAGGAATTCAGATCTAAATTAAATTATTGATGAAGGTTATGTATTTAATCTTGTAATACTGATTTGTTTGTAATGTCAGGAGTAATATGAAATGTAACGTATTAAAAGACGCCAAGGAAAGATAATCCTGTTTTAATCCTGGAGCCATTATGTTATGCTGAACGAGTATTTCATCATATGGAACCCATGAGTCCTTACGGGGGATGACAGATTAAGACCAGTAAACCGCCATTAATGTCGCAAAATGAATACTTCATATATCACCACTTTGTTGGACACCACAACGCTTCTCTCCTCTTCCTCCCTCACACTCTATTTCATTTGACTCTGTCCAACAATGACACTCTTACACAACTGTCCAACAATGACACTCTTACACAACTGTCCAACAATCAACTCTTACACAACTGTCCAACAATGACACTCTTACACAACTGTCCAACAATCACACTCTTACACAACTGTCCAACAATCACACTCTTACACAACTGTCCAACAATGACACTCTTACACAACTGTCCAACAATCACACCCTTACACAACTTTCACACGCACCCTCAGGATGAGACCCTTCCATTGCACTATGACTGGGTTGACCTCTGAGAACGGTCTAACTATCATGGGTACATACAGACAGACACACACACACACATCCAAGCACTGGTTAATACGTCTTGATATCACCCAAAAGGCTGCGGCCCGGCATGGAAAGAGGCGAGCCTCCGCGAGTAGAATACAGAGAGGCAAACACTTTACACACACACAAAATAATGTCGTAAATATCGTCCGAAAATCGTTGTGCATGAGGCTAGCATCCTCGTCATGTAAAACAAACTACAACAGATGTCACCACTACATAAGCACATGAAATGTGTTCTCGACTTCCTTCAGGAACATATTATAGTTGATTGAGGGAGATGAAGGACGAAAATGGAGGAGGTGATCATGAAATAGAATTGTTTTACTGCATCATATTCTGTTCTGTATGTCCTAATATATAGCTGATGAGGGTTCTGAATCAGGCTGTAGCACCTGCTGACGTCGGATGTGTCGGGCAGAAAGGTGCAAATATCGTAGTCAAGTGGAAACTACGCCAAGCCGAATTCTGTTCTTCGGACAAAATCCTGGTACTTGCAAAGTTCTTTTCAGGGCTTGGAGGTGAGAGTTTGAGAACAAGCGAAGAAAAAGAAGAAGAAAAAGAAGAGGAGGAAGGAAGAAGTAAGTAGTAAGAAGTAAGTAAGAATTAAGTAGTAAGAAGTAAGTAGTAAGAAATAAGGAAGAAGTAAGTAAATAGGAAGAAGTAAGTTGTAAGAAGTAAGTAGTAAGAAGTAAGTAGTAAGAAGTAAGTAATAAGAAGTAAGTAACAAGTAAAAAAAAAAAGGAACAAGAGAGAAAAAAGGGGGAACGAAGGGAACAAAGGGAGCCGGAGAGTAACGCATGGGAATGGAAGAGAACGGAGGGAACGAAGGTAAGCAGAAAGATGGCTATAACATATAGTGCTATATAAACAACCACTGGCTAGGGAGGATAAATGTCTTGGAAAATGCTTTTTGTAAAGAAATGAACTACAGTGGTACTCTCATATTCCTATAGGAACGTAAATTTGAAAAACAATGAGAGTTAAAGCACTTTCCATATTTCAAGAAAGTGCCTGTTGTTGCATCTGTAACGAAACCTGTGTTTCTCATGCCTTGTTCCAAATATGATTACTGTACTCTGAACGCATCATGTACATGCCTTCACCCACATGAATCATATGTTGAGATCCACGAAAGTCACTCACAAGTTAGAAATGAATGTGAGACGGTGTTATTTATTTTAGTCTTTACTGGAAGGTGTAGAAATATGGATAATGAGCAAATCAAAGGCTAGGAGGAGTGTAGCATTTGAAATGAATGAGAAATACAGAAGAATCGGGCGAGTCGCTTGGAGAGAAAAGAAATCAAACGAGTAGGATTTTGAGAATATGGGATGCTGCAAAGGGAATTGATGATTGATATCAGAGTACGAAAGTTGCAGTATGTTGGTCAATTTGATAGACATAACATCTTGCTGAAAACAATACAGGATAGAAAGAGGTTGAAAGCAAATGTGGCAGAGATAAATATTGATGTAAGTGAGAGGTTAACATAATGGACAGATTGTACCATCAAGGCAAGACCTTGGCTGTGGAGATGGTAGCTGAACTGAACTAAATTGTCTTGGGAATGGACCTCCGTCAACGCGACATTTTTAGTCTTATTTATTATTCATCGGATGATTCTGAGAATTATTATGTAAAACCATGTCTCTATAGCTTCCAATTATCCTATTGCCTTCCGTATGGCAGGATTTGTTGTTTTCTTTAAATTGAATATGTTTAGTGATAGGAAGGTTATGAAGGTTAGTCTATAAATATCCCTGGATCGAACGCGTCCCATATTTCATTATCGCAAGTTAGACTGTATGAAGCACTAGTTAGACCTAGATTAGAGTACGGTGTACAGGTTTAGAGTCCTTATGGTAGAGGGAATATAAACATATAAAAAATCTTCCTAGAGTGTCTATAAAAGAGGTTAATTGGAGGTGATTTAAAACAGGTTTATAAGATAATCAACGGAAAGGATAATTTGGACTACAAAAAGTTTTTTTATCAAAATACAGGAGCCTGCAAGAACACGAGTGCACAGCCACAGATTAAGTAAAGAAAGGTCCAGATTAAATACCAGGAAATTTTTGTTTAGTCAGAATGTGAAGAATACTTGGAATGCATTGCCACGGGAAATAGTACACCCAGGGTTAATTAATGCATTCAAGAATAGATTGGATGCGCATATGTATTTTTAAATCAAGTGAATGTAAAAAAAACTGGTTGTACAAAGGCTCTGCAGATTCTTCTAAACCAATATAAAGACGTTAAGTCTGTTTTCTTCAATTTTCTTACCTTTATCTTCGCTAAGGTGTTGTATTTCTTTTTTTCCCTATAATTTCTTCACACGCCTCGTTTCATACATTGTTTGTCTGATATCAGGTTTTTTTTGTATCTTCTACCTCTTCCAGCTGTTATAGCACATGTAACCTACATGATAAGCATTGGTTTCAGTACAATCCATTTTGAGCGAGGTTTTGACTATGCGGAGTGTGTTCAGAAAATTCGTGCCAAAGCTGGGTACGATGGTTAAGTGTTGAATAAGAAACGGGTAGGCTAGTTTGACACCTTTATTTTAGGTGCCCCGTTAGTCTAGTATCTTAACATCTCTCTCATGTAACAAGACGCTTCCATCATGTGGAGGTCGTGCTTTCAAATTCCTGGTTTCACTTTAATTTATTAAGTGTCTTGTACTGTAATGATGTTTAAATAAAGAAGTGAGTTAACGCAACAATATGCGCCTGGCCAGGTCTCGTTAGGGCTTTCATTAACTCACGTCCTTCTTTAAACATCGTTGTCCAGTTCTTCACTGTTAGTCTTTGACACATTTGTGTCACCATACACTGCCTGCACTTTGCGATGAATGTCAACTGGTCGACAGCCCTCAGCTGTGAGAAACCGAATCACCGCTCGCTGATCAACTCTGGACGGATTCGGTATCACACCCGCCATGTTTTCAACAGTCTGCTGAAGAAACTATGAGTCGGATGAAAATGAAATTTTGCAAACTTTACGGTTGGTATGTGCTGTTTACACCAGAAGTGACGTCATTCTGCGTATTGTACGTATGTTCATTTGTTGCAGTTAGGTCCGGTTTCATTTGAATATGCCTCGTATATTGTGCTATTGTTTATTTCTGAGTTGTATCAACCATTTGATGTGATCTTAATGCCTCATATTCGAAAGTATGTGTTTGTGTAATATTCTTTCATTTACTGTGTTGCTAAATTTAGAAGAATTGTATTTCTTTGAGATGATAATTGTATAGAAGTGCAAGTGGCCAAGTGGTTTGAAATACCGGTCTCTTCATCAACAGGTCTAGATTTGAAATCTTCCTTGAAATCTAGCCTTTTTCATATGAGAAATATTAAAAACGAAGCGTGCACACTTCCTGGCCACTGTAGAGTTAATTGGTCCTTATTCCATATTCATCAGTCTCATAAACCGTACTGGCTCTCTGATCAGGAACGAGATGGCAAATGACAACCCCAGATCCATCAGTCCAGACCCATCCAGAACCAGCATGACAGCGCGGGGGAGAGACCTCGTGAGGCATGCATATTCCAATCGTTCGCTGGATACTTTGTGACGAAACTACACAACTGGAAGAAGAAACTGGTTAACTTAACTTAACGTCTTTATACTGGTTTAGAAGACCCTGCAGAGTCTGTATACAACCAGTTACATTTAAATCACCTTGCTCTAAAAGCTATGCGCATCCAGTTTATTCTTAAATGCATTAACTGTCCCTGCCTCCACTACCTCCCCTGGTAATGCATTCCAAGCAGACACCACTCTCTGACTAAAAAAATATTTCCTAATATCTAATCTGGACCTCTCTTTAGTCAGTTTGTAGCTATGCCCTCGTGTTATTGTGGGTGGCTGTATTTTAAAAAAACTTGTTATAGTCTAATTTATCCATTCCTCTGATCATCTTATAAACCTGTATTAAGTCACCACGAATTATTCTCTCTTCGAGACACTGTAGGCCGGTTTTTCTGAGTCGTTCCTCATAACTGTAATTCTGGAAACCCACTATCATCTTTGTCGCTCTTTTTTGTATTCTTTCCAGCATGTTTATATCCCCTCTATGATAAGGACTCCACACCTGTTCACAGTACTCCAATCTAGGTCTAACTAAAGCTTTATATAGTTTTACGATCACTTCCTTGCTCCTATGTTTAATATTTCTTTTTATCATACCTAACATTGCATTTGCCTTTTTCACTGCTACCTTAACTTGCTCACTCACCTTTCCTGTATGATCTATTATAACCTCTAGGTCCCTTTCCTTATCTATCTTTCTAATATTGTTTTCTCCCAGAGTCTTCAGACTTTGCAGAGTGTTCCGGAGGTTGCTATGGTTAAGAGGTCAGGAACTCACCTCTCAAAGCGATGAGCAGAATCGATCGCGGAAATTTTCAAGTGACCCGTGATCTCAAGGGAGATGGTGCCAGAATGCCTACATCCTGAGTTACTTCAGTCGTCTTGACTTTGTCTTGCCACAAGTCCAAGGTAGCTCGGAACCAGAGAGGGAGGTAGATGACCAGCGCAGCCTCTTTCTTACTATAATCCAAATACAGCACAAGGTGCATCATCAAGACAAACCAGTCTGATGACGTCGTGATAAGGGCTTGCGATGGGCAACTAACAAATCCGTCCTTGTAGAGCTCAGCAATAGAAATAAACTACAACAACTACTACTACTGGAACTACAACTATATCTACAACAGCTATCATTACTACTACTGCAGCTACTAGTACTACAACTATAACGACATCTACTACTTCATCTACTACTACCTGATACTGACCCGTAACTGCATACCGAGTAGCGCGGTATCTGTCAATCACACCGGACAAGCCGAAATTGTAGGAGTTGACATAATGGATCAAGGGACGAAGATCCGCATTTTCAACCTGTACGAACCACCAAACAAAGACCTATCGCTCTCGAGTATGAAAGTCAAGGACTCCAACTGCATAGTAATTAGAGACTTCAACAGCCACTCGGAGAGATGGGGATACTCGGACACAGACAGCAGAGGTGACGAAGTAGAAGATTGGGAGATAGACACAAATCTCTATCTAATCAATAGGCCCCGAGGATAGCCCTAGTTTCTATTCTAGAACATGGCATACCACCTCTACTCCAGATTTGGCCTTTTCCAAGGTGGACATTCACCATAAATTAGACCGCCATGTGCTAAACCAATTGGCAGGTAGCGACCACAGACCAATTAGGCTAGAAGTTGATATGGAAGTAGGCCCACAGGAAACAAAGCCGCTCTCACGTTGGAATTACAAACGAGTCGACTGGGACAGATTTGCAAGCCTGACAGATGGGCTGTGTGAAACCATCAACACACGGAATAACAAAATGGTGGAAAGCCTAAGCAAAGCAATAATGCAAGCTGCCACTGAAACCATCCCAAGAGGGGCAAGGAAAAATTATAAGCCCTATTGGAATGATGATTTGCAGAAAGCGGAAGACGCAGTCCCAAATGCTAGGAACATGGCAGGGAGAGAGAACAATCTATGGAGGCAAATATCGCCCTTAAAGCCACCACGGCGAAATACAAATACACTCTAAACCAAAAAGCAAGAGAAAGCTGGAAAAACAAAACAGAAAGCCTCAATTTAGACAAAGAAGGGAAGAAACTATGGAAGCTAGTCAGGGCCATGAATGACGAAAATCCATCAAACAAACAAATTACAATCAAACAAGGTGACAACATGCTCATTGGAAAAAAAGCAGCAAACGCCTTTAATGAACATTATACCAAAGCAAACCACATTTATGTCCCAGCAGATAGGCATACAGACATTAGTGAAGAGCAAAAGGGGCACGACAACATCAATATGGCACCAGAAGAGCATATGATTAACAAAATTAACAATGAATGAAATGGAAGAGGCCATGAGAACGTTAAAGAAAAGGAAATCTCCCGGAAAAGACGGGATAACAAACGAAATGCTGATGGGGCTGGGCCAAACAGCAGAGAGGAAACTATTTTCAGTCCTGAACCAAAGCTGAAAAAAGGTATTGTACCCCAGGCATGGAAAGACGCAGTACTTGTACCAGTACCAAATAAAGGAAAAGACAAAACAGATCCAAATGGATACAGGCCTATCAGCCTACTGAGCTGCGTAGGCAAACTGATGGAACGTATGATAAACACCAGACTGGAAGAAAAACACATACTAATCCCACAGCAAGCAGGCTTTAGACGGCACAGATCCACTGAAGATCAGGTCATCCTCATAGCCCAAGAAATACAAGATGCCTACCAGGAGCAAAAACACACAGTAGCGGTTTGGGTGGACCTAGAAAAGGCATTTGACAAAGTCTGGAAAGAGGGACTTAGAGTCAAGCTAAGAAGAAGTAAAGTTTGTGGGAAAATGTACAAATGGATCAGTCACTACCTCAAAAACAGAACAGCCAGAGTTCAAGTACAAGGGCAGATGAGCAAAAAGGTGACACTTGAGCAGAGAGTACCCCAAGGGGGAGTACTGTCACCCACACTCTTCCTGGTGTATATAAATAACATAACAGAGAATATACCAAGAAGAGCCCATAGCTCAATGTTTGCACACTATCTGGCTATGTGGACCTCTGAAAAGAATCTCACCATAGCAAGAAATCGGATGCAGCAGGCCCTAACATCGCTGGAAGAGTGGGCGAACTCATGGCTGGTCAAAATAAACGAGGAAAAAACGACATGTACAATAACTCCAAAACCAAGCCATGAGAGTTATAACAGGAGGCATGAAGTCACGCCAATTGTAGAACTTGAAAAGATTACAAAACTGCAATCCATGACCGACAGAAGAGACTGCAGAGCCCAGCAGCAAGTAGAGAAACTCAGAAGACTGACTGACCATCCAATGCACCAGAGACTAAACAATTTCGGAAATGGGAAACTAAAGCGGAGAAACTTTGCAGAAATAGCCAAAGCAAAGATGCACGAAGACCCCATAAAGGCACTAACAACACCAAAGCCCATTCCTACTGTACGAAAACCTACCTGGAGGCAGCATATATTTCCAGAGATGATAGAAAATATACCAGGTATTGGAAACAAAAACTGCCAGACTGAAAAAGAAAGAAGAGATACTACCCTGAGCTACATAACGAAAAACTACTAAAGCATGGACTGGACCCATGCATACACCGACGGTTCTGTAACAAACACAACACAGAATGGAGGGGCAGGAGCACTTCTGAACCTACCAAATGACAGAAAAATAACACTGTCATTCACTACTGGAAAATACACAAGAAATTTCAGAGCGGAGGCAGAGGCACTGAGGGTGACAGTGGAAGACATGGTGACAGGTAAAAGGAATAAAAGCCATATAGTCCTGCTTACAGATGCCTTGGCCGTAGTCACAGCACTAAAAAGCCAGAAAAATACTGAACTTAATGATTTAACAGCAGTACTATGTCAACTATGCCAGCAGTCCGCACCAAAAAGGGTAGTGGTACAGTGGGTTCCATCCAACTGCAACATCCAAGGCAACGAGGAGGCAGACAGACTGGCAAAAGAAGGTGCAAGACTGCCACAACCAGATACTAGTATGATATACGAAGAGTCAAAACGGCTTATTAGAGCTAGATACATGACCAAATGGGAAACCGAACATACTGGCTACACAAAAAACGATGCCTATTATCAGTTGAACAGAAGAGAGCAGGTCGTAGTCTTCAGACTTCGCACTGGCCACAATAGACTCAGGTACCACCTATTCAACAAATTGAAGATAGGTGGCACTGATGAATGCCCGTGTGATACCGGGAAAATGACCGCTGAGCATTTGCTGCAAAACTGTCCGACATACGAGGATCAGAGAGAGCAGATGTGGCCATCACCAGTGGCAACACTAGACAAGCTCTATGGCAGTGTCGACAGCCTCAGGATGACCGCTGCTTTTAAAAAAAAAAAAAATGTTGATGTCTGACTGCGTACGATGAAGAAGAAGAAGAAGATCTACTACTACAACTGCAACTGCAGCTACTAGATTGTACTGCTACATCTACTACTACTAGAACAACAACTGCTACTACATCTAAACCTACTATAACTACTACTACTACTACTACTACTACTACTACTACTACTACTACTACTGTGACTATTATTGCTGATATCTTCTTCTTCTTCGTTCGTTCTCAATCTCCCGCTACCAAAACCTTAAAGGGTAAGTAGCAGAATGTAGTCCAGACAACGGAATGCGTTGTGTTGTAGTTTACAGCTTGGCTGCGATATTTGCACCTTTCGGTCCAACACATCCGACTTCAGCAAGCATTTTTTTAGTACTGGGTTAGCATTCCCTCTTCGATCCCTTCTCCTTAGCCAGTCGGCCCTACTGCAGCCTGTTATCCAGGGTCACCGCGTGGAGGTGTAGAACGGTCTTGGCAGCTATGGTTCGCTGGCCCTGACGCTAGCAGTCAGCTATGGGTCGCTGACCATTGCAGCTCATGCGCTGCTCAGTATCTTGATCCCATTATTGCCGATATAACAACAACAATTACTATTATAACTACTACTACTACTACTACTACTACTACTACTACAACTGCTACTACTACTACTACTACTACTACTACTACTACTACTACTACTGCTACTACAACTGCTACTACTACTACTACTACTACTACAACTGCTACTACTACTATACGCACACACACAAATCATATAAAAACCATCATAACGACCTTTATGTAACTAATAAATATCATGACAGAAGTGAACATCAAAAACAAAATTGTTGATTTACCCTACTTAATTTTTCGTTATTTGTAATTAATTTATATATTCGCGATGCAGCTGTTATCTCAAATTGTTATGCCTGTTATTCAATTCTGATAAGACCTTAATAGAAGTTCAGAAAACGAAACATTTTCAGAATGTGACTTGCACTATCAAATCAATAAATCAACAAAAATACAAAATTTGATTAATGCTGATTAATACTTTGTGTCAGACGAAATATTGTAAGACTAATCTTCAATCATCATTCACCCTCTTATTCGTCTCTACTTCTTTATCTTCTTTGTCTTTTCTTGTTCTTCTTCCTTTCTTCTTCTTTTCTTCACTTCTTTGTCCTTTTCTTCTTTTCCTTTGACTGCTTCTTCTTCGTTTCACTTCTTCTTTCTCTTCTACTTCTCTTCTTTACTTCTTTTTTCTTCATATTGTTTTTCTTTTTTTTTTTAAATCTTTTTTTGTCGTTTTCTCTTCTTCTTTTTCTTCTTCTCCTTCTTTTCCTTCTTGTCTTCTTCGTTGTTCCTCTTATATTCTTCTTCTTTGTTCTTTTTATATTCTTCTTTGTTTCTCTTCTTTTCTCTTTCTTTTCATTTTTCTTCTACGTCATCTACCTTTCTTCTTCGTCTTATTTTTTCTTTTTTTTTCTTCTCCTTCTTCGTCTGTTCTATTCTTCTTTGTCTTCATTTCTCTTCTTATCGTCTAATCGTTTCTTTTTTTCTTCTTCTATTATCGTCTTCTTTCTTCTTTTGTTATCTTTTTCTTCCTTTATTGTCTTTTTCTTCTTCTTCGTCTCTTCTCTTCCTCTTCGTCTTTTCTTCTTTTTTTCTACATCTTCTTATTTTCTTCGTCTTTTTTTTCTTTTTTTTTAATTCTTTCAATTTCTGGAGAAACGAGTATTTTACGTTTTATTGTTGTGTAAGGCGCCGAGGAGGGAGAGGAGGAATAGGATGAGCATGGCGAGGGAGAGATGGAATAAGATGAGGTGAAGGAGTGAGAGGATGAGACGGAGAAAGAGCTTGTCTAGTGTTGGCACTGATGATGGCCAAATATGCTCTGGTCATTGTATATCGGGCGATTTTGCAGCAGATGTTCAGGGGTCATATTTCCCAGTAGTACATATCTTCAGTTTATTGAATAGATGGCTCCTTAGTCTGCTGTGGCATGTGTGGAGTCTGAAGACCACCACCTGCTCTCGTCTGTTCAACTGGTAATAAGCATCATTTCTTGTGTAGCCAGTATGCTATGTTTCACATTTCTATACGTATCTGACCATAATAAACCTTTTAGACTCTTCGTATGTCACACTAGAATCTGGCTGTGCTCATCTTCCACCTTTTTTCGCCAGTCTGCCTGCCTCCTCGTTGCCTTAACGTTAACAGTCAGATGGGACTCACTGTACTGCGACTCTTCTGGACTTGAACTTTTGGCATAGTTGACGGAGTACTGATCTTATGTGACTTAGGTATTGACACATTCTCGTCTGCCTAGTCGCAAATTGATACATGATTTACTGTTAACGGCGCAAGGACACGTTGATAGGGGCAGGTAATTCCTATCTCAAAGAAAACTGAAACCTACCTAGTACAATAAAGTCTCCATAAAATTATTCAGATTTACAGCCTTTACTATCAGATTGTCTGTACTTATACATCTAGAGCCCTGCATTACATTAAATTATGTAATCCCAGCAATACCAGAAACACTGGCTACTTTTTTTTTCAAATTGCTAGAATCCCCATTCCGCCCCCCCCCCCCCCCGCCCCCCATTCCATCAGCAACACCCTGTAACCATCATCTACTACCCACTTGTATCGGTAGGCGTCGTTGGGAGCTGTAGTCTTCTTTTGTGTGTTGCCAATGTTGTTGTCATTCCATGTTTCTTCAGTGTCTCATTTTCATCATTTTGACATTTGTTTTTCTTTATCTGCTCTTGCTCTACAACCCTCTTGTCTGATGTTGTAGATGCAATTGGTAGCCTTGGTTTCATTCTTGCCATGCGTTCGAGCCATTTTATTCTCTGCCTTTCTGTACGGTTTTGTACCCACGATGTGGCTGATGTCTTCGTATCGTGGCCGTGTGACCCCAAATGCTTGTGAGTTACTCTCCAAACTTCTTATATCACATGCCATGACTTTTTCTATCTTGTGTGTTAGTGAGATTTTATGGCTGACACTGGTATCAGAGAGATCATATAAAAATAAGTAGACAGAAACAACTGAAGCGAACATGTGCTTCCCCTACCAAACACATGGAAGGCAGAGTGAAAACTACCGAGACATCTCATGCAGGCATTCAGTACCGGGTCAGATTACAATATACGAGGTGTGTTAAAATTAAACCGGACGTAATTGTTGAAGGATGTCGACCAGTTGGCATTCATCGCAGAGTGCAGGCAGTGTATGGTGACAAAAGTATATCGAAGACAACAGTGAAGAACTGGACAACGATGTTTAAAGAAGGACGGGCAGAGTTAACGACAGATCTACGAGCAGAGTTAACGACAGATCTACGGGCAGAGTTAACGACAGATCTACGGGCAGAGTTAACGACAGATCTGCGGGCAGAGTAAACGACAGATCTATGGGCAGAGTTAACGACAGATCTACGGGCAGAGTTAACGACAGATCTTCCGAGACCAGGTCAGACGCATATTGTTGGTTGCGTCAGAAGATGCCATCGCCAAAATCGATGCAGCAATTCTTGTGGATCGACGCCGGAGCTTAAGTTCACCACACCATGGCAAACACTTTTTCCCCATACACTGCCTGCATTCTGCAATGAATGTCAACTGGTCGACATCCTTCAGCTGTTAAAAACCGAATCACCGCTCGCTGATCAACTCTTGACGGATTCCGTATCACACCCGCCATGTTTTCAACGGTCTGTTGTGGAAACTCTTGAGTCCGGGGATAACGCAATGTTGCAAACTTGACGGTTGGTATGTGCTATTTACATCAGAAGTGACGTCATCATATGCATCGTACATATGTTCACTTGGTGCAGTTAGGTCCCGTTTTATTTGAACATGTCTCGTAGTTTTCCTGGAGAATGGAAGTGAAAGTCAACGTGCCAGGTCTCGATACGATGAAGTCATCAAATTTGTGAATGGGTATACAATTTACTGTTTGACAGACATGGTGGCCAGGATGGAGCTAGTGGTTAAGTGACACGGATCACAACCTAAAGGTGCTGGGTTCGCTCTCCATCAAAGCACCGGCCTTTGCCCCGGGGAAGCAAACCCTTAGAAAATTCAGAAGGACGCAGACTCTTAAATCAAATGAATGCCGAAGTCGGATGCACTGGCCCGACAGACATAATATAAAAACATCGTGCAACGCACACCGCCTTGGGGAAGAGATAAATATGGTGAACGTAATAAAAGAAAAATATTTTGTGAGAAGCGAAAAAGATGCAAGAATATTAATCTTTTCGCAAAAAAGGTAGTCATCGCCAGTCTGATATGTGGTGACGCCGACGCTAAGAATGTTCATTTCATGGTAGCTGCGTCATACAAAATCTGCCTCTTGGAAGATAGTTGGACAAACGAAATGAATGGGATAAAAAGAGAGCGAAGACTTTCCTGATCAGCCATAAACATGAGTGATTTAGTACGGCTGTAATTGAGAAATTGATTGGGAGGCGAGACTGTTTAAATGGGTGACAACGCGAGATAATAAGGCTGCCTTAGAATGGTCTGTGAAGAAGTCGTGAAATGGAAGGAAAGTAGATATCATTAGCTGGAGAAAGAGATTTAGAGCGCTGAAAATATAGAATAGGAGGTGATAAACGAGTTCGAGTCATCATCTTCTCTGTCGTTCGCTGTTAAATATTCACATATGTTTCTCTCTTAAACGTGGCTGTCTGACGCAGGCTTCTGTTGTCGCTATATAGTTTTATCTCGTCTTGGGTTAATGAAGTTCACCGTGTCAGTTCTCTCGTCAAGCAGACAAACTTGGCGTATATCTTCAGGTACGAGTGAAAATGTATACGAAAAAGGAAGAACAAATTCATTCTGGCAATTGTATTTCCTTTGCTTCTTTATACATCTTAAATTCTGGAAGTGGTTTCTTTGTACATCTTGAATTCTGAAAGTGGTGTTTTTGTACATTTTGAATTCTGAAAGTGGATGTTCCGTGTTTGACATGTATATTTTATAACAGTTTCAGTGCTAAAAGTTACTTGAAGATTCATCTTCATCATTAGTCCCGTGACCTGGTAGGTCATTAAGGCACCAATACTGCAGATTATGGACCGGTTTCCGCCATTTCACTCGGTTTTGAACCAGGATATTTTTTTAGCTATGGACACTCTCTGATGTTGTCTTCCCATCTCTTTTTCTGTCTCCCTCTTTTACGCTTCACAGTCACAGTACCTTAGTCAACACAGACGATCTTAAAACATGCCCATACCAGATGAGCTTATCTGCTTTTACCATAGTCAATAGGTCTTTATATTGGCCGACCTCTACCTAACGGTGTCCTAAATTTCCTTATTCGTGACGTGGTCTAGATACAAAATGCCGAGAATTCGACGCAGACATCTCATCTCCATTGCACAAATTCTTCTCTCTAGAACCGCTGTCAGAGGTCAAGTTTCACACGCATAAAGGTACACGGAAGTGACAAGTGCATACATTAAACTCAACTTGGATTTCAGGTTGATGCTTTTGTCTCTCCTTAGCGGCCCCAGTTTGGTCAGAGTAGCCATGGTCAGCGCTGTTATTGTTGTTCTTGAAGATTATCATAGTTGTTTATAAGGCCCATACTTTCTAGTCTACACATGTTCAGGTAGTTGTAAAAGTGGTTCCATTGTGTCTAATATAAACCAATCAAAACCTTTGAGTTCCATGTTTAGCACAGGTCTTTAACAAATGAAGGTCAGGTTATACTGCCCTGACACAGCTGCTTCAGTTCTCCTTACGGTTTTCCTGCTTCCTTTATTTTTTGTCTCGAGCTGTCTTCTCCATGTGTGTTTTTGGTCCTTCTCTACTTCTATTGCCTAAGGGATTCCAGAAAAAGGCTACAGTGTAATGATATGAGTTTGTTTCCTTTATGTGTGTCCTATTCAACGCCGTAGTTTTCACGTCAATTCATATTCTGCTCTCTATCTGGTGCTTTCCAAAACTCGATATTAGTGATCTCATACCATTTCAATCTTTTTATTCTGTGCAGGCACCCATTTATGAAATTATGAAACATTTGATTGTTGATTTTGTTCTCTTTTTTTTACGGGCATAAGTTAAGAGGGGGCTGCGCATTGGATTGGAGTGTTTTATTATTGGGGGAGGATTAAATTCTTTATATCTCCATAAATTCCGCAAATCAGCCCCAGCTGATGTGACCTCTCATTAAATATCTTTTTTTTTATTTTGCTTCTGACTAGAGTTTTGTGACAGAAGATGAAATTCACTGGCAAGGTCCAGATCATCAAGTCCGTTGAATTCCATTTCCGTTAGTTTTGATGTTACTGTCTTCATAATTGCCCGAAGCAAATTTTTGAGGAGATTCGCGAGAGAAGGATGGAAAATTACAATATCGTGTATTTGAACAAATCGGGGGTTAGTGCCCACCACACTTATGAGGAAAAAAATTATAATTAGCTGACAGCGACAAGCAAATGAATATTATTTTTTTAAAGGACAAGACATTATACTTGCGGCAAAGAGTGGATGGTCTCGTCAATGACCCAGAGCTACTGTTTCAATCAAAGTCTACAAACGGTAAGGACGACCACGTTGAACTGGATGGACACGCACAATAAAAATAATGGTGGCTTGCTAAGGAACATGCATATTATGACGATAGCCATTTAGAACTAGTTATTCCGAGATCATGGTGCTGAGCAGTGCATGAGCTGCAGAGGTGAGCGACACAAAGCTGACTGCTAGCGTGAGAGCCAACGAACCACAGGTGCCAAGACCCTTCTACATCTCCACGCGATGATCTTGGATAACAAGCTGCAACAGAGCAGATTGGCTAAAAATTAGCAGTCGAAAAAGTAAGGTTAACACAGAGATGTGTCACATTGACAAAATCGTTACACAACAGGGAAAAAATTCACTTCTCTTTCACTCCCATCTTACCACTCACACCTTAGTCCGGTAGAACATGTTTGGACTGCAATGAAAGGACAAGTCGCTGCACAGAACCCCACTTTCAAATTGTGTGATGTTAAAGACTTGACACGTGATGTCCACTCTAAAATAGATATCGAGTACTGGAAGATATGTAAAGAGAACGTGCTCCGAGAGAAGGAAGAATACTGGCAACGAGATGGATTGAATTTTCTTCAACCTGTAACAGTTGGGAATATCTTAGAGTCGTCGGGGAACTGAGACGTTTGTGCTTTCTGGCACAATATACTGACCAGGACATCGCGTCAGGGTCAGGCACAATACACTGACCAGAACATCGCGCCAGGGTCAGGCACAATACACTGACCAGAACATCGCGCCAGGGTCAGGCACAATATACTGACCAGGACATCGCGCCAGGGTCAGGCACAATACACTGACCAGGACGTCGCGTCAGGGTCAGGCACAATATACTGACCAGAACATCGCGCCAGGGTCAGGCACAATACACTGACCAGGACGTCGCGTCAGGGTCAGACACAATACACTGACCAAGACCTCAATCTCTCTTCCTTGTAGCGTACCCTGGAAACAGGCTGTTTTCAAGGCAGCCTGGCTGACGAGATGTAGATCGATGTGATCCCTATAATAGTGAAGATGAAGCCAAGCATAGCGTAACCGCCTGGAGGACCGCGGTCAACCGTCATCAGCATGCTCGGGATGTGAGGAAAGCTTCCAAAACTCGACATTTAACATCCGTCTCAGGGCACACAAAAAAGTTAACTTTCTCATTGTGGGCATCAAACAACAACTTAAGAGTCGACAGATTTATATTGAAGTAGTTCACATGCCAAACCAAGTTGATGACACTTTCACCATATGCCCCACTACGCGCACTAGAACATGGCTATAAATCTCCAATGTTTACAGGTTATTTATCATTGACTGTTCTCACTAAGTAAAATCGTATGTGACGTACAGATTCTGCACTCGTTTCTGTGAGATAATAGTACACATTCGAATTGTCTTACAACAATTCGGCTGTGATGTACTGTTAAATGTAATGCTTGGGTCACTATGTCATGTAATTTTTTTTAAATATATAAGCTATATACTACTGTGCTAAATCCACGTACCCTTTACATTTATTGATAAGAAACCCTTAAAGTCACTGACCATCTAAGACTGCTTGCAAATATTAAATGCATTACATAAAATAGTTTTAGCAAAAATTGCTGTAGATTATGGGCCCAAATTGAACAACTAACTATTACATCAACATTCTGGTTGCACAAGCTCTCATTGCGGGTACATTCGACGTGGGCAGGGTGGGGTGGGGGAATTTTGGAATCTGGCTATATGCAAATGGGGGAGGGGGTAATTTAAAATCTGGCTATGGATAGGGGGGAGGAGATTATTTTAAAATATGACTTTGTGCCAGGGGGTTGGGGGGGGGGGGATAATTTGGAATCCGGTTATGGGTTGGTAGGAGCAAGGGGGGTATTTTGGAAACTGGCTATGGGTTGGTAGGAGCAAGGGGGGTATTGTGAAATCGATCATTGACCACCTGCATGATGATGACACCACAAAAATGTAATCTGCAATTTAGACTGCAGAGCTTTGAAATCAAACGAGTATCTCGGGAAGTGAGGTGATTGAGAGGACAAGTAGGAATGTGGGCAACCAACGAGATACAGAACTATCAATAGTTCACACAATTCGCCATTTTCTGAGAAAGTACCATGTTATAAGTGTTTTACTAGCCACGTATATAAATATGTTGTTGTTTTGAATGCCCACAGTGAGAAAGTTTACTCTTTTGTGTGTCCTTAAAGGACGTTAAGTGGTCGGTTACAGTAAGCTCTCTTCACATCCCAAGCGTACTCATGAAATTTACCGGGGTCCATCAGGTGGATGTGCTATGCTTTGCTTCATCTGCGTGTAGCTCACTACTACGGGGATCACGTAGATCCATCAGCTTGTTAGTCAGACTGCCAAAAAAACAACCCGTTTCCAGAAAGTGTTATGAGGAAGCCAAGGTCAGGGTCTTGACAAGTCGGTTTTGCCTAACTCTGACTAACATGTCTGATCAGTATATTTATTCTTCCTTTCCATTTATATATATATATATATATATATATATATATATATATATATATATATATATATATATATATATAACTACATTTTTTCTATAAGTCTCAGTCAAATGATTTCGATATGAAGCCGATTGGCATTTTGCAAGCAATCTCAACTAAACCAAACATGGCTCCCGACCTTCACGTCTGCGGTGTACTGGCCACTACGTTTCAGGAGTGCAGACATACAAACTTGGGAACCACTGCATAAATCTCAGACACCGTAGTGTTAAAATTCCATTAGTGATTCTTCTTCTTCTTCTTCTTCTTCTTCGTTCCCAATCTCCCGGTACCAAACCCTGAAAGGGCTTAAGTGGCAGAATGTAGTCCAGAGAACGGAATGCGTTGTGTCGTAGTTTACAGCTTGGCTGCGATATTTTCACCTTTAGGTCCAACACATCCGACTTTATCAAGTATTTTTTTAGTACCGGGTTAGCATTCCCTCTTCGATCCCTTCTCCTTAGCCAGTCTGCCCTCCTGTTATCCAGGATCACCGCGTGGAGGTGTAGAAGGGTCTTGGCAGCTCTGGTTCGCTGACCCTGATGCTAGCAGTCAGTTATGGGTCGCTGACCACCGCAACTCATGCGCTGCTCAACACCTTGATCCCCATTAGTGATTTAATAGCGGACGTATACTGCCTACGAAGTGCTTACATAACAAAATTGTTGCATCATTATCTACTACGACTCATTTGAGTTAGTTTTCCTAAGGGTCTTTAGGTAATGGTAATCAATGAACAAATATGTCAGCCCGTTTTTTTACTTCCTAATGGTCACATAATATAACTTGCTCAACAAGGACCACATAAACACACATTAACTTATATCGCCAGCCTATTCACGGATAAGAACATCTCATGAAACATGAAATTCTCTTAACATCTTTTCAACACATTATGTTGGTTTCGCGCATCTGCGAAAAGCTACTTTAACATTTCCGCTGACATCTCTCGAGCTAATAGTAAAAATGTGTTTGATTGCATGTCAGAGACTGACAAACGGATTAATCCCTTTGTTATACAGAATACCAAAATGCAAGCTATTGAATCTAATTTGTATAGTTATCCACAGACATGCATTGCTGAGTATTATTAACGCGATAAAGCTTCTCCTTAAATATTGTTACTGAATGAATAGCGGGCGGAATGGAGAGACCAGCAGATAACATACAAACCAGAGAATGATAGCATAAACCTGGCAGAGATGGGCAGACAAAGATTTTCTAACTTAGAACGGGACATTACATACTCAAGGCCCACCTCCACAGAACGGACCTTAGAGACACCGCCACATGCGAATGCGGAGCATCCAAGAAAACACCAAAACATATCCTACAGGACTGTCACAAGAATGCAGACTAAAGAGAGGCAGTCTGGCTCAAAAAGCTGGTAAGGACCGGCGATGACCTGAAACGCGCAGTCTATACGTGAACATCACCTAATTAGAAGCATAGCATTAGTTGATAGAAGAAGAAGACGAAGATGAAGAAGTTAAATAAATAACGTGTATTGATGTTCTTGTGATCAGTTAAAAACTAACTCAAATGCACGTAACGCCATGATAAGACAAACTTAGAGAGAAACAAACAGCAGCTCTGTAATTCGCGTTTCAAAACACCTCAGTTCCTCAACACACAAATATAAACTGGGCGCGTGTGCACACAAAAACAATAGATATAACGACACACACAAAAACACCCACACTGACAAACACACACACAAGCACACACAGACACATATATAAGCAAACACATTCACAGACACACGCAGGCATACATACATATACAAACAAACACATACAAATACACACAAGCACACACCTACACATATAGACAAACACACAAACAAACACATACACACATACACACACATACACAGTTAGAAAGACACACATCCACACATATACAAACACTAACATATAAACGTTTGCACAAATATAGGGATGAGAGTGCATACAGTCACAAACACACACACACACACACACACACGCACACATACTCACACATATGTATATATATAAACACATAAACAAATACATAAAAACACACCGAACACTCAACAAAAACGTACCAAAACACCTACATATAAACGCGCAAACATAAACACACACACACACACACAAAGCACACTTGCAAGCAACACGCACAAACACACACACAAACACGTGTGCAATTAAATGCAACACCCACAAATAATCACAAATAAACACAACCAAACAACATATGCGCAGGGAAACACACATTAGCATATAAACACATATACAAGCACGCAAGCAAATGCAAATAAAAACACAGACATGCAAACAGACATACAGACACACAAATAGATGCACACAAATACGCGCATAAAATGACACAGATAAACACATACCGACAGACAATAACACATGCAAATACATTCAAATACACAGGCATATATAAAGACACACCTGCAAAAAATACACGCATAGATATACACAGAAATCTAATCAGTCACACATAAACACATTTATAAAGACTCGCATATAAACACACACCTACGAGCTCACACCTACACCCAGTCACACATAAATACACACAAACATACACAATCACATAAACACACAACATAATGACATACACAAACACACAATCACTTACATATACACACACTTTCCTACATTTGCACATAAACACACACCTTCAAGCACTTACACATAAACACACACACATACAAACAGACATGCACAAACACAATCACAGAATCACACACGACAAAAGACAAACAAACAGATACAAACACACAATCCAACCACGCCATGGAAAACACACCTAAACACATACACACACTAACAAAACAAATACTACCATATCTACAAACGCTAACACATATAAGCACTCACACATAAACGCAAACAAAGAGGCACACACAAACAAACACAAACATAAACACACATACAAAACAAACACACCTACATACCCATACGTAAGCAAACACCCACAGACGCACACGCAAGCAAACACACACGGACATACACGCAAGCAAATACACACAAACATGCTTACACGCAAGCAAACATATTCACTGACATCCACAAACAAGCAAACACACACAGACATCCGCAAACAAGCAAACACACAGACAATCACAAACAAGCAAATACACACAGACATACACGAAAGCAAATACACACAGACATATACGCAAGCAAGCTTATTCACAGAAACACACGTAAGCAAACAACACAGACATACACGCAAGCAAACACGCGCAGACATACACTCAAGCAAACACACACAAATATACACGGAAGCAAACACACACAGACAAACACGCAAGCAAGCACGCACAAACATACACACAAGCAAACACACACAGACATACACGTAAGCAAAGACACACAAACATACACACAAACAAACACACACAGACATACACGTAAGCAAACACACATAGACATACACTCAAGCAAACACACACAGACATACACGCAAGTAAACACACACAAGACATACACGCAAGCAAAAACATACAGACATACACTCAGGTAAACACACACATACATATACGCAAGCAAACACACGCAAGTCATACACGCAAGCAAACATATTCACAGGCATACACGTAAGCAAACACATTTATAGAAACACGCAAACATACACACACAAACACAGACATCTACAAACAAGTAAACAAACACAGACACACAAACAAACACACTCACAGGCACATGCACAAGTAAACACACATTCAGACACATATACACAGACACACACGCAAACAAACACATCCTCAGACACACACGCAAACAAACACACACCCAAATACACACTCAAGCAAGCACACACACGCAAGCAATCACACCAACAGACACACGCAGGCAATCATACCCACAGACACACACACAAGCAATCACACTCTCAGGCACACACGTAAGCAATCACACCAGCATACACATATGCAACCAAACACACACACACACAGACACACGTAAGTCAACACATCCACACACAAACAAGTAAACACACTCCCAGACACACGTAAGCAAACACATTCACAGACACACCCACACACACAGACATGCACAAACAAGTAAAGACACTCACAGACACACGCATGCAGACAAACACACGCGCACTCACACACAGACACCCATTTATAATCACACACATACGAACAGAATGTCAAACAAAACTTTCACATAATACTTCCTGTTTTTCAATACACACACATACACACTCACAAGCACACATACAGATAAAATGGCTCACATAATTATTTTATCTAGACGTGTATGTTACATTATTTGTTTAACGCATTCAAACACACAAACACACACATGCAAACACAAACTATATCCGCACACCATCCCACTTCTCGTATTTCCTAACTGTGCTGTACCTATGTAATTGGTACACACACACACACACACACATACACACACACACACATTCACTCACACATTCACATACATACACATGTACTTGCACACATATACACGCATATATATATATATAGGTAGGTAGGTGGGTGGGATACGTACGTAGGTGGTTAGCTACGTACGTAGGTGGGTAGCCACGAACGTAAGTTGGTAGGTTGGGATACGTACGTAGGTGGGTAGGTACGTACGTTCGTACACATGCAGTGGAACCTTGATATTCGTACATAGTTTATTGCAATAGCCTGTAGTTTGAATAGCGATTTGTAGAAATGCCGAATCCCTGGGGGAGGAACCTACCTCCTACCAGGCGCGTCAGCAGGGTTGCGGATTGCTGAAAGGCCTCCTAATTTGGAGGTTAGCTACGAATAAATAAGCAGCCGTGGACAAAAACGGGTCGGCAGGCATAGAGGCTGTAAGGAGGCAGCCCCTCTACCATGCAAAGACACAACAGGCTAATTACCTTTTTGTCTTAAAAAACGATTACAAGTCAAAACATAGAGAAAACCGGACTGATCTCAACGGCGACGAACAGGCGAGAAATAAGGACCACGATTTACGGAACATGGAATGTAAGAAGTATAAACGGAAAAGAACATGAACTAATAGAGGAGATGAAGAGAGCAAAATTGACAGTCTTGGCACTTACAGAAACAAAGAAAAAGGGACAGGGCGTTCTGGACCATGACGGCAACATGTTATACTACAGCGGAGTTCCCATGAGTGAACGAGCCAGGCCAGAGGTTGGCTGTATAGTGAATAGTAACAACAAAGCAAACATTAAAGGATGGAAGTTCATTTCAGAACGACTGATGGCTCTAAATCTACAAGAGGAGGATAGTCAAATGGATATCGTCACTGTGTATGCACCAAACGAAGATTAGAGCACTGACATAAAAGATGAATTTTATGAGCTTCTTCAAAGGACCATTGACGATTGCCATCATGAAATACTTCTCCTTGGAGACTTCAACGCAAGAGTTGGATGCGACTATTCTAGATGGATGGAGTGATCGGTAGGTATGGGGATGATGTCTTAAATGACAATGGAAAACGACTGCTGAGATTCTACAGTGAACAAAACCTTGTCATTACAAATACAAGGTTTCCACACAAGCGTATCCATGCCTACACAAGATGCGAGCCGGCAAGAAATGAAAGATCCATAATTGACTATGCAATAGTGAGGAAAACTGATTTCAAGTATGTAAAGGATGCTAGAGTGTTCAGAGGACCAAAGATAGGAAGCGACCACCACCTAGTTAAAATAAAGAGAGAAATTGAAAAACACTATCCAGCCAGGCAACACCCATCAGCAAGCATGAAACATAACACACGAGGGGAAAATAAAATTAAGGCTTACAAACTACGAGAACCAGATGTTAAGAGGAGATACCAAGGGCTCATAACAACAGCAATAGAAAGGATAGAGGAATCTGAAGAAGATATGGAAATGCTCTGGGTAAAATTCAAAGACATCCTCAAAGAGGCATTCGATCAAACCAAAGAAGGGTGGAAGAGAAAGAGTACACCATGGTGGGCAGAAGTAGTGAAAACAATAATACGAGAAAAGAAAAAGGCATGGAAGCAATACCTAGGGGCTAGGAATACAGAAGAACAAACAAAGAAATATACAGAATATGTAAATGTTAGAACGGAAGCAAAGAAGACTGTGCTCAAGGCCAAACAGAAATCCTGGAAAGAATTTGGAGAGAAACTGGAAAACAATGCTGGAGAAAACCAGAAACTGTTCTACAGGACCTTAAAGAACATGAGGAAGGAAAAGGAATGCCCGCTGAAATTTGTTAAAGATAAACAAGATGCGCTGTTGACCGCCCCAGAAGAGGTAATGAACAGATGGAAAAAATATTTCTCAGATCTTCTTGGAGTGGAGGAAAATCAAGCTCTGGAAGTAACAGTCCAAATTCAAGAAGAGGGAGCCATAGAGGGAAACGATAATTGCACAATGGAAGAACTAAAGGCAGCATTGGAGAAAATTAAGATTGGTAAAGCAGCAGGACATGATCGTATAACACCAGAAATTGTTAAATACATGGGAACGGCAGGAGAGATACTATTCATGAAGATTCTCAAGGCAGCTTAGCGCCACAAGAAGATACCAAGAGATTGGGAGGTTGCAATAATAGTACCAATATTTAAAAAGGACGACAATCGACAATGTGAAAATCACAGAGGTATTTCCCTTCTTAGTGTCCCCGGGAAAGTCTCCTCTAGGATTCTAGAACGGCGATTAAGAGGTCTAGCAGAGCCAAATATGGATGAAACTCAATGTGGGCTTAGAGCAAACAGAAGTACTCAAGACCTTATCTTTACACTCAGACAGCTAAGTAAAAAGGCTTTTGAATATGATAAAGAGATGCATCTCTGCTTTTTGGTTTTGGAGAAAGTATTTGATTAAGTTCCTTGGGACAAACTCTGGGAGTGCCTGACAAGGAAGAACATCCCAGGACCCCTGATCTCTGCCATACAGAGTTTCTATAAAACATGCAGAAATTATGTGCGGACATCAAATCAAAAGCCAGGAGAGTTCAAGACCACTAGCGGAGTAAGACAGGGGGACATTCTATCACCGTACCTTTTCATACTCCTTATGGATGAAGTCATCAAAGCCTGCAAGGAACGGACAAAAAAGTATGAAGTAGGGTACTGGAAAATGAGACGAAGTTACATATCGGAACTAGCATTTGCAGATGATGTGGCCCTGATCACGAAATCCGCACATCTCCAGATAAACTTGCAGGTCTGGGAGGAAGAGTTGAAGAAGAGAGTAATGCACATCAGCAACTTAAACAAAAACCATGGTGATCGCCAGAGATGAAAAGAGTCATCAGATAACCCTGGGAACACGAGCACTTGAGCAGGTCATCAACTTTAAATATCTAGGAGTGGTAATAAACAGCAGGGGAGGAATCAAAGAGGAGTTAACTGCACGAGGGGCAGCAGCAAGTAGACTTTTCCATGCAATAAACAGAGGTTTCCTCAGTAAAAGAGAAATAGGCAGGAAAACAAAGATAGATGTATACCGCTCAACCTATATGCCTGTCATGACATATGGATGTGAGTCATGGGCAATGACTACAGCCCAAGAAAGGCAATTACAAACTTCAGAAATGAGGTATCTAAGAAAGGTGGTTCAGGTGACGAAAAGGGACAAGATCCGTAACCAGACAATGCGTAGCAATCTTGAAGTTCATCCCCTGCAGACACGAGTGGAGCAGTTCTAACTACAGTGGTTTGGCCATATCTGTAGAATGGAAGAAGATCGGATACCAAAGCGGTAATGGGAGATAAAAAGTCAAGGACGCAGACCCCCAGGACATCCCAAAGTATGTTGGGAAGACAACATACGACAGTCCCTAGGTGATAGAGGGCTGGATTGGAAAGAGGCCAGGAAAAAGACTGCGGATAGAGCAGTGTGGCGTTCTCTTTGGCAAACCTCTACACCTCAAGGTAGAAGAGGGGCGACTAAGTAGCAGTAGTAGAAATGCCGAATCAGTTCTTCCATAAAGACGTAATGTAAGTTTAATTAGTACATTCCAGAATTCCAGACACCCCAAATTATATGTTATTTAATAATACTTAATGCGTAAAATCTTACATAAAAACTATAAAACCAATTGATGTGCATGAAATAAATGAATATTTAGTTGTTCTTAACTTGAAAACCTATCCTGCGTTTGATGATTTTTCACAATTTTTAGAAAATGCCCAACAACATCAGCTTCATTGAATCGGGTATGCTACTGTTGACTACTACAATGTTAGTATGCCATGTCCCCAACAGGCTGTGTTTTCTCATTATAGTAACAGGCTGTGTTTTCTCATTATAGTAACAGGCTGTGTTTTCTCCTGATAGTAACAGGCTGTGTTTTCTCATTATAGTAACAGGCTGTGTTTTCTCCTGATAGTAACAGGCTGTGTTTTCTCCTGATAGAAACAGGCTGTGTTTTCTCCTGATAGTAACAGGCTGTGTTTTCTCCTGATAGTAACAGGCTGTGTTTTCTCCTGATAGTAACAGGCTGTGTTTTCTCCTAATAGTAACAGGCTGTGTTTTCTCCTGATAGTAACAGGCTGTGTTTTCTCCTGATAGTAACAGGCTGTGTTTTCTCCTGATAGTAACAGGCTGTGTTTTCTCCTGATAGTAACAGGCTGTGTTTTCTCCTAATAGTAACAGGCTGTGTTTTCTCCTAATAGTAACAGGCTGTGTTTTCTCCTGATAGTAACAGGCTGTGTTTTCTCCTAATAGTAACAGGCTGTGTTTTCTCCTGATAGTAACAGGCTGTGTTTTCTCCTAATAGTAACAGGCTGTGTTTTCTCCTGATAGTAACAGGCTGTGTTTTCTCCTAATAGTAACAGGCTGTGTTTTCTCCTGATAGTAACAGGCTGTGTTTTCTCCTGATAGTTACAGGCTGTGTTTTCTCCTGATAGTAACAGGCTGTGTTTTCTCCTGATAGTAACAGGCTGTGTTTTCTCCTGATAGTAACAGGCTGTGTTTTCTCCTGATAGTAACAGGCTGTGTTTTCTCCTGATAGTAACAGGCTGTGTTTTCTCCTGATAGTAACAGGCTGTGTTTTCTCCTAATAGTAACAGGCTGTGTTTTCTCCTGATAGTAACAGGCTGTGTTTTCTCCTAATAGTAACAGGCTGTGTTTTCTCCTGATAGTAACAGGCTGTGTTTTCTCCTGATAGTATCAGGCTGTGTTTTCTCCTGATAGTAACAGGCTGTGTTTTCTCCTGATAGTAACAGGCTGTGTTTTCTCCTAATAGTAACAGGCTGTGTTTTCTCCTGATAGTAACAGGCTGTGTTTTCTCCTGATAGTAACAGGCTGTGTTTTCTCCTGATAGTATCAGGCTGTGTTTTCTCCTGATAGTAACAGGCTGTGTTTTCTCCTGATAGTATCAGGCTGTGTTTTCTCCTGATAGTAACAGGCTGTGTTTTCTCCTGATAGTATCAGGCTGTGTTTTCTCCTGATAGTAACAGGCTGTGTTTTCTCCTGATAGTAACAGGCTGTGTTTTCTCCTAATAGTAACAGGCTGTGTTTTCTCCTGATAGTAAAAGCCTATCAGTTAATTACTTATGTTATACTCACGCGTATTGTTCTCATGCGTGTACATTTTTGTCTGGTATTTTCCATTTGTTATTACTAGTCTCACACTTTGTGTGATCACTTTGCACTACTGCAATTTAATTAAAGCAATTTCATAGTCTACGTTAATTATTGTTTACATTTATAGTGCAATAACATTTGGTCGTTGATATTTAAATAGCGAATTTCCAGATTAGTTTGAAGTGGCTTTTCCCCTCTGGTGTGGTCAAACAGCCATTAGAATTGTTAAGCATGGTTGTTGGCCATTTTCCCACCCGATTTGTATGTGTGTGTGAGTACTTTTGTTTGTTTTTCACAAAACAAGTACATGACATTGCTTTGCAGACACACAGTAATCTTCAATGACAGTTAAAGTGTCAGTATGCCATGGTGACTATCAATTTCACATTTCTTGTAGTCTTTCCTTTTTATTCGACTATTCACCAGTTACTGGTTTCATGAGTCGTTATTTACTTGACTGTTATGTAGAAAAAAATGTCTTCCGTAACAATGTCTAACCAGAAATTCCAAAACTATAAAATAATCCATCCGAATGAGTGTTTGCAATAAATAATTTACTGATACTTAGTTCAGTTTGCATTTCATTATAAATGTAATCAGGTCGTGATAAATGTAAATGTGGTCTGATTCAAAATTTTTTGTCCAAGCAGCTCGTTCTAAAGCGTTTAATCCTGACTAATTTCTTTGGAAGTGGGTTGTAGTAACTCTTCTTACATCCCAGGGACTGGTGCTTAAGAAGGGGGAACGATGGGCTGAAGATGCGTCAGGGAATGAGTTGATAGCAGCCTGCTACGCATAGCTGACTGCTTGCACCAGAGTCAGTGTACCAGAGCTGACCGAGTCCTTTTTCCGCCTCCAAGTGGCAGCTCTGGAAACCGGTTGCAGTTGTGGAGTCTGGTTGAGAGATTATGAATCGCAATGGGAAGAGAAACCCAGACTAAAAAACGCCAGCTTAAACCGGATGAGTCGTGTCGAAATGCGCAGATATCGCAGTCTTGGTTTAAACTACCACACACCGTAACAACGCCCCTTTTCAGGACAGCAGTGGAAGATGGAGAAGAAGCTGGACTTGGATCCTCTTCACTGTTGGGTGGTCTGCCGGGGTCTTTGTGTATGACAAGGAAAAGAATAATATCACTGCCCCCACAGAGAGCATATTATAAGATGCGACTAACTGTGTGACATGCCATAAGCACGGCCAAGGGGAGGTGGATTGTTAACAAGCTGGGGATCTACTTTTCTCTAGTCTATTAAGATGGACTCACATATTGGTTAACCACCTTCTATGAAACTGGCTGTATACAGACTGAGTTTTCTAAACCAGTATAAAGTTATGTTAAGTTAAGTTAGTGCAATTCAAAGTTTCTAAATATGTTCATAACTGCGGGGTTCACACTGACGATCCCTACCTCACTGGTCAGGTCGTTGTAACACAGCATATTTCCAGGTGCACGGCATGGACGTGTGGTGAGGTTTTGGTGGGTACTTTACAGTTGACCCTGAAATTAGCTTTCGCCCCCATAGCTTGATGGTAGGGATTTTTATTGAGGTAAAGACAAAGGTAGTCTCACAGCAGAGACTGTCGTCGGGGATGAAGTATTAGAGTTTTCTTTATACTAAGCTATAACTTTGTGAGATGGGGCGAACCAGTTCCCTTCCTTGCTGCATTTTTCCTTCCCTAGCCGTCAGCCAGGTACCCATTTACATCTAGATCGTCTGGAACTACCTGTAGCGGGAGCTGAACCTCGCAACTTTGCTATAAAACAAACGAGTTCTCTACCACCACGCTAATTTGCCGTTCAACCCTATCGAGATATCTCAGGCAGGCATTCAGTACCGGATCAGATCACAGTATTCGAGGCGTGTTTAAATGAAACCGGACCTAACTGCACGAAGTAAATATACGTACGATGCGCATGATGACATCACTTCTGATGTAAACTGCACATACCAACCGTCAAGTTCGCAAATTTTCATTATCCTCATTCCTCAGCAGACCCTTGAAAACATGGCGGGTGTTATACGGAATCCGTGCAGAGTTGATCAGCGAGCGATGATTCGGTTTCCAACAGCTGAAGGATGTCAACCAGTTGACATTCAACGCAGAATGCAGACAGTGTAAGGTGACAAAAGTGTGTCGAAGACAACAGTGAAGAACTGGTTAACGATGTATAAAGGAAGACGTGAGTTAACGCAACAATATGGGCCTGACCTAGTCTCGGAAGATCTTTCGTTAGCTCACGGCCTTCTCATGTCTAATTTAACCCTGGTAGATCTTTGTAATAGGTAGCGTTTTATTTATGAGAACATGCTTTCTTATGTACTTCATCGAATTTTCATGTGTTTCCCATCCTTAAATTTTTTCTCATCAGTCTATCCAACATGTTTCTCGCATTGGTCTCTCCAACATCTTTCTTCCATTAGTATATCCAACAATTTTCTCACATTGGTATATCTAACAATTTTCTCTAATCGGTCTATCCAACAATTTTCTCTCATCGGTCTACTTAACAATTTTCTCTCATCGGTCTATCCAACACTTTTCTCTCATCGGTCTATTTAACAATTTTCTCTCATCGGTCTATCCAACAATTGTCTCCCATGGGTCTATCCAACAACTTTCTCTCATCAGTTTATCCAACATTTTTTTCGCATTGGTCTATCCAATACTATTCCCATGCCATCTTACATTTTTGATCTACTTCATTCCTAATACTCATATACTTAGCAATGTGTTGCTCTGTATTATAGTTCTACCGTTTGTGTCTTTTTTCCATTTTGTTTAGCATTTCAGTTGTTACCCATGATTTTTTGTTTTATGATTTATTCTTATCCACTGTTATTTCTGCAACCTCTTTTACGACCTTTTTTATGTTCTGTCACTGTTCATTTATATCTTTAGGGACATGTTTGTTTTTTCTTAAAGCATCATTCACTAAGTTTTTAAAGTTAACTCTTTTCTCTAAATCGTTCGAAGCACTTGAATTCCACTTTGTTCGTTTTTGTGATGTCCCTGGTTTCTTTCATCGTAGTTGGCATTTGATAATAAGCAAATGTATTATCAGTGACAGTTCTGCAGTAGGGTAAGCATTGTGATTAATGCTCTCTAACTTTAATATTATATATATATATATATATATATATATATATATATATATATATATATATATATATAATTATCGTTCTCCATTGCTTTATTATATCTATTCGTGTGAAATCAAGTTTTCTCTGATGGTTGACGGGATTAACAGTTCTTCAAGCTACTGAATAGATTTGTGTGAAGGATCGTCTAAGTGAGCCAGTGCTCAATACGCTGTAATTACAGTCTTATAGAATATGGCGCCATAACTGGCTGCGAGTCTACATTTCTCGACTGTTTTGGATCATTATGGATGCCGCCAGACCACGGATTTGCCTGGAATTCACACTAGTCGACGACTTACACTTGTGTTCACGGAAACGTGGTGTTGTTTTCCGTCGGGACTTGTTATTTCGTTCTTTTTTTGTGATTTCTTCCATCCGTTTATCCTGGTCTGGACGCCGGCTGAATGGAACTACGCTTATACCTGTGTCGTATTTCACGGGTTAGTTCTGCCGGTTCACCTTCACGAATTTGGCGTGTGGGAATTTTAGATGCTACTATGATGAGCTGAATACAGCTGGGGAGAGATGCCAGACTCAGTCACACGCTGAGTGTTGTCCATACGACCTCTTGTGGTTATCGAAAAGGCACGACAAACTGCGTTAGATGCCATCCCACCTTTTTACCCTGCGGGTTACATGTTTACGGTGGTAACCCTGAGGTAAAATCTGCATCATATGCTATCTCCAGTCGTCTCGATGAATGTCTTGCCACTGGCAAAAGGTAGCTTAGGCTCTGTGAGTGAGATTGACAAAAGGCGCAGTTTCTTCCTCCCTTTAATCCAAATCACCGCGCAAGTCACCCATTTCAGCGGCCACAGCAAGAGATACGACTGTCCACACGGCTGAACAAAGAGAGTGGTCTTCATCACTTGTGATGGACAACTATTATATATATATAATATATCGTTTTAGTGCATCGAAACTTTGAAGATTAGCAGAAGACCAGGTCCACTAAACATGCCAGTAGACAATGTCAAACTGAAAACAAGGCCAAGATTTAAAATACATGGGAATTATTTTTAAGAACGAGGAATGCTAGATAGAAAGATCGAAACTAGATGTCAGAAAGCCTTTGATGAGACGTATCAATTGGCATTACTACTTATACAATATAACATCCGAAAGGGACATATATTTATACCAACTTTGTGCTACAGATGTCATACTTTGTCCTTACCCAAACATAAGAGAGAGAAATTGCAACGTATGAAATTCCATACTATACTTGTATTTATCCAGACACCAAAAAGAAGTATATTTTGTGTGTATGTGTGTGTGTGGGTTCGAGCATGTGTGTGGGGGCATGTATGCGTGCGTGCAATGCGAGACTCATCAGTAATCACACCAATATAGGGTGTACAGTGTTTGTTCCCACATCCTTAGTGAAACTACTTTAACACAGCTTGTTATCAGGAGCGCAAACGGAGGGACGTGGGGTGGGGTTTTGATCGGTGTATTCTACCTGACCCTGATTACTCTTCTTTACCACCTTGTTCAGCGTGTTTCATCTGACTCTGATTACTCTTCGCTCAGCATGTTTCACATGACTCTGATTACTCTTCGCTCAGCATGTTTCACCTGACTCTGATTACTCTTCGCTCAGCATGTTTCACCTGACCCTGATTACTCTTCGCTCAGCGTGTTTCATCTTACTCTGATTAATGTTCGCGCCCGTCGTTCCTTGTGCAAAAGTCAATGAAAAAGATTAGAAATTATTTATACTTGGAATAATACTTGAGTCTTGCTGAAGTGGGATGTGTTGGACCGAAAGGTGCAAATATCGCAGTCAAGCTGTAAACTACGAAACAACGCACTCCGTTCTCTGGACTACATTCTGCTACTTAAGCCCTTTCCGGGTTTGGTAGCGGGAGATTGAGAACGAACGAAGAAGAAGAAGAAGATACTTGAGCGGTTCAGAAAACTGTCTCTAGTTAGGAGGGCATGGATTCAAACCACGGTAAAGACAATTTTGTTAAACCAAAGGTGAAACCTATCCTAAACACTGCTCACTGACTACCGAGACAAATAGTCCATATTCCGCCACTATATCAATCTCACCAGCGGACCTCAGCGCTGAGGAAAACTCGATAATGTTAGTTTTATTTAACGTATTATTATTTCATATATTTTTAATGTAAGAGATGCTGTAAATAGTGAATGATGTGATATATCAGGGTGTATATCCAATTACATAATTCCCTAGGTTTGTCTGCGTGTTTGTCGCGTTTGTCTGAGATAACAATTTTGTATCAAATTGAGCGCCATAAAAAAACGTCTTGAGAACAAGATGCGGATTTGGTTATTTGGTTTCTGATAAACATTAAAAGAAAAAGGGTCACTTTTGGTTTGTGTACGTACATTTACAATTTTGTGCTCTTTTTTTAAAATTACAGAACAAATATTAATTGATTATGACAATGTTTATGTTGTTGTTATGGTATGCAGGAGGGTATTGGTGAACGTAAACAGGTAGGCTACCAATCCACATGCCTAGTGGCTTTCCCTTGACAGAGGACATTCTTTTGTTTTGGATGATGAAGTTGTATATTTAGTTTTAGCTGACTTATCCATACTGTTGAAGTTATTGTGGCTCCAAATTTCTTTACGAGAAGGCAGAACAGATATTTAACTTAAGGCTGCTAAGCGAGAAATATCTGGAGCAGCAGTAAAAACTGTATCATGTGTTTGTTAATTTCAAGAAGGCGTTTGATGGGGCATGGCATAAAGCGCTATGGGCGACCATGAGGATGTATAAAATCAACAGAAATATTATACAGGTCCTTGAACACCTGTATGACAAGCTGTCATGGCAGTTCTTGTGAATGTGGGGACGCGGGGACTGGTTTCGCACATCAGTTGGTGTGAGGCAGGGTGGTACACTCTATCCAACTCATTTCAATGTATTCATTGAGGGAATTATGAGTGCGGCACTTGGAGGTCACGTTGGTACTGTCAAGATAGGAGGCCGAACGATCACCAACCTTCGTTTTGCAGAAGCACAGAAGCAGAACTCCAGGAATGGGTCAGAAGACTCGATAAAACAGCTCTTGACTATGGTATGGAGATAAGCGCTGGAAAAACAAAATTCATTACCAACAACGCCGAGGGCTTCAACAGTAGGATAACAGCTAATGGCCAGGAACTCGAAGTGGTTGACCGTTTTAAATATCTGGTTTCCATTGTCAAGATGAAGGATCAAAATGTGATACTTTGACCAGAATAGCGGCGCTTGCACGGCTTAACAAAATGTGGCAGAATAAACGGTTAACACTATGCACGAAAATCAGATTAATGCGTACAATAATCCTGTCAATTAATTCCATTATTTCCTGTCAATTTTCCTATATCCTTGTGAGACATGGACAATTACAGCTGACCTGCAGCAGAGGATACAGGCCTTGGAGATTAGATGCTCCCGAAGATTTCTAAATGTCTAAAGTTCAAGGATCGAGTTACAAATGAGGAAATATGAGAAAGAATTATAACAGCAATATGCCCTTTTGAAGACCTCTTGCCAACTGTCAAAACAAGGAAACTCACTTGTTACGGCCATATATCGTGATCAAATGGTCTTGCAAATACGATCCTGCACGGAAAGGTGGAAGACAGACGACCAAGAGGGCGTCCCAACAAGAAGTGGAAGGACAACATACAAGAATGGACTAATCTCAGACTAGAGGAGGCACAGGCAGCGGCCGCTGACAGAAAGGGATGGCTTGGTGTTGTGAGAATGTCCTGTGCAGGACCCTCCTTACGATATGCCTAACAGGTTTAAGTATTATTACTCTTTGCTCCCTTTCTGGCCCCGGGAACACTCGGGTGTTTGATCGTTGATGATTTGGTTTTTTATCTCCGTTTGAATGTTTGATGTCTTAGCAATGTTGATCAGCTGGTATGTCACCACATTAGTTTGATTCTTTCAGTTGCTGCAATTCAGTGCTACCGTTGTGATAACAGCGTGTCGCCTGCGTGCGGGAGATACTTCAAGGCGTACCAGTTCGATCCTGAGGTTTGCAACGATAACAAGGGACGGAAATCCATCTGTGGCAAGCAAGAACAGCCTCCAGACAGAAGTGAGTAGTGTTTGATGTATAGTTGTGGGCGTGCGGGAGGGAATGCAAATATAGACTATGTGATAGAAAACTGCAACAACCAATACAGTGGGAAATTAGGAAGAGAACGTGGGTATGAATAGGACACACTCTCCAAAAGACGTCAGATAGTAAAACTAGACATTCATTTGATTGGGACCCACACAGAGAGCGAGAAGGCCAAAAAACACAAAGCAGTGAAAAGTCGAGAAAGAAGTCAATTCAATCGCAATCTCGTTAGCAGAACTTCTGCTGCTACTTCTTTGTTCATTCTCACTCTCCCACTACTAAGTCATGAAAAGAACTTTGCAAGAAGCAGGATGTAGTCCGGAGAACGGAATGCGATGTGTCGTAGTTTACAGCTTGACTGCGATATTTACTCCTTTCTGTCCGACACATCCGACTTCAGCGTGACATTTTTGGGGTACCGGGTTAACCTACCTTTTTCAATACCTGCTCCCTAGCCAGTCTACCCTATTGCAGCATGTTATTCAGTATCACCGCGTGAAGGTGGAGAAAAGTCTTTGGCAGCTCTGGATCGCTGGTCGTGGCGCTAGCAGTCAGCTATGGATTGCTGACCGTTACAGCTCCTGCACTGGTCAGCATCTTTATCCTTTGCCGGCGGATCTCAAGAAGACGGAACAGAACAGGAACATATGGAGAACATATGTTGCGGCCCTATGTTCCACTGGGAACCAGACAAGTAAATAAGGACGATTAGGAGGAATGAAGTCAATAACAACAAAACACATTAACAACCATACAGACTGTAAAATAACTACTGAAAACTACAAATAAAGAGACTGTGATGAACAGATGGGCAGTTGGTATACTGGGAGAGAAATCTAAAAACATATGATGATTCCAAATCCCACAGACAACATCAGCGTCTTGAAAAGGAGATATGAAAGCCCCATGTTTTCAACTTTGCACTCAACACAGACAACTTAACAGCCACTTAAACATAATCCAACCAGAGCATACTCCAAGAGGCTGACTGTGCACATATTCCTACGAAACTGCTAAATAACATTATTAAGTGTACAGCGCTTGCCGGTGTTAGGAAAGACTTTCTTCCTCCGAGATCATACTGATGGAACACTTTGTACGGAACAAAAACAGCTCACAAACACTTGCAGATATCACAATTAGGCATTGGGCCAATGGGCAGGAGCTCGAAGCTACTGGATCAATAACTAAGAAACCAACCAGCCATCCAGGTAACCAACGAAACAACAATCCAGCCAACCATCTAACAAACAAACCAACCAACCAAACAACCATTCAACCAACCAAACATTAACCAACCAACCAATCAACCAACCAATCAATCAACCAAACATTAACAAACCAACCGACCAACCAACCAACCATTCAACCAACCAAACATTAACCAACCAACCATCCAGCCAACCAATCAATCAACCAAACATTAACAAACCAACCGACCAACCAAACAAGCTCTTGCTGGTATTCGTTAACATGATGTTGTTGCTTGTTCAATGTAGACCCATTGCCGTCGACTCGTGCGACGTGTTTGAAAGGTTGCAGTGGTCCTAATGCTTCTTCTCTTGGACCAACTAACAATATTTTTTGGAGTATAAATTAATGGATGTATTGTCAATGCAGTAAGATTGCAGTACGTAGGAGGCATAGAAGTATGTGAAAACATCAAATCAGTCAGGCCAAGGGACTATCAGGCAAACATGAAACATTTTACCAATAGTATTTTTTAAAAGAATAAAGAAAACGACACAGGAGAAGAAAACGAGTAAACACAGAAGTACAAGACGAAGAAATATATATCTTTAGACAATAGAGGAAAGTGACATATTTATACCTTCAGAACCGGATATCAATGACCGCAATTGTTGAGAATTAAAATGAGTGACAAGCTTTCGATGTTATATTTATACATCTACGGGTTTCATCTTAAATATTATTCCATAGTCTTGAAAAGTGTGAAATACGTCGATAATGGTTTACAAAAATACAATTTGATTTATAGGGTTTTCATAAGCTTAATAGAATTGTAAACTAAATATCGTATCCAGGCTACAAACCTTCGCCAACACATTATTTATATTGCATGCGTGTTAGTTTGTCACATGCAGAATTTAAGATATTTGGCAAAGAACACGATGACAATAAATGCGGTTGAAGAATATAGAAAGTTGAATGAAATAGAACTCGCCATCAGAAAGAGACATAGCACAATGAACAGACATTCATTGAAATGGAACATTCGGGAAAAGATAAGAGTTGTAACCTAAGAATACATTTCAGTAGAACGTAGCAGAGGCCAGGATAAAGGGAGTCTCATAGACGAAGCTCAAGAACAAAGAGGTTCAGATTATCTGTTGTAACTATATCTCAAGGAACCCAAACGGATTAAGGGAGGTCCTTGTCATTAATATAAATTCATAAAGGTGTGGACCCCGAGGAGCAAAGAATGGTACCACCTTAACATGTCAAACAAGACGACTAAAGAGATTTGTGCAATCGCTAGCAACGACATCATGTAAAATAAATGCCTACAAAAACCACACCTGCCAGAACATATTAACTGGCTAGGTCCAGTCTTCCTGTGTGACGCCACCTGTACAGTAAAGACTGCCATATTTGGCGAAGAGCAAAAACGGGACACGACGAAGAGGAATCTTCTTGCAGAAAACGTTATCGTCAGACAGATCTGTAGTGATGCCGGCATCTAGAATGCTGGTCCCTTATTACTATTTGTGTCTAAGGTGAGTTTAACACGGTAAAAGAGAGCAGCAGCAGTAGCCAAGACCTTCACTCATCGGCATTTTTAACTTGGACGATTTTAGTCCGACTGTAGTTGAAAAATTGATTGATTTCGGAGAATTATTTCAAGGCGTGTAGACGCGAGAGAATAAGATTGCCTTGGAAAGATGTGTGTGGAAGTTTGGGGACAATGATGATTACATGCTGTATAACCACAACTGCAATAGCAAACACAACCATTTGGCGCATTCTTGCAAAGTGGACTACCTGCAACGATAACTGTAAGAAGCGAGCAAAGTAGACCATAAGAATCGAGCAAAGTAGACCATAAGAATATACACCGACAAAACATTAAAATTGACATTAAAATTGACAATACATAAAGATGTTTTGAGTTTATGCGTACCACAATCTTATCAGCTTAGTTAATACTTCAGACGGGGTTATATTTGAAGCTTGTCACTTCCACGCGCCATACTCTTCCTTTGTTATCCGCCCATTAACATCAATGTCAGTTCAAATATAAGACCGGCCCGGTTGTGGCGTCTGCAAAGCATACCAGTATAACTGGTCTGATTAGAATGAAGCAGAAATGTTCTTTTTCTGTTATTTCATTGTTCTGTGAGAGAAACATAGCTAACTTCAAAATGTCGTAACAACGATATTTTTTGCTCTCGGGAATAGGTTCGGTAGATGTCATAAATCTTACAAACGACTCTAGAATATAATCATGATTCAATACTGAATTACTGTAACTGCACTTTCGGTTCTCTTGTTCAGAATGCATGTTTGTGAGTGCTTAAAATACTTATCTTCACTCTATCTATTGTCAGTCCACTTGTGTTGTTAGACGTTGTGGGGAGGTGTAACCACCTTTGTTTCATATTTTGTTTTGGCAGGCAAAAATTTGCTAGGTGTCTTGCCAGAGAAATCTCAGTATCAGTTACCAACAGTTAGGGCTGTAGCTCCTGGAATATACGATCGACTATTTTTGTTAAACTTGTGGTGGTAGAAGCGTGAATTAGAGCAAACTAAACCCGCAGCCTTTCATTTGTCATATATGCTGCTCCTCTAATCATATAACCAAGACCTGATGTTATAGCATCCAGTCCCCTTTTTGCTACATATTCTTTGTGGGGGGAGAATCCCTAGAATAATTGGAGTAGATTTTTAACTCGAATTTTTCCAGAGCCTATTCTTCCCGATTTCAAACTGCCAACGTTTTTTTTAATCACTACTCAGAGTTAAGGGGAAATTTTTGCCGGATGATCTACGTGAAAAAATCCCAGTCTCACCGGTGATTTGAACCCGCGACTTCCAGCATCCGAGACGAACACCTTACCTCGAAACCACTCGATCATGGCCAACTGTAATAGAAAGCCGTCAGACTCATCGTAAAAATACCCATGAAACGTCACATTCATAGGCCAACTAAATTACAAAACTCATCAGCACTCATATTGTACCAAGGTTTAGAATCAATCCATACATCATCCACATAGAGAAATAAAACAAATTAACGTTACAAAACACAACAAATCACTGTTCAGTGTGATAATACCTATCTTCTTTTCTTTATTTATGGTATATAACAACCAGCGCTCCTAATGAAAACAGTCTTTTTAAAAGATTACCCCTTTCATGGCAGCGAGTATTTTTGGAATTAACATGTTCCCCGTGTTTTACCAAATATGTTCAGCCTTAATCCAAAGTGCACGGGTTTTGAACAGTTATGTCAGCCTTCGCGGTGTTCCATATGTAGTTAAAAATTATGTCAGCAAGTGAATATGTGTAACAGATCAAGTGAAAAAGATTAGGGCCGGGGACTTTTTTCTCTGGCGCAAAAAAAGTACTGTGGAGGTATTGGCGATGGTGGATAAAGCTAAGATCAACACAACTCATCGTCAGATGCCTATATACACACACATACATGTATATATATATATATATATATATATATATATATATATATATATATATATATATATATATATATATATATATATATATATATAAAAACATGAAAGGAAAATATATTTCATATAGACCAGTTGACCCAAGAGTATGGTCATACGTGTTTTAAGACTGCCATTTCACCATTCACACTTAAACCCAATTGAACTCGATTATGGAAAAGTTAAGAGAGGAGTACCACCTAGAATCTGGTCAAAATGCGTTTTGTTCAGTAAATTGAAACTTGTTGGGCTGTTGGGAAAGTATAATCAACCTTCTTTCAAATTCAACTTGAATGTAATATCTTGCACCGGTAGTTTTAAAGATATAGACTGTCAAACAGGCCTGTGGTCAGTCCCAAAAAATGAACAAGAAATGAATAATAGCTGCCAGTTACTAGTTTCAAATTATTACTCTCCTAGAATTTAGCTATCATATCAAACAATGAGGGATTTTCAAGCTCCCTTAAGAAAATATGACATAATGAGTACTCCCCACTTAATGCATATGGCAGAATATGTTAGTCACAATTTTAGCATATACAAATTGTAATTTTTGAAGAAAAACAGTTGTGTGAGAATTTTGAGAAATAAAATCATATCGTGACACAAAGATAAGGAAGGAAGTTAATAAGAAACGTAAGTTCTATTGTCCAACTATGTGACAATTTAATTAGTGAACTGTAGATTAGGCCTGTGATTGCGTTCTGGTAAACCTAACATCATCAACATTTAATCTTTTAAAAGTTCACTGATCACGCCCACTCGGTCAGAAAAAAAGAGATGAAAATGGTATGAGTTTGTCAATCAGATTGAATTTTAAGTGAAGATGACAATGTTCACGAAGAGTAGAATCATTTGCATTTGAAAACTACATTGTTTTTAAATAGTTACAGAACTTATTTGTCACTTTTGTTATTCCAATGTACAATTGCTAGAGACGAAGAAGAAGAACCTAGGCAGTCAGTTTGAGTTACATTGTAGCAAAAACAGTTGTAAAATACATTCTTTTCTTCATGTAATCAAATATATGTGGGTAATTGTGTGTGTGAATTAAATAAACTGGTATGCTGTGCTGTATTAGTATTGAGATGTGTTGAAGGAGGGCTTGCAGACCTGCAGATGTTCTGTAGTATTATGAACTTGTCCCTATCAAATTAGAAAAACACCCATAACAAATGGTGTCTATATAATAAAGCTTAACATATAAAACTGTCCATATAAGCATACTAATGACCTACCTGCTGTTGTTATCGCTAATATAAAACCAGTATTTTAGGACCAAGACAGAAATGAACTACTAAAAAATGTCTTGAAGGAAATACACAAAATATCAATGAGTGACCGAACAGTGCTATCTTGAAAGTATGTTCCAAGAAAAAGAATCATGGTCTAGCAATTGTGAAAGCTGTTGTAGCTAATGCAGTTACTGTTTATAATGATGGGACAAAATCTATGTTTGTAATGGAGGAAATGGAATTGCATACTTGCAGGTATATGAGAGAGTCCTGTGAACACAGGATCATTTATCACAAAAAAGGAACTCGGAGAAAAGATATTAAGGCATTCTATGATGCCAGGAAGGCAAAAAGGAGGAGAAGATTTGTACTTGATGATTGGCAGGCAGTTACGGAACGGTTTATATATCAGGTTGCAAGACGCTGATAAGGATAAAGGTATTTAATCATCAGAAAATGGTAAAGAAATAGTGTCCTGAACTTTTCGCAAAAAACGTCAATGTACAGAAGGTTTGTGGGAAAACTTTTTTGTTCTTAAAGCAATTTGTCTGCAACTTTGCATATAAATTCTAGATACCCGTTGCGTAGTTGTGAACTATGGAAAGCAAGTTATCTTACAATGTGTATGAGTGATTATAATTTGGAGTATCACATGATTTGACAAAATGGGTGAATATTTGAATTTTGTATAAAAACAAAATCGTAAAAGATGTAGCTTTGGCTGTAGTCTATAATGAAGAGATAACTTTGAACAGCATTATAAGAAATAAATGAAGTGTATATGATCAAAAACAAAGCAGGCATTACATGCAGAGTTTTGACATTTTTTCTAATATAAATGTTCAGTATTTTTGTGTTTAATTACGTTTTAAATTTACATTTGGAATGCTACATTAGAATAAATGATACCATCGTGTAGGGTGATCATTTTTACAGCACTAACAACAATTATAAAAATAATACCCCTTGCTAGGAGGTACTCCTTAAAGAACAAGTAGCAGCTGAAAATAAAACGTTCAACCTATGGTATATAAAACAACTAAAGTATGCAACCTTCTTAAATATAGACAAATATTATGTGACTAAATGTGAGGACCATGTCTTGAAACAGGAGGAGGGATGTTGAAAAAATGTAGACTGTCGTTCTTTCTTCCGAGAGCAGTCAGCAACTTGTTGGAATCATCCGACTATGATTAAGTGAAAAATTAATCGACATGTTTGCTTTCAGAGAAATAGAAGTTCCCATCACTTTTGCAAAACGGTCATATTCAGGGCCTCCACAATTAGCTAGAAGATGGATCTTAGAACTTAATTATAACCATTTATTGATTGCTTCAGCGTCTATTTATAAAACTGAGCCAATCCATCTGAAGTATGTCCTTCATATTTTCTATATATCGTATGTTTTACATTTTCACACATTTTTTCAACAAAATGCCCAGTTACTTCTTACAGCCCTAAAACATATGCACTACATTACAAAACGGCGTTATGTGAAGCCTAATGTAGAAAATCGCATTCAAATTGGAGAGACGCCTATGCCTTAGGAAATACATATTTTTTAATTTACAGTAAATTATTTTCTAAAGTTGGAAAATTATTCCTTTGCTAACAAATACCAAAATAACTAGCCACTTTAAAAAAAAATTACACTACCTGACACAATGTAAATTATTATGTCATTGGGACATTGAAAAGATAAGTTCACGTGCAAAAAATTACGCATTTCGGTGTAAGAGTTATTGAGATATTAGGAGGCAATTGACGGCAACCATTGTGAAACGGACAATAGTTGATACATGAAAGTTTCGTTATTTAGTCGTCTGTCTTTCAATGGCGTTTTTCCGTGAGTTGAAGTCCTATCTAAAGTGGGTCATGATTGATATTAATGTTGAATTTGCCTTTGACTAGCCTTGGAGTTCCTCTTTTACGTTTTGATATTTTTTTCGTCGACGTCGAACGAATTATTGATTGGAGAGGGTAACAGATGAGCAGCTATTTTGATCCTCGACTTGTTTTGTGTCCTACATGGTCATGCAAGCATGTATTTAACATGGAATCACCGTTGACCGTTTGCACACGTAGACTTCTATCTACCTTATTTTAACCAACCTCTCCATAACTAAAGAACTGACATATTATACGCAACCTCTACTCGCGCGACCTGTTAATCTTTCATTTGTTCTTCGACTTGACTTGACCATTGTCCGTTTGTGTAGACTTCTGTTTCTCATATTTAAACCAACTTCCGTATTATCTAGTCAGTTTACATTTTCTTGTACAGCCTATACTAGTGTGAGCTATTAATCTATCACATTTTGACGGATCCTCGAATGCAAAATTATGTTTTTAAACGCCAGTACACCAATTCACCAAAGAAAACCAAAAACCAAAAAAAAAATTACACTCCTGTGGTAGAAAAACATAGTATTGGTATTTATAAAAGCTTGAAATAAAAAAACGGTGTTCTTTATATTTACTTTATTGATCCCTGCACGCACAATTTGTCTCTCGATGTTTCTCCATATAATGTTTCTTTTGTCTCCAGTTATTTCGTGCCAATTAATTATACTATGTGAATGTTTCCTTCTTGTTCACCATTTACTGTGAGGTTATACTTATATTTCACGTATCTTTTTCGGATACTATTTCACAATCGTCTGTCATTGAATTTCTTGAAGGGGACTGATGTGCCTTTTTTTCTCTCCCCTTAGATAAGAACTAAATAACCGGGCCATGACAGAAACGAAACGAAATCAACTCTAAGGCAACAACTCTTGTTAGGGACAAAGAAAATACGAAAACAAATAACAAATCACAACAGAAAGCAAGCAATGTTGTATGAGTAGCATACAATACGGTTTGAGTCGGTAGCCATTACCATGAACTGAGTAACCAGGAATGAGTCAGCCACGGAATGTCAGTTATGAAAAAGAGTAGAACAAACCAGAAATGATCAATATGATTACACGTAGAATGAATGTAAATTTTAAAAGTGCATTTGACATTCGAGTAGATGAAAACATATTAGTAATGTCTCTGTGACCGCAACAGGATCAAAACAAAACCACAAAAAAACAGTTTTAAAAGTTGTAAAAACCACAACAAATGTCACAATGACACTGTCGGGGCTAAAACAAAACAAAAGTTGAAATCACAAACTAATTACAAAACAAATAAATATCAAGAGACATATAGATACATAAAAACAGACATATGTACGAGGAGCGTTCAGAAAGTAATGCACCACATGGTTTTTCTCAGCTAATAATGCTGAAAGAAGCACTAGATTTTGCACACTTCAAATATGGAATGTGTCAATTATGTGTACAAAATCGTACCGCAATCAGTCAAATAATACGACTGCACTAAACCCTTGAAACGGAGCATGTTAGCAACTTGTGTTATAAGCAGTGAATTATGATAGCATTTTTTGTTGCAGAAAACGAAACGGTTGTGAACATTTACAAGCGTCTATGTAATGTGTACGAAATTTGTGTAGTCGACAAGAGTACAGTTAGTCGCTGGGTTCAGACAATCAAAGAATCAAAAAGTTTAGACACGGAGCTGCTTGATCGGCCGTGGAGTGGACGTCCTGTCACAGCCACTAAAGCAGAATTGTTGAGATGCGCTGAGGGCATTATTCTTATTGATAGGCGAATCACTTTTCAACAACTGGCCTTAAGCTGTCAATCATCATTGGTAGTGCAATGCAGTTATAATAACTCTCGAATTGCGCAAGATGGGTTTCTCGAAGTCTCACAAATGACCCCCGATTGCAAAGTAAAACAACTTCTTATAATATATAATCCAGACCTTTCTTTAATTAATTTGTAGCTGTGCCCGCTCGCTAATGTAGCCGGCTGCATTTTTGAAAAACTGTTATATTTAACCCTTTCGTTGATTATATTATAAACCTGTATTAAATCACTTCGAATTCTTCTCTTTTCTTAACACTGAAGGCTGGTTTTTCCGGAGTCTTTCCTCATAACTGTAATTTCGTAATACCACTATCAGTTTTGACGCTCTTCTATGAATCCTTTCCAGCATATTTATATCACCTCAACGATAAGTACTCCCCACCTGAACACAGTCATGTTATAAAAGGCAACTAAAGTGTTCTGTACACGAAACTAACACTCTCAACGTGTCAAACCATTCCTTTTCAAAGGACCAACAGAAACCACAAGTAAAATGGTAATCAGTAGTGGTTGGCCTTATTCTGTTCCTGGACTTGAAACGGACATTTCGTGTGTTTACATGGGTTCTCCTTTCGTTCGTTATCGCTTTCCCCTTTTTCACTTTCACTTCTATTTTTTAATATCTATGTCATATTATTATCGTGTTTATATCCTTTCCCTGTATATGTGCCTTCAAAAGGCATATTTTTACACAATATACATGGATGTTTCATGCACATGTCTGTATTATTCAACATAATCCCCATATATTTGTACAGCCATCCATTGACCAGTACTCGGTTCTCAAGGATGTGCATTCTTATCATCGCCGCCTAGGCCTCAAACAATGGAAACACATCAATCTCAACTCCTGCTCTTTTCCTGAACCCGATTACCCTTTCTCCAGCTATTCCCACCGAAATCCTGACTGGACCCTTGCTTCTTGGCCGATCCCGTCCCTTAAACCTTTACATTAAAACTACCCTTTACGATATCAAGGCCCTCTGTCCTGGGCGCTTCGAATATTTCTCACCCCGAGGCTCGCGTTCTGACTAGCCTCGGTTGGCGTTGGGATCTCGTGATTAAACCTGCTGATAAAGGGTAAGCAGTGGTGGTTTGGCGCAAGGATTTACACGTTCAGGAGGCTAGTCTTCAACTATCCGGTCCATCTTTCTATCGACCCTCCGCCGATGATGGCACTGCACTCTTTAACAAGGACGTCTCTACCACGATCCTTCAGAACGTCATCTCCTCCCGAAGAGAGATACGAACTTCCGAATCTTTAACAGCTGTCTTGGTAAGCTTTCATTCTACTTGCTGCCTTAGACCCACAAACCCAACAACCCCAGCCACCCTATTGTCTCCGCTTGTTCCTGTCCCACCGAACTGGTATCTGACTTCCTTGATAGCATTTTGCAGTCTATGGTTGAGATTTTCCAATATTTCTCGAAGATACTAATCACGCCTTAACCACTTTCTCTATCATTGTTCTCTCCCTCGACCGCACATATCGTCTCTTCTTACTTGTCTGTTCGCTTTACACCTCCATCTCCCACTCTGGCGGCTTATTAGCCCTGACCAGAGGGTTAACCCATCTTTCCCTACATCCACTATCATCCGTCTGACCGAACTCGTCCTCACTCTCAATACCTTTGAGATTAATGGCCAGTTCTTTGACCCTATCAGCGACGTAGCTATGTGCGTCAGAATGGGCCCTATCTACGCCATCCTTTTCATGTGATACCTGAAATACTTGATTTGGCTTCAATATCTGGGCCCTTTTCCTTTGATTTATTATCGATACATCGGCGATGGGATTGGCATTACTGACATGTCTGATAAGGATCTGCTAAGCTTTATCGACTTTGCCAATGACTTCCATCCCTCTATCACGTTCACGTCTGACATCTCCCTACGTCTGTCCACTTTCTCGACATCACTGTCTCACAACTACCTCCTCTACACTTCCTCCCATTCTCAATGCTGCCGCGATTGGCTTCCTTTCTCCCAACTCCTCCGCCTTTGTCAGGATGACGACAACTTCCTTCTCGGGGCCTATGAGATGCTTGATTTCTTCCACGAGCGACTCTACATTGATACCACTTTCTCCTCCGCCCTCCAGCCGGTCCTCCCTATCTCCTGTCACGACTCCCTCACTCCCACTCACCGCCCTCCCTCAAACCGTATGAAACTTGTTCTCACGTTATCACCCTCACTGTGCCTCTGTCCGTTATATCGTATTCCGCCATCTCCCTATTCTTCACTTTGATCTTGCCACTCATGAAGTTTTTTTCCGACCCTCTCCTTGTCGCCCACAAATAGGACAGAAACCTGAGGTACTTTCTGGTCATAGCCTTCCAGGCACCAGGCCGTACAAAAATGTACGTGGCTGTGTTACCTGCCCTCATCTCTCGCTCCATTACCTTTCCCAAAGCAGAGTTCTTCATCAAAGAGGGATTCACATGTAAGTCCCGCAACCTCATATATTCTATCATCTGTCGTCAGTGTGGTATGACATTCATTAGGGAGACTGGTATATAACTGTGTGAACTGCATGAGCGTTTCCGGCAACACCTGATTGATATCCGTAACTGCACGGGTTCGCCTGTTGCCAGCCACTCCCATGGTCCTGGGCACTGGGGTAAGGCTGAAGTTTGTGTCTCAGACCTAGCTTCTTTCTTCTCTGACGATCGTCATCGATTCGTCTTGAGAACAGACTGATCTTCAGCATGGATTGCCTCTAACCACATGCCATTTTCTTCCATACCTTTTCTCAAAATCTCATTCTGACTCCAATCTATTTGCCTTTCTTCCCTCTCCCTCCCCCGACTTAAATCACTTCCTTTTTCCCCCAGCCCACTTAGATCACCATTTTGTTTTTTCCAAATTTGGCCACTACTGTCTAATCCGGCCTTTTTCCACTTTTTACGCTCTCCTGGCCACGAAATCTGACTGCTGTCCGTCATTTGGAGTCGAACCGTCGACCTGATAAGTCGCAATGTGAGACGTAATATAAGTACACCATTTTGTTCGTATATGTTAACATTACCCATTCATGTATTCATCCCTTCTATTATTTGCTAGTTCAGTGGTATCTGATCATACCATTATATATTTGGATTAAATTTAATTTTAATCAACTTTAAAAAAAAAATTTCACCAAGTAAAATGGACAGAAAATGTAATTTGTCATGGAACCGTAACAGTATCCCCTGTTGCTTCCTCTTGATTGGTCTATTTATCATGTAAACGTATATGAGTGGTTGTGTGTGTGTGTGTTGGCAAGGGGGGGGGGGTGGGTGGTGACTGTGTCCGCGCGCTTAAGCGATGTCAGCTGTTGTTGATGCGATTGTCCCTCATACTTAAGTTAGGAACTCCAGACGACTTTCTTCGGTGACAGCTTACAGTGACTCTCGTCACTGAAGGATCGTGTAGCCTAATCGACTTTGAGCTGGCTTACTAGACTGGGATTTCAGCGTGACAGGGGTTCGAATTAACGAGCGAAAAGAAAAACAATCCATAATTTGTGCCTGTTACGATCGCTCCTTCAGTCGACCCAGCTATAAATGGGTACCTGTCGTATGAGTTGAAGAAGGTAAAAACAGTAGGAAGGGAACTGGCTACCCCACCTCACATAGGCTACGTCTTAGTACGGGAAGAGTTAGCGTCATCCCCGACGGCAGTTTTTCCCCATGGGACTGACCTTGACTTTTACCTTAACAGTGACTCCCAGCTATAAGCATCTATGACGTCACTTTACAAATACACGCACATCAACACATTTTATTTAAAGCTTTTACTCAATGGTTCCTATTTTCATCTCTACATAATCGAATCACTCATTCTGGAGCTTAGTATATTAGCAACATATCAACTTATTATACTGTATGTTACCTCTTCATCAGAAATAAAACCTGATATTAGCTTATTTTTCATTTCAATAGTCCCAATCTGTCCTAACCTGTTAAAAACATAAACAAAACAACGATTATGACCACCGACAAAACACAATGTCAACATAAATTTACAGTGGGTGGTGAGGAAATAGATCAGGTCACACGTTTTGAATATCTGGGCTCCAGAATTGACAAAAATTGCGACTGCTCGAAAGAAATCATGATAAGACTAGCCATGGCAATGCAGAGACTGAACAGCCTGGAGAAATTATGGCAAAGAGCACCAACAAAACGATAAAAGTAAAAGTCTTGAGAGCCTGTGTTTTTCCTGTGGCAACGTATGGATACGAATTATGGACGATTACCAAAACTTCCAGACAAAGAATCGAATTCTTTCAGTTCAAATGTTACAGAAAGATCCTCAGAATAAACTGGACAGAGAAAAAGACAAATGTAGACATTCGGCAAGAGTTGAGCACAGAGGAGAACTGGTTTATAAATTCCATTATGGCCAGAAAATGTAAATACTTTAGTCACATCAAGAGACACAACGGTCTTGAGATAACAGTGATGGAAGGTATGGTGCCAGGCAAAAGAGGCAGGGGTAGACCAAGAAGACGATGGCACCAAGATATCCAGGAATGCCTAGGTATGACTGTGGCGGAGGCTGGAGTTTTGGCAAGGGAATGTATCTTTCAGATAGCGTATGATAGGAGCGACGTTCTATAAAGGATATGTTACATGATGACGATAGTCCCAACACAAATAGCCTCAATCTGTTATCCATTTTTCTCAAACTTCCTAATATTTCGTTGTGTCGTCTTCACAGAAGAACTCATACAACTTTTAGCAAGCCACATTACAAGCGTTGCTGTCGCATATCAAGTATTCATGTTTTTATGTGTACCAGAACTAAGTTCTTTTAGATAACAATTCCCTTCCTTGTTGTAACACCTTACCTAACTATAACCCGGTTACCTGTTTCAGCTAAATAGACGGGCGCGTCGAGACTGATAATTGACCTGTGTTCCTAAGCAGTGATAGACAAGCGCTCTGACAGCTCTGTGTGTCTTAGCTGATTGGTTTAGTTTCCCTATCTTGGATGCTGCGCAAAACCTTATCTTTCTAATTCAGTATTCAGTCACGTGGATGCCCACTCATTCCCCTATGTCATTCATATTGTATGTTTCCAAAAGGTTTAGGCAGATCATCAGGTGATCTGGGTTTTGATTTGTTCTACATTCGCATGTTTCATCATTCATGTGTCCCTATTTCGTTAATTCCTTCCTGCATCGTGATACGCCAGTTCGGAGTCTATTTAACTACTTTCGTGTTGCGTAAGGCATATGGTGTCCAGACACGGATTTCCCCAGCAGTTCGATCCAGGGGATCGATTATATTAATAGGCCTATCTTAAATCTACAATTTGTGAATGAGCTAAAAGCAGTCAGAGACTCGTAGCTAACTGTCAGGGTCACTGACTCATAACTGACCGATACCCTACTCCGAGTCCAAGTGATGGTCCTGGAAACAGACTGCAACCATGCTGTCTGGCTAAGAGATTAGGGATCGATAGAAAAAAGCAAACCCTGTACCAAAAAGACTATGCTGAAATTGGATGTGCTCTACCGAAAAGCGCAGATATCGCACCCTCGCTGTAAACTAAGACACAATGTCGCAGCGCCGTTTTTCAGCAGGATCGCATAAAAGATTAAACAGAAGAAGAGGAGGAGGAGGGAGAAGAGGAAAGAAGAAGGAAGAGGGATAGAAGAAGAAGAACAACGTGTCGATGGCTGAACATAAAAGCATTTTTAAGACTATAATTAACAAATTATTTGGTGTTATGTCGTAATTCATAAATTGGTGTCCGTTTACCCATAGGGGTCCTTCCCGCCGTTGTCTTCGACTCCTAAGATTCTGTGGAACTGTTATCTTTTATACCAGAATGAATACAATTACTAGTGAACAGTGTCCCTCAAACTAATCAAGTATCAGGTTATATAGGTTATATTTAAAGTAAAGGTTTGTCCCATAGTAGTTACACTACTGTCAGGGAGTTCAGTTGTTAGAGACTTTTGTATACTAAGCCACATATGTATGAAGAAGGGCAGGCAGTTTCTTTCCTCACTGCCTTTTACTTCTCAAGTCGAATGCAAGGTACCCATTTAAAGGTGGGTCGACTGGAGTACCTTTGCCAGTAAAAACGAGTGTTCTACCGAACGCTAATCATTGCAGTGAGCACACTGACAAGCTAACGCAGTCTTCGGGCTGGCAAACAGAAATATTAGGATACTAGTCTCTAAGCAGTATAAATCCTCGTTTTTGTCGTTTTTTAGTATCAAATAATGATATATATATTTCCATAATGAACTTGGCGGTCTGTTTAAGGATTCGTCGCTATAAACTTTATCCCGCTTACGTTATGGAAATAATCCTGATGACAGGTGTATGTAGCAGACTTGAAAACAAAAACGGGTTCGACAATCTTGTTGGACAATTACAAATTGTGTGAAGGAATAAAAACATATGCAAATAACGTACAGCGACAAAACATATTTTGCGACTGGAGAACGGGAAGAGGACACTAACGTCGGCTAAGGAAAAAACATACTAATCAGATAATGTAAGTCATCGTCAGATGAACATACAGACCAAGACCCCTATCTCATTTCCATGCAGTTCTCCCTGGAAACATGCTGTTTCATAGCAATCTGAATAGCTAGGCGAGGATCGTTGCATATGAAGCCAATCATAGTACAACAGCCTGGAATACCTCGGTACACATTCAGTATCGCGCTTGTGATGTGAGGAAAGCTATTGTAACTCGCCACTGTACGCCCTTTTCTGTGCGCACAAAGTAAACTTGCAAATTGCAGACATACAATAAGAGCAATAACCACTGGAGAATGATGATTGAGTAGGCAGCTAATAAATCGCTTGAATTAAGTTTACAGAAAAACAATATTATAATAGCCATGCAAACTGTTAGCGAGATGGGGAAAATAAGTGTTCGGGGTTCAAATGACTGACTAAGACCGTGGTAGAGTAATCCAAAGCAATGAGTCTGGTGGGCGGATCTCAAGTCGAGGTTAACTATAGTGTTTGTAAGATGAACGTTTAATTTATATGATCTTACTGAGTATAAATGAAGAATAATACTACTCGTACATCGTGTTCGATGATGACCCCCAACATCATCGTGTGTCACACTACATTCTTGATACTGTGACTGCACACTTTTATTTTGCGCCTCTCAGCCCAGTGCATCCGACTTCGACATTCATTTTATGTAAGGGTCTGTTTCCTCCTGTATTTTCTAAGGGTTTGCTTCCCGGTGCTGTGTTTGGGATCGAACCCAGCAGCTTTGGTTTGTGAGCCGTGTCACTAAACCACTAGCCCATGCCGTCTCCACTAATGACATTAACAATACAGGTTGATTTGGCACTAATGACATTAACAATGCAGATTGATTTAGCACTAATGACATTAACAATACAAATTGATTTCGCATTAATGACATTTCTTCGCGTCGACATATAGTGTATTCAGTATTTGACTTTGTCTGGGGGGGGGGGGGAAGAGGGGGGTTAAGAGTGCTGTTACTGTGCTACTCTCGTGAAGCCAGCAGACCTAAACAACGTTTATTTGTTATTCCCACCTAGGTCTTAATGTGCCCAAGTTTTAACTTGTTCAGCAGATTATGTTTTACTCTGCAGTGGCATATTCGCAATCTTCTTCTTCTTCTTCTTCGTACGCTGTCAAACGTCATCCTGTATTTTTTCGAAAAAAGCAGCGGTCATCCTGAGGCTGTCGATACTGCCATAGAGCTTGTCTTGTGTTGCCACTGGTGATGGCCACATGTGCTTTCTCTGGTCCTCGTATGTCGGGCAATTTTGCAGCAAATGTTCAGCGGTCATTTCCCTGTACCACAGGTGCATTCGTCAGTGCCACCTATCTTCAGTTTATTGAATAGATGGTACCTCAGTCTGTTGTGGCCTGTGCGGAGTCTGAAGACCACGATCTGTTCTCTTCTGTTCAACTGGTAATAGGCATCATTTTTTGTGTAGCCAGTATGTTCTGTTTCCCATTTGGCCATGTATCTGGCCCTAATAAACCTTTTGTACTCTTCGTAGGTCACACTAAAATCTGGTTGTGGTAGTCTTGCACCTTCTTTTGCCAGTCTGTCCGATTCCTCGTTGCCTTGGATGTTACAGTGGGATGGAACCCACTGTACCACTACTCTTTTTGGTGCTGACTGCTGGAATAGTTGACAGAGTACTGCTCTTAAATCATTGTTCAGTATTTGTCTGGCTTTTTAGTATATTCGCAATCTGAATATTGTCACTTGATCTTTGCTTGGCAAAGATTAATATGCTTGTGCTATATAATATTATGTATGTTTTTCTGTGCGCTTCATCTTTGAAGTTTATTTTTATCGTTTCCTTTATTTCTGCATATGTAACCCAGTTTACAGTTTGGGGTTTGGTTCATCCTTCTTTGACTACCATATCTGCCTCGTCATTTCTTAGTGTTATCGAACGTGTATTCATCTAGCTCTTTGGTTATCGAACTTGTTATCGTATGGCTCTGGGGTGATCGAACATGTCTTCACTCTGTTCTTTGGTTATCGAACTTGTCATCGTGTGGCCCTGGGGTGATCGAACATGTCTTCACTCTGTTCTTGGGTTATCGAATTTGTCATCATGGGGCTCTTGGGTTATCGAACTTAGCTTCATGAGGACCTTGGGTAATCAAACAAGCATTCTCTATGCCCTTAGGTTATCGAGCTTGTCTTCTTAATGTGGCCCTTGTGACATCGAACATGCCTTCATTCTACCCTTGAGTTATCCAGCATGCCGTAATGTGGCCCTTGGGTTATCGAACATGTCTTTATGTGGCCCTTGGGTTATCGAACCTGTCTTCATGTAGACCTTGTGGTATCGAATATGTCTTGACTCTGCCCTTGAGTTATCGAACTTGTCTTCGCGTCGTCCTTATAGTATCGAAAATGCATTTAACTCTTCTGCCCTTGAGTTATCGTACTTGTGTTCATGTGACCCTCGTGTTTTTTTTTTAATTTGTCTTTACGTGGCCGTTCGGATAATGCACGTGTTCTATCCCGCACTTGAGTCATCGACCTCCGTCTACACGGGACTCCCAATTGGATTTGAGTTGGAGACCCATTCATTGCACGAAGTAATCTGACTGAACTAGTAATAGTTAATTACACTACTTCTACGTTATATTTGGAACATGTGCCAGTCGTCTTCAACGTCGGCTTACTAATGTTACTTCATCTGCTAAGGCTCTACACCAGAATAGAATATCTTTTCATTTACCAAATCATCTGGCCTTCAGCGTTTACAAATATCTAACAAGCTATCGATTGGGTGAAATGTAGGTAATTTGTATATGGAGAACAGATTGCAGAAATGAAGAGCTAACAAGAATCGGCTTCACTGCACAGCGGGAATATCTATAGGTGCTCAGTCTTTTACGGCAAATGGTGGAGGGTCTGGATTCTGATGGTCCCCGTAGCTCCCTGGTTGTACACTATCCGTCCTCTCATGCTCGAACCTCATTTCATGTCGAAGCTGTGCAGGCTGTGGATTGCAGATTCATCTATTGCGATATCATCACCCACCAGTTGATCTTTGATTGATTTCAAAATGGCACTCCTATTCATCACTATGTGACCATGATGAGAACTTGTAAAGCCAAGATGACAGCTTTTTCGTTGCCCTGAACCCCAGCTTAAACAGGACAGTAGATCCATGCCAAACCCTGGAGATTTGAAGTTTAAACAACTGCTATTCACTCGTACCTAAGCCATCTCTTCTGTACCTTCGGAAATACGGCTTGCGTTTCTGATACGATGACTATCCTTGTTAAAGAAGTCTCAAATAGCCATCTCGGCGCTGAGGTCACTGCTTCCATATCCATTCTAAAATTGTAGACTATTGACATGTATGCCCCACTCTGATCAGTTACAATCTGTCCTCTAACCATAGCTGAGAAGCCCCAGCCTGATATTCTATTGTGCAGCAGCGAGCCGTCGGTGTTTATGACGCCATCACTATCCTGCGTGTTCTCATTTATTAGCTGCTTCACTTCAGCTCTGATCTCCTGTTGCCCCATTCTCTAGATAACTTGCCTAAGATCACGATGACTCTCTAGTACTCTGTCTTCTATCACACATTCGTTCCCCTTGGATATCGCCTCAGCTGGGTTGACTTGTTCTCTCTGCCTGTGCCATTTAAGGCGCCCATCTCTCTTGGTTCTTGATCCCGTGATGCAAGCTGGGGAGCAGACGAAAGAATACTAAAGAAACTGTACACTGGAAGAGTGAGACCAGTTCTCGAGTATGGCATTGTGGCATGGGCAACAGCAGCAAAGACGAACTTTGATAAAATTAGCAAACTTCAAAACCAAGTCATGAGAGTTATAACAGGAGACATGAAGTCAACGCCAATGGTAGAGCTTGAAAAGATTACAAATCTGCAATCCATGACCGACAGAAGAGACTGCAGAGCCCAGCAGCAAGCAGAGAAACTCAGAAGACTGGCAGACCATCCAAAGCATCAGAGACTAAATAGATTTGGAAATGGGAAACTAAAGTGGAGAAACTTTGCAGAAATAGCCAAAGCAAAGATGAGCGAAGACCCTATGAACACCGTAACAATACCAAAGCCCATCCCTACTGTACCGAAACCCACATGGAAGCAGCATATCATTCCGGAGGTGGTAGGAAATATACCAGGTATTGGGAATAAGAACAGCCAGACTGAAAAAGAAAGAAGAGACACAACCCTGAGGTGCATAGCGAAAAACTACCCAAGCATGGACTGGACCCATGCATACACCGACGGTTCTGTAACAAACACTACACAGAACGGAGGGGCAGGGGTATTCCTGAGCCTACCAAATGGTAGAAAAATAACACTGTCAGTGGCAACTGGAAAATACTCAAGCAATTTCAGAGCGGAGGCAGAGGTATTGAAGGCTGCAGTAAAAGCAATGCTGACAGGCGAAAGCAATGAAAGCCAGATAGTCCTGTTTACAGATGCCTTGGCCGTAGTTACAGCACTAAAAAAGCCAGAAAAGTACTGAACTTAATGATCTAATGTCAACTATGCCAACAGTCCGTACCAAAAAGAGTAGTGGTACAGTGGGTTCCATCCCACTGTAACATCCAAGGCAACGAGGCATAGACAGACTGGCAAAAGAAGGTGCAAGACTACCACAACCAGATTCTAGTGTGACCTACGAAGCGTCCAAAAGGTTTATTACGGCCAGATACATGGCCAAATAGGAAACAGAACATGCTGGCTACACAAAAAATGATGCCTATTACCAGTTGAACAGAAGAGAGCAGGTCGTGGTCTTCAGACTCCGCACAGGCCCCAACAGACTGAGGTACCATCTATTCAATAAACTGAAGATAGGTGGCACTGACGAATGCATCTGTGGTACATGGAAATGACCGCTGAACATCTGCTGCAAAATTGCCCGACATACGAGGACCAGAGAAATCACATGTGGCCATCACCAGTGGCAACAATAGACAAGCTCTATGACAGTGTCGACAGCCTCAGGATGACCGCTGCTGTCATACATAGTTGCTTAAGACCGCTGATTAACTTAAATGAGCCAATCATTTTTTTAAATACAACAGAACACCGACGCGTCGAACGCACCTGCTAACCAGCTGATGCTAAGGGGAAAATGTTAATGTTGACTTTACGGAGCGGTAGACAAAATACATGCACCTAAAGAATTCATCTACTAATTAGGTATTGATGATTTAACATAATAGACGAGATCTCACTCTAAAATAATGTGAAAACATGAATATTCTACTATAATTAGAACACAATTTATGTGGTCTTGAATTGATTTGGTAGAAAAGTGATTATTTTAGTATTTCTGTTTTGATTTGTTTTGTATTATCTTAAAAAACGTATTAATTGACATTAATATTTGCTGCATACATTTTTCGTTTTAAAACAGCACATTAAAAGAAAATGTGCATTTTCTAAATCTTCGGCATTCTCTGTTGTTGAATTATGGATGTAAAAAGATCTGAAATTATTGGAATTTTACACCTGAAACTGATCGCTGAACAAACAATTGGACAAACTATATAAAATGGGATATAAAATGCCACATATTTAATTTAACAAAATGTAATTAAATACAAATTTTTGCATGATGACAGATAATATAATTGTAGTCGTTAATTTATGGTCTACATGATATTTTAGAATATGTTCTTAGACATTTACACTCCCCTAGTTTCTACTACAATCCGGCAAACCCTATCATACGTACTTTCTCTTTCTTCCACTTTGAACATGAGTATTTTACAAATGGCGACATTTGTAATATTTGAGTCTCCATTATACACATTAATCGCGACAAGTTGTTCCTAATGCCTCCATACCCGTTTTTCCACACTGTCTACTGTTGAATACACAAGTTCACATTGTTCTCAATGCATACCCAATCCAGACTTGTGAATTTTAACCATTACGTGCAATGTGTTTCTAATATGTGTTGCTCTGGAAATGCTTCCATCGGAAAGTGTTTCCTAAATAAAGTCATGAATGCGAGCATTGAAATTCAGAAATCAAATAGACTATATTATATTGCAACAAAGATGGAGGTCGAGTGTAACATCCGTTAAGACACTACCAGGAGCAGACAGTGACTCAGACCACTAGCTGCTAGTCGCGACACTACCAGGTGCAGACAGCGACTCAGACCACCAGATGCTAGTCGCGACACTACCAGGTGCAGACTGCGACTCAGACCACCAGATGCTAGTCGCGACACTACAAGGTGTAGACAGCGACTCAGACCACCAGACACTACAAGGTGCAGACAGCGACTCAGACCACCAGACACTACAAGGTGCAGACAGCGACTCAGACCACCAGACACTACCAGGTGCAGACTGCGACTCAGACCACCAGACACTACCAGGTGCAGACTGCGACTCAGACCACCAGACACTACAAGGTGCAGACAGCGACTCAGACCACCAGACACTACAAGGTGCAGACAGCGACTCAGACCACTAGACACTACAAGGTGCAGACAGCGACTCAGACCACCAGACACTACAAGGTGCAGACAGCGACTCAGACCACCAGACACTACAAGGTGCAGACAGCGACTCAGACCACCAGACACTACAAGGTGCAGACAGCGACTCAGACCACCAGACACTACAAGGTGCAGACAGCGACTCAGACCACCAGCTGCTAGTCGCGACACTACCAGGTGCAGACTTCGACTCAGACCACCAGACACTACCAGGTGCAGACTGCGACTCAGACCACCAGCTGCTAGTCGCGACACTACCAGGTGCAGACTTCGACTAAGACCACCAGACACTACAAGGTGCAGACAGCGACTCAGACCACCAGCTGCTAGTCGCGACACTACTAGGTGCAGATTTCGACTCAGACCACTAGACACTACCAGGTGCAGACTGCGACTCAGACCACCAGCTGCTAGACGCGACACTACCAGGTGCAGACTGTGACTCAGACCACCAGACACTACCAGGTGCAGACTGCGACTCAGACTACCAGACACTACAAGGTGCAGACAGCGACTCAGACCACCAGCTGCTAGTCGCGACACTACTAGGTGCAGACTTCGACTCAGACCACTAGACACTACCAGGTGCAGACTGCGACTCAGACCACCAGCTGCTAGACGCGACACTACCAGGTGCAGACTGCGACTCAGACCACCAGACACTACAAGGTGCAGACAGCGACTCAGACCACCAGCTGCTAGTCGCGACACTACTAGGTGCAGACTTCGACTCAGACCACTAGACACTACCAGGTGCAGACAGCGACTCAGACCACCAGACACTACCAGGTGCAGACTGCGACTCAGACCACCAGACACTACCAGGTACAGACTGCGACTCAGACCACCAGCTGCTAGACGCGACACTACAAGGTGCAGACAGCGACTCAGACCACCAGACACTACCAGGTGCAGACTGCGACTCAGACCACCAGACACTACCAGGTACAGACTGCGACTCAGACCACCAGCTGCTAGACGCGACACTACAAGGTGCAGACAGCGACTCAGACCACCAGACACTACCAGGTGCAGACTGCGACTCAGACCACCAGACACTACCAGGTACAGACTGCGACTCAGACCACCAGCTGTCGCAGACATCAAGATGAGACTGAAAAAGTTGTTGAAATGCGCTAGGCCCATTCGCTATGACGTCAGCCTAATACCACTTGAATATAAAATAGAGGTAATGAATAAGTGTGCGATGCTCATGACAGTGCAAGAAGATATGATACCCGATGAACTTGCAACACATGCAGGAGATATTCTTATCTCATCCGCAACTACCATTATACCTAGATAACGGCACAAACAGAGTTACATCACAGAAAAGATCATGAGACTAAAACAAAAAACAAAAAATTTAAAACAATCTGGGATACAACTCAGTAGCAACAAATACAGAAACTGTACAAGAGAAATTAGAACAGAGATCCGGAAGGATAAGAAAAATGTAGCAGATTAGGAGGAGATCGCATGTTCGGATCCCGGTGGTGACCGAGATTATTTTCACGTGGATCTTCTGGTCTCTGGGTAGTGAGATCGAACTCCTGTGTTCAGTGTCGAACACGTTAATCACTCCTTGACAGTTCTGTGTTCAGTGTCGAACATGTTAATCACTCCTTGACAGTTCTGTGGTCAGTGTCGAACATGTTAATCACTCCTTGACAGTTCTGTGTGCAGTGTCGAACACGTTAATCACTCCTTGACAGTTCTGTGTTCAGTGTCGAACATGTTAATCACTCCTTGACAGTTATGTGGTCAGTGTCGAACATGTTAATCACTCCTTGACAGTTCTGTGTTCAGTGTCGAACATGTTAATCCCTCCTTGACAGTTCTGTGTTCAGTGTCGAACACGTTAATCACTCCTTGACAGTTCTGTGTTCAGTGTCGAACATGTTAATCACTCCTTGACAGTTCTGTGTTCAGTGTCGAACATGTTAATCACTCCTTGACAGTTCTGTGTTCAGTGTCGAACATGTTAATCACTCCTTGACAGTTGGAAATCGAAAAGAGTAAGCTTCACAGCCGCTTCCCGGGCAAAATTCAAATTAAAAATCTACCCAAGTTATTTGTATCTTTCCCAGGTTAGTTGTTAAGAACAGCTATTGATGGTGCCTAACTAGCTGCGGGTCTACTTAGTTCTAGTGTTTGAGTCTATTAAGATGTACTCGCACATCGGTAAAAACCACCCTCCAAAAAACTGGTTGTAGACAGCCAATGTAGGGTCTTCTAAACCAGTATAAAGACGTTCAGTTATTTCTGACGGCGATGAATTTAAGTCGTAGCTACTGTTAATGTAAATTAAGTTATAGAAGTGGAAAACACAACAAGGTTGGCCATTAGGGGGTAGCGTGTTACAAATCTCTGTTTGCTTATAAATTATTTTCAAATCGTATTTCAAATAATAAAATACTTCATCTTTTAAAATGTCAATAAACGGTCGACCTTGGGTCACAATGACCCAGACGTAGGCCTAGAGTTGTCGTTGTAAAAACTTAACTAGCTGTACCCATAATTTAGCATACTTTCTTTGTCGCTCGTCTTCTATCGTCAGGTGTAGAGGTTAGCCAGAGAGAACGCCATACTGTTATATCCGTCGTATTTCTCATGGCCTCTTTTCAAACCATCCCTCAGTCACTTAGGGACTGTCGTATGTTGTCTTCACAATGTACTTTGGGACGTCCTGGTGGTCTGCGTCATTCACTTTTTGCCTCCTATGACCGCCCTGGAATCATATCTTCTTCCATTTTACAGACATGGCCAAACCACTGCAGTTTGGACCTCTCTACTCGCGCCTGCCTGGGTTCGGCTCCGAGATTGTTACGTATTGTTTCCGGATCTTGTCCCTTTTCGTCAACTTGGCCACCTTTCTTAGGTACCTCATTTCAGAAGTTTGTAGTTGCCTTCCTTTGATCGTGGTAATTACTCATGACTCACATCTATAGGACAGGCACATAGGTCGAGCGGTATACTTCCATCTTTGTTTTCCTTCTTATTTCTCTTTTGTTGAGGAATCCTGTGTTTACTGCATGGACAAGTTTACCAGATGATGACCTTCGTACGGTAAACTCTTCTTTGATTCCGCCCCTGCTGTCTGTTACCACTGCTAGATTTTTGAAGTGGATGACCTGCTCCAGTTGCTGTGTTCACGGGGTTATCTGATATCTCTTCTCCTCTCTTGCGATCGCCATGGTTTTGTTTTGAAGCTGCTAATGTGCATTCCTCTCTTCTTCAACTCTTCTTTCCAGATCTGCAAATTGATCTGGAGATGTGCCTTGGATTTCGTGATCAGGGCCAAGTTATCTGCATACATAACTTGGTCTCATCTTCCAGTACCCTACTTCATACTTTTTTGTCCGTTCCTTGCAGGCTTTAATGACTTCATCCATGAGGAGTATAAAAAGGTACGATGATAGAATGTCCCCCTGTCTTATTCCGCTGGTGGTCCTGAACTCTCCTGACTTTTGATTTGATGTCCGCAGACAATTTATACATTTTTTATATAAACTCTGTATGACAGATCAGGGGTCCTGGGATATTCTCGTTGTCTGGCACTCCCAAATTGTTTCCCAAGGGACTTTATCTAATGCTTTCTCCAAATCCAAAAAGCAGAGATGCATCTCCTAATCATACTCAAGAGCCTTTTCACTTAGCTATCTGTGTGTAAAGATAACGTCTTGGGTACTTCTGTTTGCCCGAAACCCACATTGAGTCTCATCAATATTTAGCTCTGCTAGACCTCTTAATCGCCGTTCTAGAATCCTAGAATAGACTTTCCCTGGGACACTGAGAAGGGAAATACCTCTGTGAATTTTACTTTGTCGATTGTCACCCTTTCTAAATATTGGTATTATTATGGCAGCCTCCCAATCTCTTGGTATCTTTTAGAGGTGCCAAGCTGCCTTTAAAATCTTCATGAATAGTATCTCTCCTGCTGTTCCCATGTATTTAACCATTTCTGGTGTTATACCATCATGTCCTACTGCTTTACCAATCTTAATTTTCTTCAATGCTGCTTTAAGTTCTTCTTCTATTGTGATATTATCGTTCCCCTCCATGGCTTCCTCCTCTGAGATTAATCCACTCCAAGGAAATCTGAGAAATACTCTTTCCATTTGTTCATTACCTCTTCTATGGCGGTCAGCAACGCACATTGTTTATCTTTAACAAATTTCAGGGGACATTCCTTTTCCTTCCCCATGTTCTTTAAGTATGGTAGGATAGTTTCTTTTTTTCACCAGCATTATTTTCTAGTTTTTCTCCAAATTTCTTCCAGGATACTGTTTGGCCTTGAGCACAGTCATTTTTGCTTCTGTTCTAAAGTTCACATATTCTTTATATGTCTTTGTTTGTTCTTCTGTATTCCTAGCCTCTATGTATCGTTTCCATGCCTTTTCTCATATTCTTTTCACTTCTTCTGTCCACCGAGGTGTACTCTTTCTCTTCCACTCTTCTCTGGTTTGATCACTGCAACCTCCTTGAGGATGTCTTTGAATTTTACCCAGAGAATTTTCTCTAACCTTCCTATTGCTGTTATGAGCCATTGGTATCTCCTATTAACATCTGGTTCTCTTATTGTAAGCCGTCATTTTATTTTCTTATTGTGTGTTATTATGTTTCTTGCATGTTGTTGGGTATTGACTGACTGGATAACTTTTTTTCGATTAATCTCTTTATTTTAACTAGGTAGTAGTCGCTTCCTATCTCTGATCCTCTGAACACGATCTAGCATCATTCACATTTTTAATGCACTTTTCTTCACTACTGCGTAGTAAATGATGGAATTTTCATTTTCTTGTCCGCTCGCATCTTGTGTAGGCATGGATATGCTTCTGTGGGGACCGTGCGTTTGTAATAACAAGGTTTTGTTCTCTGCAGTCGTTTTCCATTGTCATTTAAAACATCTTCTCCATAACTACCGATCACTCCGTCCCATCTAGAATAGTCGTTTCCAACTCTTGCGTTGAAGACTCCAAGGAGAAGTATTTAACTTTAGTAATCGTCAACGGCACAACAAAGCAGACTGCGTGGCCTAGGGGTGAAACTAGCTCGGCTTTCACAATCCCAACGTTCCGGGTTCGATTCCCACTTGTGTCCAGTTTGGCAGACACTGAGTTTTTTTCTCGGGCGAATGCTCTTCCACGTACGGAAAGTAATGACTACCTACCGTACTGAATACTTGCCAAGAAACTTATAACAGCCAAATAGGTGGCCGTTGTAAGAAGCTACGTTCTGTAAAAGAACATGCGACTTACTTATATCCCATGTTCCGTAAATCGTGGTCCTTATTTCTTTCTCGCCTGTTCGTCGCCGTTAAGATCAGTCTGTTTTTCTCAATGGTTTGTCTTGTAATCATTGGTTAAAACAAACAGGTGATTATACTGATGTGTGCCTCCATGCCGACCTTCCGTTTTTATCCACGGCTGCTTATTTTCTATTTACAGCTAACTTCCAAATTAGAAAACCTTTAGACAATCCGCAACCCTGTTGACGCGCCTGGTAGGAGTAGGTTCCCCCCCCCCCTCCCCCAGGCATAATATAGCTATCGTGTCAAATAAGCAATATCCTATTTCTTTCACGACCTTATTAATTAATGAAAATGCGATGTTTAAGAGATGTCTCCGTAAATTGTGTTTCAAATTCTTATTTATGTTCTTGGTCTGTAAAAAAATGTTGAAGACGTCAAAAACTTGAGCTTGCACATTTTTAAATGTAATCGGGATAGTTAATTATCAATTTTCGGACGACCAGTTAATGTCATTGTAACAGTTAAATGCATGCAATTTGTTAAAATGATCTGACCAAGGTAGAGGAAGTATTTTTCTTAACATCGTTAAGCGTCTGGCACTCAGAAAAGATTATGATCAACGGTTTCGTATCGGTGTGTCCACAGAGCGAACTCAAACTATAAGGCTTAAACTGCAATATTAACTGCTTCATACGATACGATCTCCGTCTCCGTACAGTAGTGATACTATTCTCGTCTCTGTCACACACAGATCCATCCCAGAAAAAACACACATGCTATGAAGTGTAACACTGTGATGATAATATCACCTACATAGTGCTAAGAACTTCCATCTATACCCATACTTCTTCTACTTCGTCTTTTTGTTTCCAAGTTGCCTCTTATCGAGCATAAGCTCACTACTGCATTTGATCCCTTCCATACACCACACTCTTTATTTACTGATTGATAGCACTAGACCCATGCACCACACTCTTTATTTACTGATTGATAGCACTAGACCCATGCACCACACTCTTTATTTACTGATTGATAGCACTAGACCCATGCACCACACTCTTTATTTACTGATTGATAGCACTAGACCGATGCATAACACTATTTACTGATTGATAGCACTAGACCCATGCACAACACTCTTTATTTACTGATTGATAGCACTAGACCCATGCACCACACTCTTTATTTACTGATTGATAGCACTAGACCCATGCATAACACTCTTTACTCATGAATGCCACTAGGCCGATACACAACGCTCTATAATCCTTGATACCAGTAGACTCATACACAACGCTCTATAATCCTTGATGCCAGTAGACTCATACACAACGCTCTATAATCCTTGATGCCAGTAGACTCATACACAACGCTCTATAATCCTTGATACCAGTAGACTGATACACAACGCTCTATAATCCTTGATACCAGTAGACTCATAAACAACCATCTATAATCCTTGATACCAGTAGACTCATACACAACGCTCTATAATCCTTGATACCAGTAGACTGATACACAACGCTCTATAATCCTTGATACCAGTAGACTCATACACAACGCTCTATAATTCTTGATACTAGTAGACTCATACACAACGCTCTATAATCCTTGATGCCAGTAGACCGATACACAACGCTCTATAATCCTTGATACCAGTAGACCGACACACAACGCTCTATAATCCTTGATACCAGTAGACTCATACACAACGCTCTATAATCCTTGATACCAGTAGACTCATACACAACGCTCTATAATCCTTGATGCCAGTAGACCGATACACAACGCTCTATAATCCTTGATACCATTAGACCGATACACAAGGCTCTATAATCCTTGATACCAGTAGACCGATACACAACGCTCTATAATCCTTGATACCAGTAGACCGATACACAACGCTCTATAATCCTTGATACCAGTAGACTCATACACAACGCTCTATAATCCTTGATGCCAGTAGACCGATACACAACGCTCTATAATCCTTGATGCCAGTAGACCGATACACAACGCTCTATAATCCTTAATGCCAGTAGACTCATACACAACACTCTTTACTCATTATTCTCAGGCGATACTTGAATTATGCCTTTCTTGATGTTAATAAGTGACGTGTGTTTTCCATTCATATGAATAGAGTTTAGTTTAGTTTTGTCAAAGAATCAACGTCATTGCATAGAGTTTAAACCATAAGTGCTCTGTTCGTCTCGATATTTTCAGAGAATTTCAGCACAATGCATGAACTCCGTAGCACCGGCGAGGATCCAGTAATAGATTGGGCAGATTTTTTACATAATTTTAATTTTTGCCAGGACAGCGGCCGTTAAGCCTTCCATTTTCGATTTCCAATTGCCGAGGGATTTTTAATGTGCGCGATACTACACACGGGTATCCCATCTCTTCTACCCAGAAATTCGGGGAAATACCATAAAGTTTGTGTGAAAAAATCCCAGTCTCCACCGTGATTTGAACCAGCACCCACCAACACCCGAGGCCGACTTCTTACCTCGAGACCACTCAGTCCACTAACATATAAATCATATGAATATAATCCAACCGCAACACACTACCAGAGTCCCGGTTGTGAACACGTCGAAACCATCGGTTCTCTAGTGTCCGAGACTCAACAATGTTAATATAATGCTTCTTCCTCCGAGGTCAGTTAAATAGAACACTTTGTATGGAAGTAAGTAATGACTAACAAAAAATGCAGATAACATTACATGATTTTGGACCGAACAGTGAGAGCTCGAGTGCTGCTAGTTCCATAACAACAATCAAAACTGCATTGATGTGTACTTGTTATAAAAATAACATGAAAAAGTTTTCCCATTGCAGAAACTGCCGTCGGGATTGAAGTGTTAGAGACGGCTTTGTACTAATCCACAGTTTGTATGAGGTGGGGTGGTCAGTTCCCTAACTCGCTGCCTTTCATTCGTAACTATGGGGGTCAGGTACCTATTTGCAAATGAAAACTTCTATACAGCTGCGTTGACTAGAGCGTACCGGTAGGAGGAGTAATTGAACCCCGTACCTTCGCCTTGAAAAGCGAGTGCTCTACCACTACACTAATCTTGTTACAAAGCGATCTCCAAACATTTGTCAAGTCTTTTCTCCAACCATTTTCTTTTTACATTCTCTCTCTCTCCTTTCCCCTTGTCAACTTAATACCGTCGCGCCTCCACCCTCTCTCTCTCTCCAACCCCCACCCCTGTCTCTTGTGAGGTTTAGATCAACAATTCATATTACCAGCTGAACAGAAGAGAGCAGGTCGTTGTCTTCAGACTTCGCACTGGCCACAATAGACTGAGGTACCACCTATTCAACGAATTGAAGATAGGTGGAACCGACGAATGCCCGTGTGGTACCGGGAAAATGACCGCTGAACATCTGCTGCAGAACTGCCCGACATACGAGGATCAGAGAGAGCAGATGTGGCCATCACCAGTGGAACCACAAGACAAGCTCTATGGCAGTGTCGACAGCCTCAGGATGACCGCCGCTTTTTTCGAAAAAATAATGGTTACTGTCTGACTGCGTACGAAGAAGAAGAAGAAGAAGATCAACAATTATGTGATGAAGCTCTTTTAGGATAAGGGGCATACCCGTTCTAATTCACTCCCAAAAGTCCTTGACAAACCACTCTGACAGTCCAGAAGTAATAAAATACTCTGTACATACACCTTTTAAGAGAGTCTAGAATGTTCATAGTGTCTGTCTTTATACTCCTTCTGTGTCATACTTAATAGCCATGTGAAAATGTTGTCTGTACTTTTAAATTATAGATTTTCTTAAGTTGTTTTTTGTATGTTTAACAATCTTACATATTCAATCATCGAAATGTATTAGGATTTGCAGGTGGAACGCTATAAAACTGTGTTCACTGCTGTTCTACATGTTCCAACCTACGTGGTGGTGAGTGGCGGTAGAGAGGAATAGAGAGTGTTAGAGAGAGAATACAACACTATGAGAGAAATATGTTGAGTTTCCTACCCCATTCGTGTCTCTGAAATAACAAATCTAACCAAGGTGGGCAAATAACAAGTAGCAACAAGGTTGGCTTTCTAATAATACGACAAGATCTCGAAACCCAGCCCTTGCAAACTCGAGTGGAGCAATCTAAACCGTGGTGGCTTGTCCATCTCTGCAGAATGACAGAATGCGTTTTAGCACAGTAGTCATAACAGTCATAAGTAACTAAGCTAGTAAATTAGTAAGTTAATGAGTAATTAAGCTAGTAAGTTAAAAAGTAAGTAAATGAGTAACTAAACTAGTACGTTATTAAGTAAGTAAATTAGTAACTAAGCTAGTAAGTTATTAACTAAGTAAATTAGTAACTAAGCTAGTAAGTTCTTAAGTAAGTAAATTAGTAACTAAGCTAGTAAATTAGTAAATAAATGAGTAATTCAGCTAGTAAGTTAATAAGTAAGTAAATGAGTAACTAAACTAGTACGTTATAAAGTAAGTAAATTAGTAACTAAGCTAGTAAGTTATTAAGTAAGTAAATTAGTAACTTAGCTAGTAAGTTATTAAGTAAGTAAATTAGTAACTAAGCTAGTAAGTTAGTAAGTAAGTAAATTAGTAACTAAGCTTGTAAGTTATTAACTAAGTAAATTAGTAACTAAGCTAGTAAGTTATTAAGTAAGTAAATTAGTAACTAAGCTAGTAAGTTATTAAGTAAGTAAATTAGTAACTAAGCTAGTAAGTTATTAAGTAAGTAAATTAGTAACTAAGCTAGTAAGTTATTAAGTAAGTAAATTAGTAACTAAGCTAGTAAGTTATTAATTAAGTAAATTAGTAACTAAGCTAGTAAGTTAGTAACTAAGTAAATTAGTAATTAAGCTAGTAAGTTAGTAAGTAAGTAAATGAGTAACTAAACTAGTACGTTATTAAGTAAGTAAATTAGTAACTAAGCTAGTAAGTTATTAAGTAAGTAAATTAGTAACTAAGCTAGTAAGTTATTAACTAAGTAAATTAGTAACTAAGCTAGTAAGTTAGTAAGTAAGTAAATGAGTAACTAAGCTAGTAAGTAAGTAAATTAGTAACTAAGCTAGTAAGTAAGTAAATAAGTAACTAAGCTAGTAAGTTAGTAAGTAAGTAAATATGTATCTAATCTAGTAAGTAAGTAAATAAGTAACTAAGTAACTAAGCTAATAAGTACGTAAATAAGTAACTAATCTAGTGAGTAAGTAAATAAGTAACTAAGTTAGTAAGTAAGTAAATAAGTAACTAAGTTAGTGAGTAAGTAAATAAGTAACTAAGTTAGTAAGTAAGTAAATAAGTAACTAAGCTAGTAAGCTGTTCTTGTTGTTGTTGTTATCCCATATCTGCTGAGCAAGCCTGCTCTTTGTAGCACAATGCCATTCTTATATAAATACAGGTCTTCTCCGGGTGTTTCAATGCTCCGTACAGTGTGTTGGTAATTGTCGGCAGTGCTTGTAAGAATCTTTTCTTATTTTCGCAAGCGCCTTGGACTCAATGAGTAGGTGTCGAACTGTTTCATCAGGATGAGATCAATGTCTGCACAAGAGCAGGTGCTGGGGATTGATGCGGTTTAAGTGGCTACTCTGGTATGTGATGCTCGGAACTGAAAGATGAGACTTCGATATTTTCTATATAGTTTATTTATGTCATCTGTAGTTTTTGGCTGTGACATTTCGCTGAATACACCGCGACCTGTTGTTTCGGTCGCCCACTTGTTCATCTAGATTTCCCGAATATTATTCTTAATAATTCGTTTTACTCTGTGGTTACTGCAGGGTCTATCAATTTGTGGTTTCGAGGCTGGTGTTTTTGCCAACCTGTCGGCCATCTGGTTCCCTAGTAGCCCACCATGTCAAGGGATCTATTGCAAAGTCACATTTATCCCGTGGGCAGTGATGATGTTGTTGATCGCCCTCCCCACCAAGAATATCTCCTTTTCTTTGTATGAGGTGTTCTTCAGCGCCTCCGGAACCAACTTGGAGTCACTAATAAATTACAAAATTCAATTCGCCCAAGTGAAACTGTTGGTGCAAAATCTCAACTGCTGCTTTCATAGCCTCGGCCTATACTTCATCATTTGAACGGTTTTCGCCGCATGAATCACAAAACTCATATATGGACCCATCCGGGTATTTCACATGGATACCATACCCTGCAAAAGAGGTAGATTTTAATGATAACCCATCAGTATAGACCAGGACTGCCGATTTTTGGTAGCTTGAGACTGTCTCCAAGGCACATGTCTTCAGGATATTAGGTGTAGTCTCCTTGGTGGCTGCCTTTTCTGTCAGGTGTGTTTTTATGACCGGCAGGCAGATTTTCCAAAGGTGGTGGTTCAAAATACCTATTTTCCGTTTCTCTCTCATCTGGTAGATGGTGAATATAGCTTTCCTCTTCTGCTACATCCAGTGGGGACAATTGCTTCAGTCTTCTATTTTTCTTCCAAGTGTCTATTTGTACCCTATTTGGATTGCCATTTTCTTGTCTCTTGTATTTTTCTCCTGATATATATAGCGGTACTATGTTGGCCTCTATCTCGCACGCTGCTGTAGGTGTTGATCTCATCCCCCCACAAATTAGTCTGAGAGTTTGATTCTACATCCGGTCAATAGAAGCTCGTAAGGTAGTAAGTAAGTAAATGAGTAACTGAGCTAGTAAGTTAGCAAGTAAGTAAATAAGTAACTATGCTAGTAAGTTAGTTAGTAAGATATTAAGTAAGTAAGTAATTTAGTTAGTGATTAAGTAAAGGTTAGTAAGTAAGTAAATAAGTTGGCTGGTTAGTAAGTTACTAAGTAAATAAGTTGGTTAGTAAGTTTGTAAGTTAGAAAATAAAGAAAGTAATCGAGTAAATAAGTAAGCAAATAAGTCAGTTAGTAAGCTATTTAGTTAGTACATGAGTAATACATTAATTAGTAAGTTATTAAGTAAGTAAGTTAGTTAATATGTAAATGACTAATTTAGGAAGTAAGTTAGTTAGTAAGAAAGTAAACAAGCAAGTTAGCTAGTGAGTAAATTAGTTGGTAAGTAAATTAGTAATTTAGTTAGTAAGTAATTTAGTTTGCAAGTACGTAAATAAGTTGTTTGGTAAGATAGTAAGAAAGTTAATACGTTAGTTAGTACGTTATTACGTTAGTTAATAAGTAGTAAGTTAGTAAGTAATTACGTTAGTCTTGTTCTTCTTCGTCGTTCGATCTCAAACTCCCACTACCAAGCCCTGAAAGTGGCTTTGCAAGTAATATGATGTTGTCCATATAACGGAATGCGTTGTGTCTAATTTACAGCTTGACTGCGATAGTTGTACCTTTCAGTCCTACACACCCGACTTCAGCTGGCATATTTAAGTACCGAGATAGTCATTTCTCTTCTATCCTTTCTCCTTAGCTAGTCTGCCCTGTTGCAGCCTATTATATAGGATCACAGAGTGGAGGTCAAGAATGGTCTTGGCAGCTCTGGTTCGCTGACCCTGATCTGCATCTTGATCCCCAGTAAGTTAGCAAGTAAGTTAGCAAATTAGTAAGTTGGTTAGTAAGTAACTAAGTTAGTAAGTTAGTAAGTAAGTTAGTAAGTAAGTTAGTAAGTAAGTTAGTAAGTAAGTTAGTAAGTTAGTTAGTAAGTAAATTAGTACGTTAATAAGTAAGTTGTTGAAGATCTGCAGTCTTCTTCTTCTTCGTACGCAGTCAGACAGTAACCATTATTTTTTCGAAAAAAGCGGCGGTCATCCTGAGGCTGTCGGCACTGCCATAGAGCTTGTCTTGCAGTTCCACTGGTGATGGCCACATCTGCTCTCTCTGATCCTTGTATGTCGGGCAGTTCTGCAGCAGATGTTCAGCGGTCATTTTACCGGTACCGCACGGGCATTCGTCGGTACCACCTATCTTCAATTTGTTGAATAGGTGGTATCTCAGTCTATTGTGGCCAGTGCGAAGTCTGAAGACAACGACCTGCTCTCTTCGGTTCAACTGGTAATAGGCATCGTTTTTGGTGTAACCAGTATGTTCGATTTCCCATTCGGTCATGTATCTGGCTTTGATAAGCCGTTTTGACTCTTCGTACATCATACTAGTATCTGTTTGTGGTAGTCTTGCACCTTCTTTTGCCAGTCTGTCTGCCTCCTCGTTGCCTTGGATGTTGCAGTGTGATGGGACCCACTGTACCACTACCCTTTTTGGTGCGGACTGCTGGCACAGTTTGCAGAGTGCTGCTCTTAAGTCATTAAGCTCAGTGTTTTTCTGGCTTTTTAGCGCTGTGACTACGGCGAGAGCATCTGTAAGCAGGACTATATGGCTTTCATTTTCTTTATGCGTCACCATTTCTTCCACGGCCGCCCTCAGTGCCTCTGCCTCCGCTCTGAAATTGCTTGTATACTTACCAGTAGCGAATGACAGTGTTATTTTTCTGCCATTTGGTAGGTTCAGGCATGTTTCCCAAATTGTTTAGTCTCTGGTGCATTGGATGGTCGGTCAGTCTCCGGAGTTTCTCTGACTGCAGCTGGGCTCTGCAGTCTCTTCTATCGGTCATGGATTGCAGTTTTGTAATCTTTTCAAGTTCTACAATTGGCGTTGAATTCATGCCACCTGTTATAACTCTCATGGCTTGGTTTTGAAGTTTGCTAACTTTATCGAAGTTCGCCTTTGCTGCTGTTGTCCATGCCGCAATGCCATACTCGAGAACTGGTCTCACTCTTCCAGTATACGGTTTCTTTAGTATGCTTTCGTCTGCTCCCCAGCTTGTGCCAGCAAGTTTCCTCATGATTGCCAGTCTTTCTCTGGCTCTCATTCGATTTCTCTCGTTCTGACTTTTCCATGTCATGCGCCGATCAAATGTGACTCCCAGATAGTTTGGGTTGTCGTTTGGCTGCAGGAATTTGCCATTTAAACTTAACTTGGTATTTTGGGGTTTGATGGAAAGCGAGAATATTGTGCATGTGATTTTCTCCTCGTTTATTTTGACCAGCCATGAGTTCTTCCACTCTTCCAGCGATGTTAGTGCCTGCTGCATCCGATTTCTTGCTATGGTGAGATTCTTTTCAGAGGTCCACATAGCCAGATCGTCTGCAAACATTGAGCTATGGACTCTTCTTGGTATAGATCTGCAGTCTGAATAAACCACTCTTAGTTACGTGAACTACCCATCTATGTCTAGCCATTCTGACAGCTTTGTTATTATCTTCTACTACATATTACTGCATAATTGACCATGTTCAACTTATTCTTAAGTTCTATGACATCGATCAACCGCTTATTTGTTTCAATCAATCAGAATCTTGCAACTTATTCTTGCGTTCTATGACATCGATCAACCGCTTATTTGGTTCAATCAATCAATCAGAATCTTGCAACTGATTCTTTCGTTCTATGACATCGATCAACCGCTTATTTGGTTCAATCAATCAATCAGAATCTTGCAACTGATTCTTTCGTTCTATGACATCGATCAACCGCTTATTTGGTTCAATCAATCAATCAGAATCTTGCAACTGATTCTTGCGTTCTATGACATTGTGTCAGAGCATATCCTTGCCGACATACTGATGGATTCTCTGGTGCAGAGGTTGTTGTTGTTGAATGTCCACAATGAGTAGGATTACCCTTTTTGTGCGTCCTGAAAAGGGCGTTTAGTGGCAGGTTGCCGTAGCTTTCCTCACATCCCGAGCGTGCTGGTGAAGGTGGACTGGTGTCCTCAAGGCGGTTGTGCTATGTTTGGCTTCATCTGCGTGTCACTCACTACTATAGGGATCACGTCGAACCTCACCTTGTTAGCCTAATTGATTTTTTTTTTTTTTTTTTGCTTAAATGTTTGCCTCACTAGTTTCTACTGGCGGAGGCGCGCCATTTTCCACCCCAGACCGTAGTTCATTGGGCGATATCAGGACGCATAAACCAGTGCTTTGATGCATGTGTGCATCTGTATGTACCTATGCTAGGTTTGTGCGCCCTCAGAAGCTAGCCCAACCAAAGTGCAATGGAAGGGCTTTACCACGAGGGGGCGTGTGAAAGTTGTGCAAGGGTGTGACTGTAGGACAGAGTCAAATGAAACAGAGTGAGGTGAGAAGAGAGAGAAGGGAAGAGTGGCCCCCAGTGTGAGACCGCTCTTCCTAGGCTACATCAGCCAGATTGTTGTCCTCGATAACAGCCCGTCCAGGACGACCAACGAGGAGTTCAGGTGAAGATCTTGGCCAGTATATGTCTCCTGACCCTGGCTAACATTGTCTGATCAGTGTGTTTTACCTGACCAGACGTTAGCCTCATCGTCCCGTTGCAGACGGTAAAAGGGTCTGCTCTATTATGTTTCACTCTACGCTCTATAATCAAATGCAAGTAACACTAAATATAAACACACTACAACAGATTCTTTATTCAAGTAACACTACCAACTATACACTTCTAACACCTTAAATTCTTCTCTTACACGCTTGCTAAAACATTCCTGCCGCTAAACATAACCTTATCGATACTGTTATTGCCTGGTTCTTTCTCCTCTCCTAATCTGGCCTGCTGTGATCGAACTTTGTTGTGGATTGCCGCTGATGGGGAAGTTCGTAGGTTCTAAACCCCGGTATTACGTCCGTGGTACTGTTCCTCTTTGTCGGTGGTAGATCAAAGTGGTTTCGACGTGATCAAGACAAACAGTATCAAATATGATCGGTGGGATCACTGGAAGACTGCTTTTATAAGCTACTGACGACGTGTAATTATACCCAATGCATAATATGAGGGTAGTTACTTTGCTTGTTGCGTGCCTATCTCAACTGCTTCTCTCCGTCGCCTGCTCTCCACTGCCTATCTCTTTCGAAAGTTGAGTGTCGTCCTAAAATCCAACTACTCCTCTCCCTGTCTAAATTAAAAACTGTATCCAATTCAACTGATTGTTACCGTGTGTCTCTTCTAAAGTTCGAAATCGACCGCTCTCCCTTGCCACTCTCTGTCGAATGTTCCTCTGTCTTTGGTGAAGTGTTCCCTCATATGTGGTTCTCAACTCAAAACTGTGTTCAAATCTCACGACCCATCTCCGTGTGTCTGCTCTTAAGTCTGTCTTTGATGTGAAGTGTTCTACTCTACTATGGTTTCAACTCAAAAACGATGTTCAAATCTCAACTCAAAGTTCTTAAGTCAAGTTCTAAAATTTAACTGCTTGTTTCCGTGTGTCTCCTCTAATCGTCTCTCTTGCTGGGTCTTCTCTCAAGTCTGTCTCTGATGTGAACTGCTCTACTCTACTAGTGGTTATCAACTCAAATCTGCCTGCTCTCCACTGCCTGTCTCTTTCGAAACGTGTCTCACGTCTCTCCCCCGAGATTTATATTTCATCTGCATCCCCAGATCGCAAGATTTCCAAAACGGCGCGCGTTTGTGTCCGTCTGCTTGCCATTATCCCCCATCCTGTTTGCCTGGTTTCCAGACTACGCGGGTTTGTCGGCGGCAACAAGTCTACCCGTCTACTACCACTATCGGCCCACGTGTGGACATATGGCGGGTGTTATCTGAAAGCTACATAAAGATTAGCGCTAAACTCCCACCTGCGTGGTTCGAGACAAAGCGTACGTGGTTCGTTTTGGTCACCTAAATTCTGGCTGACTCGTCCCTTAGTTAAATCACAAGAAAGAAAAAGAAAAATGGTTGTCTAAGCTCTTTCTATCTTCCTCCCAACTCTGTTAAATGTTAAAACATGTCTAAGCTCCTGCTATGTAATATCTATCTACAGCTAAGATCTGTTACAACATCGATCAACCACTTATTAGGTCCAATCAATCAAGCAATTAAAATCATTCAACTGAGTTATATGACATCGAACAACCGCTTATTTGGTCCAATCAATCAAGCAATTAAAACCATTCAACTGAGTTATATGACATCGAACAACCGCTTATTTGTTTCAATCAATCAATCAAAATTATTCAACTGAGTTCTGTGATATTGATCGACGCCTTATTTGGTTGCTCTTGTGTAATCCCAACTGTTAATGTCCTCTGTTTCATACCACATTCACGTCAAATAGTTTATCTTAGTGTGTGTGTGTTAGTGTGTGTGTGTGTTAGTGTGTTAGTGTGTGTGTGTTAGTGTGTGTGTGTGTGTTAGTGTGTGTGTGTGTGTGTTAGTGTGTGTGTGTTAGTGTGTGTGTGTTAGTGTGTGTGTGTGTTAGTGTGTGTGTGTGTTAGTATGTGTGTGTTAGTGTGTGTATGTTAGTGTGTGTGTGTGTTAGTGTGTGTGTGTTAGTGTGTGTGTGTTAGTGTGTGTGTTAGTGTGTGTGTGTGTGTTAGTGTGTGTGTGTGTGTTAGTATGTGTGTGTGTTAGTGTGTGTGTGTGTTAGTGTGTGTGTGTGTGTTAGTGTGTGTGTGTGTGTGTGTTAGTGTGTGTGTGTGTTAGTGTGTGTGTGTGTGTTAGTGTGTGTGTGTGTGTGTCCCTCAGTTGGACTAATGTTTCTATGCTCCTTTTGTGGAGCTAACAGACATGAAGGATATGGTCCGCTGTTTGTTTTGTTTGGTCTTTTATTTTTTTGGTTACTTTTTTTTTTTTTTTTGGTTCCTCTCCTTTTTTTGTCCAATTTGTAATTTGTTAAATAGATTTAACATTAGCTACCCTGTTTGTCTACAGTTCATTTATTTGTGTCATATAGTAAGACGTAGCACCTTGCTAAAGTAAGGATTTCGTGAGAAAGGCGGAGGGTAAAATTTGCAGAGATATGTAACTCTATAAGTGGGACAAAGCATAGTCAACCAAAAGTCTGGCAGATTGTACTGGCAAGGCAAGAGAAAGAGGGCGTTATAGATTCATTCTTCTTGTGCTTCTTCTTCATTTGTTCTCAAACTCCCGCTACAAGGGCTTTGCAAGTAGTAGGATGTTGTCAAGAGAACGGAATGCGTTGTGCCGTAGTTTACAGCTCGACTGCAATGTTTGCACCTTTGGGTCCGACACATCCTACTAAGCATGTATGTTTGGGTGCCGGGTTAGCCTTCCTCTTTCTATCCGTTCTCCTAAGCCAGCCTGCCTTGTTTCAGACTGTTATCCAAGATCACCGCGTGGAGAAGAAGGAGGATCTTGGCATTTCTGGTTCGCTGGCCCAGACGCCAGCAATCAGATTTGGATCACTGACCGCTACAGCTCAATCACGGCTCAGCATCATGATCCCGGAGATCCATTCAAGCAGATCTTTGCTGTAGAGATGGCACTGAAACTCAACTGAATCATATTATTCAAAACTTTCTACATAGTCTCCATGTTACAATATTCATCCATCTTGTATCATACAACAACAACATACTGTATATCAGTCACTATGAGCGCCGAGTTGTAACGTATGATTGTCGTTTTTTGTCCTAGATAATATATTGTGAAATATATAATCAATCGGCCTTGATTCCTGGAGTTATGCCTCGTCCCACGCGGCTTTTCGCAACCATTACTAAAAATAATTCAAGATAAGGTTCATTAAAACTAGGTCTAGCTATAGCATGCACTTTTAATACACAGCTGCATTTAGCTGTGATAACTACCTTAAGGCGGAGTTTCCAGTCTGTCTAAAATTGTTCACATTCTGTCTGCGCTCTATTCCCGTATTAAAATTACCTTCATCAACTTATAGTTGTGTATTCATCACGATCTTCTGTAATCTATACTAAAAGTAAAGGGATAGTACGGACAAGATGTGTAGCAGTGTTCTCAAGATCTATAGTCTACGACACCCATTGGCTTGACTTACTCTTTCTAGTTTCGCCCGGAACATACAACTGTTTCTTTATTCCAAGCCGGGTTACTCGAGCTCTTCAATTGAGACTACAATTGCTTCGACTTTCTCTTCTGTCCTCTCAGGTTTGGGTTTTTGGGTTTCTCAACGTTTCTCTAATCCTGCGGGTTTTAATTCAGCGCATGTTTGGTTATATTGATAGATGCCATCTCGAAGAAGTGTTCTACCCGTCTCTACTTTCCTTAATCTCCAGCTGCATTGGCTGTTGTCATTATTGTTATGTATGTCTACAATGAGTATGTTTACTCTCCCATTCGCTCTGGAAAGGGCGTTAAATGGCGGACTGCAGTAACTTCTCACACTGAACCCAAACAACTGCTGTCCTGCAGGCATGCTGGGGACAGCCATGGGCTAGGGAGGCGGCCCCGAACAAATGCATGCTGAAGTCGGATGCACTGGGCTACGGCGCATAACATAGTGCAACGCAGTACGTATAATGATGACGGACACAAAAATGACTCAACGAGATGGTGCTCGACCCAAGGAGTCCCACCAGGTGGGAAGAGTGCCGGACCCCCCGCCACGTGGGAAGAGTGCCGGACCCCCCCCCCCCCCCCGAAATGGTCCACCAAATGCTACTGGCGTTCCCCTACCTCGGTGATGTGGAGCCAGGGCACGAACAGCTTGGGAAACCACTACTGACCAAAACACAAAGAGAAGGACTCTAAATATACTTTAATGGAATGCAGAGGGTGTCCTAAATAAGAAGTTACCGCTCGCACACAAACTCCATGAGGAAAGCATTGACGTTGCTTGCATCTAAGAGACCCACCTTAACCAAAATCATAGACTCCATGATTCGAGGATACGAAACCCACATCCCGAACGTGCGGAATAAAGTTGACCAGGGTCCTGCAGGATGTTGTGCTATGCTTGGCTTCATCTACGGGGATCACGTTGATCGACTTCTCGTGTGCTATGCTTGGCTTCATCTACGGGGATCACGTTGATCTTCTTCTTCTTCTTCTTCTTCGTACGCAGTCAGACAGTAACCATTATTTTTTCGAAAAAAGCGGCGGTCGTCCTGAGGCTGTCGCCACTGCCATAGAGCTTGTCTTGCAGTTCCACTGGTGATGGCCACATCTGCTCTCTCTGATCCTCGTATGTCGGGCAGTTCTGCAGCAGATGTTCAGCGGTCATTTTACCAGTACCGCACGGGCATTCGTCGGTACCACCTATCTTCAGTTTGTTGAATAGGTGGTACCTCAGTCTATTGTGGCCAGTGCGAAGTCTGAAGACAACGACCTGCTCTCTTCGGTTCAACTGGTAATAGGCATCGTTTTTGGTGTAACCAGTATGTTCGGTTTCCCATTTGGTCATGTATCTGGCTTTGATAAGCCGTTTTGACTCTTCGTACGTCATACTAGTATCTGTTTGTGGTAGTCTTGCACCTTCTTTTGCCAGTCTGTCTGCCTCCTCGTTGCCTTGGATGTTGCAGTGTGATGGGACCCACTGTACCACTACCCTTTTTGGTGCGGACTGCTGGCACAGTTTGCAGAGTGCTGCTCTTAAGTCATTAAGCTCAGTGTTTTTCTGGCTTTTTAGCGCTGTGACTACGGCGAGAGCATCTGTAAGCAGGACTATATGGCTTTCATTTTCATTGTGTGTCACCATTTCTTCCACGGCCGCCCTCAGTGCCTCTGCCTCCGATCTGAAATTGCTTGTGTAGATCACGTTGATCGACTTCTCGTGTGCTTTGCTTGGCTTCATCTACGGGGATCACGTTGATCGACATCTCGTTAGCCAGACTGCCTTGATTACAGCCTGACGCGACGTCCTAGTCAGATTGTTGTGCCTTCCTTGACTATCGTCTCAATTCCTGGCTGCTGTGTTAGATCTGTGTGTTATGGCCATCTAATAACAGGAAGTATGCGACTGAGATATTCGCTGGTCACGATCTCCAGTTTGGATGGGATAACATTAGTTGTCGATTTTCTAGCGCCATAATAGGACGATTTCAATTTGTGTTGAGGGTTTGGCGATCACGGACCGAAATTGCATTCGCTTCCACACAGTGCACCCGAAAACAGACCGTCTTACAGCAACCATGGCATCGAGGTCAAAACCAGCGCTCTGATTCTCAAGTGGTTGGCCTACTGAGAAGCCTGTCATTGCTAACAGGTCCTATTGCATATTGATACAATCTTATATAATAACTAAAATCACCATTCACCTTTGTCCTATTGCACATTGATACAATCTGATATACTCACTAACAGCATCATTCTTCTTCTTCTTCTTCGTTCTCAATCTCCCGCTACCAAACCCTGAAAGGGCTTAAGTAGCAGAATGTAGTCATGAGAACGGAATGCGTTGTGTCGTAGTTTACAGCTTGGCTGCAAAATCTGCACCTTTCGGTCCAACACATCCAACTTCAGGAAGCATTTTTTTAGTACCGGGTTAGCATTCCATCTTCGATCCCTTCTCCTTAGCCAGTCTGCCCTACTGCAGCCTGTTATCCAGGATCACCGTGTGGAGGTGTAGAAGGGTCTTGGCAGCTATGGTTCGCTGGCCCTGGCGCTAGCAGTCAGCTATGGGTCGCTAACTACTGCAGCTCATGTGCTGCTCAGCGTCTACAGCATCATTCACCTTTGTCCTATCACTGTCTATCTATGTCTCTTCAGTCCACTTGTGTCGTTAGACATCGTGGGGAGGTGTAACGTCCTAGGTTGCGTTTATTTTTGGCAGGCGAGAATTCACTGGTAACTTGCCAGGTCAATTCCAGGATCTATTATCTAACGTTAGGTGGGTTGCCCCTGGAATATACGATCACCATTTTGAGACTGGTGTTTGTGGAAGCGTAAATTAAAGCAATGTAGACTCGCAGCCTGCCATGGGTCATCTATGCTGCTCCGCTAACCACATAACCAAGACCTGATGTTATAGTCACACATTTATCTTTTTGCGACATGTATTATGTGGGGCGAGAATCCCTAGAATAATTTACGTAGATTAGATTTTGAGCTTGAATTTTTTCCGAGCAGCGGCCGTTAAGCCTACTCTTTTCGATTTCCAACAGCCAAGAGATTTTTAACGTTTGCGCCACTGACACGGGTGTTCGATCTCACTAATCAGAGATCATGGGAAATGTGTACCAGATGATCCACGTTAAAAAAATCACGGCTTCCACCGTGATTTGAACCAGCACTCGAGGCGAACACCTTTCCTCGAGACTACTGAGTCCCACTGTCCTTTAACACATTGAAAGCAATATGATATACTTACAAACAACATTATTCACCTATGTCCTATAACACATTGAAAAAATCGTATACATTACTAACAACATAATGTACCTTTGACTTATCTGCGTTTTATCTCGCTGCAAATATTCATTTTAGTTCTGCTCCATCGATCAATGAATTTGTTTATTTGAAGTCCAAATGACATCTTTTGATTAGATACGCCTGTAAGCTTGTTATATAATCTAGTTAGTGAATTTCGCTTCTGGGCGATGGATTATTTTTTCCTGAATAAGAACAAGAAAGACCACAACCAAAGCTAGAAAAGGTAAGGTGTTATCCTTTATTTCCTGTCGTAGTCGAAAGATGATAAAAAAACGTTGGAGCTTGGGAGATGCGTTGAAACATGTTGAAGCTGGGATGTCATTGGTTGCTAGTCGGAAGAGTTATGTGCGTGCGTGCGTGTGTATGTATGTGCGTCTGCTTATATGTGTGTGTGAGCGTGTATGTGTGTATATATATATATATATATATATATATATATAACATGGTGTATATATATATATATATATATATATATATATATATGTGTGTGTGCGTGTGTGTGTTAAAAATGTAAGTAGCAAGTCCTTTGCAGAACGTTGCTCTTACAATCCACAAGCTTTTTTGCTGTGATAAGTTTCTTGGCAAGTGTGCAGTAAGGTTGCCATTACTTTCAGTACGTGGAGGAGCGATCGCACCGAGAAAAATAATCCGTGTCTGTCAAACTGGACACATACGTGATGCGAACCGGATGCATATGGATTGGGAAACAGACGTGCGTGCGTATATATTATTATGTGTGCATATGAATGTGCTCGTATGTATGTGTGTGCGTGCATGTACGTATATATATATATATGGTGTGTGCGTGATGTCTTTACTTCTCCATCTTGCTTCGAATGAAGCACGGGGCCACCACTGCTGATTGGTTCTCATTGGAAACTTGACCACAGAGCTCTGTATGTTTTGGCAATGGTGGTTTCTGTATCAATATAGCAGCATTATTTGCGTAGTGAGACCCAGTGAAGTGTAAAAACACGTTGGCTTCGTTCTTTTTCAATTTCCCCACTGCCAAACTCTGAAAAGGCTTTAGGTAGCAGAATGTAGCCCAGAGAACGGAATGCGTTATGTCGTAGTTTACAGTTTGACTGCGATATTTACACCTTTTTGTCCGACACATCCGACTTCAGCAGGCATTTTTTGAGTACCGGGTTAGTCTTCCATTTTCCATCCATTCTCCTTAGCCAGTTTGTTCTGTTGCAGCCTGTTATCCAGGATAACTGAGTTGAGGTGTAGAAGGGTCTTGGCAACTCTGGTTCATTTACCCTGACAGTCAGCTATAGGTCGTTAAACACTGCAGCTCATTTTCCTTATCGCACTACTTGAAAGTGAAATGCGTTCTTGATCAGTATGTTTTACCTGACCCTGGCTAACATAGTCTGATCAGTATGTTTTACCTGACCCTGGCTAACATAGTCTGATCAGTATGTTTTACCTGACCCTGGCTAACATAGTCTGATCAGTATGTTTTACCTGACCCTGGCTAACATAGTCTGATCAGTATGTTTTACCTGACCCTGGCTAACATAGTCTGATCAGTATGTTTTACCTGACCCTGGCTAACATAGTCTGATCAGTATGTTTTACCTGACCCTGGCTAACATAGTCTGATCAGTATGTTTTACCTGACCCTGGCTAACATAGTCTGATCAGTATGTGTTACCTGACCCTGGCTAACATAGTCTGATCAGTATGTTTTACCTGACCCTGGCTAACATAGTCTGATCAGTATGTTTTACCTGACCCTGGCTAACATAGTCTGATCAGTATGTTTTACCTGACCCTGGCTAACATAGTCTGATCAGTATGTTTTACCTGACCCTGGCTAACATAGTCTGATCAGTATGTTTTACCTGACCCTGGCTAACATAGTCTGATCAGTATGTTTTACCTGACCCTGGCTAACATAGTCTGATCAGTATGTTTTACCTGACCCTGACTAACATGGTCTGATTAGTATCTTTTGCCTGCCCTTGACTAACATGGTCTGATCAGTACCTTCTGCTTGACCCTGACTGGCATAGTTCGATTAGTATATTTTGCATGACCCTGACTGGCATAGTTCGATTAGTATCTTTTGCTTGACCCTGACTGACATAGTTCGATTAGTATATTTTGCTTGACCCTGACTGGCATAGTTCGATTAGTATCTTTTGCTTGATCCTGACTAACATGGTCTGATCAGTATTTTTTGCCTGACCCTGACTAACATAGTCCTATCAGTATCTTTTGTCTGACCCTGACTAACATAGTCCTATCAGTATCTTTTGTCTGACCCTGACTAACATACTCTGATCAATATGTTTCATCTGACCCTGACTAACATAATATATTCATTATGTTTTGCCTGACCATGACTAAAATAATTAAACCAGTATGTTTGTCCTGACCCTTACTTGCATAGTTCGACCAGTATGTTTTGCCAAACCTTTACTTGCATAGTTCGACCAGTATGTTTGTCCTGACCCTTACTAGCATAGTTCGACCAGTATGTTTGTCCTGACCCTTACTAGCATAGTTTGACCAGTATGTTTGTCCTGACCCTTACTAGCATAGTTCGGCCAGTACGTTTGTCCTGACCCTTACTAGCATAGTTCGACCAGTATGTTTTGCCTGACCCTTACTAGCATAGTTCGACCAGTATGTTTGCCCTGACCCTTACTAGCATAGTTCGACCAGTATGTTTGTCCGGACCCTTACTAGCATAGTTCGACCAGTATGTTTGTCCTGACCCTTACTAGCATAGTTCGGCCAGTACGTTTGTCCTGACCCTTACTAGCATAGTTCGACCAGTATGTTTTGCCTGACCCTTACTAGCATAGTTCGACCAGTATGTTTGCCCAGACCCTTACTAGCATAGTTCGACCAGTATGTTTGTCCGGACCCTTACTAGCATAGTTCGACCAGTATGTTTGTCCTGACCCTTGCCAGCATAGTTCGTCCAGTATGTTTGTCCGGACCCTTACTAGCATAGTTCGGCCAGTATGTTTTGCCTGACCCTTACTAGCATAGTTCGACCAGTATGTTTTGCCTCACCAGCCGTTAGTTCCCTCTCCCCGGATTACTTGATGCAAAGAATAGGGTCGCTGCAACTTACCAAGAATTGCGGGACAGTTAATAAAGAAGGTCCAACAAATTACTACATTCCTCTATACAGCCAGAGTGACACCAAATTATTTGTGGCAGTTCTCTTGTTGTTGGTGATGGTTAACTAGGTCTGCCGATATGTTCGCTCTTGAAGATTATACTCTGCTCCCTGCGGCGAAGTTTGTTGATGTTCTCATTTTGGTGTGGATGTGTCATTTATTTATACGTGGCACACCCAGTAGACCCTTTCGACTTTCGTACATCTGTTCAGCCATTCCTCTTTGAAGTTGTTTTGAAGTATCTGCTTTGCTGTCGGTAAGTTGACTGGTGTATTTATTTGAACCATGCTTGCTTCTAGTTTCGCTAGTCTGTCTGCTTTCTCATTGCCTGATATGTCTTGGAGTACACTGGAGTGAAACTATGATGTTGTGTGTTGTTTGAATCTTATCAATCGAGGTCTCAACCAGTGTTGTAATTTCTCTGTTGTTAGCAGAATTATAGTTATGAGGAGAGAGTTAGAAAAACTGGTCTGCAGTGTCTAACTTAACTTAACTTAACGTCTTTATACTGGTTTAGAAGACCCTGCAGAGTCTGTATACAACCAGTTACATTTACATCACCTTGCTCTAAAAGCTATGCGCATCAAGTTTATTCTTAAATGCATTAACTGTCCCTGCCTCCACTACCTCCCCTGGCAATGCATTCCAAGCAGACACCACTCTCTGACTAACAAAATATTTCCTGTCTATTAACTGTCTAGAACAGAGAACAATTCGAGGTGACTTAAACATGTTTATATATTAATCAGTGGAAAGGATCAATTAGACTAAACCGAGTTATTCAAAGTTTAACCGGCTACAAGACCAAGAGGGTACAGCTTCAAATTGTTTAAAGACAGGATCAGATTAGATATTAGGAAATATTTTTTTAGTCAGAGAGTGGAATGCTTGGAATGCATTGCCACAGGATGTGGTGGAGGGTCAGTTAATGCATTCAAAATGGATGAGCAGTCATTTTTAGTATCGGTAGAGTGGAATAAACTGGTTGTATACAGACATCTTTTAAACCAGTATAATGAAGTTAAGTTAGGTTGTAGGTATGTCTCTAGTGCTTGTAATGTTTTTCTTGAATCAATAAAGACTAAAATATCAGACGGTTTTTGCTTTCCTTGCTGGAACTTCTTAAGTACTGCTCATTTACACCATAGGTTCTATGTTGGCATCAATTTCGCAAGCAGCTGTTGGTGTGGTTCTTCTGCCCCGCATCTTAACCTGATAGCTTAATTTTTTATTTTATCCAATTTATTCTGAATTGTTTTGCTCATTCTGGTTTGCAGCGGCAGATTATAGTCCATAACTGATTAGACATAACCCAGGAAAAAGCTGCCTTAGATTCCTTTAATCCGCTCACCAGGTGGTGTTTGACCAAGTTCAGACGTCTGCTAGTCTTGTCTTTCATTTTATATCCAAGAGGGTTGAGCAATAGTTGTCTGACACCTAAGTATGAAGGACCATCTTTAGTCAGTAACTGTCCATCAAGTTGGTAAGCTTTCTTGTTTTCTCTTATGCTTCTGGAAAAGATTAGGTTTACAGTTGTATGTGTGTTTATTTGTAGTTTCGAAAGCCTGCAGTACATAGCTAATGTGGCCAGGGCTCTGTTAAACTTTTCTTGGACCAGTCTTTTGTATTTTTCTGTTGTCCAGATGAGCAAGTCATCTGCACACAAGGTCTTTTGAATCTTCAAGATGGTGGTGCTGGGATTGTGGTTGTGAGAAGGTCATTTATGTAGATGAGTAAGAGGGCGCAGCTTAATTCAGTACCTTGAGGTAATCCATCCTCTTGTGTTTATTTAGTTGTGGTGAAAGTTATTGTTTGTGTTGTTCGATTTTTCCAGAAGACTGTTCTTGTTGAATACCCACGCTGAGTAGGATTACTCTTTTGTGCGCCCTGGAAAGGATGTTAAGTTGCATGGTGTCATAGCTTTCCTAACATCCTGATGAAGGTGGACCAGGGTCCTCCAGGCGGTTGTGCTATGCTTGTCTTCATCTGCCTGCTGCTCACTACTACAGGGATCACGTCGTTTCCTCAGCTCAGCCAGGCTGCCATGAAAACAGCCTGTTGCCAGGGAGGGATTTGAGAAAGTCAAGGTGAGGGTCTAGGCCAGTATATTTTGCCTGACCCTGACTAACATGTCTGATCAGTATGTTAGTCACAAGCGTTGTGCCTGTCCAGATGTTAGTCACAAGCGTTGTGCCTGTCCAGATGTTAGTCACAAGCAATCATTCATTTGGGCTTTCACCAACCACTTAGTTATACTTCCAGCAATTACCTGTACATCGAATCATGCCATCAAAAGTTTTTTTATCTACATGTATTATGTTCCAGATGGCTGGACAGGTGTGATACGCTCCTGCTACTACCCTGGAGACCTGCCAGGGATAAATGAGACCATGGGTTGCCATCATTTTTTCCATGACCTAAACAACTTTTCTGCCCTATACTGTTTTTGTGACACTGATTACTGCAATAGTGCTCCACATTCTTCTTTAGCATTGATCTTCATGGAAATATGGGCTTTGATACTCACCATAAGTGCTTTAGTCTGAGAGTGACGATATTGTGGGGGATTTACTTTTAATTTCTCTGGTTTTGTTTATTTATATGCCTATATCTATGTATTACTGTGTTGTTTTTTTAACATTAATTTGGATGTATTCATTTTTTTTGTATCTGTATTACTGCTTTCTAACATTTCTTATTCATGAACATGTCAATTTTGTATTTCATTTCTGCACATTCCTTATTGTAAAAGTTTAGTGTTTTTGTGCAGCATGTTTCAAAACCACTTATTTATGTCACTTGTAATATGCACCTGGCCTCATTCATAGTTAGCACTATGGTGTTCCACTAGATAAAGGTCACAAAAACATATAAGTAATGACTCAGTACATTCACCAGGATAAAAACTAAATCCACATGACGTCTTTGTCCGGGACAAAGAACAAAAGAAAACGCATCACAAATCACAACTGTGTGTCTTAGTTCATGGCCACTCACTTCCTGGTAATAGCTGTCAGTTCAAACCATATTGTATCACCATCTTACATCGCATCTTGCATTGTGTTGTGTTTTTTCATCTGGTCTTTGTCCGTGCCAAAAGTCTTGAGGTCATAACGTGGGTTTCATTTTGTTTTTGTCCTGTGCAGTCACTGAGCCATTACTTATATATGTTGTTATTATATAATGACCTTCAGTGTCAACCAAGTTTCAATTTATTTACATCGACTAGATACAGTGAAGGAGAATGGTTTCAAGTTTAAATATGGAGGCATGGCACCATATAATAATAAAGATCATGTATGAACAATAAGTAGTAGCTTAAGTAAGGATCTAGGTTTTGTTTTAATATCAGGAATGAATTTAAAACCAAGCCAAAACACTAAGCTGTCTGCCGAGGTTAGTGATCTTTAATCCCCAGCCATGTAAATGCTCATGGCAGAGAAAGTTTGTAACGATGTGTGTTACTGTTTTTACGTAAAATATTTGAATGTTGCTTTATTTGACCATTGAATTAGCAGCCAGCAAAAAGTGTATGCAGATACTGAACTCTTCATAGATGGAGGACGTGCCATGAATATTGATATTTAAAGAAAAAAAAAAAAAATTATGCTACGTTAATAAATATATTAGATCAAGTGCCGTCTCAATGTCTAAAGTTGGCTGTAAATGATCTCCACTATACGCATGGTAGTGAAAGCAATGATCTTAATATGGAAATGAATTAATGTATATAGGGCTGAGACCACTTCTCACTGCACCTATGTCACCCCCATTAGAGTGTTACTGGGGACAAAAGAATAGTAACACTGTAAACTGCAAGGTATGTTATTAGAGGTGACTAAAGATGGTTTGGACATTGAGCTGGCTGAAGACGCTTTAAGCCACAAAAACTTCAACAGATTTAGACAGGTCAAAATTTGATTACTTGACAGGAATTTGTTGAAGGCCTTTACTTGGCAGGGAGCTGAAAAGGATTTAGTTAATGATTGATTGATTAGAAGAAACACATGTCCCCCAGGACAGGAGACCAGTACCGGTATATAAAGTGCTGGACCATCCGCTCCGCAACATATCAGTATTTAGCGCTCACTAATATGATATTGAACAGTATTTAGTATCAAGCTACATGTAAATGATCATGTGTGCACGGTAGTGAACAAGTAACAGGACCACTGTAATCTTCCAACCATATAACATAGAGTAAATGGATCATAGTACTGAATCTGGGCACCACCCAGGTGCTCAGTCCCTTTCACTGCTGAAAGTGCTGATGTCAGAGCACGAATTCTGTAGCTCCCACGGTGGCTCTGAAATTTGTCGCCGACTTCATCAGGTAGCCCATTTACAGCTGGGTCAACTGGAAGAAGTGGTCACACATGAAAAAAAAACCCTTATGGTCTGTCAAACTGGATACAATGTGAATCTTACCTGATACGGTATGATTGTAAACAAAGAACATGACCCCTAAGCCACCGAATTGGGAGGGGCATGACAGTGCACCCCTACCACTGAAAGCACACACATTGTGCTTTGGTACAGAATTCTACAAGAAGTCAACCAACTACAGCAGTGCCTATATGCTTCTTAAGTAGCAAGATAGGGACACATTGCAATAATTATAAACTTAAATGATATGTATACTGAACATTACTTCTCATTACACTGTGTGTATCTAAACATCATTTTATGTTCAACCACTGCAGTGAGTGTTAAATGATGTGTGATATAGCAGTCATTATTTTTAAATGATGTGTGACTTGTCAGCATTTTAAATTACATGAATAAAGTGAGCTGAACAGAGAGAAAATCAAATGAAAGGGTGTTGGTGGAAGTGGGAAAGGAAAGAAAGCTGCTACAAAAGATACAAAAACAATGACTGACTGACACTGGCTGGGCTACAACCTACGTCATGAGAGCCCAGTCAAGACAGTACACGTGGGGAAAAAAAGAGAAAAGGAGCAGACCAAGAAATACCTTTGTGACAATGCAGAGACATGCTGAGCTGAAGACGACTGTAGATGACAGGCAGAAATGCAAAGACAGAATTCTGAGCTTGCAAACCAGCCCCAAGACCGAATCACTTAATTAATTGTTTATTACTGAACCCATGAGAACTATATTTTGCCTCATTTCACATATTGTATCATTCACCATTGGCATTGAGTAACACTATACATTCCTCACCAGTATTCAGTAACACTATACATTCCTCACCAGTATTTAGTAACACTATACATTCCTCACCAGTATTCAGTAACACTATACATTCCTCACCAATATTCAGTAACACTATACATTCCTCACCAGTATTCAGTAACACTATACATTCCTCACCAGTATTCAGTAACACTATACATTCCTCACCAGTATTCAGTAACACTATACATTCCTCACCAGTATTCAGTAACACTATACATTCCTCACCAGTATTCAGTAACACTATACATTTCTCACCAATATTCAGTAACACTATACATTCCTCACCAGTATTCAGTAACACTATACATTCCTCACCAGTATTCAGTAACACTATACATTCCTCACCAATATTCAGTAACACTATACATTCCTCACCAGTATTCAGTAACATTACATTTCCCACTGGTACTCAAGTAACATTATAGACCTCAAGTGTGACTGAATAACATGAAAACAGTTATTTGGTTTCAAATGACATGTAACTCCCTATTGGTATTAACTTATGTTCATGCCTTCTTGTCCCCTGTTTCATTCAGGTCAGAGTATAAAGCTGCTACCACCACTGTTGGTCTCCAATAAAAAGCTTGTGCTACAACAGTCTTTGTATTTACGCAGTGGTGGTTTTTGTATCAATTTGTTCACCCCCAATAAGATCACTAGTCCGATGCACAACTCTCTTTAGTCATCTTTTGCAATATGCATGTAGGTGCAGTGGTCCTATTCTTTCCTTCCAAGAAAGGGGGTTCCAGGATCCGCTCAGGGAGATATATATGTGAGTAGTATTTCATTGTAAATGGCACGCGATTGTAGTATTTGGTGTAAAATTACAAGAAGCTTGTCAATATTTCATGTTCAATGACATACAAATTGTAGGACCAAATATTATTCAGGGTCAGGTGAAACACACTAAGACCTTATTTCAAGTTCTCATTCATGCTCCTGGAAACAGGCACAGTCTGGCCAACGATGTGGGGAATCGACATTGTAATACATGTAGTGGTGGTCTTACTTGCATTGCACTACAGCCAGTAGGACCCTGGTCCACCTCCTAAGTATGCCTTGTAAAAAAAGTTACTGAAATCCGCTACCAAAAAAATATAAAATAAAGAGTTAACTCAACACGAGTAGATTCGAACAACATAAAATTAGTGGCTATACAATTCTGTACAACTTGGCTATGTGTAGTACTTTGACATAAACATCATGTTTATCCATTGTTATTCATCATTTATAAAGATAAAATCACTTAAATAGTCAATCAAGTAAGGAACCGCTCAACAAATTTATTTTCAGACCACCAGAGCCTCTTTTACAATAGTGATGAGGATTTACAACACCTCCTCACACGTCTCGACACAGTATGACACGAGGATTAGCAGTGACAAGACAGAAACTATGACAATTAACCAACACAGCGCAGTTTCCACACAGTTGTATGTAGGTATGGAATATTACGTACCTGGAAGTGTCATCACTGACAACAGCAGACTGGACAGGGATATAGAAAATAGAACTAAAAAAAGCAAACAGGGTGCACTACCAGCTGGTATCAATAATGAAACATATAAGTGTTACTATGTTCACTAAACAGACGCTGATAAACATGATGATCATCCCCCCTACATTATGTTATCAGTGTAAAACTTGGGTCCTATTACAACATAGGCACAAACGTAAGATTGAGACCTGTGTGATGCGCTGTGGACAAAGTGCAGCCGGAAAGACAAAATTCACAACAGCAAATTGAGGAAAATGGTGGGGTCTAATCGGTTTATTACAACTATTTTGAAGCGCAGAAAATAGTGGTTTGGACATTTGATAAGGATGAAGCAAGGTCATATACTACATGGAGGTTTAAGAGCCATGAGCAATAGGGCAACCCCAGCAATGGATAGAGGAGATCAATGAAACACTGCAAAAGCTCAACATGTCAACAGCATAATCATCTCACCTAACGTAAACAAGTAGTCTACGCAAACATCCCCTTTGCAACGCCGCAAAGCTAGAGCGGTAGGACAACAAGAAGAAGAAATAAAAATCATGATAAAATTACAGTTCAAACAAAGGTTTCAGTTGGAATAATGGTGTCAAATTCACTTCTGCTGTGCTTTGGTACAATTTTAATCTTTCAACATATGTGTATAGTAGCACTTCTCTTTGTATGCCAAACTAAACTAAAATGTTTACCATGAGACTTTGCAAATTGTGGATAGATGCATGTAATCTGGAAAATCACTTTGGAAATAAACATGGTTTCAAGGTAACCTCATGTATTCTGTCATTTATTTTTATAATACTTCGAAATGAAAATCGTCATAATCTGCTGCCCAATTAGCTATCATCAATATGTGTTTTTATTGTGGGGTTGACAACCTCACCATGTAAAAACCATTGCTACCAAAACAGAACTGCAAACAAATGAATTTAGAAATCCATAAAGAGTTGTTAAAATATAACATTGTTGTGTTGTCCAAAAAACAGATTTAGTGCTAGTGGATTCCGGTCCACTGTATAATGGTTGGAAACAAGAAGGCAGATGAGCTCGCAAAAAATGGACGTGGCGGCAAGCAGACTCTCCATCCACAGAGCTATAAAGAGACAAAGGAACTTATAAAACGATCCATGAGGATGGAATGGAGAGACCAGCTCAAAGAATACAAGCCAGAAAATGACAGCATAGACAAACTTGGCAGAGATGAACGGACAAAGATCTTCAGACTCAGAATGGGACATTGCAGACTGAAGGTCCACCTAAACAAAATGGGTCTTAGAAATACGGTGCACCCAATCAAACACCAGAACATATCCTGCAGGACTGCCCCACTTATACAGACCAAAGAGAGGGAAGCGACCATGCTCAAAAAGTTGGTGGGGACTGGCGAAGACCTGAAACCTCTCCCCTCCACCATTTTCCCATTGCACTCCAAACTTGGCCTTTAACTCTTCGCACCTCATTCCACACATCACTTCGCCTTCTCAACCTGCCAATCTCTTCTCCAAACCAACAAGCTCTTGCCTCCATCAAATGGTCAATCTCTCTCTACTCCCTTAACTCACTAATCTCCACTCCACCCTCCCCCCCCAACTTTCATTCCCTCAACCCAATAAGTGGTTAGAGCACTTGTCTTTCATGCCAAAGTTTTCATGGGGACTAAGTTCTATCCTGTCCCAGCATGCTCCAGTTTATACAGCTGAAAGAGCCCTCTGGAAAATGGTAGATGTCAGTGCAGCTTGAATACACAAATCAAACTATAAATATGAACTAGGGTATATGGTTGGCAGGTCAGTTAGAGCACTGTCTTTCAAAACAAAGGGATTGGGTTCCTAACTTTGTGACAGGGTTTAACATATGAAGCATGTAAAGAATTGTTTCTTGTAACAGAAAAATTGAAAACTGGTAAGAAAACTGTGCAGAAGAATATTAAGAGCAAATTAGAATGTAAACTAACGAATATAGAGACCAAGAATAGGCAAGAATACTGCCGAAGATGGATGTGTCGGACCAAAAGGTGCAAATATCGCAGTCAAGCTGTAAACTAGCGACACAGCACATTTCGTTCTCTGGACCACATCCTGTTCTGGGCTTGGTAGCGGGAGATTGAGAACGAACGCAGAAGAAGAAAAGAATGAGTAAATCAACCTCGAGGTCACTCAAAAAAGATGGACCAGTCATGTAATACATAAAGAATGATTAAAAAAACCAAGCAGAGGATAGATATAGACACAAGATCTGTTGTATGTACCTCTAAACTTGAGTAAGTAACTATAACAAAATACCCATAGATGCTGTACTTCTTCTTCTTCGTACGCAGTCAGACTGTAACCATTATTTTTTCGAAAAAAGCGGCGGTCATCCTGAGGCTATCGACACTGCCATAGAGCTTGTCTTGCAGTTCCACTGGTGATGGCCACAACTGCTCTCTGATCCTCGTATGTCGGGCAGTTCTGCAGCAGATGTTCAGCGGTCATTTTACCGGTACCGCACGGGCATTCGTCGGTACCACCTATCTTCAATTTGTTGAATAGGTGGTACCTCAGTCTATTGTGGCCAGTGCGAAGTCTGAAGACAACGACCTGCTCTCTTCTGTTCAACTGGTAATAGGCATCGTTTTTGGTGTAACCAGTATGTTCGGTTTCCCATTTGGTCATGTATCTGGCTTTGATAAGCCGTTTTGACTCTTCGTACGTCATACTAGTATCTGTTTGTGGTAGTCTTGCACCTTCTTTTGCCAGTTTGTCTGCCTCCTCGTTGCCTTGGATGTTGCAGTGTGATGGGACCCACTGTACCACTACCCTTTTTGGTGCGGACTGCTGGCACAGTTTGCAGAGTGCTGCTCTTAAGTCATTAAGCTCAGTGTTTTTCTGGCTTTTTAGCGCTGTGACTACGGCGAGAGCATCTGTAAGCAGGACTATATGGCTTTAATTTTCTTTATGCGTCACCATTTCTTCCACTGCCGCCCTCAGTGCCTCTGCCTCCGCTCTGAAATTGCTTGCGTACTTACCAGTAGCGAATGACAGTGTTTTTTTCTGCCATTTGGTAGGTTCAGGAATGCTCCTGCCCCTCCGTTCTGTGTAGTATTTGTTACAGAACCGTCGGTGTATGCATGGGTCCAGTCCATGCTTGGGTAGTTTTTCGATATAAAGCTTAGGGTAGTATCTCTCCTTTCTTTTTCAGTCTGGCAGTTTTTGTTTCCAATACCTGGTATATTTTCTACCACCTCTGGAAATATATCCTGCCTCCAGGTAGGTTTTCGTACAGTAGTGATGGGTTTTGGTGTTGTTAGTGCGTTTATGGGATCTTCGTGCATCTTTGCTTTGGCTATTTCTGCAAAGTTTCTCCGCTTTAGTTTCCCATTTCCCAAATTGTTTAGTCTCTGGTGCATTGGATGGTCAGTCAGTCTTCAGAGTTTCTCTGACTGCAGCTGGGCTCTGCAGTCTCTTCTATCGGTCATGGATTGCAGTTTTGTAATCTTTTCAAGTTCTACAATTGGCGTTGACTTCCTGCCTCCTGTTATAACTCTCATGGCTTGGTTTTGAAGTTTGCTAACTTTAATAGTTTGGGTTGTCGTTTGGCTGCAGGAATTTGCCATTTAAACTTAATTTGGTATTTTGGGGTTTGATTGAAAGCGAGAATATTGTGCATGTGGTTTTCTCCTCTTTTATTTTGACCAGAGATGCTGTACAATTTATTCTTCTCCATTTCACTCTTTTACAAGGTTTTCGTACAGTAGTGATGGGTTTTGGTGTTGTTAGTGCGTTTATGGGATCTTCGTGCATCTTTGCTTTGGCTATTTCTGCAAAGTTTCTCCGCTTTAGTTTCCCATTTCCCAAATTGTTTAGTCTCTGGTGCATTGGATGGTCAGTCAGTCTTCAGAGTTTCTCTGACTGCAGCTGGGCTCTGCAGTCTCTTCTATCGGTCATGGATTGCAGTTTTGTAATCTTTTCAAGTTCTACAATTGGCGTTGACTTCATGCCTCCTGTTATAACTCTCATGGCTTGGTTTTGAAGTTTGCTAACTTTATCGAAGTTCGCCTTTGCTGCTGTTGTCCATGCCGCAATGCCATACTCGAGAACTGGTCTCACTCTTCCAGTGTACAGTTTCTTTAGTATGCTTTCGTCTGCTCCCCAGCTTGTGCCAGCAAGTTTCCTCATGATTGCCATTCTTTCTCTGGCTCTCATTCGGTTTCTCTCGATCTGACTTTTCCATGTCATGCGCCGATCAAATGTGACTCCCAGATAGTTTGGGTTGTCGTTTGGCTGCAGGAATTTGCCATTTAAACTTAATTTGGTATTTTGGGGTTTGATTGAAAGCGAGAATATTGTGCATGTGGTTTTCTCCTCGTTTATTTTGACCAGAGATGCTGTACAATTTATTCTTCTCCATTTCACTCTTTTACAAGCATAGGGCCACCACTGTAGATGGTTACATACAGGAAGCATGTACCAAAGCACTTTGTCCTCTTGCAGCGGTGTTTTCTGTAGCAATGTATTTTAACTGATGTATATGTAGTTCACATCATATCTCAGGACCAAAAACTGTTTTCATCAAAATTCAACTACAATTAACAAGTACAAGGGTAAGTCACTAAATAGGTTAGATACTGATATTGGATAGCTGAAAAATGTAGTTGGTAGTTTCTTAAGGTGTCATCACGGGGTAGCAACATCCAGCATTATGATTACTGTAGGTAGCAGACGCTAGGTGCCATGGTGTTGATGCTCACAGTATAAAATCAAAGAACAGTGTGCTGTTGTGCTTTTTGGGGGACAAAAAGACTTTCTACAAAGAGTATTCATAAGGAAATGCTTCCTGTTTATGGTGAGAAATGTTTTTCACATAAAATAGTGTACAACTGGGTTGATAAATTTTCTCAAAGGCATTAACAAATTGCTGATGAGGCCCAATGTGGTCACCCTGTTCAGATTCTGACAAAAAGCTTCTGTGCAGCTGGTGGAAGAGATTATTCGAGCATACAGGGGAGTAACGATAGACAGTGTAGCAATTGCAATTCACCATGAGTAATTTCCAGCTGTTTGGTCCACTAGGAACTCACATTGGTGGCAAAGATTCACGGATGAAGAAATTTAATGGAATGCGCAAATGTGGCTGAGACAGGAGACCAAATATGTCTATGCTGCAGGTATTGGTGCACTGATAAAGCGTTGGGATAAGTGTATCAATGTTGGTTAAAATTATGTTGAGAAATAAAGGATAATGTAAGTGCAATAACAAATGGTTTTCAAGTTCATATCTCATAGCCATTTGTGACCTATTTACTGACCTCCCTTTGTATACTATTAGCTTTTAAAAATTAACATCTAAATACTGTACACTGAAACATAACATGAATAATATTACCAAGTGAAACACTGGATACGATCACAAAAATTTGTAAGTGCAATAACAAATGGTTTTCAAGTTCATATCTCATAGCCATTTGTGACCTATTTACTGACCTCCCTTTGTATACTATTAGCTTTTAAAAATTAACATCTAAATACTGTACACTGAAACATAACATGAATAATATTACCAAGTGAAACACTGGATACGATCACAAAAATGAATAATAAAGTATTGTGCACTGAATATGTACTCTTAATATTATTTTACCGTGCTCAAAAACCACACTTTTACAAGCTTATTTTAAGGAGTTACTTTCTATACTTGGTTGTTGTTACTGATTTTAGATTAGTATACTTATTTATAAGTATAAACTAAAGTGTTGTATGTCAAAATATGCAGAAATGAAAGACCTATTATAAGAAGATAATTAAACATATGAACATTCTTTAATATTTATGAAAGATATATAAAAACTGTAATAGAACAAATTTAAATTTACATAACAGATAAACAATTTTGTACTTACAGTAACATTTAAATCCTTTAGCAACACAGAAACTTTTAAATTCAGGATCATTCTAGAGTATATCCATTTTCACATAAATTAGGAAAGCTTTATGTGTGTCTTGTTATAAATAATCATTCTGCATGCATTTTTAAATTGGTTGTCACAATTAGAACAAATCATAATTTACAAATGTACACTTTCTATTTTAGTATTTACCTTTCCTATTTTAAAAATAAAATTATATTACTTGATGGAGAAAGCAGGCCCTTACATAAAATACATGCTGAAGCCGGATGCACTGGGCCAACAGGCGCAAAATAAAAACCACAGTGCAACGCACACCGCCTATGGGATTGAGAAATAAGGTGAACGCAAACAAAAAAAACAACAACAAAAATTACTTGATGGAATTTAGCAAATCAGTCATTGGGGTGTAAATGTGGATGATTTATCAGTTATTATTTGTGCTTCTACTACACCTAGAACTAGGTCCAGCCAGGGAAGACACCCTTATGTCTTCAGAATCTGACAATTTTCTATAATTTTCTGAAAAACACTGAATACAAACTATCAGAACTATCACCACTTGATAAATCATCATCATTTTCTAATTCAATCCATGATTGAATAAATGCTGATGTTTGCTTGGCTGAGAATCTTTGCTTGCAATCATTTATATTTTAAGCCATTTCTCAGAACAAAATGATAATGTTTACCAAAAACAGCTGACAAATATTTCAATTTTACAGACCAGTTTAAAAGCAATCTACCTCACATGAGGTATACCAGCATGAGCGATGGCTAGTGTTGATATGATTGGACAAAAATTTGGCAGACTGTCTGTAAATTCAGAATAAAAAGAGCTTTACTGAGCCAATGGTCTGTTTTCTAAGGGGAAGTCCTGGAAAAAGGAGATGTAGGAAATGGTTTCTAGGGAGGAGTCAGGATACTAAGAGTTAACATGAATTATACTATAGAAAAATTAACATCATCCCTATACACACTAAGACTTGAATACGAAATAAGCCTATTTCTTAAACACAATGAGATATCTCTTTTTCGTCATGTTTGGGCTTGAGCTTCAACTAGAACATGCCACACGATTTTAAAAGTTAAACTAAGTTTTTTTCAGTTTCCTTTTCAACAATGAATGTTAAAGTAAACACTTTCACATGAAACTTTAGTGGTAGCCATTGGCCCCATTAGGATAAGACAAGTTAAGAATATACAGTAACAATCAACATTAGAAATTTATACACTGAATTGACATTAAGTGCTTTACACGCTGAAAATTACAATTAACATATTAGCTACCATAAACCATTCACAGTGCCAGAGAAGATTATCTAGTAGCTTGTTAAAACAGCACATTCAATTATCTTCAAAATGACATGTGATTCATAAGAATATGTTATCAATAAAGAAACCAACAGCTTAATTTGTACACTCATTTCAAGATGAGTAAACTGAATACACATTAATTAAGTACTTTACATTCTGAAAGTTAGCATTAAGCACTTTACTTTCTGAAAATTAACATTCAGAACTTTACATTCTGAAAATTTACATTCTGAAAATTAACATTCAGAACTTTACATTCTGAAAATTTACTTTCTGAAAATTAACATTCAGAACTTTACATTCTGAAAATTTACATTCTGAAAATTAACATTCAGAACTTTACATTCTGAAAATTTACTTTCTGAAAATTAACATTCAGAACTTTACATTCTGAAAATTTACATTCTGAAAATTAACACTCAGCACTTTTCATGCTAAACATTAATATTAAGTGTAAACAACCATTTACAGACATTGTCAGATACCAGATCTGTGCTAAGAAAAAAACAGAAACAAAACCAATGTTACAACCAAAAGGCTTCATCAGGTAGAACGAACAACAAAAATATGAGCTAGGAAATCATAGAGGAACGGATGAATGCATAAAATAGAGATATGAACACATAAAGCTAGCTTTTATTTGTGTTGTTCACTGTCCCTGTCAAAGACCTTTTGGTCATAGTATATCTTTTGTTTCTGTTTTAATCCCAGCACGATGGGGGCACGGCGTGGGCTAGTGGTTAAGTGATACGGCTCACAATCCGAAGGTGCTGAGTTTGATCTCCATCACAGCACCAGCTGCTTCCCCGGGGACGCAAACCCTTTGAAAATGCAGGAGAAAGCAGATCCTTACATAAAATGCATGCCGAAGTCGGATGCACTGGGCCGACAGGCAAACACATAAAAAATGTAGTGCAACGCCTTTGGGAATAGAGAAATAAGGAGAACGCAAAACCCCCCAAAAATCTCAGCACAGTATCTGACCGTACCTATAAATGTCTTTTTATTTCATGGTGTGGCCACAGCCTCAATATATTTTTTTTTATTGACATTTGCACTTTACACCAAAAATAGAAAATGGCTCATAGAACCAACTTCATTACACATGAGCGCTCCCATATGTACTCAGTCCCTTTCATTGCTGAAACCCAGACAATAGATGATGCAATAAGTACCTTTACTTATTTAAAATTAAGCACTGAGCACTTTACATATTTAAAATTGACATTAAGCACTTTACATGCTGAAAATTCGCTTTTAACAGTTTACACTGAAATTGAACATTAAGTCCTTATGTACTGAAAATTAACATAAATTTACATACCAAAATGTAATATTCAGTATTTTACACTTAATACACTAAAAATTAACTTTAAGGCTGATATACTGGAAATTAACATTAAGTGCTCATGCACTAGAAACAAAGATTAACTTTGATACAATTTTTAAATAAACATTAATTATGATAAGATTGGGAAAGGCTCCTGGTCATGTACACTGTACAGACAACTGCCCTTGACTGAGTGATCTTTTGCTCATTAAAAGTATCTGTTATGAGCTTGGTTGCCATATCCTGGTCTGCCTTGACCAATGCTCTGGCTTGGGTAAGTGCTCTGAGAAGTAAAAGATAAAAAGGGTGATGCAGATTGTGATGAAACAAATATAATGATAAGAAATATAGTCCAAGCAGGAACAAATGCCCACAGATGTGAATATAGTAGACCTTCAGTAATGTTTGTTAATTGGTTTCAGAACAGCTCAACAAATAAGGTTGTGGATTGAATAAGTGTTTTAACCTTTACCGCGCCAGAGTCTGTTATTTTTACCAACAAAAAACCCCAAATTGTGCTGACATTTTTGCCCGTCTGACCAATGACGATATTATCATATAAAACACAAATGGAGCGCCGTATAGTATAAAAAAATTGGCTTATTTTTTAGTACTCAATCGTAGCTTCCTTCACTACCAAATCTAGTCACGAAAGTATAGATCGACTATGATAAAACAGAGTTTTGAAAGGGTATATTCTTCCTTTTCAATCGATTTGGACTCTGCCCATTATTGGGGATGGTTAAGTAAGTTGTTGTAGAAGATCTTTGTGAGGTAGTTCAGTTTAGTTCATTCCTATAGATGTAATAAATACATTTTTAGTGCAAACTGGACAACGCCAAAGCAAACAGACCCGAACGACGGACAGCACTGATCGCCAGGGAACTGGCTAGATACAACATCTGCATAGCTGCCCTGAACGAGACACGACTGGCAGAGGAAGGGCAGATCACAGCAGAAGGCGCTGGTTATACTTTCTTCTGGAGTGGCCGCAGCAAAGAAGAACACCGTGAAGCTGGAGTTGGCTTTGCCATCAAGACCAACATGGTCGACAAGCTCACAAGCATGTCCAGAGGAATTAATGACCACCTGATTACACTGCGTCTCCCTCTAATAGGAGGGCGCAATGCCACACTTATCAGTGCATACGCACCCACAATGATAAATGCTTAGGAAACAAAAGATAAGTTTTATGAGGACCTTGAGGCGCTCATCGCTGCAGTCCCCAAATCTGATAAACTGGTCATCATCGGTGATTTTAACGCTAGGGTTGGCACAGACCATACAGCCTGGGAGGGGGCCATTGGCAGACATGGTATCGGAAAATGCAATAGTAACGGACTGCTCCTTTTGAGGACATGTGCCGCAAATGATCAGACGTAGGGATCGAGCGGATGCTATGGTAATGAAGAGCATGTGTGGTGCAGAATGTTGGACCGACCATCGACTTGTCATTGCCAAGCTAAACTTCAAGATCCAGCCTAAAATATGGCCCCAGGGAAAGAAACCACCGAGGAGGCTAAATGTCTCTCAGCTGAAATACGAACCCACGAGAGAAGGCTTCCAGGAAGAGCTTGAGGGCAGACTATCTGAGCTTCGTTTTGAAAAGAACGACATCGAAGAGAACTGGGCATAATTGAGAAACACACTCTACGATACAGCTGTTAAACACATTGGCCAACTCACGCGCACGCATAATGACTGGTTTGATGAGAACGATCTGGAAATACGAGGCCTTCTCGATGCAAAACATGAAGCGCACAGTGAATACCAGAGGGACACATCATCTCCGGCAGCAAAAGCTGCCTTCAATACTGCTCGCAAAGCTGTCCAGACCAGGCTTAGAGAGATGCAAGACTCCTGGCTCAGCAAAAGAGCTGACGAAATTTAGATGTTCGCCGAGCGTCATGACACCAAATGGTTTTACGAGGCACTGAAAGCTCTCTACGGCCCGCAGCCCTCTAGTAATACTCCAGTTCGCAGTGCGGATGGAGCACTGCTAACAGATAAGGTTCAGATTCTAGACAGATGGGCAGACCACTTCTGCAAAATACTAAACCACCCATCGTCTATAAATGAAGAGGCCATCCGGCGAATGCCGCAGGTGGAACTGAATCTGGCGTTGGATGAAGTCATCACTGAGGAGGAAGAAGTCGACAGGGCAATCAGTTCACTATCTATAGGAATAGCTCCAGGAGCTGATGCAATACCAGCTGAGGTATATAAGACAGCTGGCCCATCCCTCACCAGAAAAATCACTGAACTCTTCTGTCACATGTGGGCAGAAGGAAAAATTCCGCAGTAGCTAAAGGACGCCTCAATCGTTCACTCGTACAAAAGAAAAGGCAACCGTCAGGAATGCGACAATCATCGTGGAATATCGCTACTCTCCGTAGCAGGCAAGATCCTAGCACGCTTACTGCTAAACAGGCTCAACAAACACCTTGAACAAAGCCACCACCTCCCAGAAAGCCAGTGTGGGTTCAGAGCCGGAAGAGGAACAGTGGACATGATTTTTGCCGCTCGCCAAGTACAAGAGAAGTGTCGAGAACAAAATCAGGCCTTGTACACCACATTTATTGATTTGACAAAGGCATTTGATACAGTAAACAGAGGAGGGCTGTGGATGATAATGTCTAAGTTTGGCTGCCCCAACAAGTTCATAACAATGGTGAAACAGCTACACGAAGGCATGTGTGCTCGTGTACTAGACAGCGGTGCAATCTCTAAAACGTTTCTAGTATCAAACGGAGTAAAACAAGGATGTGTACTCACCCCGACTTTGTTCAGCATGATGTTCGCGGCCACGATGAAAGACGCCTTCAGATCACTGGAGCTTGGAATACCCATAAAGTACAGCACAGATGGCAAATTAGTCAATCCCAGAAGAATGAAGGCCAAAACCAAAGTGGCTGGCGACATAATAAGGGAACTTGTATTTGCTGATGACTGCGCTCTAATGAGCAACTCAGAACTGAACATGCAGGTTGGAATGGACCAGTTCTCTGCCACATGCGAAAATTTTGGCCTGACAATAAATGCCAAAAAAACAGAGGTCATGTACCAACCAGCACCAGGCATACCATACACAAAACCAGAGACTACAGTCAGCGGGCAGACGCTGAATGGCGTAGACAAATTCACATATCTGGGCAGCACGCTGTCAAGATCTGTCAGCCTAGACGATGAGGTGGCAAGCAGAATAGCAAAGGCCAGCACAGCCTTTGGTAGAATGCGCTCAATGGTCTGGGCACGTCGTGGCATCAGCGTCAAGACCAAACTCAAAGTCTACCGTGCAACCATCATTCCAACCCTACTACACGCTTGCGAAAACTACACTGTATACTCTGGACATGCAAGGAGGTTAAACCACTTCCACACAGGTTGCCTAAGGCGAATATACCACATCCGATGGCAAGATCGTGTCACTGACATCGAGGTTCTCTCGAGGGCTAACATGCCCAGCATACATGCACTGCTAGAAAAAGCACGACTAGGATGGGCCGGACACCTCGTCCGTATGTCAGACAAGCGGCTCCCAAAGAAGCTTCTCTACGGCGAGCTGAGAGAGCGATGGCGCGAGAGAAGGCGTCCAAAGAAACGTTTTAAAGACGGTCTGAAGGACTCAGTGAAAAGTTGCCAGATAGACATCGACACCTGGGAATGTCTTGCGTAAAACAGATCTAACTGGAGAAGTGCAGTCAAATCGGGTGTAGCTGCCGGTGAAGACGACCGTGTTGTGAAAGCCCAGAACAGACGCAAGACACGGAAATCCCGAGCAGCGGGAACACCATCCCTTCCTACAAAACTCGTGTGCCCGATATGTAGCAGATGTTTTCGTGCCCGCATTGGCCTGTCCAGCCACATGTGCACCCACACCCAACAGGGAAATTTGTGACAAGGATGATGTTGGTGGTCCTCATCGACAACGATGGACAGCTATTATTATTATTTTTAGTGCAAACTAACAGTTGTGCCGATACTTTGTATCGATACTTAGTTGTGATTTCGATGGATTATACAAGGAGTGATGTTCCCCAATCGGTAAGTCTAAGAGTTTGTGCTTTGTTTTTATTAATTTTCATCTTCTATCTCAGAAACTAACACACACACAACAAAAACAACAAGCTCTTTATTCATTTATGTCTCTACACACAACACAATCATTTCTATAGGACTACTAATTTTTTTTTGTTTTTTTTTTTTGGCGTTCGCCTTATTTCTCTATTCCCCAAGGCAGGTGTGCGTTACACTGTGGTTTTTATTTTGCGCCTATCGGTCCAGTGCATCCGACTTCAGCATGCATTTTATGTAAGGGTCTGCTTCCTCCTGCATTTTCTAAGGGTTTGCTTCCCCGGGGTAATGGCCGGTGCTGTGATGGGGAACGAACCCAGCACCTTCTGGTTGTGAGCCGTGCCACTTAACCACTAGGCCACGCCGTCCCTACGGCCTACTAATAATAGATACCTCCACAACAGAGCAACATATAGGGAAGCAACATATATGGAGCAATGATCACATGCTATAATAATAGCTTGCTCCAAGCTGCTCAAGACAGATGTGTCGAACTGAAAGGTGCAAATATTGCAGTCAAGCTGTAAACTAGTGACACTTCTTCTTCTTCGTACGCTGTCAGACGTCAACTTGTATTTGTTCGAAGACAGTGTATGACACTAAATATCAAATAACAAACACGTGAAGATACTGTTACACGGAATTGATTTGAAGGGCGAGAGCCCGAATGCTGCTGGATCTGCAACAACAGTAACCCATATTGTAGCAAGCGCGGAAGACTCTCCAACTTATAACATTATACATACCTTCCCCGGCACCATCCCCCCTCCCCCCCCCCCCCCCCCCCTCCGCCTTAAGATATAAAAAAACAAAAGCAAAACAGAAATACTAAAATAATCACTTTTCTACCAAATCAATTCAAGACCACATAAATTGTGTTCTAATTATAGTAGAATATTCATGTTTTCACATTATTTTAGAGTGAGATCTCGTCTATTATGTTAAATCATCAATACCTAATTAGTAGATGAATTCTTTAGGTGCATGTATTTTGTCTACCGCTCCGTAAAGTCAACATTAACATTTTCCCCTTAGCATCAGCTGGTTAGCAGATGCATTCGACGCGTCGGTGTTCTGTTGTATTTAAAAAAATGATTGGCTCATATAAGTTAATCAGCGGTCTTAAGCAACTATGTATGACACTAAATATCAAATAACAAACACGTGAAGATACTGTTACACGGAATTGATTTGAAGGGCGAGAGCCCGAATGCTGCTGGATCTGTAACAACAGTAACCCAAATTGTAGCAAGCGCGGAAGACTCTCCAACTTATAACATTATACATACCTTCCCCGGCACCATCCCCCCCCCCCTCCGCCGCCCTTCACACAAACCAAAGTCTGCTGGGCATGCAGTAGCCCTCTGGGTTTGAAAGAATGGATTGTAATCAATACCCCATATACGATCCATAAAGAAATGAATTATAGCGTCTTTTCTAGTGGGTTAGAAGAACATTGATAAAAAGGAGACGAAGGAGAGGTGGACAATGATGCGATTTATTTCCTTTTCCATTGTCAGCAAGCTTTGCAATGTTCTGAATATATGCGAGACTGCAGTAAAACTCAGTACCGATGTTGACTGAGATTTAGACAAGGTTAAACAGTTGTTTTACATAAAGCACTAAATGACGTAAATCAACGTTTTGACCTAAATAGGCGTTTTAATAACAATCATTGACTGGACAAACGAAAACAGCACAAACGTCAACAAATAACTAAGTTAAACAAATATATGTAATCCGAGAATCCAATCAGACAAAACTTGTTTCTCTTGCTAGGTAGCCATAATTAAAAGCTCACTGTACAGTAGCATATCAGACGTCACGGGATCTTCTTCTTCTTCTTCGTACGCTGTCAGACGTGAACTTGTATTTGTTCGAAGAAAGCAGCGGTCATCCTGAGGCTGTCGACACTGCCATAGAGCTTGTCTAGTGTTGCCACTGGTGATGGCCACATGTGCTTTCTCTGGTCCTCGTATGTCGGGCAATTTTGCAGCAGATGTTCGGCGGTCATTTTCCCTATACCAAAGGTGCATTCGTCAGTGCCACCTATCTTCAGTTTATTGAAAAGATGGTACCTCAGTCTGTTGTGGCCTGTGCGGAGTCTGAAGACCACGACCTGCTCTCTTCTGTTCAACTGGTAATATGCATCATTTTTTGTGTAGCCAGTATGCTCTGTTTCCCATTTGGCCATGTATTTGGCCCTAATAAACCTTTTGGACTCTTCGTAAGTCACACTAGATTCTGGTTGTGGTAATCTTGCACCTTCTTTTGCCAGTCTGTCTGCCTCCTCGTTGCCTTGAATGTTACAGTGGGATGGAACCCACTGTACCACGTACGACTACTCTCTTTGGTGCGGACTGCTGGCATAGTTGACAGAGTACTGCTCTTAAATAATTCTGTATTTTTCTGGCTTTTTAGTGCTGTGACTACGGCCAGGGCATCTGTAAACAGGACTATCTGGCTTTCATTTCTTTTGCCTGTCAGCATTGATTCTACTGCAGCCTTCAGTGCCTCTGCCTCCGCCCTGAAATTGCTTGAGAATTTTCTAGTTGCAACTGACAGTGTTATTTTTATGCCATTTGTTAGGCTCAGTAATACCCCTCCCCCTCCATTCTGTGTTGTGTTTGTTACAGAACCGTCGGTGTATGCATAGGTCCAGTCCATGCTTGGGTAGTTTTTCGCTATGTACCTCAGGGTTATGTCTCTTCTTTCTTTTTCAGTCTGGCTGTTCTTGTTTTCAATACCTGGTATATTTTCTACCACCTCCAGAATGATATGCTGCTTCCGGGTAGGTTTGCGTACAGTATGGATGGGCTTTGGTGTTGTTAATGTGTTCATAGGGTCTTCGCTCATCTTTGCTTTGGCTATTTCTGCAAAGGTGATGTGTGGTCTTGGTCAATATATTACGTCTGACCCTGACACGACGTCCTGGTTAGTATGATGTGCTTGGCCGGACTAGTGTCTCAGTTCCCCTATCTTACAATTAGTCTTATCGCTAGATCTGTTTAAAACTTTTACAAAATAATGTCAGCACGCCTTTAATTTAGAAACAGAATCTCATATATATTTTGTTTCGTCATTCGTTCTTAAACTTCTACTGCCAAGCCTGAAAAATGGCTTTGCAAGCAGCCGGAGGTAGTTCTGAGAACATAATGCGTTGTGTCGCAGTTTGACTGCGATATTTACACCTTCCGGTCCGCACATCCAATTTCAGGATGGCATTTTTAGGTACTGAGTTATCCTTCCCTTTTCAGGGGACAGCGTGGTCTAGTGGATAAGTGGCACGGCTCACAATCCGAAGATGCTGGGTTCGATCCCCATCACAGCACCGGCCGTTACCCCGGGGAAGCAAACCCTTAGAAAATGCAGGAGGAAGCAGACCCTTACATAAAATGCATGCTGAAGTCAGATGCACTGGGCCGAAAGGCGCAAAATAAAAGCCACAGTGCAACGCACACCGCCTTGGGGATTAGAGAAATAAGGCGAACGCAAAAAAAAAAAAACTCATGGAGAGAAAAGCTAAAAAAGAAGAAACATCAATAAAGATTAGTTCTTTTATACACCAGTACCAGAGAAAGAAATAGATAGAACAGATCCAAATCGATACAGGCCCATCAGTCTACTGAGCTGTGTAGGCAAACTGATGGAGCATATGATAAACACCAGACTGATGTGGCACCTGGAAGAAAAACACATACTAATTCCACAGCAAGCAGGATTTAGACAACACAGATCCACTGAGGACCAAATAACTCTCATAGCACAGGAAATAGAGGATGCTTACCAAGAGAAAAAGCATACAGTAGTGGTTTGGGTGGATCTAGAGAAGGCATTTGACAAGGTGTGGAAAGAGGGACTTAAAGTCAAGCTACGAAGAAGTGAAGTATGTGGGAAAATGTACAGATGGATCAGCCACTACCTCGAAAACAGAACAGAAGGAGTTCAAGTACAAGGGCAGATGAGCAAAAAGGTGACACTTGAGCAAGGAGTACCCCAAATGGGGGTGTGGGGGGGGGGGGGGGGAGAGGAGGTGGTTACTGTCACCCACACTTTTTCTGGTGTATATAAACAACATCACAGAGAATATACCAAGAAGAGTCCACAGCTCCATGTTTGCAGACAATCTAGCTATGTAGACCTCTGAAAAAAATCTCACTGTAGCAAGCAATCGGATGCAGCAGGCCCTAACATCGTTGGAGGAGTGGGTGAACTCATGGCTAGTCAAAATAAATGAGGAAAAAACAACATATACGATATTCTCGCTTTCAAATAAACCCCAGAACACCAAAATAAGTCTTAACGGCAAATACCTGCGGCCAAACGACAACCCAAACTATTTGGGAGTCACATTTGGTCGGCGCATGACATGGAAAAGTGGTACCAGGAAAATAACCGCTGAATATCTGCTGCAAAACTGCCCGACATACGAGGACCAGAGAAAGCACATGCGGACATCACCAGTGGCAAACACTAGACAAGCTCTATGGCAGTGTCGACAGCCTCAGGATGACCGTTGCTTTTTTGGAAAAAAATTCAGATTGACGTTTGATAGCGTACAAAGAAGAAGAAGAAGAAAGTTCTTTTATACTTACATTTTTGTGCGAGGAAAGTTGGACTTCAAGACCAAAGAAATAATTTCTTATTTGATCACAGCAGGCACCCCACCAATTACACAGGTCCTGCTGAGTGTGTACTAGTCTTATGGGTCTCTTCTTCTTCGTTATCAAACTACCACTAACAAGACCTGAAAAGGGCTTTACAAGTAGCAGGATGTTGTTCAGAGAACACAATGTGTTGTGTTGTAGTTTACAGCTTGACTGCGATATTTGCACATTTTGGCCCGCCACATTCGACTTCAGCATGTTATTTTTGGGTACTGGGTTAGCCTTTCCTCTTCGATCACTTGTCCATAGCGAGTCTGCCCTGTTGCAGCCTGTTATCCAGGATCACCACGTCGAGCTGTAGAAGGATCTTGGCATCTCTGGGACACTGGCCCCTCATGCACTGCTCAACATCTTGATTCTCCTTATGGGTTTGGAAGAAAGCTCTTGGGATGACACACTGTTAATTATGATGCAGGAAAAACAAGAGAGGATAACATTTTCCTGGGGAATTGAAGACAAATTTGCTACAGTAAAACATTAGACTTGACTTTGCCGCTTCATTCAAAACATGGGATCTAGTGGTCTTTTCTTTTCCTGGAACCTATAGTTTCTACGCGATAGTGTAGCCAACCCTTCTTACCAAGGCGTGTGTGCGTTACACTGTGGTTTTTATTTTGCGCCTGTCGGCCCAGTGCATCCGACTTCAGCATGCATTTTATGTAAGGGTCTGCTTCCTCCTGCATTTTCTAAGGGTTTGCTTCCCCGGGGTAACGGCCGGTGCTGTGATAGGGATCGAACCCAGCACCTTCTGGTTGTGAGCCGTGCCACTTAACCATTAGGCCACGCCGTCCCCCCTTCTTAGTTTGACTCTTTCACAACATTTCTATTATTCTATGCTCCCCTTTCAGGTCCTGATAATGTCCCGGGCAAGCAAGATGTTTGACAAGGTGAAATTTAAAGATGCTTAAATATTGACCAAATTAGCATACGGTGACAACCAGTGCATATTTCAAAAAGCTTGTAAAGTAAAGGAACGAGATTTCGCATTAATGCTGATAAATAAACTAAACTTACTGAACCAGTAGATGCTGGGTAGGCTGATCCAGAGGGAGCTTGCTGAGGACGAGCTGGGTAACTCTGAACAAAAGATGCAGCACTCTATGAAAAAATGTATACAAATAAAAGATAGAAAGGACAAGTTTGTAATACAGATTTTATTTTGCAGAAATTCAAGTTTCAAATAACTTTAAAAATGGCTGCTGACCAGCGCACAAAGCGCATACACAGCTTTCGTTTAATGGTTTATTTATTTCTGTCAGGTTCTTATTATGAGCATGGTGAATTTTCAAATTAGTTCCATTTATCGCCAGGAAAGTTGGCCTTCAAGACCTGAGAAATGATTTATTATTTGATCAGACAAATGGTTGCACATCTAGATTATAAGCAAGTATTCTACACACAATCAATTCAGACTTTGACTAGAACACAGAAGAAAATGGCAATGATGATTAACACAGAAATACACTTGACATCATAAATACACTAATGTTTTCCGCTACACTTGCCACTCTTTATTAATAACATCTACTTCATACAAATATATATTTTTATTATGAATTCATCATGTAATAGATAGTTGAAGTAAGTGTCTAAAAATCTTTAGATTGTAATTTTAGATGAATTTAGAAATAACTACTTGACATATGGAGTTATGGCATTTACAGTGGACTGGAAGACACAAATTGGCAAAATTAAGCAGGACTGGAAAGGATTACGGTAAATATTTAACAATCAAAGAACCTGTTGGTATAATTTGTTGCAGGAAAGATTATAATCCATTTTCTTACTAACAAATGTTCACCCAGAAATTATTCAAAACACTTGTAATCATTAATAACATTAATGTGAGCTTGATAAACTCAGGAAAATAATATTTGGATGACTAACACAAAAGTCAACCCTGTCTTACTCTGTGGCATTGTATGTAATCAAGATTACTAAAACTATACTACAAAACTTCATCACCACAAGATGTCACTGATTAATAATTTGTATCAGATGACTAGGAAGAGTAATCAGGATCAGGTGAAACATACACACCACACATTTTTGTTTGTGCCCATGAAAACAGATTGTGTTACAGCAGTCTAGTCAGCGAGGTGGGGGGTCAACACTGTAATCTCCAAGAGTGAATCCAACTCCGAACACATAGCTTCAAACAACATCAGATGACTAGAAGTAGCACTTGTGGAAGAGTATGTCACAACAATCAATATTATGATTCACCATTTCACTCACAGAGAAGAATTAGGTGATGATTACAGCTGGCCCCCTAACAGGAAGCCTGGGTCCAAAAATTTGCAGTGGAGGTTTCATAGGAATGGTTTTACATGATGAGGTTACTAGTCCCATGCACAACCAGCTTTAGTGGCCTTTTATGACATGCTTGGAGGTAACAGTAGTCCTAATCTTTTCAACCAGGTATCACCAGTATAGATGGACATCAGATATAAATGAATATGAAATGTCCTCAAGATACAACCTGAAGTTTATAAATTTAAATCTACAACCTACCAAAGATAATGAAACAGAAAATTTTTTTAGTGGACATTTTGAATAAGTACAGAATTAATATAAATACTTTAATAGATCAAAGACAGATGCTAACAATTATTTATGAACAATCAAAATATACACATAAAAGAGACGATAAATCTAAACAATGGGAAAAACATGTAAATATATTATAACACAAATAGACATACATTGAAAAAGATGCAGACTTTCATAAATGGGTGCCTGCCCAGAACAGAGAGATTTCTTCTTCTTCGTACGCAGTCAAACAGTAACCATTATTTTTTCGAAAAAAGCGGCGGTCATCCTGAGGCTGTCGCCACTGCCATAGAGCTTGTCTTGCAGTTCCACTGGTGATGGCCACATCTGCTCTCTCTGATCCTCGTATGTCGGGCAGTTCTGCAGCAGATGTTCAGTGGTCATTTTACCAGTACCGCACGGGCATTCGTCGGTACACCCTATCTTCAATTTGTTGAATAGGTGGTACCTCAGTCTGTTGTGGCCAGTGCGAAGTCTGAAGACAACTACCTGCTCTCTTCGGTTCAACTGGTAATAGGCATCGTTTTTGGTGTAACCAGTATGTTCGGTTTCCCATTTGGTCATGTATCTGGCTTTGATAAGCCGTTTTGACTCTTCGTACGTCATACTAGTATCTGTTTGTGGTAGTCTTGCACCTTCTTTTGCCAGTCTGTCTGCCTCCTCATTGCCTTGGATGTTGCAGTGTGATGGGACCCACTGTACCACTACCCTTTTTGGTGCGGACTGCTGGCACAGTTTGCAGAGTGCTGCTCTTAAGTCATTAAGCTCAGTGTTTTTCTGGCTTTTTAGCGCTGTGACTATGGCGAGAGCATCTGTAAGCAGGACTATATGGCTTTCATTTTCATTGTGTGTCACCATTTCTTCCACTGCTGCCCTCAGTGCCTCTGCCTCCGCTCTGAAATTGCTTGTGTACTTACCAGTAGCGATTGACAGTGTTATTTGTCTGCCATTTGGTAGGTTCAGGAATGCTCCTGCCCCTCCGCTCTGTGTAGTGTTTGTTACAGAACCGTCGGTGTATGCATGGGTCCAGTCCATGCTTGGGTAGCTTTTCGATATGAAGCTTAGGGTAGTATCTCTCCTTTCTTTTTCAGTCTGGCAGTTTTTGTTTCCAATACCTGGTATATTTTCTACCACCTCTGGAAATATATCCTGCCTCCAGGTAGGTTTTCGTACAGTAGTGATGGGTGTTGGTGTTGTTAGTGCGTTTATGGGATCTTCGTGCATCTTTGCTTTGGCTATTTCGAACAGAGAGATTTAATTGGTATGATAAGATCTCTAATGTGGAACTGTTCGAAAGAATCAGACACATAGTAGTAGAACATGCATGAAAATAATACACTGGTGTTGGATAGGACACACATTAAAGAAGCCAGTTGATAGCATTACAAAAGACTCTGTTCTGGAATCTCCAAGGTAAGAGAAGTAGAGGTAAACCAAAACACATTTGGGGGGGGGGGGGGAAGAGAGCTTGAGATAAACAAAGGAAACAGGGAAGACATGGACAGATCTAGAACAAATGGCCCAAGACAGGATGACTTGGTGTGTATTTGTTGAATACCTGTTCTTCGCATGGAGTTGAAAGGTTTTGATGATGATGATCAAGGCATATATATAAACAGCAATAGTAAAACTGGAAGCACGAGATTTATGAAAAAGAAGCTTTCAACTGTTTACGTTATTTGTGTAAGTCAAATGAGGCAGAATTAAAAAAATATTAAGAAGAGCCGTCAAACAGGAAATACATGGACACTCACTTTAGCTTGTTGCTGTTGTTGCTGCTGCTGTTGTTGTAACTGGGTCATCAATGCTGGTTGTTGTGATGGCACCATCCCTCTGATTTGACTCTAAAATCAATAAAAAGTTGTTTTATTAAAGTCAAATAAACAACAATTATAAATGACAATGAGCTACTTCTAATACTTGGAAGATCTATTAATATTATAACCAAATCATGTACGAAAGAATAACACGAATGGGAAGGTCTGCTGTAAAACTGAATACCAGTGATGACTGAAACAAAACAAAAAAATGGGGTAAGAGGATGTTTTACATAAATACAGCAAATGACAATGACTGACATTTTGGCAGATACATTTTTCCATTTTTCATTCTTGCCACAATCCCAATAAAACAATTTTGTATTCATTAATGTATTCAGTTTCCTACAACGAGAAAAACCAGCAGACTTGGTACCTGGAATGTTAGAACCATGTGGGAGGTGACAAAAATAACTGAAATTGTAATAGAAAGGGAAAAATACATCCTCTTGGGTCTCAGAAAAGCCTGATGAACTCAGCTTACAACAGGAGAAACAATTCTTGTTTTATAATTTGTTCTTCTTTCTTATATCTTCTTCCTCCTCATTCATTCTCAATCTCCTGTTAACAAGCCCTGAAAAGGGCTTTGCAAGTTAACTGGAGAATAGAACGTGCTGTGTTGTAGTTTACAGCTTGACTGTGATATTTGCACCTTTCAGTCCGGCACATCCAACTTCAGCAGGCATTTTTGAGTACCAAGTTAGCCTTTCCTCTTCAATCCCTTCTCCCAAGTATGCTCTGTTGCAGCCTGTCTGTTATCCAGGATCACATTGTGAAGGTGTAGAAGGATCTTGGCAGCTCTGGTTCGCTGACCCTGACGCTAGCAGTCAGCTTTGGGTCGCTGACCACTGCAGGTCATGCACTGCTCAGTATCTTTCTCGTATAACTTTTAACCATAGATATAGTCTCAAGAATTATTGACAATTAAGGTCCTGCTGAAGAAGGATGTGGCGGACCAAAACATGCAAATATCGCAGTCGAGCTGTAAGCTAGCGACACATCGCATTCTGTTCTCTAGACCACATTCTGCTACTTGCATGGCTCCTAACAAACAAAGGAACACCAGTGGATGAATTAGAGAGCTTCATATAGCTTTGGAGCATCATAAATAAGATAGGAGGTGCAGAAGAGGATGTAAAACAAAACAGGATACAAAAAGCAAGAGTGGTTTTTGTCACGTTGAAAACAATATGAAACTAGAAAATTATCAAAATGCACATAAGTTAAAGATCTTCAACTCAAATATGAAGTCAATTATATGAAGTGGAAGCACAGTGAATGACATTAAGAGATTACTGAACTTCATCAACACATCCCTGAGAAAGATTCTTTTCCTGCAGTATTTCAACAAGGTTACAAACCAAAGCTTATGGGAGAGACAACAGAACAACGACTGGTAGATTCTGAAATCTTAAAAAGAAAATGGCGCTGAATTGCAAAAACCTAAAGCCAGTATCACCAGGCAATCTCTGTCATGGAATCCCCCAGAGAAAATGATAGAAGACAAGGCCATGGAATACATGGAGAAGAAACCTAGTTTGATACAAGAAAAACAGAAAGACGGATACAATTGGAGAAACAGCAAGGTCAGCTTGGGGAGGGTTGGTTGATGGCTTATGCAACCCAAGTTGCTAAGGGCAACGAATAAAAAGAATATATTCAGACTAAAATAGGCATCCAGGAAGCAAATACAAACAGTACATACACAATCTAATTGTAAATACAATGTGGCCCAACTGTAGTTCTCTAGGTCAAATGTAGCCCACTTATACAATTTTTTGTGATATGCCCATATACACAAAATATTTCTTCAATTACACGTATAATTAAGGTATTAAAATTTTTTTAACGAAAAATACAATGTTTCACTGAAATCACATTCGGAAATTATTTATTTCTTAGTTTTCAACAAGGACCAGAAGTCTTGTGAGTTATGTCATTAGTTGTTGATATTCACAATAAAGAGATTTTAAAGTATACATTTTTATCATTAACCTACTTAACCTTAACCATTAACCTAACTTAAAAATTGACAAAAAACTCAAGAAATGCAATAATTAGAGGACAAATATAAACATTGTCTAATGTGTGAGACTTTGCAGTACAAATCGTCCACAATTACTCACTAAAGTATTTATAATTAATGGCTGAATAATTCTAAATTGGCCACTATACCCCAATATCTCGTTCGTTGCTGTATAGCAACAAATTATCATATTTGGCAAGATCTGATTTATAAATAGACCTCAGGTGACGGTGTGGTCTAGTGATTAAGAGACACGGCTCACAAACCGAAGGTGCTGGGTTCAATCCCCAATCATAGCACCGACTGTAACCCCAAGGAAGCAAACCCTTAGAAAATGCAGGAGGAAGCAGACCCTTACATAAAACTCATGCTAGTGTGCTGAAGTCAGATGCCGACAGGCGCAAATAAAAACATGGTACAACACACACCGCTTTGGGGAATAGGGAAATAGGGCAAACGTTAAAAAAAAATTTTGTTTAAATAAATAAATTAAGACCTCCACGCACAGCTTCTGTTTATGAAAAGTATCTAATAAATGTGATACTTGGAACCCTGGTATTCAGTCAGGCAGGTAAATGTTTGTTGCCAGGTAGCTGAAGGCTATCCGTAGTAGGTTATTCTAATGATTTACTTCCAGCGGCTTACTAGGTCGTCGGGAAGATAGGTGGTGCATTGAGTGAGAATTTAATTATTTTTTTCAAATATTTTTGCCACATCCTGCTCCATTTATTCTCAACTGTTAAGGGTTATTTTATATATACATTGTGCACATGGACCTCCAAGTTTATCATCCATCTCTGATAAGACTGTGTGGTAGATCTCATCTCCCTTAAAACCATGGGATGCTTGAAACTTGTGGTATTCTAATACACAACTGCTTCGCTCTTTCATTTCTTGAGAAGCGAGCACCTTACATCTCAGCTATAAATAAAATTGTGTTAATTTTTTAAGCTATGGTTTTCCCTAAGATGGAATCTGTGCTTTAACAATCAAGATTTAGTATTTAATCAGTATAACGACAATAAGCCTGACTTGCAAAACATGTTTCATACTGTTGTTCACACAAATTATTAACTAAAACTACAATACAAAAAAGTCAGACTGACCTGCCCAAGCTTATACTTCTCCTCAAAGCCAGGTTGCTTGGACCCAGGATGATCCAGTGACTGCTGAAGTTGGAGATTAGTATGGTAACCTGGCAACCAGATGTTAAAAAAGTAACATAAATAAGAGGCATTGACGTATTTTATTATAGCAGCTGAAAAGTTTTGAAGACAAATGTTATTATGAAAAATACAATATTACAAAGAAACGTCCTTATTTCTCTCATTACAAGTTATTTTTATGGGACATGGGTTTAAATCCCAGCCTAAGTTTTTTCAATTATATCAAGAGTGAAATAAAAACCCTACCTGAACACTGAATTGTGACATGAGAATACACCCTATAAGTGTACCCTCATTCCCCCCTCCTGAGAGCCACATCAATAACGCCATAATTATAGTTTTTTAATTTATTTAAATTTCCTGCAAAAAGGACCAGATATATTGCTTCAAATACAGCAAAAATGCAAATATATATATATACATGATTTTTGTCATTTTGAAATATATTGGGTGCATAATCATTTATATTTAATGTACATCTTCTTCTTCTGTTTGTTCTCAATCTCCCGCTACTAAGTCCTGAACAAGGCTTTGCAAGTAGCAGAGTGTAGTCCGGAGAATGGAATGCGTTGTGTCGCTAGTTTACAGCTTGACTGCAATATTTGCACCTTTCGGTCCAACACATTCGTCTTCAACAGGATTTAATGTACAAATAGTGTCACCTATGAAACTTGTCTTTGATGGTATTACATCACAACACTATAAAAATGAAAAATATACAATTAAAGACCATTAGCTGTGTAGATATGATTGTGTGAAACAAATTATCTCGCCAAGTAATTGTATAATTTTTCAGCATGCAGAGTAGACAAAGTAGGAATATTCAGATAAACCACTGAACATATGGCAGTGTCAAGGGAGCTGTGATATTACTATTTTTTAGATGGACATTATAAGGTGTTGCAGAGTGATGTGTAGGTTCAAATAAAGTAATATTTAGCACTACAGAATACATAAAGGATTTTTTAAAAACATGCAATCTTCTCATCATTCTACCCTCCAGCCGGAGCATAGGGTCAACCATACAGCCAATGCATTGTGTATGCTCTTGCAGTTGTAGTTTTTGCAGCAATTTATTTTATACAATGAGTTTGCCAGCAACATTGCACAACTCTCTTTACAACATAATTGGAGATGTAGTGGTCTTATTTTTTCTCCAGAGTATGCGGATCCAAGATCCACAAATGGAAATCATGAAATTTTTGTAAGGAATTATATTATTGTGAAGAAATTTCTTAATGCTTTGACAATATAATATACAAGGCGTGTTCAAATGAAACCAGACCCAGTGGATTTATCATAAACATATGAAAGTTACATCACCAGAGTCGAATTTGTCCAAGAATGGCAATCATGAGGAAACTTGCTGGCACAAGCTGGGGAGCAGACGAAAGAATACTAAAGAAACTGTACACTGGAAGGGTGAGACCAGTTTTCAAGTATGGCATTGCGGCATATACAACAGCAGCAAAGGCGAACTTTGATAAAATTAGCAAACTTCAAAACCAAGCCATGAGGGTTATAACAGGAGGCATGAAGTCAACGCCAATTGTAGAACTTGAAAAGATTACAAATCTGCAATCCATGACCGACAGAAGAGACTGCAGAGCCCAGCAGCAAGCAGAGAAACTAAGAAGACTGACAGACCATCCAATGCATCAGAGACTAAATAGATTTGGAAATGGGAAACTAAAGCGGAGAAACTTTGCAGAAATAGCCAAAGCAAAGATGAGCGAAGACCCTATGAACACATTAACAACACCAAAGCCCATCCCTACTGTACGCAAACCTACCTGGAAGCAGCATATCATTCTGGAGGTGGTAGAAAATATACCAGGTATTGAAAACAAGAACAGCCAGACTGAAAAAGAAAGAAGAGACATAACCTTGAGGTACATAACGAAAAACTACCCAAGCATGGACTGGACCCATGCATACACCGACAGTTCTGTAACAAACACAACACAGAACAGAGGGGCAAGTGTATTCCTGAGCCTACCAAATGGTAGAAAAATAACACTGTCAGTGGCAACTGGAAAATACTCAAGCAATTTCAGAGCGGAGGCAGAGACACTGAGAGCTGCAGTAGAAGCAATGCTGACAGGCAAAAGAAATGAAAGCCAGATAGTCCTGTTTACAGATGCCCTGGCCGTAGTCACAGCACTAAAAAGCCAGAAAAATACTGAACTTAATGATTTAATAGCAGTACTCTGTCAACTATGCCAGCAGTCCGCACCAAAGAGAGTAGTCGTATAGTGGGTTCCATCCCACTGTAACATCCAAGGCAACGAGGAGGCAGACAGACTGGCAAAAGAAGGTGCAAGACTACCAGAACCAGATTCTAGTGTGACCTACAAAGAGTCCAAAAGGTTTATTAGGGCCAGATACATGGTCAAATGGGAAACAGAACATACTGGCTACACAAAAAATGATGCCTACTACCGGTTCAACAGAAAAGAGCAGGTCGTGGTCTTCAGACTCCGCACAGGCCACAACAGACTGAGGTACCACCTATTCAATAAACTGAGGATAGGTGGCACTGACGAATGCACCTGTGGTACAGGGAAAATGACCGCTGAACATCTGCTGCAAAATTGCCCGACATATGAGGACTAGAGAAAGCACATGTGGCCATCACCAGTGCCAACACTAGACAAGCTCTATGGCAGTGTCGACAGCCTCAGGATGACAGCTGCTTTCTTTGAACAAATTCAAGTTGACGTCTGACAGCATACGAAGAAGAAGATCAACCTTCTTAAGTACACCCCAAGATGTAAGAAGAGCAACTGAAATCAGGTACCAGAGAAAATTTGTCAAGAGCATAGAACTTAAATGTGAGTAGCTTTAAAAACAAACAAAACAATAAAAGACAATGTGGATAACAATAAAATGAACACACATGAACACAACCTGGTTGTTGCATCCTCTGAATAGGGTAGGCAGCTGAGAATTGCTCTGCTAAAGCCTTCTGAGGATGCGACTGTGCAAACGGGCTCTGGTAAGATGTGAAAGCTGACTGGCCAGAAGAAACATACTTGCTGCCACTCGAGTGGCCACTTGGATACGGCCCTGCAGCTGCTGCAGCAGCAGCTGCTTGTTGCTGAAAAGTTGGATTTGCTGCATATATGTGACTGGCTCCAGCCTGTGGATATGCTGAATTTTCTGGAACAAAACAAGATAGGTACATATATTCTTTCCAGACTTCTTTCTGCTTGATCACTGATGTAATGTAATGACACACTTAACATTCCCTATCACTGCATTTGTTGAAGCGTAAGTACACAAGTCTACACTAGTGACTAGTGCAGCATGTTTCCAGGACCTGACACTTGGAGGCGGAATAGGGTCTTGGTCAGCTGTGGTTTGCTGACCCCGATGTAAGCAGCATGCTATGAGCTGTTGGTTGCTGTCAGCTCATGCACTGCTGCATCTTCGGTTCCTATCTGATCAATTATATTCATGTTTTACCTACAAGAGGCTGCCAGTTATGAGTTCATATTGATTGATTGGTATCCAGAAAGAGAAGCATGTTGTTATAGGTGACTAAAGAGGGTTGTGTTTGGGGCTGGCAACATCATCATGTAAATAAAATATTGTCATTGTAATTGGCCACTGCAGAAGCTCAAATACAGGCTTCCTGTAAAGAGACCAGATGCAGTTAAAACGTATGCTTCCAATTGGAGCAGAATGTATGCAAATGCTTGGAAACAGGCTACCTTTAAAAGGTATCAGCTGCAGGATGCCTGTATCTGAGCTTTTGCAATGGTAGTTTCATAGCAATGAGCTTACATAATGAGGTTGCTGGCCTCATGTACAGCCTTCTTTCATTGCATTTTATAATAAGCCCAGATTGTTTCAGTGGTCCTAAACTTTTCAACCTGGTTTCCACTCGGCTGACGAAGAGGGTCAGGCAAAACATACTGGCCAAGACCCTCACCTCAGCTTCCTAGTAGCTCTCCCTGGAAACGGGCTGTTTTCATGGCAGCCTGGCTAACGAGGTGAGGGATCGATGTGATCCTCGTAGTAGTGAGTGACACGCAGATGAAGCCAAGCATCGCCTGGAGGACCCTGATCCACCTTCATGAACACGCTCAGGATGTAGGGAAAGCTACTGCAGCCCTGCACCTAACATTCTTTTCAAGGCGCACAAAAGAGTAACCTACTCATTGTGCGCATTCGCAAACAACAACAACCACTCAGCTGACAGATGACACTAATTAATTGTTAGAGTGGAGGTTTATCTGTAAAAAATGCAACACACACTCAACCTACTGAAGTCTCCTGGCTGGGCATGCTGAGTTGTGCACAAATGACTGGCCTGGCCAGGCTTGGCACCAACATAGGAGGTCAAGTACTTTGAGTCTGCATGTACAAATTTGGGGTCAATGTGTGGGGAGTACTTGGGGTCTCCATGGGTATATTTGCTGTCTGAAGTATGTGGGTATTTTGGCTCACTGTGACTGTAGACTTGATAGGAGGAAGATGTGGCTGGAGTTGGAGAAGGACTTCTTTGTCGTTTCATGCCCTAGAGAGAGGATTTTCAGAAAAAATCAAATTATTAATATATTAATGACTTCTGTCACCAGAGTGATATCTAGGTTGAAATGAATAGAACCACTGCAACCTTCCAAGCATATCATAAAAGGTGACTAAAGGCAGTTGTGCACGGGGATAACCTCTACATGTAAAGCTATGGTTATTGAACCCATTATTGCCAATGCTCAGACATATGTTTCCTATAAAGGGGCCAGCTGTAGTGGTAACTCTATCTTTCACTTGTGATGAGAAAGCTAATCATTGTCATCAATGACTTCTACATTGCAGTAAAGTATCTGAAGTTCTAAGTTAATATAAATGTATTCTTCTATTTGGTCTTTTTCTTTTGAACCCACTAGAGCAATTTCAGAGTGGAGGCAGAGGCATTGAATGCTGCAGTAGAAGCTAAAAAGCCAGAAAATTTCAGAACATATTAGACTTAAGATCAGTTCTCTGTCAACTATGCCAGCAGTCCACACACAAAAGAGCCGTGGTACAGTGGGTTGTATCCCACTGTAACATCCAAGGCAACGAGGAGGCAGACAGACTGGCAAAAGAAGGTGGAAGGTTACCACAACCAGATTCTAGTGCGACCTACGAAGAGTTCAAAAGGCTTATTAGGGCCAGATACATGGCCAAATGAGAAACAGAACATACTGGCTACACAAAAAATTATGCCTACTACCAGTTGAACTACTGATAAATGCACCTGTGGTACAGGGAAAATTACCCCTGAACATCTGCTGCAAAATTGCCTGACATGCAAGGACCAGAGAAAGCACATGTGGCCAACACTAGACAAGCTCTATGGACATGTCGACAGCCTCGGATGGCCGCTGATTTCCAGGAACAAATTCAAGTTGACGTCTGACAGCGTAGAAGAAGAAAAAGAAGAACCCACGAGGAAATTAAGTTATTAACTGTATCATATAATATTTTGGCAGGCATTTCTATAGTTTCTCACTAATCATTATTTACTACTTGACAGCTGTTCAGCTTCTACTGTGGGGTAAGAGGTCTTGTTTCCTTTTTTCTTGTGGCTTATAGCATCTATAGCAAGAGAATAGCTGACATTTACTACCCTCCTTAGCCACTTCTTGCAACATGCCCAGCAGATTACAATATATTACTGTTCTTTCAGGTCCTTCCCAAGAAGGCAAAAAAACATATATGAATAATGGCTCAGTGACTAAAGTTCTAATAACAGTAGAATAAAAAGAAAATGAAACCAACGTTACGGTCACAAGGCCTTCATCACTGACTAAGAACAAACAGAACTAATATATCAAAACAAGACATGATGTATGACAGCGATACAATATGCTTTGAGATGGTATCTATCCCCAAGAAGTGAGTAACAGATGTCACCTAATTTTAACATTAATATACTTTATTAATATATTAATGCATTTATTTTTACAATGCCCCCAGTAACAAATTGGAAAGTAAAATGTATTTTCTACACTAAATTAAGCACACCATCTGAATTTAGCGAAGCAACAAAATTGAATAAATACACTATGTGATTCATTCTAAACTATCAGAGTCATTTCAAACATAATAATAAATAAATGGCCTTTTTCGTCTATGCAGATGGTCATGAAGCAGGTATGTCTTTTTTCACTAGACGGGTCTTTTCTCCTCGTTAGGACATTTCGGAGTGATGTCTTCCATGTGGTTCGCACTGCGGCATAGTTTTATGTGGTCGATGGAAAAGTCTGTCATTGATGCCTTGCAAAGATCTTTATATCTGAGCAGGGGTCTGCCTGGGAGTTTCCTCCCCTCTGACAGCTCACCATACAACACCTGTTTTGGAATGCGCCCATTGTCCATTCTACTCACGTGACCCAGCCAGACCAGTCTTCTAGCACATAACAGTCTTATTGCAGAAGAAAGATTTGCATGCTGCAGTACTTCTGTGTTTGTTTTCTTGTCCTGCCACCTGATGTTCACAATTATCCGCAGGCAGCGGAGACGAAAAGTGTTTAGCCGTCTCTCGTGCCTAGAGTATGTCGTCCATGTCTCTGATGCGTACAGCAGGGTGTTGAGAACACAGGTCCAATATATCTGCATTTTTGTCTGCAAAGTCAGTTTAATATTTCTCCACACCCTCTTGAAAAGGCCGCCAAAAGTAGTCACTGCTCTTCCAATTCTTATATTTATTTCCTCGTTTAGAGAGAGGGCGCTTGTAATTGTTGATCTGAGGTAACTGAAATTTTTGGTTGATGCTAGATTGCCATTGAGAGTGATGTTTGCTGGACTGACGGTACCTGACCCCAGGACCGCTGTCTTTGAGATGTTTATTGACAGCGAGAACAAATCGCATGCCCCGGCTAAACTGTCAATTAAAGATTGCAAAATGGCCTCATCGTGAACCACAAAGGCAGTTTCATCAGCAAAAAGAAGGTCTCTGAGCAGGACTTCCGTGGTTTTTGTCTTTGCTCTTAGTTGGGCTAGGTTGTAGAGCGAACCATCAGATCTGGTGTGAATGTAGACGTCTCCATGAGCATTTTTGAAAACATTTTCGAGAAAGACAGCAAATACAATACCAAATAGTCTGGGGGCAAGGACACAACCCTGTTTGACTGCAGTTTTGACATCAAAACTGACAGTTGTTACACCATTCACCTGCACGCTCGCCTTCATGCCATCATGGAAGGAAATGATAAGATGGAGTAACTTTGGAGGGCAGCCTATCCGCTCCAGAATTTGGTAAAGTCATAGTCTGCTGACTGAGTCAAATGCCTCTGTGAGATCTACAAACGCAATGCAGAGAGGCCTCCTCTGCTCTCTGCATTTTTCCTGGAGCTGTCGAAGTGTGAAGATCATGTCGGTTGTAGAATGTCCGGCTCTGAAACCGCAATGCAGCTCAGGCAGTACACGTTCTGTGAGTCTCTGCAACCTCTTCAGGATTACACGTGCAAAAGCTTTTCCTGTGGTATTCAAGAGGGAGATGCCTCTGAAATTATTGCAGTCCCCCTTGTCCCCTTTATTCTTGTATGGCGACACTATCTTTGCACCCCGCATATCTTTGGGGATTTCCTCTTCTCTCCAACAGCGAATGAGTAGATCATGAAGGCGAGGCAAAATAACTTCAATGTTCTCATTTAGGGCCTCTGCAGGGATGTTATCATTTCCTGGTGCTTTGTCACTAGAAAGTCTAGTTAAAGCCTCGGAAAGTTACATCACTGTAGGTTCGTTGTCTAGTTCTGACATTTGAAGAAGCTTTGGTGTTGTCTGACTCATGGCAGGATTTGCTTGCTTCTCTGTGAAATAAAGATCAGAGTAGTATTCTACCCACCTTTCCAGTATCTCACTCTTGTCTGTGAGGGCCCTGCCTTCTTTTGACTTTAGTGGGGCAATTTTTGTTATGTGTGGTCCGAGAGCAACTTTGATGCCAGCATTCATTTTCTTAGTTGGCTGCATTTTGTATTTCTTGGCACAGGAAGGACCAGTATTCATTTGCACACCGCCTACATTCTCGCTGCACTGCTGATTTTGCGCTCCAAAGATTTTCTCTAGTGCCTTCAGAGGATTTTTTTGAAGTCCAGTAGTGCCTTTCTCTTTGCTTCCACCCAGTCTTTTTTAATGATTTCCTGATGCCAAAAGCAGAGACTGCACAGTTGTAAATATTTGTTTTGAGGGTGTTCCACATGTCATTTATGGAGGATTCGCCTTCTGCCCTCTCTCCTAGACTGATAAATTCTTGCTTGAATACCTCTTTCTTCTCCTGCTCTATTTAACGGGGATTGCAATACTAATCATGTATTAGTCATTAGCAGAGTCAAACTGATACCAAAGAAAATCTACAAATCAAATGGACCGCCAAAACCCAAAATCAACACCAAGGGGCTAAAAGAGCAGGAGAAGTATGAGGTATTCAAACATAACACTGTGGCCTAACAAAACAGTAGTATCTTGTAATAAATGGGAAGGAAACAATAGAGACACTTGCACCTCCATAACTGTTGTAAAAGGTGACTGAAAATGGTTGTGTATGGAACTGGCTTCTCTTTCAACAAAAAAGAGACAGACTTGATAAAGAAGCATAGAAGCATAGAAGCCGAAATGGAAATCATAAATCAGAGCTGGGGCACATACAAAAGATAGTTGTAGACCTGGCGAAGTAGAGGGAATTTTCTGCTGACATTAAAGACACCACCAGTCATGATGGTCACTAACTGCTTTGATAGTCAATGAACAATGATTTAAGAAGAGGATGGGACTAGCAGCCTCATCATGTAAATCAAATTGCTTCAGAAACCACCACTGTAAATGCCCACCATCTTTGGCACAGTCTTCCAGTAAGAAGACATCTACAGTGATGGACATATGATTTGCAAGGAACAAAATAGAGAATAACAATAGAACAGCTGTGAAGGTAAATATTATAAAGAATGTGAAATATAATTGAATGTTCCTTACACTCAGTACTGGAGTTGAGATTGTTGGTTTATACAAAACTGGATGCCCAAGTATAATCATTGGCTGTGGAAATGTGGTGGTAGTTGTCTCATTGCTGCTGAGCAAGCCTGCTCTTGGCAGCCCAATGCCATTCTTATATAGATACAGGTCTTCTTCAGTTGTTTCACTGCTCCGTACAGTGTGCTGGTAATTGTCAGCAGCGCTTGTAAGAATCTTTTCTTCATGCCTGCAAGCAACTTGCACTCAATGTGTAGGTGTCTAACTTTTTCATCATATTAGGAGCAATGCCTGCACATCGGCAGGTGCTTGGGATTGATGCAGTTCAAGTGGCTATTGACTCTGGTGTGTCCTGTTCAGAATTAAAAGATGAGACTTTGATCTCTTCTATGTAGTTTATTTACGTCACCATTACGTTTTGGCTGTGACATTTCGCTAAATACACTGTGACCTGTTGTTCCCATCGCCCACCAGTTCATCCAGATTTCCCTGTATTATACTTTATAATTTGTTCTACCGTATGGTTATTGCAGTCTATTCAATTGTTGTCTGGAGACTCCTGCTTTTGCCAATAGTCATGACAGTCAATCACTGCTTTGACAGTCAATGACCAACGATTTAACAAACCAACAAAGTAAATGCACAGTCTTCCTGTAAGGAGTCATCTACAGTGATGGGCCTACGCTTTGCAAGGAACAAATTGGAGAATAAATATAGAACAGCTGTGAAGACAAATCTTACAAAGAATGTGATATATTATTGAATGTTTCTTACACTCAGTACTGGAGTTGAGACTGTTGGCTTATACAAGGCTGGACGCCCATGCATAATCATTGGCTGGGGGACTGTGGTCAGTGTTGTGTGCTGGTAGGATGGCTGGGCTATGGTTAACTCGCTGTAAAAAGGGGATATTTACAAGTACATGGTTTAAATGTCTCTGCATCAACAAATGACATATATTAGGATAGGCAACATTGCAGTTATGTTACATTACCCACTGTTGCTGAGATGACTTAAAAAGGAATTATTAACTCTTAAAGGCCATAATTTTGTAACTAGTTTTGCCCAAGAATTATTTTTTTCTATAAAAGCAGTCTCTTCATAAAACTTGACTTTTCTTAATTATTTCATAAGAAATACAAACATGTTATATATAAAATTAAAGGAAAATTAATGTGAAGTAAGGATGCGAAGATCTCGTAGAATTTCATAAAATATTTCAAGTAATAATTAATAATTATATCGTCATTTTTTGTAATAAAAACTATTTTTCACACACAAAAATATCACCAATCCAAGAATAACCACTGAATCATAATGTAGATTGGTCTAATGTATTTCAGAATAACAGTAATCCTCATATGAATAACATCAGCAAGAAAATAATTTTCTGTGGCAGTCAAATGCAGTTGATGTGTTACCGAGTTGTAGGTCTCCATTTACTCCCCATGGACGACCATATTTTGGCAGCAACCTGAATCAGTTCTGAGTCTCGGTCTGTCAGTGGTGATGGAATTTGGTATTAAAACCCATTCACTATCATATTCTCTCAAACTTGCTTTAGAAATATTACATCTTCATTTTTCAGTTGATGGTACAGTTAAACGCTTTTGCCTTTTAGAAGCACTAGATCCTGGCTGTAACAATGCTCCCTCATCTTCAGCATCAGATTCAGTAGGTTGAATAATATTATATTCTATGTCTAACTCCGATTCAACATCAGAAAAATGTGAATGCGCGTCACTAAATTCATCTAGCTTACACAAACAACTCCCTAGCCTTTTCTACAGACAAAAAACAACAAACTATTAGACAGTCTTGGTGCTGGGTTCGCTGCACATTTTTGTGATAACCACAACCAAAATTTGGCTGACTTGAAAGATGACAAATGTTTTCCAACTTTGAATTTCCACACAATGCAAGTCACTGCTTTTACAAAACGAAACATAAATATAATAGTTACTTCCCTTACCATGAAATGTCAATTGAAATCTAGAAACACTAAAAAAAATACCAAACAAATTTTGTTCAATGTGCTGTTAACGATATGAGCGTTTTTCTGGTATCAAGCGGACATCAGAAAGAACGCCGACAGCGTTCTCATGGTCTTTAAGAGTTAAGAATAACACCAAGGAAATCTTGATGAGCTGGTGGGCGACGGGAGCAACGGATGGCACTGTATTTAGCGAAATGTCACAGCCAAAAAGTAATGATGACATAACCAACTACATCGAAGAGTCTCATCTTTCAATTCCGAACAGGACCCACCAGAGTCGATAGCCACTTGAACCGCATGAATCCCCAGCACCTGCTATTGTGCAGACATTACTCTCACCTTGATGAAACACACAGCTACTCATTGAGTGCAAGGTGCTGGCGGACATGAGGAAAACATTCTTTCAAGCACTGCTGACAATTGCCAACACACTGTACGGAAACAAGTGATGAAGAACTGAATAGCATTGGGCTGTCAAGAGCATGCTTGCTCAGAAGCTATGGGATAACAACATCAACAAATTACACATATTAAGAGTAGCAACAATGCAATTATATTACATTATTCACTGTAGTTGAGATGAAGTCAAAACAATTCTAACTTTTGTCCAGGGTGAATAGGAATTCCACAGAATTATTTAGTCACTCTGATTTCTGTGATGTAGAGGTTTTTTTTATCTTTTGCATAGCTTATATGTATTTCTGACTATAGGGGGATGTGATTTTATTAATTGATCGAATCTAAAAGTATGCTTTTTGCATAAAGTGATAGAGGTCCAGGGTTCTACTCCCAGACAAGTCATAATATTTGTTCTTCTCATTTTAAAAAAAATCTGATCAATACATTCCATTTTTTTATGCTCTAAGTTTAGGATAATCTCAGCACAAAATATTCATAGCTGAGGTTGAGAAACAGTTCCTGTTTGTTTATTTCCCGGCATATTTCTTTCCATCTCAGTTTTTGTTTAAAATCTGATTAATACATTCTACAAGGGGCACTCCGAAAGTAATGCCTCCTATTTTATTATGATGTCCCACGACGTCAGAAGTGCAGTATGGCAGTAAAGTTTGAACATTCCCGCCAATATCCGTAAAATGTTGTTTCCATCCGACAGGTGGCAGCGGAGGAGCAATCTGGCAAAAAGGCATGTAATGGAAGTGAATTATAAACAGAGGTGCATTATTGAATTCCTTCATGCGGATAGTTGTACCAATTGACACTCATTGATGCTTGCTGAACGTTTATGGAGATCAAACTGTGAATGTTACCACAGTGAGGCGGTGGGTCGAGGAAGGAAGTTAAATGGGTAGGTGATGATGATGTAATTCCTTTAGCTGGGAGCTGGCAGCTCTTGACAGCCCAATGCCTCCTGGACAATAGCAGACGTCCTCCTCAATTGTTGTAATGATTTGAATAGTGTGTTGTGTATGGTGGGGTGTGATGGTAGCAGCAGGTTCCGCAGATCGGCCAACCCTGGGCACAAAGTCAGGAGGTGCTTGACTGACTCCTCATGGTCATGGTAGAATCTGCAGTTTGGTTCACGTACTGGGTCTAATCTATTCAGATGTTTGTTAAGAGCATGGCCTGTTCTCAGCTTAACCTTTAGTTACATTTTTTTTTTCAAAAATTTTCGCAACTTTATATTTCGCTATGGTAGTTGACTTTCAAAACTTGTAACTTTTCTGTTTGTTGGTTAATAAATATGATTTTCTTGTGTGAAAAGACACAATTGAATAAAGAACTTGATGGTTTTATTGTTTTTGTTATGTGTTTGTTAGTTTCTGAGATACAAAAATATGAAGGTAAACATTTATTGAAAAACACCAAAAACATTTGGATTCGACTGCTAGGCCTAGTCGCTCCGGTAGAAATCCATGAAAACCACAACAACGTATTGATACTGCGTTTATAATATCGACACAACTGTAAGTTTCAAATTCAAACATAGTTATTACATCTAAACAAACAAAATAACCAGATCTACTCTATAAAGATCTTTCCCAAAAACCTACTTCACCTATCGCGAAAAGTCAGCCTGCTCCAATCGGTGTAATAAGAAGATAAATTGTTCAAAATCCATTTGTAATCTAACATACAATTCTTTTACCGGCAAAAAAACCCTGTGTAGATGGACATGACGTATTCAGCATTTAAAAAATGGTTTTAGGTAGAGCCTCCGTCCAAATAAAAAAATGTTTTTCAATTTCTAATTTGTAGGTCGAGTGTGTCAACTGTCATTTAATGGTAGCGTGCTAAAGGTTAAAGATCAAACTCTGCTCTCTTCATTTCAGTTTCTTAGCTTGGTCAAGGGGATCTGGTTTTGAAATGGGTGGGTAAAGAGTGCATCTGTGATATAAGACAGAGGTTGGGCGAGAGAAGGTAGAAACCTTGCTAGTCTGTTATCTATTTCCTATTGTACAGCTCAACTGGCAGGCAAAAGTCTTGCACATCTCTGCTGGTTTGTTATAATTTTCCAAATTAAAGTCACAACCAATTAATATTTGTTTTAACAAATGTTCAATTATGATTTTAGAAGTTCAATCAAGATGTAAGAGCACTTTTCACTTATTTTGTCCATGACAAATAACCACAAGATATGCAGATAAATTATTTCAAAATTATTGTCCAAAAAAATTGTTTTTTTAAATTAAGGCAGTACCATGGTAATCACTGCCATGTAAGTGTTAAAGACTTCATTGTACTGGGTCTCAATTCTTTTCAGATGTGGACCAGTTCATACCTTGCAAACTTGTCTCCCCTAGCTATAAGTCGGGTACCCATTTACATTTGGTTGAACTGGAGGCTGTCAAGTCCTGCCTTTTTGTTGTGAAAGACAAATTCTAATAGTTCTACTACCTCTCATAAACTCAAATGTAGATACACAAAAGCAGAACTATGAATCAAACAAAAACATGATAAGATAATTGTTACCTTTGTTCTTTTTGTTGTGCTCTGCGACGAGTTTCCTCCTCCTGGTACAAAACCTTCTTTAGCTGTGAGAACAATTCAGATTTCTGCTTTTTCAGCATTTCTAGTTTTTTCTCCAGATGAGCAATCTGGTGAAATCCAAAAGAAAACTGCAAATTCAAGAGCTCCATTTATATTGTTTTGTAAATTATTTTTTTTAGCATTCGCCTATTTTTTTTTTAAGGTGGAATATTTTGTACTGATAATGTCTTGCCATTGGTCAAAAGTAGCTCAGGACGAGAGAGTGCGGCTCACATATTGCACAAATCTTCATTTTAATCCAAATCACAGACCAAGTCACTCATTTCAGCAGACAGAGCATTGTCCACACGGCTGAACAAAGAGTGTGGTCTTCATCACATGTAATGGACAAACAGCACATGAAATAATTATTATGTTTACTTTCAAAATTGCCACAATCTTACATAGCACTCTGTTATTTCAAAAGTATCTGTCAAAATGCTAATATTCTGACACTATGATATAAAATAACTCAGCCCTTATTATGGCTAAAACTAGGTCTCCTGCCCCCGTTTCAAGGTGGTAAAATACCCTAATATAATAAAGAGAGAAATAGTACCTCATCAAAATCAGGCAAGAATACCTAATCAACAACAAGAACAACCTGTAAGTGTATTTATAATCATCATCACGTATCATGCCCTTTGCAGAATATGGTTTCCATCACAGTCAGTCTGAAAGAAACTCGATCTCATCTCTTGTCAAATCTTCCACCTGCTCCAGAGTCATGTTCAAGCTTTGCTTGACATATTGGTGCCATCGCCTTCTTGGTCTGTCTCTGCCTCTCTCTTGCCTGGCATCACACCTTCCATTACTGCTCTTTCAAGACCATTGTGTCTTCTCATGTGGCCAAAGTATTTCAATTGTCTGTTCATTATGGAATTTATGAAATAGTTCTCCTCTATGCCTAACTCTTGTCAAATGTTGGCATTTTTTTTTTTTTTTTTTTTTTTCCCGAAGGACTCTTCTTCTTCTTTGTTCATTCTCAATCTCCCACTACCAAACCATGAAAGGGCTTAAGTAGCAGAATATAGTCCAGAGAACAGAATGCGTTGTGTCGTAGTTTACAGCTTGGCTGCGATATTTGCACCTTTTGGTCCAACACATCTGACTTCAGCAAGCATTTTTTGATTACTGGGTTAGCATTCCCTCTTTGATCCCTTCTCCTTAGCCAGTCTGCCCTGCTGCAGCTTGTTATCCAGGATCACTGCGTGGAGGCATAGAAGGGTCTTGGCAGCTATGGTTCACTGGCCCTGATGCTAGTAGTCAGCTATGGGTCGCTAACCACTGCAGCTCATGTGCTTCTCAGCATCTTGATCCCTTCGAAGGACTCAATTCTCTTCCTTGAGTTTTGTGTAACTGTCCATGTTTCACAGCTGTATACTGTCATTGGAAAAATGCAGGTTCTCAAAATTTTCAGTTCATTTGCTGATGTTCTGCGATAGTTTCCTCAGGTTATGCAGAAGTTGCATTGCAATTGTTAATCTCCATCTGATTTCCTTTGAGCAGTCACCATTGTTGTCAATTTTGGAGCCCAGATACTCAAAGTCTGTGACCTATTCTATTTTCTCACCCCCCAAATTGAATTTAAATTTACTTCTTGTTTTGTCTGTGGTCATTTATAATCAAGACATTCTAAACACCAACACACTTATGATAAAAATGGTAAAAAGAGCATGTTATGGAATTTCAAGTTTAATTATCAGGTTAACTTAAAGCCATTCAAGGTGCAAAATACACCCAACCTGACTAATTTCTTTTGGTTCAACTTGGTACATTAGACTTCATATGCTTTCTACAGATTCATATTGTGGTGTCATCTTCTTAGGCTTTGTCCTATAGGCTTAAGCTGCCCTGACCTTCTTTTCCATCATTCTTTGCCAGATGTTCTGTGTGCAGTGCGCATAGGTTTCATTTGTGATGTGCCATTTGTAGGATCTGTTCACCACTTTTTTTTCACAGTTGCCACAACTGACTTGACTATCCTTCTTCCAAGCCCATTTATTCTCTGGTATATTTGGAGGTCTATACCCCTTTTGAATTTGTCATCTTGTTGCTGACCTGTCTCTCTGTTCTCTATTGGTTGCAGATTGGTAATTTGTTCTAGTTCTCCAATGGGCATGGTCCTCTTGCTCCAATTTTGATAAGCATTGCTTGGTTTTGAACTGAGTTTAGTTAGTCATGTTTTATGTAAGACTCAAAAAGAGGCAGTGTACGGGTAAAACTTGTATCACAAACATTTGCAATTTAATTAAATGCCATCGTGAACAAAGTCATAATTTTTATAGACACATTATACTCAACCAATGCACCTCACAATTAACAAGTAGAATACAAACTTATCTCCCAGATAATAATCTCCGCCGAAATAAGCAGATATCACAGGTTTGCTGTAAACTACTACAGAATGTCCGTCAATTTCAGGACAAACACGGAAGAAGAAGTCACGCAATGTAATTTGAAACAAACATTTATTATGTACCTGATCATTTGTCTGCTCCAGAGTTAGACTGTCCTCATCTTCTTTCTTTTTTCTGAGCTCTCTTTCTTTCTTCAATCTCTCCATCATTGCATCTTGCTCCTGCTCTGCTGTTGAGATAATAAATGCACATGTAAAGGATAATTGGTAAGATAGCATATCATTTTTTTTTTTGTGCAAAGGTTACGCCAACATTTTCAAATCCTGATTAAAAATCTACAAAGATGATAAAATAAGAATATTTATTTGTCTTTTACACAACTATTGATATATGCAAAACTTTATAGTCTATTGAATGTGTGCATTTTACACTTATGCTTCGAGAACAATATTTTACACTATCCTCATTTTGGATTAGATTAACACTTAGTATACGCAGCCAAAAACCACGATTTTACACGCCTATTTTTCTACAAAAATGTTCACACCTAACTGCTGTGACAAAATTATTCATATATATGTTATCTTTTATTGTGTGATCATGTTTTATATATCAAAATGTTCAGGAATGATTGGTCTTTTTAGAAACAGTGCAAAAAGATGTATGTACAGTGAAGTTGCATGCAAAAAATTATGTAATGTGTAAACAAAAATTAAAAACAATAAATAATTTGTCAACATTTTTTCACTTACCATTTCATTCAAATGAATCCTTCACAATGTTGACACACAAAAATTCTTTCTTTTGATAATATATCCATATTTACCCAATATTGGGAAGTTTCATCACTCTTGGATCAGAAATAACATTATTATGACCATTCAGCAGTGTTTGGTAAATTGAAAAATAAAATGGCACAAATTCTCTAAGAAAAAAAAAATTATCTATGTACAGCTGATTTTAATTTACATTTATTTCAAATGATGCTGTTCAAAACAGTGATTTGGATGAAGAAATGGCTGGTCTGGGCATCCTTGACAAAAAAATGTTGTCCTAACTCTAGCATTTGGAGTACTGCAAACAATACATTGACGACACAGTGTAGACTTTTTGATAATGTCTCTTTTTCCACTGTGTCTGTTTGCATGGCTGCTGATGTAAGGTTCCACCTGCAAGCTGGGCGTCTCTGTAGCTGCAAAAAGGCGAAGCTCAGAAACTAATTGCTTTTTAAATTGTAGATAGGGCTGCTTTTTTGTGTTTGCAGGCCTCGTCAGGGCATGCAAAATAAATGAATTCAGCTGAGCTACTTCAAAAATCCAAAAGAAAATTTTCTTCCACCATTTCCTTGTTCTTCTAGTGAAGGTACCATATGTTGCGACACACTGATCAACCTTATCACACCCATTCATGCGGTAGTTGTAGTCATCAATCATTGATGGTTTATCCTTCACTACACCAGAACGACTTGTTAAACGTTTGGTGGTCACCGAGGCTTCACTAGAGACAAGCAAGCATTGTTTTTTAGCCTTCTTGTCTCTGAACATCACGCAGAGGAATGTTCTTTCTATATGGAGAAACCATTTCATTTGTAAAAAGGACAATTTTGTTGTCTTGAAAGCTTGTGGAAAATCTCTGCGGTTTATGTTGACCGTACCAGTGTAGTAATGGCCATTACTGGTAAGGTACTGCAGCAGCGGATAGCTGGTGTAGTAACGGTCAGCATAAATGTGATGGCCTTTCCCACAAGGTTCTAAAAGCTTGTCAAATATTTTGACGGCTTGTTGACTGCTTGGATCTAGGTCTGGATTGTAAGATGTATTGCTGCCAAAATATATCAATATGTTGACAACATAAGCAGTGTTGCTGCCGCAGAGGCCAAAGGTTTTGACGTGGTATTTTTTTGGCTTTGATGCATTGAACATCTTATGGGCCCACCTTCCCTTCCATCCAATGACCATTTCATCCACAGAAAGTTCCTTGAATGGGTAATAGGATTTTTGAAATTGAAGTAGCAAGCTCTGCACAAATGGCTCAATTTTGGCTTTACCCTGCGAATCAGGATTGCTTACATGAAACATTGTATGGTACAAAGCTTGGAACCTGTCCCTCGTGAATACCTTCCTGAACCAAGGTGTTTCTGTAGTCTCATCATGTGCCCAGTAGTCACTAATTTTAGGCTTCTTTAAATAGCCGATAACAGTAATGACAACAAAGAATTTATGTAGCTCAGGCACAGTCACTGGTGACCATGTTAGAAAAACTGACCGTACTGCAGTTGTTTCTTTCATTGCCAGGCACCGTTGGGCCGCATAATCATTTACTGACCTGACAAGGTCTTCCATAATGGCATCAGTAAATAAAGCTTTAAAGCAAAATAAGGGTGATGCATTCTCTGGAATAATGTCAGGATTGACACCAGGGATTCTTGGCTGAGGTGGAATAAACCGAAAGGTATTGTCTGTGCTGCCCTCAAATACCTCCCTCCATCACTAACCTGAGCGTCTGCCCTAGTAGTTGCCATTGGGACAGGAGACACTGTAGATGGATCTACTGTACTGCTGGTACTAGTACTAGGCCTAGGATTCCTATCAAGTACAGATCTTGACCTTGCTCCTCGTCCTCTCTTAGGCATAGGACCTTTACCCTTTCCTCTACTATGGATGAGAGACTCCTCCTCTTGCTCACTCGAACTATCCCTGGTGGCACTGTGCAATGATGTATTTCTAACATCCCCTTCTTCTTCTGAATGAGAACTTTCACTGTCAGTGTCAGAAGTCATGTCATCTGTATCTTATTCAGCCCAGATTTGAATCATCTTAGTGGCCTGAACAGCAGAAAATCGTGCGCCACGAGAATTGGTAGAGGAAGCCATTTCTTCAAATGAAAAAAAAAGTTGAAAAAAATCGCTACTTTCGTTAGATTATTGAACAAAATGTGCCAAATTAATTCTCAAAAGCTTACCAAACCACGCCGTAAGATGCTTAAAAGGACAGGAACAGGAAATGACGTTGCAGTAGTTTAAAATGTTGGATAGGAAATACAATATTTAAATCTTGGCGTTGGTACATTTCGAGCGACAACGCCCATTTCATGGAAACAAAATATCACTGACGCACTTTCCGATAACAATTTATTATGAATATTTCCTTCCGAATTAGAACTGTCCATGCTAAATATTTCTTTATCTACATGTCTGTCTATTTCAAGTCATGGTTGAATTATCTGTGAGACACGTACTGCCGAAAATCGTGTCCCACGAGAATGGGGAGGGAGGACGCCATTTCTTCAAGTAAAAAAAGTAGACAAAATAACTTTGTTTACATTTTTATTTTTTTATTTAGTAGTACATAATTGATAATAATGTTAACTCACGCTCTAGAAATGAAATCTGAAATGGCATTGTTGTGGGTTTATACTTGCTGGATTTGGATTAAACCCATATTAAATACATTTAATACGTTGCAAAGAGTGCGAGCCACGCTATTTGGCTTAATGTAATTCCGTGGCTGCCTAATCGACACGTCATTTGGCGGGTCGGAATTTAAGGGTTAAGTGCAATCACCAAAAAATAAGCTGATTGTCATGTTCATGTGTTGACTTGATAGAATACTCAAAATAGTTTATCAACCACTTTATTTATTCTTTCTTATCATCCTTTTACTTGTTAATTTTCAACACAACCCAGAAATTAATTTTTTTTTAAGTGTCATGTTTCTGGATATGTTAAAATTGTAATATTCTAATTTTGTTTTGTTATTTTATTTTTTCATGCATAGTTTTTCCAGGACTTATTTCTTTTCTTCTTCTTCTTCTTCCATGAGATGTTATCTAGTAATTTGTGTAACCACATTTCAAGTGTGTCATGTCTTTCTGACATTTTGTTTTCTCCAAAATGGTTCCCATAGCATCTTAATAGGGAGGAAAAATAAGCAGCGTTATCCTACTAGCAACCACTGCATAATAGAGAACTCTTCAACTCCCAGCACTGCACACAAGCCAAAAGCCTGTTGAGTATGGATTCGCCCTCTGGATTTCAAAGAATGCTCTAGAAAACAATGTTCTATGTGTGCTACAGTAATGAAAGAGTACTTAACTTTTCAACAGAATAGGAGGAATAATAAGAATCACCCTATGATGTATCTTGTAAAACCTAAGTCGAGATGTGCATGGAACTGATAAGCTCATTGTGTAAAATAAAATGCTACAAAAAAAACCATTGTAAGATCACATAAACAATTTGACACTGGCTTCCCATAAGCAGGCAAACTAATCTCCCACTGAGACCAAAATAAGGAGGGAGATGATGATGAGTTTTTCTTAGGATGCTTTATTATTTTGTAGCAGACTTAATAAAGTTACTTAAAAATTATTTATTATTTCTTCAATACAAAAGCTATTTTTTTTTAAATCAAAATTTGTATAGACAAGGTACAAGAATAATCAGTATTAACCTTGCTTTTTCTTTTCTCTTTCACGCATGATATGACGCTTGAGAGCCTCATACATGGCTCTAGTCATCTTAGGCCGCTCCAATAATGCCGGCATGTTTGAATGTTTCAATCGCTTCAGTCCCTTGGTTTAGAGATCTGAAAGTAAAGAAAACTCATTAACACACCAAAACAAATATAATAGGTTCTACTTAAAAAGAAACCAGGCGCCGAAGATGCAGCAGTGAGCGAGCTGACAGCAGCCAGAGACTCTGATCTTGCATCAGTGTCAGCGACCCATTGCTGACCAAGACCCTACATCTCCAAGTAGTATCCTTGAAAATAGACTGCAATCATGTGAATAGGGCTATGAGAATAGAGATTGAAGAGAGAAGGCAAACCAAGTCCCAAAAACGCAGTGCTAAAACTGGGTGTGAAGAAGACATCATTTATTTTGTTCTATTACTTAAGATTTTAAATCACAACGTCCCAGATATTTATACAATAATACCATTTTGAACATACCCTTTGGAAGCAAAGAGTAATCATGGTCATTTAAAACATTCTGATAAAGACCCAACCTCACATACTCATTCTGTGCTCCTGAAATCAGCCTATGTCACAGCAGTCTGTTCAATGATGTGGGAATAAACATTGTAATCCCCACAGTGGTAAGCTTACTGAGGAGCCTCACATTACACTACAACCAGAAGGACTCCGGTCCACCTTCTCATGTACTCCTCAGGATGTAAGAAGAGTGACTCTAACTGGCTACAAAAGATTCATCATCAAGAGTTAACTCAACTCAGCACAACAACAACAACAAAAGCCTACCTTTTATCTGTGTTCTTGTTTAAGAAATTTAGTTGCTGCAGACCCTTGGAAAACCATTTAAGTAAACAGCACTTTATATTTTACTGGAATTGATGAAAAATAAAATTGTGATAAACATTGCAGTAATGGAACAAGTTAGTTTCCTCAACGCTCAATACAGATTTGTGTAAACTTATACAATGAGGTTTATGAGTTGATAAGGTTCTTCCATACTTTTTAGCCTAAGATAGAAAGTCCTAACAGATCCCTAACGAAGCAGAAGGCTACAATAGTAGTTACTATTCTAGGTTGTCCTCTGTAGTTTCAACTCTTGCATTGCTCTTTACCAGATTTGTGTTTGTTATATTTAACCATCTAATGTGAATTACACAACATAAGTGTTGATGAAGGCCTACAATCCTGATTTGACGTTCCGAATTAATGCCACATTCTAAAGTCATGTAGTAGTGGCGATAGTCTACAAACATTCATATTGCTATTGATCACTTGGACAAACATTATATTTGAAATGGCCTGGCTTGGCTTCGTTCGTTCTCAATCTCCCGCTACCAAACCCAGAAAGGGCTTAAGTAGCAGAATGTAGTCCAGTGAACGGAATGCGTTGTGTCGTAGTTTACAGCTTGACTGCGATATTTGCACCTTTCGATCCAACATATCTGACTTCAGCAAGTATTTTTTTATTACTGGGTTAGCATTCCCTCTTCGATCCCTTCTCCTTAGCCAGTCTGCTCTGTTGCAGCCTGTTATCCAGGATCACCGCGTGTAGGTGTAGAAGGGACTTGGCAGCTCTGGTTCGCTGGCCCTGATGCTAGCAGTCAGCTATGGGTCGCTGACCACTGTAGCTCATGTGCTGCTCAGCATCTTGATCCCCATTTGAAATAAAGTTACAATATTAAAATTAAAATACCAGTTGTAAGCTGCATTAAGTAAATCTGATGTACTTGATATATAATAAGTAAGTAGCATGTCCTTTGCAAAACAACGCTTCTTACAACCGCCAACCTATTTGGCTATTTTAAGTTTCTTGGCAGGTGTGCAGTACGGGAGGTTGCCATTGCTTTCCATACGTGGAGGAGCAAAAAAAACTATGTCCACCAAACTGGACACGAGCGTCTATATATATATATATAAATATATATATATATATATATAGAGGGGGAGGGGGGGAGAGAGAGAGAGAGTATAGCAAAGAGATTTAAGATAAATATCAACATCCAACTCATACAACAACACCACAAAAACTTCTCGGAAGTGCAAATAGCATCATCTTGGTGGATGAAGAATGGCTCATAGAACTGACTTCATTGCACATCATAAGTGCTCAATCATTGCTGACAGTGCAGAGAACAAAGCACAAACTTTGTAGCTCCCATGGTTGCTGAGACAATGTTCACCTGACTTTTTCATGTACTCGTTATAAAAGGTCGACTGGTAGAAGCGGTCATAATACACACAAAAACCAACGACATGCCTGATCTGAGAAAGACATGATTTGAACCTGTTTCGTTGAGACTGTAAGCAAAGATAAAAAGTGAATAAGTAAATACACTACCTACATAGATCACAATAAATAGTCAATACCATGAGATCAGAAATAGCTGGAAATTTTGAACAATTGCAATTAGAAGATAACAGACGGAGTATTTAGTTTTGTTATTAAATGGGAACTAATCATCATTTGCAGAAAACTGTCTCTAATGGCAATGGGGCACCTCAAAAGAAAATAATGGAAGACAGCACAGAAAAATGGTAGACAAAGCAGAGAATTATAAACTGGAAAGCAACCATTAAGGATAATGAAGAAGCAAAGGCTAAGAAGATACCAAATAATGAAATATGGCTTTAACAAAAAAGCATTGAAAATGGAGTCCTCAGACTTAGAAGATCCACTTTCTTTGCAGTCAATGTCAATGAGTAATGATCACTGTGATTGTAAAATTGTTTTGATTATATATTATAAGTAAGTACTTAGTAACTTTTTCGATGAGAAAGTCAAAGCACAGCCTTTAATAATTAGCTTGTAAATGCCTGAAATATTTTGATCGCCAAAATACGTAAACAACGTCAAATAAACACTAGACTGCACAGTACAGGGTGTACTGTACGACTGTACATGTACAATGTACAGTCAACAGTTGTAAGTTGACTTAGTTGACGTTGAAAGCAGAAATGAATAGATGGTATCGCATTGAATGATTGATGATTGAATCTGTTATATTATATGAATGACATAAAAGAATACTTGTTATACCATATAATATGTTCAGCTTTGGTGAGCACTGGTAATACTCGTTATTTGGGTTATCCACCAGGATTTTCATTAAAATCAGAATGATATTATTATTAAAGTATTTAAAGTGTTGATATTACTGTATTATTAACACACAATCTAAACAAAAACAAAATCTTACTCAGTTACTGCAGCATAAAGCCATCTATTGACAAGTTTCTACGTTAAACGTCATTTCCTGCAAATGGAAATAAAGTATATTCATTTTTAAATGACGTCATTCTACTGAATAACAAATATCTGGAGGAGAGCGTGTTGTATTAGTGTAAATCAAGTTCAATCCTGGTTTGTAAATCCCAACATACCGGATTACCGGGTTCGAAATCCCTTCTTGTTCGGTTTGACTGGGCATGTCGGGAATTTTTCTTGGTTTTACCACTTCTTGTCCGCCTACAGCAAGGGTTGGCAAAACTGCCAAACTGCAAAACTGACATCGTGAAATACACACAACTGCACATTACAAACAAATACACAATAGCATTAGGTCACGTTCATCTTTACTAGAGCATGCTTTTCATAGGACAGGTACACTGACCAATATGTCCTGATAGTCAAACTGTATAAAGAATTAGTTATTCCTAGATTGGGAGTACTGTGTTCAGGTGTGGAGTTTTTATCGTAGATGGGATATAAATATGCTGGAAATAATACAAATAACTTATTTGAAATAAGAGCAACAAAACTGATAGGGGGATTCCGGAATTATAGGTATGAGGAAAAACTCAGAAAAACCATACCTAGAAAAGAGAAGAATTTAGGTGATAATCAACTGAAATGATAAATTAGACTATAACAAGTTTTTCAATGTACAGCCAGCTTACAGAAACAAGAGGACAGCTACAAGTTAATTAAAGAAAGGTCTTGATTAGATACTAGGAAACATTTTTTAGTCAGAGAGTGGGGAATCCTTGGAATGCATCCACACAAAATAGTGGAGGTAGGGTCAATTAATACATTAATAATACATTTAATGTGCTTAGTTATTTTAGATCAAGTCCTGTAGCATATGTGTCTTCCGATTCTCCTGCATCGTCTTCAAGACGGGAACTTTGTGACAAATACAGCTGTTCTTGCATCGAAGAGGTTCTCCAATAAGGAATAACGCCTTTGATATCACGGGTTCTTGTGTCAACGACAGTGGTTCTTATATAGTAGATGTCAGACCAAGAGCAAGACTTTTGTTACGACGGGTTTTCGGGACGACAGCTTCGTGTTTAAGGAAACACGTCTCTTTCTGCCTTATATACAGTCAACAGTCAGTCCAGGCCTTTAGAGTCAGCGTCAATTGCGACAAGGTTTCGGCGACAATGCACCAAAACGAAATACACTGTCAAAATTCTTACAACTGCTGGCTTGAGTCGGCAGTCTTTACTACTCAACCAATTGCATGGTCAAGAGCTTCTCTCTCAATGACTAGAGTCTGCTTCTGTGGCGTCTCTGTTGTCATAGTGCTGTTCTATCTATCTGTTCTAACTACTGACTTTAGTTGATGTTCTAGCTCTGTTCTAGCTACTCTACTCTCTGTTTGGTGGTCTCCTGTCATGTGTTCTCTTCGAATACCCTGATCCACCTAACACATACTCTATTCTCCTCGTTTGGCTCCATGTCTTCTAACGCTGTCCAGTTCTGACGTGCCAATCGTCTCTGACCTAAAGAAAGAGTGTCTTGTCTTGAACTTCCTATGTGACCTAAAAGTTTGTGTGATTTCCCAGGAGACCGTGAGAATTCCTATTTGGTTGGGTACACTCTTAAAACGATCATTGTCAAAGGATCCGAACAATGACCATTATTTTAACTACAGTTCGTGGACAGGATTCTAAAGCAATATCTGGGAATCTCGGACGGTGTTTCCAGGGCTTCCCTGGCTTTTGTGGCCCTTATAACTCTGTTACATCGATCTACCAACTCTAATGCCACACTGGGATTCTGGGTACACCCTATCCGCGAGCAGCCTCAGCATGTCGAGTCACATACTCGCATAAAGCATACCTACAACACTCAGGAGTGAGATCCCTTTATAATTATTGCAGTCCCCACGGTCACCTTTGTTTTTGAAAATCGTCACAATGATAGCGTCACTCATATTTTTGGGGGATTGCACCTTCCTCACTGCAGAGGCATAGAAGGCCACACATCGCCTAAACCAGTACCTATTTCCCACATCTAATGGCATCGGATGGGATACCATCGTCGCGTGGTGCTTTGTTGTTTAAGAGGTAGTCGATAGCCCCGTAAAGCTCCTCCGGAGTTGGCGGTCTGTCAAGTTATTGTACAATGGGCAGGACCTATAACTCGCGCAAGGCCTCATCAGTGACTACCGTTTCATATGAGTAGAGCGTGGTACGGCGTGGGCTAGTGGTTAAGTAACACGGCTCACAACCCGAGGGCGCTGGGTTCGATCCCCATCATAGCACCGGCCGTTACCCCGGGGAAGCAAACCCTTAGAAAATGAAGGAGGAAGCAGACCCTTACATAAAATGCACGCCGAAGTCGGAAGGGGCAAAAGGTCGACGTCTGACAGCGTAAGAAGAAGAAGAAGAAGAAGAAGGAAGGTGCAAAATAAAAACCGTAGTGCAACGCACACCGCCTTGGTGAAAAGAGAAATAAGGCGAACTCAAAACAACAACAAAATATGAGTAGAGCTACCAATAGTGCTCTACCCATTTGACTATCTGCTTGTCACGGCTCATGATTCTCACACCTGTCAGAGATTTCAAGCGATGCAGTATCCTTCTCAGTGCAGCGCCAAGGGTCGTCTTTATGTCTCAATACATGCCCGGAATATTTCCCGCTACTGTGTTTAACTGAATTTCTTCACACAGTTTCTGTCAGTAACTCGTTCGCACATTGTCTAGTGGTGCGTTCTTTGTTGCCTTGAACACTCCTGACAGCAACAAGCGCCCAATCAAGTTGACATTTTTTATAAGTGATGAAGGTTTATCGACTGGCCTCAATTACTGGTTCCATCTTTGCAAAGTGTGCATTGAACCAGTCGTTCCTTCATGACAAACGAAGCTATTGCTGTATTTTAAATGGCACAATTCATATTGTTCCACTTAGCTATGGCGTCACACTCGGGTCCTATTTGAAGAGCTTGACACAAACCTCTCTCCCTTGGAAGGAATCATCATCTGTGCAGTGTTTATGTGTGTAACCCTCCCCCATCCCCACTTTATTTGGAGAGGCAAATTGTGCGAAGTGGCAAGTGTACCCTGCTGCACACACGAGCACGATCGGAGTCCCAGTCTGTGCTGTGTTAACTTCTGGTGGAGAGGACCATGTTTAGAGCTGAGCGTCTGGTAACAATCAAATCTATCTCATGCTATCCATGTGACCTATAATGTTTCCATGATACGTGATGTTGCTACATGCACTTGGAAAAAGTATCTATAATACATAGTTTGCATTTGCAACTTAGTTTCCATCTACTCTAGCATTAAAGGTGCCGTGAAGGAAACGTATTGTGTAACAAACCTTGTCGCTGGAATTGAGAAAGAGAACTCTTTGATTCTACATTAAACCAGTACTGAAATATGGCAGTGAACAATGGACAATCAGCAAGCAAGAGCATATATCTTTGGAAGTAACGGAGGTGTGGTTTTACAGAAGAATACTGCGGATAACATAGACTGCAAAGAAGACTAATCATACAGTACTCGAAGAGGCACACACACAAAGACAACTTATTACAAAGATCAGAACAAGGCATGCATCCTTTTTCGAACATGTTATGAGAAACGTCGGCTTAGAGTACGTTGTGACAACGAGAAAGATAGCAGGAAAGAGAGACAGAAGAGGACAGAGAGAAATGATGTTGAACAGCCTGAGAAACGTGTCACACTAGTTACTACTTGCAGTGACTATCTAAATTACTGTTCTTAAACTGGAGATTGTTATGACAACTTGACTCAGCTTGGGGGCAGCCAAACCTCTCATTCTAGCAGATAGTCCACTCTTTGATCTCTCAACACGCAATGTATACAAAATATAGCATCGTATTCAGCTGTATTGCAATTTTTTAGTTATATTTCTTATTATTATAATTATTATTATTCTAGTTCTTGTTGTTTTTGTTGTTCTTCTTCTTCGTTCTCAATCTCCCTCTACCAAGCCCTGCAAAGGGTTTCGCAAGTAGTAGGATGTTGTCCGGAGAACGGAATGCGTTATGCCGTAGTCTACAGCTTGACTGCGATATTTGCACCTTTCAGTTCAACACATCCTACTTCAGCAGGCATTTTTTAATAGCGGGTCAGCCTTCCCTCTTCGATCCCTTCTACTTAGCCCGCTTGCTCTGTTGCAGCCTGTTATCCAATATCACCTCATGGAGGTGTAGCAGGGTCTTGGCAACCCTGGTTCGCTTACCCTGACTCTAGCAGTCAGCTTTAGGTCGATGACCGCTGCAGCTCATGTGCTCTATTTTTCAGTTGAAAATGTCGGCCTTCCCTTTGTACTTCTTCCAGAATTATGTGCCAAGGCTGATAATGCTATTTCTGTACTGCATAACTTTCTCGCCAGTATTATATATTCTTCCCCTTCGAACGAGAGTCCACCAAAGAAAAACACATACTAATTGCACAGCAGGCTGGATTTAGACAACACGGATCCACTGAGGACCAGATCACTCTCATAGCACAGGAAATAGCGGATGCTTACCAAGAGAAAAAACATACAGTAGCGGTTTGGGTGGATCTAGAGAAGGCTTTTTGATAAGGTGTGGAAAGACGGACTTAAAGTCAAGCTACGAAGAAGTAAAGTTTGTGGGGAAATGTACAGATGGATCAGCCACTACCTCGAAAACAGAACAGCCAGAGTTCAAGTACAAAAGCATATGAGCAAAAAGGTGACACTTGAGCAGGGAGTACCCCAGGGAGGAGTACTGTCACCCACACTCTTCCTGGTGTATATAAATAACATCGCAGAGAATATATCAAGAAGAGTCCATAGCTCCATGTTTGCAGACGATCTGGCTATGTGGATCTCTGAAAAGAATCTCACCATAGCAAGTAATCGGATGCAGCAGGCCCTAACATCGCTGGAGGAGTGGGCGAACTTATGGCTGGTGAAAATAAATGAGGACAAAACAACATGTACGATATTCTCGCTTTCAAACAAACCCCAAAACACCAAAATAAGTCGTAACGGTAAATATCTGTAGCCAAACGACAACCCAAACTACCTGGGAGTCACAATTGATCGTCGCATGACATGGAAAAGTCAGATCGAGAGAAACCGAATGAGAGCCAGAGAATGAATGGCCATCATGAGGAAACTTGCTGGCACAAGCTAGGGAGCAGACGAAAGTATACTAAAGAAACTGTACACTGGAAGAGTGATACCAGTTCTCGAGTATGGCATTGCGGCATGGACAACAGCAGCAAAGGCGAACTTTGACAAAATTAGCAAACTACAAAACCAAGCCATGAGAGTTATAACAGGAGGCATGAAGTCAACGCCAATTGTAGAGCTGGAAAAGATTACAAATCTGCAATCCATGACCGACAGAAGTGACTGCAAAGCCCAGCAGCAAGCAGAAAAACTCAGAAGACTGACTGACCATACAATGCATAAGAGACTAAATAATTTTGGAAATGGGAAACTAAAGCGGAGAAACTTTGCAGAAATAGCCAAAGCAAAGATGAACGAAGACCCTATGAACGCATTAACAACACCAAAGCCCATCCCTACTGTACGCAAACATACCTGGAGGCAGCATACATTTCCAGAAGTGGTAGAAAATATACCAGGTTTTTGAAAAAAAGAACAGCCAGACTGAAAAAGAAAGAAGAGACATAACCCTGAGGTACATAACGAAAAACTACCCAAGCATGGACTGGACCCATGCATACACCGACGGCTCTGTAACAAACATAACAGAACGGAGGGGCAGGGGTATTCCTGAGCCTGCCAAATGGTAGGAAAACAACACTATCAGTGGCAACTGGAAAATACTCAAGCAATTTCAGAGCGGAGGCAGAGGCACTGAGGGCTGCAGTGGAAGAAATGGTGACATGCAAAAGAAATGAAAGCCATATAGTCTTGCTTACAGATGCCCTGGCCGTAGTCACAGCACTAAAAAGCCAGAACAATACTGAACTTAATGATTTAAGAGCAGTACTCTGTCAACTATGCCAGCAGTCCACACCAAAAAGAGTAGTGGTACAGTGGGTTCCATCCCACTGTAACATCCAAGGCAACGAGGAGGCAGACAGATTGGCAAACGAAGGTGCAAGACTACCACAACCAGATACTAGTGTGACATACTAAAAGTCAAAAAGGTTTATTAGAGCTAGATACATGACCAAATGGGAAACAGAACATACTGGCTACACAAAAAATGATGCATATTACCAGTTGAACAGAAGAGAGCAAGTCGTGGTCTTCAGACTCCGCACATGCCACAATAGACTGAGGTGCCACCTATTCAATAAATTGAAGATAGGTGGCACTGACGAATGCTTGTGCGGTACTGGTAAAAAGGACCGCTGAACATCTGCTGCAAAACTGCCCGACATACGAATATCAGAGAAAGCAGATGTTGCCATCACCAGTGTCAACACTAGACAAGCTCTATGGCAGTGTCGACAGCCTCAGGATGACCGCTGCTTTTTTCGAAAAAATAAAGGTTGACGTCTGACAGCGTAAGAAGAAGAAGAAGAAGAACGAGAGTCAAGACTTTTACTACTTGTAGCATCTCATGAAACTTACTAACCAAGACCTTCCATAGACCTGATCGCCGTGCTCATGGAAACAGACTGTATTACAACAGCCTGGTCAACGAGGCTGGGATCGACACTAATTCCCATAGTTATGAGCCTACACAGAAACCTAACATTGCTCTACAGACAGAAGGGCACATATCCACCTGTTCCAGTACGCCTTGGGATATCAAAGAGACTGCGTGTAACCTGATAACAAAGTAATGTCGTCAAAAGTAAAGATTTCAGCACGAGTAGATTCAGCAGCCTGTATGAATGTTGTCTGAACTGTTGTAACCTGTCCAATCGTCTCTTATGCATGAGCTATCGATAACACCACGTTCTTGATCCTGGTTCCACTTGAGTCATCGTATATGCATATTGTCGGTGCCTACTCGCATCTTAGAACTAAAATATGCAGATGACACAGTTACGCTCTCAAACAGCGTTGAGGACCTGATATACTTGCTTACGTCCGTTGAGAAGCACAGTTTTCAGTGAATATTCGAATTTTATCAGGCTGACCTGCTTAAGGAGCCGCGTAGTGCAGTAATTAGAGTGTTGGCTTCGCATCTGAGTAGTCCTGGGTTCATTCCCTAGTTGAGGCGGTAATGTTTTTTTCAGACAGTAACGGCCCCCGGGTCGACCCAGCCTTAAATGAAATATATCAATATAGAAACTATATTTGTCTGACACCTGAAGGTGGAATGATCAACCATCTACTGTTTGCTCGCGCTTTGTTGGTTTTTTCCCCTTCAAAATGGCGTCGAATAGTTGCAGGAATAGCGTGCTCTGGTGAAAGAAGGTTCAAACCCGGTTGAAATTCATAATCGACTGCCATGTGTGTTTGGAGAAGGGACTGTATGTAGCATGTTAAACAGTGTTTGAATGGTGTAAACGCTTTCATGAAGATCGTGAATCAATTGACATGCGAAGAAAGGTAAAAAAGTGTCAATACGAGAGAAGCCATACACAGTGTTGAAAAGGTTATTTTGAACGATCGGTAAGTTGGTACACGTGAAGTCACGATTGCTACTGGTATAAGTAGAAGTTATGTGGATATTATCATCAGGCAGTGGCGAGGCGTCCATATAAGCATCGTAAGCATTGCTTACGTATCCAAGTTCGTTTTAATTTCTTACAAAATGAAGTATAAAAGGATTATGCTATCAGACATTTTACAAGCGCATCAATTTTGTATCTTGTCAACTTTTTACAGCTGAAACACACAGTACACACACTAATATAGTGTTAGTATTAATTCAAAATCGTGTGCCAAAAATTAAAAACCTCCCCGCGAAAAGATATCGTTTTTTGTAAGCGATACATCGTACTATTACAGCATGTCTATCTATAGCCTAAACTACAGATGTCCATGCTTACAGACTACACGTATAACAAAGAAAAGACTTCAGATTTTTCAAAAAGAAGAGAGCTCATTCGCTAAATTCATTAGGACCTGTAAACACTTAAATAAATGTTAATTCCGGGCAGGTAACTCTGTGATCTTTTCATTTGAATTCCAAGAATTTTTAGTTCCATTTCCAAACATGTATTTAATCAAGCAAAATTTCGTCTCCATCCGTATCGTTAGAGAGAGAATGTAATTGTGTTGTTAAAAAATTTGTTATTCGTTAAATCTTTTGGTGCCAGTGAGTTCATAGATCAATTGAATATTATGTCAAATGGACAACCTACACCGTTGCTTCTCGATTTAAAGATGATAACAAAAAAGTGTACACGATATTTGAAAAAGGAAAATTACAATTCAATCGGCTGGATGTGTGGATGCACACAATTATAGAAATTGAATTGTTGGACATGCTTTTTGTTTTCTAGCGAGATAAATATTTGGACCAAATAATCTGCACAACTTACACAAACGACACTCACTAACACAGAGTCACGTTGTTTCTCTCATAGCTCTAAAACAGTTTTGGGAAAGGTAGAATAAAACTTTCAGTAAGTCAACAATTCAGAATCAACAAAGAAAAACACAATGAGCTCGCTAGACATAACAGGTACGTTGTAAGATGTCTCATTGGTGTCACCTGTTTTTTTTTTTTAGCAGAAAATAAACTTTCTTTCCGTTGACATGATTAATCTAGGACGTCTTCGGATAAAGGAAACTATGTTGAATTAGTCAAACTGTTAACTAGCAATGACAAGGAATTGATGCACATCTTAAAAGTGCCATTGTTTTATCTGGGTTGTTCGGTGATATTCAAAATGATTTAATACAGTGTATTTCATAAATGGTGATATTAATAATAGCAATGAAAATAATAGACACCCCATTTGTTGCAGTTATACTGTACGAAATAATTGATGTAACAAATAAATGCCAAGTATCTACATTGTTACGCTATGTTAACAAAGAAGGGGAGGTGCAGGAAAGGTTTGTTGGTTTTAATGACCGTACAGCAAATGCTTTGACATTAGATACCGCATGAAACAAAATAATGACTTTCACCAGTGTCAAGATGACATGAGAAATAACATTAATATTTTTTGTCTGGAACTTGAGAGTTGCAATGAATATTAACATCGTAGTAAAAGACTACGAATTGGTGATGTCTCAGGTAATCACGAAGGTTCATATAGGAGACTGTACTACGAGGTTATTGATACAGTCAAAGCTAAAGTGAAGCAACGGTTTTCAGATGTTGGTGAACTTCAATTCACGGCCCTTTTAGACTCCGAAAGATTTTCTGAGTTTGTTAAAACAATTTTCAGAGGAACATTTTGCCTTCTTAAAAACATCATATGAACAGTATTTCGAATTTCCACGACTAAGAGGTGAACTTTCGGCAATGTATGCAAACCAAGATGGTTGCTATAAAAGTGTTTATGATTTACTGAAATACTTTTGTTCGAGGGAAATGGCTGACGCAGTTCCGGGGGTGTATAAGCTTGTTAACCCAATGGTGACCATTCCAGCCACAAGTGCCTCCAGTGAACGCCCTTTTTCGGCTTTAAAAAAAATTAAGACCCACTTATGCAATTCTCAGTGAAAGTAGACTATCTGCCCTATCACTGAAATCCATTGTAAAGACGCTGATTTCAAAATTGAAAAAATAATGGTTGCTGTCTGACTGCGTACGATGAAGAAGAAGAAGAAGAACCACACCCCCCCCCCCCCCCCCCCCCCGAACGTTGAATAGGTAAAAAACTATTTCTATCAAGTCCATCAGTTTAAATGTCTGCTACTCTACTGTTAGCTCTGACAAAATCAGATGAGGTATTTTTTATATTTTAGTTGAGTCAGCCCAAGGAAACAAGTTGTGCTTTCCCAACCTACATTGAGGTAAACAATATCCATTATAATAATTACTTTTGTTAAAACAATTATTATTTTGAGATAAATATTATTGATAAATTTGAAACATTTGTCTCTAGAATTTGTGTTACCTAGATATTATAAGTAACAATAAACAACGGTACGGTAACGTCGACATGGGTGTTGTGTTCCTTAAGATTGCTTACAGAGAAAGTTACCTCTCGCCACTGTCATCGGGGATTACCTACATTTTAATAACGTTTCCTGTCTATGGGTGTTGAAACAACTGCATTTTAATCAAAAATGTGTCCATCTTCAACACGACAATGCAATACTCCATATGGCCGTCATAACGGTGGCAATTATTGAACAATTGCATTAGTCCCAACTTGACTCAGAGTGATTTTCACCTTTTTTGGCCATCTGAAAGAGCATTTCAGTGGACACAAGGTTCACACGGATGATGAAGTACGTCAGGAAGTTATCCAATGGCTCAGGGTCCATCCACGATAATTCTACGCTGCAGAATACAGAAGCTCGTAACCAGTTGGAACAAATGTGTTGCAGTGGCAGGTTACTAAGTCGAAAAACAGTACAAGTAATTTAAATTCATTTCTCATAGCTGTCTAGAAATTACATCAGTCTAAATAGTTGATGGACAGCCCTCGTTTGTATAAAAATATAATATACATATATATATATATATATATATATATATATATATATATATATGGGAGGCAGCATACTCTAGGGGTGAAGCCCGGTCATTTCATATATATATATATATATATATATATATATATATATATATATATATATATATATATATATATATATATATATATATATATATATATGAAATGACCGGGCTTCACCCCTAGAGTATGCTGCCTCCCATATATATATATATATATATATATATATATATATATATATATATATATATATATATATATATATATATATATATATATATGGGAGGCAGCATACTCTAGGGGTGAAGCCCGGTCATTTCATAATCCCCAAAACACTTAGTACGAATCCCGACGTGTCTAGTTTGCAGACGCGGTATATTTTCTTGGTACAATCGTTCTCCCCGTATGGAAAGTAATTGTAACCTACCGTACTGCACATCTGCCAAGAAATGTTTTGGAATTAAATAGTTGGCAGTTGTAAGAGTCACGTTCTGCAAAGGATATGCTACTTACTTTAAGGCAAAGGCCGCCGTCCATCGTATACGATGATGGCATAATTTATTTTGCTATCTCTATTTTTAGTAAGGATTAAGGCGATACTTTTTATCCTCACTCTCTCGTCTCGAGCCGCCCGACCCCAGTGGCAAGTCAAGGACAAGACAACTAGGAGGCGACTACGAGATGCAGGGCACTCCGCATCAAGCACCGGTGAAAAAGACGGCGGAGTTCGGAGTCGAACCCACACTACCTGATCACGAGTGCTACTTACTTTACTATATATATATTTATATATATATATATATATATATATATAAATTCACACGGGGAGGGGGGGGGGGCGGTCAAATCATGTTCAAATCATGAATGTAGATAGTATATTTAACTCACCGACTTAGATAGAGGAGCGATTGATAGACTGTTGGACGAAAGTTAGGGATAGAGCAGGATCGCTCAAATTGGTGTGTGAGTTTTGCATTAATAGATAATCTGAACGTGTGTTTGTAAGCAAGGACACCTTGTGAGCGAGTTATGTCGAGATCGCCCGCCTGAGGGGATTTGAGTGAGGAAGAGTATTTCATAAGGTGTGTTGATGACACAGTTAAGGCGATGTGTGTGTGATGTAATTGCAAGGCAATAGAACTCGGTTTAGATAGTTGGGAATTCCATCAATAACTAATGCTTAAAATTTCCGCTTTATTTAATATTTATATTAACTTATATATAATAATAATAGAATACTTAGTTAAGATGATATGTATTGAATTGTGTTTGTAATTTCACCACTCATTTTTATTATATGAGTATTATGTAATAAATATGCCATCTGATGTGTGCTATATTATTTGAAGTGTGTGGTCATGATGATGTGGATGAGTGTGAGAATGTTCTAAGTTAGAATAACGGCCAGGGCAAACAGTGGGTCTGTTACACCGACTTGCCTTAGGCCAGTCACGTGCCATATAAATAAAAATGGCAGACAATCCTACTAGTTTTTGCATGGAACAGAACGTTGTAATGAAGTTTCTTGTGAAAGAAGTCGTGAAACCTGCATAAATTTTCTACCACGTGGTGCCACTATCAACAGTGAACAGTACATATGCATAACCGTCTACTGAGAATAACGGCCAAGAACACAAAAGGCGTTCTGCTTCTGTAAGATAACGCTCGATTCAGCAGACCACACTATGTACCATCTGTACCAACTCGACTGGGAGATATTGCCACATCCACCTTACAGCCATGACCTCGCTCCAAGCGATTTTCACCTGTCTTGACTTAACGTCTTTATACTGGTTTAGAGGGGACGGCGTGGCCTAGTGGTTAAGTGGCACGGCTCACAACCCGAAGGTGCTGGGTTCGATCCCCATCGAAGCACCGGCCGTTACCCCGGGGAAGCAAACCCCTTAAAAAATGCAGGAGGAAGCAGCCCCTTGCATAAAATGAATGCTGAAGTCGGATGCACTGGGTCCACAGGCGCAAAATAAAAACCGCAGTGCAGCGCACACCGCCTTGGGGATTAGAGAAATAAGGCGAACGCAAAGTCTGTATACCGCCAGTTTCATCACCTTGCTCTAAAAGCTATGGACATCCAATTTATTCTTAAATGCATTAACTATCCCTGCCTCCACTACCTCCCCTGGCAATGCATTCCAAGCATTCACCACTCTCTGACTAAAAAAATATTTCCTAATATCTAATCTGGACCTCTCTTTAGTCAACTTGTAGCTATGCCCTCTTGTTATTGTGGGTGGCTGTATTAAAAAAAACACTTCTTATAGTCTAATGTATCCATTCTTCTGATCATCTTATAAACCTGTATTAAGTCCCCACGAATTCTTCTCTCTTCTAGACACCGTAGGCCAGTTTTTCTGAGTCTTTTCTCATAACTGTAATTCTGGAATCCCACTATCAGCTTTGTCGCTCTTTTGTTTTTTGCCCCCTAAAAGAATTCTTGGTACGTCAGCATTTCAGCACTGCTGACGAAGTGAAACAGGCTGTCCTGGATTGATTCAGACATATTGACAACTCTTTCTACGCTGAAATTTTTTTAGCATTACTTAAACGCTATGATAAGTGCACGAACTAAGCAGGAGATTATATCGATAGAAAAAGTGGCATTCTGACTACTTGAAAAAAAAATGATTTCCTTACAAAAGAAAGTATCGGTTTGACTTGAACACCCCTCGTTTAACAGTAAGTTTAGTTAAGACCTTGCTGAAAGATAATTGGCTGACATTGCTCTCGAAATTCGAGAATTACATTTAACTTACGAACAGATCGAAGGAAAAACTATTTGCGTGTACTTGATTTGGCCGCGTTTGAATGTTACCCCTGGAAACACAATAGGTCGATGCTAAGTTAGTTTTGAAAAGATAAAAAAATAGTGAATTATATTACATGAAGCAATTTAAGTCATTTCCTACCAAAAGTGTTTGTTGGACACTTTAAACAACAATCAATAGTTACACTTCTATAAATAAAACTGTTTGAAGTACGTAGTAGTAGTAGTAGTAATAGTAGTAGTAGTAGTAGTAGTAGTATTAGTAGTAGTAGTAGTATTAGTAGTATTGGTAGTGGTAGTAGTGGCGGTGGTAGAAATAGTAGTAGCAGCATTTGTATTAATAGTAGTAACAGTAGTAGCATTAGTAGTAGTAGTAGTAGTAGTAGTAATAGTAGTAGTAGTAGTAGTGGTAGTAGTAATAGTAGTAGTGATTGTGTTGATTGTGTCCATAAGTTGATCATTGGTATAGATGTTGCACAGCATTGAAGTTAGAACACTTCCCCGTGCCAAGCCATTGTTTTGATTTCTTCATCTGCTACCATTTTTCCATAATGTTACATAGAAGAGTCTGTTCTGTAGAATACATTTAATGATGTTAGGCAGGCGCCAGTCCTTCGTCATGGAGTACAGCGTTGACAACAACCTCCGATGATTTATGGCATCGTATGCTGCACTGAGGTCGATGTAGGTCAATCGGGTGATTTGTTTGCGTTCGTAACCATCCTCTATTAGTTGTCAGATTTAGGATTTGACTGCTGCATCATCTTCCATGTCTGAAATAAGTATGTTCCCTGATCAGCTTCTGATCTCAGATGAGCAAAAAGGTGACACTTGAGCAGGGAGTACCCCAAGGGGGAGTACTGTCACCCACACTCTTCCTTGTGTATATAAACGACATTACAGAGAATATACCAAGAAGAGTCCATAGCTCAATGTTTGCAGACGATCTGGCTATGTGGACCTCTGAAAAGAATCTCACCATAGCAAGAAATCGGATGCAGCAGGCCCTAACATCGCTGGAAGAGTGGGCGAACTCATGGCTGGTCAAAATAAACGAGGAGAAAACCACATGCTCAATATTCTCGCTTTCAATCAAACCCCAAAATACCAAATTAAGTTTAAATGGCAAATTTCTGCAGCCAAACGACAACCCAAACTATCTAGGAGTCACATTTGATCGGCGCATGACATGGAAAAGTCAGATCGAGAGAAACTGAATGAGAGCCAGAGAAAGAATGGCAATCATGAGGAAACTTGCTGGCACAAGCTGGGGAGCAGACGAAAGCATACTAAAGAAACTGTACACTGGAAGAGTGAGACCAGTTCTCCAGTATGGCATTGCGGCATGGACAACAGCAGCAAAGGCGAACTTCGATAAAGTTAGCAAACTTCAAAACCAAGCCATGAGAGTTATAACAGGAAGCATGAAGTCAACGCCAATTGTAGAACTTGAAAAGATTACAAAACTGCAATCAATGACCGATAGAAGAGACTGCAGAGTCCAGCTGCAGTCAGAGAAACTCCGAAGACTGACTGACCATCCAATGCACCAGAGACTAAACAATTTGGGAAAAGGGAAACTAAAGCGGAGAAACTTTGCAGAAATAGCCAAAGCAAAGATGCACGAAGATCCCATAAACGCACTAACAACACCAAAACCCATCACTACTGTACGAAAACCTACCTGGAGGCAGGATATATTTCCAGAGGTGGTAGAAAATATACCAGGTATTGGAAACAAAAACTGCCACACTGAAAAAGAAAGGAGAGATACTACCCTAAGCTTTATATCGAAAAAATACCCAAGCATGGACTGGACCCATGCATACACCGACGGTTCTGTAACAAACACTACACAAAACGGAGGAGCATTCAGGAGCATTCCTGAACCTACCAAATGGCAGAAAAATAACACTGTCATTCGCTACTAGTAAGTACACAAGCAATTTCAGAGCGGAGGCAGAGGCACTGAGGGCGGCAGTGGAAGAAATGGTGACACACAAAGAAAATGAAAGACATATAGTCCTGCTTACAGATGCTCTCGCCGTAGTCACAGCGCTAAAAAGCCAGAAAAACACTGAGCTTAATGACTTAAGAGCAGCACTCTGCAAACTGTGCCAGCAGTCCGCACCAAAAAGGGTAGTGGTACAGTGGGTCCCATCACACTGCAACATCCAAGGCAACGAGGAGGCAGACAGACTGGCAAAAGAAGGTGCAAGACTACCACAAACAGATACTAGTATGACGTACGAAGAGTCAAAACGGCTTATCAAAGCCAGATACATGACCAAATGGGAAACCGAACATACTGGTTACACCAAAAACGATGCCTATTACCAGTTGAACCGAAGAGAGCAGGCCGTTGTCTTCAGACGTCGGACTGGCCACAATAGACTGAGGTACCACCTATTCAACAAATTAAAGATAGGTGGTACCGACGAATGCCCGGGCGGTACCGGTAAAATGACCGCTGAACATCTGCTGCAGAACTGCCCGACATACGAGGATCAGAGAGAGCAGATGTGGCCATCACCAGTGGAACTGCAAGACAAGCTCTATGACAGTGTCGACAGCCTCAGGATGACCGCCGCTTTTTTCGAAAAAATAATGGTTACTGTCTGACTGCGTACGAAGAAGAAGAAAAAGAAGAAGCTTCTGATCTATCCCGCTTGTTCCGTGATCAGCTTCTGATCTATCCCGCTTGTTCCCTGATCAGCCTCTGATCTATCCCGCTTGTTCCCTGATCAGCCTTTGATCTATCCCACTTGTTCCCTGATCAGCCTCTGATCTATCCCGCTTGTTCCCTGATCAGCCTCTGATCTATCCCGATTCTTACCTCATCAGCCTCTGATCTATCTCGCTTGTTCCATGATCAGCCTCTGATCTATCCCGCTTGTTCCCTGATCAGCCTCTGATCTATCCCGCTTGTTGCCTGATCAGCCTCTGAGCTATCCCACTTGTTCCCTGATCAGCCTTTGATCTATCCCACTTGTTCTCTGATCAGCCTTTGATCTATCTCGCTTGTTCCTTGATCAGCCTTTGATCTATCCCACTTGTTCCCTGATCAGCCTCTGATCTATCCCGCTTGTTCCCTTATCAGCCTCTGATCTATTCAGGGGAAGAAGCGGTTCAGGATCAGCCTTTCAAACACCTTATACAGGTGGCATAATAACGACACATCGGAAATTCTTTGATTCTGTTGGTGTTTTGCCTGGCTGTATCAGTGCAACCACGTGTGATTTCCTCCAGATTTTAGGAATTTTTCAGGGAGTCGATACATTTGTTCATGAGCTTTAACAGCCAATTGCAAGATTATCTTATTTTGAGCATTATCTTGTTTCTTGACCGAAATGTTTTATTTGTTCTGTCCTCAGTTCATCGGGGCCAGCTGCCTTATTGATTTTCATTTGACTTATCGCATCAATGAATTCCTCTTTTTTGAAAGGCGTACCCATTATGTCCAATGACCTGGTACAAGGAAGTGCTCTAGCTCCTGTGCTGTACACCATCTATACGAACGATCAACCCATGGACACAATCACAAGGAAACTCATATACGCCGATGGCACAGTAGTTGCTGCCCAGGGAAATGTTTTTGAATAGGTATGATCAAGATGGTGTTCGGCAACATGCGACACATACTGACATCCATCATCCAAACAGATAAAACAAAATTTGAAATTGAGAATTGTCAGGTGTTATGTATATTCGTCACTACTTTATGGCGCAGAAACGTGGACATTGAATAACAAGTTGGAAAAGAGTATTGTAGCCATCGAAATGTGGGTGTATAGAAGATTGGGAGCATTTCTTGGAAAAAGTATAAAACACATTTGGAGATATTGGAAAAAAGTTGGGGGTGAAAAGAAAATTAATGATTGAAATCAGGGTTAGACAGTTACATTATTTTGATCATATAGCAAGACATACCTCCTTGTTGAAGAGCATATTGACATACCTCCTTGTTGAAGAGCATATTGACATACCTCCTCGTTGAATACCATACTAGAGGGTAGGGTGGAAGGCAATCGTTCAAGAGGCAGACAACGTTTTAAGTGGGTGGATAACATCAGGAGATGGACTGGTAAAAGTGTATCAGATTGCACGATTACGGCAAAAGAAAGAGTACACCGGAGATTCATTGCAGCCGATATTCGATGCGGAGATGGCACTTCAACTAACATGAAATGGTTTTGAAGAGGTCGAAAGCAAAATGTCAATCTCCATTGATACCCTTGCAAAGTACTATCAGGAGAACCACCTCATACAAAACCTCAACCAAACCCAAATATGTGCCTACCACCTCAAAAACAGACGCAAACATACAACTACAGATTAGATTGCAAAGTCAGGCGCTCGAACACTGCACGACTCGTAAATATTTGGGCGTCAAGTTAGACCATATACTGTCTTACATGACACACTGGCCAGGAAACAAAGCGAAAGATGCACGCAAGAAACAACATTATCTGAAAATTGACCAGTATAACATGGGGACCACAGGCATTTGTTCACCGGACATCAGCACTCGCCCTGTGCCTCTCAGCAGTGGAATACGCCCCGCCAGTTTGGAGAAACATTGCCCGCGAAACTCGTTGATATAGCAATACAAGAGGCGGACAGGATACCTAAAACCCACCCCTGCTGCTAAATTATACCATATAATTGGCACAGCTTCAGCTGCCTGTCAGAAGTTGCGTGACTGCTAAAACTGAACGAGAAAAACAGGAAAACGACCATAGACACCCAAAGTTTGCGAACCAAGAGCAGATCACAAGACTCAAATCCAGACATCGTTTTCTTAAACCAAGAAAGCCCATACAGTCAAGTCCTGAAAGTCGTTGCACTGAATTATGGCAAGAAATGATACAGGACCCAGGGGTCGAGCTTCAGGAGGAACCTGCTTCTGGACATCACTTACCCTACTCACTTTGGAAGACAATAGACTTTGAACTGGCGTATCACGATGTAGGAAGAAAATAAAGAGATAGGGTATCTCAAATGGCCATAAATATAACTGTGGTGCTGTACAAGATTAAGTTCATCCAATGATTTATCCCAACTTTCTGCATTGAGAGCGATATGCTGAGGGCGAACTACAGGGCAACTCGTGTCGCTGAACACTGGATGAACACTATATGGCGTGGTGCTTAGACACGGAAAGTAAGTAAATTGTAGAAGTAGTAGTAGTTGTGGATGTGGTAGCGGTTGTAGTAGCAATAGTAGTAACAGTTGGAGTAGTAGTAGTAGTAGTAGTAGTAGTAGTAGTAGTAGTAGTAGTAGTAGTAGTAGTAGTAGTAGCAGTAGTAGGTATTTATCAGTTCCTTACTTACTTACTTTCCTTCACTGAGGCACTGCGTTAGCCATCATATTTCCACGTGTATGGACTTGCCGCTGTTCAATAATATGTCATCCATAGTGTATGTTTCTAGAAGGTTTGAGAAGATCATCAGGTCGTCTGGGTCTGCTGTTGCTCCACAATTGCATGTCTCATTATCCATGGATACCAATATCTTTAAGTTGTTCCTGTATCGCGAAACACCAGTTCGGACTGTATTTAACACATAGGAGCAAGGAAGTGATAGTCAAACTATATAAATCATTTGTGAGACCTAAATTATAGCACAGTATTCAGGTGTAAAGGCCTTATCATAGAGTGGATATAGACATGCTAAAAACGATACACACAGCCACAAGAATTATAATGGGATTCCAGAATCGTAGTTAGAAGAAAGATGCAGAAAACCGGCTACAAGAACAAAAGAGCACAGCTTCAAATTGTTTAAAGACAGGTCCAGATTAGATAGGAAATATTTTTTTAGTTTGAGAGTTGTGAATGCTTGGAATGCATTACAACATGATGTGATAGAGGCAGGGTGAGTTCATCAGCATCATCAGTCTCGTGACCTGAGAGTCTTACGCTTCCCAGGCACAGTACCTTGCAGGACCGTCTTGGTTAACCCAGACGATCTTGAAACATGCTCATACCACATGAGCTTGCGTGCTTTTACCATAGTCAATATTTCTTTATATTGGCCGACCTCTGTCGTAACGGTGTCCCAAACTGCTTTATTAGTGACGGGGTCTAGATACGACATGCTGAGGATTTGGCGCAGACATCTCACCTCCTTTACACAAATTCTTCGCACCAGAACCTGTATCAGAGCCCATGTTTCGCACACGTGAAGGTACTCGGAAGTGAAAAATGCATACATTAAACTCGACTTGGATTTCAGGTTGATGCTTTTGTCCCTCGATAGCGGCCTCAGTTTGGTCAGAGCAGCCATTGTAATCGCCGTTCTTGCCTTCCCCATCCAGCAGTGCTCCCATGCATTTAAACTGTTTAACAAATTTGAAATAGCTCGCCTTTGATTGCAAAAGAACATGTTAGGCCCTTTGTGATGTTGACCATGATTTTACTTTTCTCTGCACTAATACCCATTCCAAACTTTTGAGCGGCATTGTCAAGGTTTGAGAATAGACTCGCAAGTTCTAGATCCGTTCCAGCCAGTCCGGTAATGTCATCAGCAAACCGGAGATTAGTGAGTGAACGATCGCCTATGCTGACAGTACCCCGTGATCCTCCAGAGCTTCGGTTATGATACGTTCAAGAAAAATGTTGAATAGGGTCGGTAAAAGAATGCATCCTTGTCATACACCGTTTGACACCAGTTATCCCGTTAAGGGGAACTCCACTGGTGGCCTGGGAGTAGAGTTTCTCAATGACGCAGGTAAGTCGACTCCCTATCTTATATTTTCGCATAGTTGCCCATAGGACCTCATGTCGAAAGCTTTTTTAAAGTCAACAAAGACTTGATATAGCTTTTGATTATTCTGAAGGTATTTTTCATTGAGCAGACGCAGATTAAAAATATGTTCAATTGTGCTACGACCAGCCCGAAAACCGGCTTGTTCTTTTGCAATAACGTTTTCTGCCCTTGGTCGCAGTGTGTTCAAAATAACCTTTAGTATTACTTTGCTGGGGTGGCTGATACGACTGATGGTTCGGTAATTTTGACATTGTTGGAGGTTACCCTTCTTAGGTTGGGTTATAATCAATGATTTTGTCCAACTTGTCTGCCAGATCGTGTTACATATCTTCTTGAGAATGTATATTTAAACCTGTATATTTCGCGCTCTAATTTGACACATTATCACATCACAAGTGGCTATATCTTTGCCATGCTTTTACAAAGACGTAAAATACGTCGTGCAAGCTCTATAGAACTCTGCCCCTTCATCTGGATGAACTGTACACATCTCTCAACTGGATCACTACTCGAAAAAAAAATTAAATATGCAGCAATATGTATCTACTTAGCTAACGTCTGGTGTTGAGTTCACTTTAACCGGTAAAGGAAATCCTGTTCCGGGTTGTTGATGGACCCCTACAGCCGAGTGTCAGAGCGCCTGGGCCCATTATTGTCACTTTCAACACGTTTTTCTTTTACTTACGTTTCGAAACCCAGATTTGTGCTTGTACATTTTACTATACTTTATGTATATATATATATATATATATATATATATATATATATATATATATATATATATATATATATATATATATATATATATATATATACGAGGGGCGTTCAAGTCAAACTAAACTTTTTTTTGCAAGGTAATTTTAAAACAATTTCAAGTAGTCAAAATGCCTTTTATTTTTCGATATCTTCTTCTTCTTCTTTCGTTGGCTTTAAAATATTGTCTATATATGCAATGTTGTCTCTTGTATAAACTTCATTGTCTTTTGTGGTTCATATACAGGTCCTGGCCCGAGGAGAGAAACATACAAGACAAACTGTGAGGAACCAATAAGGACATGCGACTGACGTGTCACTTCATGGAGGTAGCCCATCTGGTGGCGTAAAATGAGCATACGAAACCGAACTCAAAGAAGAAGAAGAAGATATATAGGTCCATAAAGTTTCTCTTCCAGTGTTGTTTCTATGGGCCAGTGAGATTTTCTCTGTATATCATATTCGGGGCAGCTCTGTAGTATGTGCTCTGCTGTCTGGGGTGCCTGTCCGCATGTACACATGGCTAAGTTGCCAATCTTCATTTTTGCGTACATGTGGCTGCGGAGTCGGTTGTGTCATATTCTAAGGCGCAACACAACAGTCTGTTCTTGTCTATTCATCTTATGGTAATCATCTGATGTTACCGTTGATGGCTTTCTGATTGATATGATCATCCTTATCGTCTGTTGGTATTTTTATTTTTTTTATTTTTGCGTTCGCCTTTGTTTCTTTATTCCCCAAGGCAGTGTGCGTTGCACTGTGGTTTTTATTTTGCACCTGTCGGCCCAGTGCATACGACTTCAGCACGCATTTTATGTAAGGGCCTGCTTCCTCCTGCATTTTCTAAGGGTTTGCTTCCCCGGGGTACAAGGCCGGTGCTGTGATGGGGATCGAACTCAGCACCTTCGGGTTGTCAGCCGTGCCACTTAACCACTAGGCCACGCCGTGCCCTCTTCTGTTGGTATAAAACTGGCACATCTGGTTGCTCGTCTGCAGCACTCTACTTTGCCAGTCGGTCTGCTCTCTCGTTTCCTGGTACTCCACAATTTTTCGAAATAATCTCCTGCAACGTTAATGCACTTATCCCAGCGATTAAGTAATTCTTGAAAAGCTGCAGCGTAGACATATTTGTCAGAATGTATGAACTAATCCAGGACAGCCTGTTTCACTTCGTCCTCAGTGCTGAAATGCTTACCTCCTATGAATTCTTTTACGGTCCCAAGTAGGTGGAAATCGCTTTTAACGAGGTCTGGACTGTAAGATGGATGGGACAATACATCACAGCCGAGTTGCTGCAGATGGTACATAGTGAGGTTAGCCGTATGAGGCAGAGCGTTATCTTGCAGGACCAGGACGCCCTTTGTGTTAAAAAGAGGTCGTTTTTATGCCGCAGACGGTTATGCATATCACTCAGAATGCATATGTACTGTTCACTGTTGATAGTGGCACTACGGGGTAGAAAATCAGCTTGAATGATGTCAAGTTTGTCTCAGAAAAATCTCACCATCACTGTGTGGGTTGACAGTAACCACTGCCCGGATCATCTCTCACGTATGTACAGCATTCTCTAAAACGTTTACACCTTTCAAATGTCTTGCTCCGCCTGAGTGTCTCATCACTGTATTGTGATTGCAATCTTCTGAAAATTCCCCCAGATTGCACGCGTTCTTTCACAAGAAACTTCAAAACAACACGCTGTTCCATGCATGCACTAACAGTCTTGGCCACCTTTCATGTATATGTCATGCAACTGGCCCATGTTCTTGTTGGCCACCTAGCAGTAATAGGACACACGTGCCCCTAACTAATGATAGTAGTTCTAGCACGCTATAACCCATTCAAGTACAACTAGAACAAGAAGTCCAGGTTTGATTTGAACGCCCCTCGAATATATATATATATTTATATATACGTCACAAAAGGCAAATGGTTTAAAACAGAGCACGATTAATGCTAAATATCGTCAGAGCGTGCAGTACAAGTATGGAAAATTCATTTTTGAAAAGAAAGTTTATATGGGGATAGGATACTAACGCCTAGTCAGACAAAATATACTGATCGAACATGTTAGCCATGGTCAGGTAAAATATACTGACCAAGACCCTCTCTTCACTTCCGCGCAGGCCTCCCTGGAAACGGGCTGTTTTCATAGCCTTTGCTAACGAGGTAAGGGATCGACGTGATCCCCATAGTACTGGCGACGCGCAGATGAATTCAAGCATACCACAACCACCTGGAGGATTCCGGTCCACCTTCATTGGTACGCTCGGGATGTGAAGAAAGCTGCAGCAACCCGCTATTTAAAGCCCTTTCAGTGCGTAAAAACAGTAATCGTACTTATTGTTAGCATTCAACAACAACATATATGGTGTGTGCATTATGTCTTTAAATCATTGTTTTATAACGTTTTTCTGTATTTGTACATAATGAAAAATATATACTATATATTTCAGTTATGCACAAGCCTCCAAGAGTCCCGGGCCTTTAGGCCTTAGCCAACTCAGCCAATATGGTAATCCATCCCTACTAGCTCCCCTTGGTACAAAGAATTGCAGCCCAAAATGGATTATGCTTGGAATAAATTAAACTCATAATCGAAACTATTTTAGTTGTACATGTAAACCTATTTAAAAACTCGTGCTGAAGTCGGATGCACTGGGACGCTAAGACACAAATCAATGAGGAGAAATAAACTAACGAAAGGAGAAAAACGAATTTCTTGAATGCATGTGGCGCCATCAGATCAGTGAAGGATTTAGACTTCATAGGACCCTAAGCAATATGAAGATTGGGGATCCTTTGTTAACAAATTACTCAAGAAGGTCACACAAAACCTTAAAACATTTATACCTTTTAATTATTTAATAGCAAGGCACATCTAAAGTTAAAAACACAAGTTATTTACGGAAAATAAAGGCACGCATGCCAAGAAACGTAAAACAACAAAATAGGTCGGCGGTTGTAAGAAGCAGTGTTCTGCAAAGGACATGCTACCTACATTACACACGCATACACACGAACGCACGGATCCACCCACCCACCCTCTCATCACCACACACACACACGCACGCACGCATCTACCCACTCACCTTCTCATCACCACAGACACACACACACGCACGCACGCATCCACCCACCCACCCTCTCACCACCACACACACGCACATACACACAAACGCACGCATCCACCCACCCACCATCTCATCACCACACACTCACACGCACGCACGCATTCACCCACCCACCCTCTCATCACCACACACTCACACGCATGCACGCATCCACCCACCCACCCTCTCATCACCACACATACACGTATACATATGTTGTTTGTCCATCGTTTCTGTAGAGGGCCACATTGGCATCTGTCAATCCTGGTTGGGTGGGTTCGCGGGTGGCTGTTCAAACCAATCCGAGCCCAGAAATGTCTGTCACGCTGATGGCAGAGAAACACTGTTTACACATATACACACATATGAATATATATACACACACACACACACGCACACACACACGAGTTACTTTAAATTACTTTTAAATTGTGACACGGCTCACAACCGGAAGGTGCTGAGTTCGATCCCCATCACAGCACCGGCCGTTACCCCGGGGAAGCAAACCCTTAGAAAATGCAGGAGGAAGCAGACCCTAACATAAAATGCATGCTAAAGTCGGATGCACTGGGACGACAGGCGCAAAATAAAAACACAGTGCAACGCACACTGCCTTGGGGAATAGATAAATAAGGCGAACGCAAAACAAAACAAAACTAATATGGCTTCATTCGTTCTGAATCTCCCGCCCTGAAAAGGGATTTGCAAGAAGTAGAATGTAGTCCAGAGAACGGAATGCGTTGTGTCGTAGTTTACAGCTTGAGTGAGATATGTGGACCTTTCGGTCCATCACATCCGACTTCAGCAGGCATAATTGAGTACTGGGCTGCCTTCCCTCTTCGATCCCTCCTACTTAGCCAGTCTGCTTTGTTCCAGCATATTATCCAGGATCACCTCGTGGAGATGTAGAAGGGTCTTGGCAGCTCTGGTTCGCTGGCCCTGGCGCTAGCAGTCAGCTATGGGTCGCTGACCGCTGCAGCTCATGCGCTGCTCAGCGTCTTGATCCCATATTAATATAACTAATAATGAAATTGTTTTAAAAAATCAGAGCAATTATATCAGATAGCCTTGTGTCTTGAAATTTAAGAGGATGTCCTTTTTGATTTCCTAAATGTAACATGAATTCTATCCCCAAATGAAATGATACACAATGTAATACTTTAAATGCACAAGATGCTAGCACAACAAACTAAGATATTTTTCAACAAGCGAAAAGGGAATGTATGAAGAATCCTTTGTTCCTAGTAGATAGGTGTTCAAGATACCATCGTGCTCAGTGTCGGATTTTATAATGTAAATCCGCAAATATGTTTCTGTGAGTTTCTTTTTAAATTGTTTCTTTATTCCAGTTAATATAAAAGACAGGTAAATAATTATTTTCAAACGTTTTAATCATTTACCTGACGTGAACTATAGTTCATTACCACCTTAAATTTGCTCAATTTAGTTTAAAACAAAAATTATTCGTAATTAAGATAATAATTGGTATATATATATATATGTCACTGCAGAAAGGTTCCAGGTTGGATGAAAAACACTTGCCTGCTGCCAACTGGCCATTACTTTTCAACATCTGCTTTCGACAAGGCAAATCCAAGACTAGTGTGGGGGTGCTCCAAGGCAATCCTGGTCCACAAAAAAGGGGACAGAGAAATTCTGGCGAAAACCGCCTAATCTGCTTGCTTTCAACTGTTTTTATACTGTTCACAAAAGTCATTACCCGCAGATTAGAAAGGCAACTTGACGAAAACCAACCGCAAGAACATGCAGGTTTCAGGAAGAGCTACTCAGTCAATGATCACTTTCACACAATCAACCAGTTGTTGGAGACAGCGTATAATGTCCGTATGCCCAAATGCATTGTGTTTATAGACTACGAAAAGGCCTTTGATAGCCTGAATATAAATGCAGTGGCAAATGTCTAGAGCGACCGGGGTATCGACGAAAAGTAAGCACACTTTATAGAGAATATGAACAAGGGCTGCTTAACTGTAATCACTCATTTCCACAAGTCACTTTCCATACCTATACACCATGGAGTACGACAAGGAGATACCATCTCCCCAAAACTGTTCACGGCTGCCCTTCGTGGGTCTCTAAACTTGCAGGATCGAGATGTCTGCACAGATGGTGAGATGCTCTCACGTCTACGTTTTGCAGACGGCTTTAAGATCTTCAGCCACAGTGTTACAGAACCCGAACAAATCCTAAACGCGCTGAATAAAGCAGCCAAGGTGATTGACCTGAAAATAAATATAAAGAAGATTGAATTTCTACTGAACACTTTCTGCCTTACGGGGGGAACTACCGACTGGAAAATAACAACAACAATCATAACATTGATAAGGAGGTCTCATACAGGAAAGCTCCGCTCAGCTTCAGCCGCATTAAAGAAATACCCAGCAGATGGTGGACGTCTAGTTCAGGTTCACACCTTAAATAGCATGGTTATCCCAACAATGGTATATGCGTGTTGTTTTTTTTTGCGTTCGCCTTATTTTCTCTAATCCCCAAGGCGGTGTGCGTTGCACTGTGTTTTTATTTTGCGCCTGTCGGCCCAGTGCATCCGACTTCAGCACGCATTTTATGTAAGGGTCTGCATTCTCCTGCATTTTCTAAGGGTTTGCTTCCCCGGGGTAACGGCCGGTGCTGTGATGGGGATCGAACCCAGCACCTTCGGGTCGTGAGCCGTGCCACTTTACCACTAGGCCAAGCCGTCCCGTTTGGAGTATATGCAGGGATCATGATGCTGAGCAGTGCATGCATGAGCTGCAACTTTCATCGACCCAAAGCTGTTTGCTAGGATAGGGCCAGCGACCCAGCGCTGCAAAGACTCTTCTCCGCCTCCGCTGTCATTCTGTATAACACGCTGCAACAGGGCAGACTGATTTGAAGGGGGAAAGCAAACCAGGTACTCAAAAATGTCATGCTGAAATCGGATGTGCCGGACCGAAAGATGCCAATATCAAAGTCAATCTGGAAACTACGAAACAACGCATTCTCCAGACTTCACCCTGCTACTTGCAAAGCCCTATTCAGAACTTGGTTGCTAGAGTTTGAGATCGAATGAAGAAGAAGAAGAAGAAGAAGAAGAAGAAGAAGAAGAAGAAGAAGAAGACGAAGAATGAGTCTACGCAAATCAAACACAGAAAACGGGATCAAGATGCTGAGCAGCGCATGAGCTGCAGTGGTCATCGATCGACCCATTGCTGACTGCTAGCGTCAGGGCCAGCAAACCAGAGCTGCCAAGACCCTTCTACACCTCCACGTGGTGATCCTGGATAACAGGCTGCAGCAGGGCAGACTGGCTAAGGAGAAGGGACCGAAGAGGGAATGCTAACCCGGTACTAAAAAAATGCTTGCTGAAGTCGGATGTGTTGGACCGAAAGGTGCAAATTTCGCAGTCAATCTGTAAACTAAGACACAACGCATTCCTTTCTCTGGACTACATTCTGCTACTTAAGCCCTTTCAGGGCTTGGTAGCGGGAGATTGAGAACGAACGAAGCCAAACCAAGCCAAACACAGAAAAGCTCCGTATTACCGAAAGTACAATGGAGCGAAGAGTCCTAAATATCTCTCTATGAAAACACATCCGATTTACCGACATCCGGGACGAAACATAGTTCCGGGATGTCATTGACTCTGTGTACAGATGGACCGAACGGCCGCAGGACTGATGATAGATGGAAGACGAGGGTGTATTTTCCGACTGCGAATCTATAACTGCAGACTCAGTGGCCATCTTGTCAGCAAATACAAAAATTGGATACACATACATGTGCCCATGTGTGGACAACAGACAAACCCGTAGAACATGTTCTCCAAGTCTGTCGACTCCACGAGAAGAGCATAACGACAACATGGTCCTCTCCAGCCCAGTTTAAGAGATAAGATGTACGATTACAAAAAAAAAACAACCTGAAACAGACTGCCAAGTTTATGCGGGAAATAGATGTGATTATTTGAGAGCAAACAATAAAGACGAAGACAAGAAGACTGTCACTGTTTACTCGTCAAGACGGCCTTCCCGGGGCCCAAATACTGAAGCTGTCGTGAATGCCTTTTGTTTGTCCCGCTAAGCTGACTTGGCACGAATATTACTTCTCTGCACTTTCTTCACTCTGAAATATTTCGAGTTGATTGACCGAGTTTTGGTCTGACTCTTGTTTTTGAATGGCCACGATTTGTAGGTTTACTCTTGTATGCGTCCTGAAGTGTATAGCTTTTCTAACTGAACTTAACGTCTTTATACTGGTTTAGAAGACTCTGCAGAGTCTGTATACAACCAGTCTCATTTACATTACCTTGCTCTAAAAGCTATGGGCATCCAATCTTTTCTTAAATGCATTAATTGTCCCTGCCTTCACTACTTCCTATGGCAATGCATTCCGAGCATTCCCCTCTCTTTGACTAAAAATAATATTTCCTGATATCTAATCTGGACCTCTCTTTAATTAATTTGTAGCTATGCTCTCTTGTTTTTGTGGGTGGCTGTATTAAAAAAACAACTTGTTATAGTTTAATTTATCAGTTCCTTTGATTATCTTATAAACATGTATTAAGTCACTTCGAATTCTTCTCTTTTTAACTTCCCGAGAGTGCTGATGAAGGTGGCCCGGGATCCTCCACGCTGCCGTGCTATGCTTGACTTCATATACAGGGACCATATATTTTTAGTCAGACTGCCTTGAAAATAGTCTGTTTCCGGGGAACTCTACATGGAGGTGATGTGTGGTCTTGGTCAATATATTACGTCTGACCCTGACACGACGTCCTGGTTAGTATGATGTGCTTGGTCGGACTAGTGTCTCAGTTCCCCTATCTTACAATTAGTCTTATCGCTAGATCTGTTTAAAACTTTTACAAAATAATGTCAGCACGACTTTACTTTAGAAACAGAATCTCATATATATTTTGTTTCGTCATTCGTTCTTAAACTTCTACTGCCAAGCCTGAAAAATGGCTTTGCAAGCAGCCGGAGGTAGCTCTGAGAACGTAATGCGTTGTGTCGCAGTTTACAGTTTGACTGCGATATTAGCACCTTCTGGTCCGACACATCCAATTTCAGGATGGCATTTTTAGGTACTGAGTTATCCTTCCCTTTTCAGGAGACGGCGTGGCCTAGTGGTTAAGTGGCACGGCTCACAACCGGAAGGTGCTGGGTTCGATCCCCATCACAGCACCGGCCGTTACCCCGGGGAAGCAAACCCTTAGAAAATGCAGGAGGAAGCAGACCCTTAAATAAAATGTATGCTGAAGTTGGATGCACTGGGCCGAAAGGCGCAAAATAAAAACCACAGTGCAACGCACACCGTCTTGGGGATAAGAGAAAAAAGGCGAACGCAAAAAAAGAAACCAAAAAAATCCTTCCTGTTCGACCCCTTCTCCTTAGCCAGTCTGCCCTGTTGTAGCATGTTATCCAGGATCACCACGTGGAGTTTCCAGTTCTAGGTTGCTGTCCATGACGCTAGCAGTCAGCTTTGGGTCGCTGACCGCTTCTGCGCTGCTCAGCATATTAATCCCCAAATCCCATGTGTGATACTGGAACAAATAATTAATCTCACTAAAGATAAGAAGTAGAAAGATTCCTCTTCTTAACCGTTTTCTCACAGAGCTTATGGCCACATCTATAGTTCTGAAGTGGTGATTCCTGTAACAATGTGTGTTATTTGATGACGTTGCTAAAACGTAAAGTAAAGTAACTCATAGCATTACTGCCGTAGGAATGTGAGGTGTTTAGCGATCTCACATTTCAACGGCTTGGCACATTAACTTCCTGAACTGAACCGGTACTATTTAAGGCTGGGTCGACCCGGGAGAACGTTGCGGTATGAAAAAACATTTCCGCCTTAACCCATGACCACAACGATGCGAAGCCAGATCGTAAACCACTGTACTACGTTTTGCAGGCGGATTTGTGATCTACAGTTACAGTATTACACAATCCGAACAAAGCCAAAACGCGATGAATAAAGCAGCCAAGGTGATTGGCCTGAAAATAAATATAAAGAAGTTTATTTTCTGCCTTACCGGAAAACTGCGCCCATTTTAGATTACTATCCACGAGCATTTCTCTCTTTAGTCGCTTTTTACAACATGTATAGCGGGACGAAGAGAAACACAGTGATCAGAACCCTCGTCACGTCCGAGACAAGCTCTTTGAAAACAGCTGTCACGTCAGTCTGGCTAACGAAGTTGTTGTTGTTGTTGTTGTTGAATGCCCACTATGAGAAGGGTTACTCTATTTGTGCGCCCTGAAAGGGCGTTAGGCGGCGGTTGTCGCAACTTTCCTCACATCTCGAGGGACCTAATGAAGGTGGATCAAGGTCCTCCAGGCAATTGTGATATGCTTGGCTTCATCTGTATGTCGTTCACTACTACGGGGATCACGTCGATCCCTCATCTTGTTTCCCCCAGGCTGTCAGGAAAACAGCCAGTTTCCAGGAAGGGCTGCGAGGAAGCCGAGGTAACGGTCTGGGCCAGTATATTTTGCCTGACCCTGACTAACATGTCTAATCAGTATGTTGTGCCTGACCAGACCTTAGTCGTCCTTCTCGACCAACGAGGTGGGAATCGACACTGTAATACTCATAGGGTGGCCTTACTGAGAAACCTCGCATTGTCAGAAATACCCCGGTCCACATTCTCGACTATGTTTAGGGGTGTAAGAAGAGACTTTGCAATCCACCAGCAAAGAAAAGTATTCAAGATATGAATAATGAACTCAGCACAGTGGTTGCCACAACGACAACAACAACACCCACAGAGTTGCGGTTGGCATATTCTTCCTTTCACTAGGTGCAGGAAAAAGAAAGAAGGAAGATTGCGTACTGCTCATCACTGCAAGCGGCCATACATCCCACGAACGCAAGGTTAATGAAACGTTATAAAATATATGGTGGGAGAACTGAGATGCTAGTCTGGCCAGGCATAACATACCTGATCAGCACGTCACGTCAGGGTCAGGCACACAATAATCTTCCATCTCTCTTCCAAGTAGCGTTCCCTGGAAAGAGGCTGTTTTCAAGGCAGTATGACTGATAAGATGTTGATTAACGTGACCCCCGTAGTAGTGAACGTCCTGCTGATGAAGCCAAACATAGCACAAGCGCCTGAAGGACCGCGGTCCGCCTTCATCAGCACTCTCGGGAAGCTACTATAACCCGCTATTTAACGCCGTTTTCAGGACGCACAAAAGAGTAAACATACTCATTGTGAGAATTAAGCAACAACAATTCATAGTTTGTTCACGTTCGTTGGTAGAGCTGACGAGTTTTTCGCCTCGAGGAATACAAGGGAGAGTGGGGAGGGGCGGGGAGGGGGCGGGAGGCGGCGAGAGAGATGTGGTGGAGGGTTGGAATGCAGACGCTCATATCTCCTACTAATCGTCTGGCTCAGTTGCATCTCTCTAACATCGATTTAGCTCGTACAATAACCATTTCGTGTCGATTTACTTCCGCTTGTCTCATGTTCGTTGCATACGAAGCACGTGACGGCCACTGGCAGTCTGTCACTTGCAGGAAGTTTGTATCAAGGCATTTACATCCGGTCTTGCAGCGGGTTTTTCTCTGTAGCAATTTGAGTTACTTGATAATATAGTTCCTAAGTCCATGCACAATCTTATTTTGACGACATGTTTGTGTAGCTGCAGTGAATCTATTAGTTGCTCTCCTGGATTCACATAGCTGTGCAATGCTTGCGTGGCGCAAAAGTGACACTTTTAGTTGTTTGATATTCGAATACACTCGTGCTGAGTTGAGTTAAATCTTTGCAACATTTGTTTAATAGGGGGATTACAATGGCTCTTCTTACGCCCCTAGGCGCAAAATTCTTAAGGGTGCAAATTTTCAAAGGGAAAAAAATAGTTATAATAAATAAAAATAGCGCGCCCTCCTCACTCACACATAAAATCCCCCAATGTTCGAACATTCTACACATTTTTTTTCAAAAGGATGGGGCAAATAAACATTGCCACGTAACATTTTACAGCATTTTTCTTGCTAATTACAGCGTGACTGACCTTATGTAATCATTATCGATGAATTACATAATGACTGTTTCAATTGCCAGTTGGGAAAAAAAGTTTCTCAATACTTGAATGAATCAAAACGTATCATAGATCTACACTGAGCCAAGAAAGAATGAGTAGCCAAGCAATACTGTCAATTGAGAAAGATCCCGAGCATGCTGATGAAGGTGGACCGCGGTCCTCCAGGGGGCTGTGCTATGCTGGCTTCATCTACGTGGAGCTCACTACTACGGGGATCACATCGATCAATTTCTCGTTAGCCAGGCTGCCTTGAAAACATTGTTTCCAGGGAACGCTACATGGAAGAGAGATTGTAGTCTTGGTCAGTGTATTGACCGTGACGCAACGTTCTGGTCAGTATTTTGTGCCTGACTATTTAAATGTTTTTTTTTCAAAATTGTATGTGTTTGCCTCACTAGCTTCTACTGGCGGAGGCGCGCCTATTCCACCCTATACCGTAGTCAACTGGGCGATATTAAGACGCGTAAACCAGTTCTTGGATGTATGTGTGCGTCTGTTTGTACCTATGCTAGGTTCGTGCGCTCTCAGAAGACCGCCCAACCAAAGTGCAATGGAAGGGACTCACCCTGAGAGCGCGTGTGAAAGTTGTGCAAGGGTGTGGCTGTAGGACAGAGTCAAATGAAACAGCGTGAAGTAAGAGAGCCCTCCTTCCACCATAATTTAGACATAAAAAGGCTTAACACTAGATTGATGGAAGGGACTCTGAGAGCGTTTAACGGTCCACGGATTAGAGGGCGCATTACTTGTCGTGCCCTTGACGCTTGTAACTCACGCTACGCGACTGCATAGCCGAACTTGATAGGGTAAACAGATCTCTTGGCTGTATTGCAATGGGAGATTCATCAGTAAACTCACCACTATTGGGATACCAGTGTCAATCCCCATGGCGTTGATAAGATTGTTATGTTTATATCCTGTTTCCAAGAACACGAACGCGAACGTCAGATGTGATATGAATCATTATATATATTCTTCTTCTTTTTTTTCTTCTTCTTCTTCTTCTTCTTTTCCTTCTTCTTCGTCGGTGTTCATACTAAGAAAAAGCGTATATCGTACTTTACAGCGTGGCTGCGATATCTGCTCCTATCGACCCGACACATCCGATTTCAGCATGGCATCTTTGAGACTTCGTTTCCCTTCCCTATCTGATGCCCAAATCTAAGTCAGGTTACATGGTTGCAGGTTGTTATCAGGGCGGCCACTTGGAGGCGCAATAAAGTCTTAGTCCGTTTTGGATCACTGACCCTGATGCAAACAGTCGGCTACAAGTCGCCGTCTGCTGTCAGCTCATTCACTGCTGCACCTTCGACCCCAATCAATATGTTTCACCCAGGCCATGTTTCATCTCACTAGCATATTGCTCTTTGTTCCCGCCATTTTAGTTGTGTGAGCATTTAGGAAACAAAAAGTAAACAGACTTGAATGATCATAATTATCACATACAAATAGAAGGACCACAAATTTAGCAAAAAAGACATAATGAGAAGCGGGGGATTTTGCGGCTTGGATACCTGCCACTTGTCCAAGGAGGCATGGATTAAAACCTCGCTGTGACATAGCTTTTATTATATAAAGCACCTAGCTTGCAACTGCACGTCGCAAAACATATGTTGCAGCCTGGTCCAAACTATCCTACACATTCCTACGGGAAGAGGATTCTACCGTCTTGTCAGGCATAACATAATGATCAATTTACGTTAGTCAATGTGTCAGTTTTTATCATACTGACTATTACCCCATCTCCCTTCCATGCAGTTCTCATCTTTCTAGTGAGGTGGGGGTATTAGTGACCGTCTTAGTAGTGAGTGACAGGTAGACGAAGAGATGAAACCAAGCATTGCACTACATCCTGAAAAACCCCGGTCTACCTTCATTAGCATGCTCGGGTTGTGAGGAAACTGCAGCAACTCGTCATCTAATGCCCTTTCTGGGCGCACAAAACAGTAAACTTACTCATCATGTGCATTCATCAATAGCCACACTTACCTACATATTACCGGAACGTTTGTTCCAAAGGATGAGGTCGGTCGGAATAATGCATACTGCAAACCTCATATTTGTATGGGCTTTCATCTGTGGGGGTTGCCGTGCGTGGTTGTAGACCAGTGGCCTGAGTCAGTGCACCACGTTTATCGTATTAGTTGGCTCAACACATTTGGAGAGGAAACGTGCAAATATGTCCGACGGCTTTACAATCTGTTTCGTGTAATTGTACTTTAATGTAAAGTTGTATTTTCCATCACATGCATTCCCGGATGAATTGAGAAGCATTACAGACTCACTGGGCTGGCCTGTGGTCAGATGAAAAGACAAACTCATGAGCACGGCAACAGCTCGGTGGTACCCGCGCCACGAAAACCCCTACGCGGTGGCAAGATTTGCTAGATCTGCACAATAACATTCGTGATCCTGTAACGAACAAGTTAGCTATCCACTGGTTAGCACGTGCCCAAGACAGAACCGACTGGAGCCCGATTGACCCGGACAAGACTAAAGAACGCACTAGTGATTGAGCCCACATGTAAAGCAAAAAAGTGCACCTGCCGGCTACCACCAACTCATACCAGAAATGGGATCTGAACAAAGACAACTTCCGCTGTAGAAGTATAGATAGGCTAAGACTAAGACTAAAGACCCGAGCAGAGCTTGAGGTGAACTAGCTGATAAATAATAACGCCCAGTAAAGTGGTACCGGGCGGTTCGATGCTACGCTGTGAGATACCAGGTTGCGGCTTCTCTACTAGTCAGAGATCAGGTTGTTGCCGAGCGGATTAGCCGGCGCGCAGTACAACAGTCTCTATATTACAAGCATGGAAATATAACCAGTCACCTCAGTTCTGAGATGGCTATCTGAGACCTCTTTTAACCAGGGTAGTAATCGTGTCAGGCACCCAATCATTATTTCGAAAGGTAAGTAAGGACTGGCTAAGGCGTGAGTGGATAGCAGCTGTGGAGGGTCCATAGGCTGGTGGGGATATACTGTCCTGCACATGCTGGGGTTCAGGTCAACGAAAAAGCTGACATCTTGGAATTACACGGGCCTATTATGCACATACTAGATATCTGAAGGAGTCACATTTTGAAACCCACCAATGACCGGCCGTTTGGTGATGATACCGCAAAGATGACTCCGCAATTGCAGAACTTTGAAATTAAACGTGCGTCGAGCCAAGTGAGACACATACGAGGACGGAGTTGTTGTTTCGAATGTCCACAATGAGTAAGTTACTCTTATGTGGGCACTGAAAAGGGCGTTAAGTGACGGGTTGCAGTAGCTTTCCTCACACCTCGAACGTACTGATGAAGGTGGACCGGGGTCCTCCAGGCGGTTGTGCTATGCTTGGCTTCATCTGCGTGTCGCTTACTACTACGGAGATCAAGTCGAACCTCACCTTGTTAGCCAGACTGTTGTCCTCGATAACAGCCCCAGGACGACCAACGTGGAGGTCAATTGAGGGTCTTGGCCAGTATATTTCTCCTGACCCTGGCTAACATTCTCTGATCAGTGTGTTTTGCCTGACCAGACGTTAGCCTCATCGTCCCTAGAGGACGGAGTAGAGATGTGTAAAATCAACAAGAGGCAGGAGCCATAAGTGTCTACGACTTTCGTCATTGGCCGAGAGAGATTGAGCACTCATGGGTAAGTCTGGAGAGCAGTGAAGTCAATTTTAAACGAACAGAACAGGATATATCAGCCTCACATATTGTGTTACCAGTCCCTTTCCTCTATATGCCAGTCCACCAATATCTATCTATCCGCTCAGGACAAATACGATTGCCAACTCTCCTTCAGCAAGTTCAATCTTGATCTGGCCTTTCTACCTCTTTCCAGTTGAGATACAGGAAACGTAGTTCATTTTCATGTGTACTTAAAAGGGAAGTCAACAATATGGCGTCCTTGCGGCACTCAATACATTCCGTCTCACTTCTCATTTTCGGAGGCTCTTCCCTTCTCAAACCCATGTGTTTGGTTGTCATTGTTTTTGTAGCCAGCTTTGCTTTTATTGGTTTAGGTGGTTGACCTTGCTCAAACCTAAAATACTCTAGGTGGTTGGCCCATATTCAACCTATATAACTCTAGGTGGTTGGCCCTGATCCAACCTATAATACTCTAGGTGGTTGGCCCTGATCCAACCTTTAATACTCTAGGTGGTTGGCCCTGATCCAACCTTTAATACTCTAGGGGGTTGGTCTTGATCTGACCTATAATATTCTAGGGGCTTGGCCTTGATCCAACCTATAATACTCTAGGTAGTTGGCCCTGATCCAACCTTTAATACTCTAGGGGGTTGGCCCTGATCCAACCTATACTAATCTAGGGGGTTGGCCCTGATCGAGCCTATAATACTCTAGGTATTTGGCCTTGCTCCAGTTAATAATACTCTAGGTGGTTGTCCCTGATCCAGCCTATACTACTCTAGGGGGTTGGCCGTGATCCAACCTTTAATACTCTAGGTGGTTGGTCTTGATCTGACCTATAATACTATAGGGGGTTGGCCTTGATCCAACCTTTAATAATCTAGGTGGTTGGCCCTGATCTGACATATAATACTCTAGGGGGTTGGCCCTAATCCAACCTTTAATAATCTAGGTGGTTGGCCTTGATCTGACCTATAATACTCTAGGTGGTTGGCCCTGATCCAACCTTTAATAATCTAGGTGGCTAGCCCTGATATGACCTATAATACTCTAGGTGAGTTGTTAATTTTTAGTCTGATCTCTCCTCCGTGACTTGCCCAGTTTTGTGGCCCTTCTGGGAACTTTCACCTTCCCTAGCATATCTCTTGCGATCGTTGAGACACGCAAGCCCTTCACCCCCTCAATGTAACGAACACGGGGGTGAAAGGGGGGGGGGGTGGTGGCCGTCCCTTCCCTCACATTCCTTAATTATAAGTCAAGTATTCGATCCCACCTGGGTACACTACAGTGTGAAGTGACCAGATTGCGAACCGATCTATCTATAATTGAAGGCGAGAGAGAGAGAGAGAGAGAGAGAGAGAGAGAGAGCGGGAGAGAGGGAGAGAGAGAGAGTATCGCCTTTGAGTAAACAATGTAAAGGTCCCAATACAACGTTTTATAAACAATATATATTTATATCAAGATAAAGTAATCATTGTGAGTAGGGGAAGAACAGGTGAGCGGCGGACGGAGGCATACTACGAGAAGAGATGAGTGCACTGCCAAAACAGATAATGTTGCAGAAGAAAGGGACAGAGAGAACGACAAAGGGAAACAAATATAGGATGGTCGAGCTTCGGTCAATGGTATTTTTTAAAATGCGCTAATAGTCTCCACTGCAGGCATTGCTGTCGGGGAGGAAGTGTTAGAAACTTAGTTGAAAGACGTATAATATTTCGTGTATGAAGAGAGGGTAATAGTCTCATTGTCTTGCTTTATTGTAAGTCAGGGACCAATTTGCAGCTGAATAAACTGGTAAGTGTTGCTACCGGAACCAAACCTGCTACCTTTGCCATGAAATCCAAACGCTCTAGCTGCAAGAAAATACTGATGTCAGTTTTACAAACAAAGGAAATATTAGTCCGGTAGCAGACACTGCAGTCGGGGATGAAGTGATAGAGACTTGTTGCTGTTGTTGCCAATGCCACTGGTACTTGAGCTAGGTACTCTACACGACTTTCTTTGGTGGCAGGTCACAGTGTTACTCTTCACATCCCGAGGCGTACTTTACAAGGTGGACCAGGATCACCCTGTCTGTAGTGCAATGCGAGGCTTCTCAGTAAGCTCACCATATTTAGGATCGTTATACACTTCGTTGTGCGATGTCTCATTTTGTATGTGATGAGGGGCGATAGTCCCCTTCCTCGCTGTAGTGCCTTTCCTAACTGTAAGGTAAGGATACATTTGATGCTGAGTAGACTAAAACGTGTTGCTACTGGGGACAGTACCCATGATCTTTTACTTGAGATACAATTTCTCTAACCACAGGAAGTTGCTGAGATCCACGATCACCTACGCGTGTCTGTGTGGCACATGATGATGATAAACAGCACCTGTCAAGGGACAAAAGGAAATGCGGTACATCACGCATCCGCAGGTACTTGTTAAATTGGCCCGTTGCCAGGTCTCCGCCGCCGCGGCCGCACATTCTGTTCTTTGCAAGGTCAAGGCAGTCGAGCCAGCTACGAGTGGAAAAGTTTTCCCAGAACCACCCAGAGCTAGTCCGAACCAGACCAGGCCGGTTAGGACCAACTTGACAGCCTCAAGTATTCACTAAGATCAATCAGGTTTTTATTACCGGCTGACGGGCGACGCGACGGGCTGAGCTCAACCTGTGCAGGAAATGTCTGGTGTCTGCTGCGTTCTGGCGGGATCATAGACCATAATAGAGGAGCTGGTGCATTAGTGCTTTATGAAATTCCACCATGTTCTGATTCATTGAACTTAACAGGTATCGACAGTTGACAGAAAGTTTGCACATAAATCGTGATAATAACCATTCCGGAAGCAGTATTTGTCTCACCTCAATGCCCGGACTCAGATCGAAAGTAGGACGAAAAACGGAGAAGGAACTTAATTCGCGTGTACTTGCTCGGTCTGCTACCGTCCATGCTGGTGTTTAACTAGAAATTTAAGTGTAAGGAGGTTGAATATATAATAATTACAATGTGGGATCTCAAAACCATAATTAATCAGTGTGTGAAATGTGAGTCGAAATTTACTTCACCAGAGAAGCCGTTAAAGCTGTTGCCATGCTTACATTCCATGTGTCTAGATTGTTTGTATGGTCGAACACCGGTCCGACGTCCGGCATCAAACACGAACAATGAGTGTGATAAGAACAAAAACGATACGGCGGTTTCTCACAAAGACGGATGTGAGCCTGGCAACGAATTGCACCAAGAGGGCGAAGAAAATATATCAGGAAATGCAGTTGAGGAGAGCAAGGATAAAGAAAATATTGTGAGCACAAACGATAATAAGCCGGTTAGTAGTGATATTGGCGATTTCGAGAGTCCGACTAAAGAACAAAGTGAGAAAGTTAAAGGTTCAACAGAAGTTATTAAGCCATCTTCTGTGGATAATGAAGACGATACATCTACACTGGCCACTAGTGGAGATACACACGATCACGATGCAATGAACAAGTGTGTTGTAGATGAAAATGAGAAGGAACAAGTTGAAGTGAAACCAGTAACTGGTAAGTCTACAATTCTATATGGCAGTATATGGTAATATATATTTGTCGGTTATTATCAGATTCTGTAAATAAATGGTAAATATAACAAGTTGTTGATTGTTGAGTACAAAGTAACAAAGTCGAAAACTATCATGTTGTGATTAACAAGTATTATATATTTAGGAGTGTAGTACTAGTAGTAAGAATTATATTTAGTAATAGTAGTGTGTGTCTGTGTGTAGTAGTAGTAGTAGTGTTTTACCTGAACAGTTAAGTACAGTAAATTGAGTAGACAGTCAGTAGTCTACTCTACTCATAGTGTGTTACTCTCTAGTTAGTGATCAATGTGTCTCGTTTAATTATTATTAACAACAGTTGGTTATATGGAATCAAACATTTTGTCTCTTGTTATATAATTCTCTTTGTGATGGCCTACCTACAGTTGATGATGCCACCCATCCTCCTGCATTTTTTTCTTCACATTTGCAAAGCTTTTTTTAGACTTATCTTTACACTTATCTAATGTAATTTTCATTCTCTTGCATATCAAACCATATTACATATTATTATTATTTTTAATGTATATGATTTTTAGTAAACTATGGTTTCTTGTCTTCTAATTCTAATTATCATTGGTTTTTATTTGTAGACCTATTCAATCATTATTCCATATTTTATTGCAGTACTCAAGAGTACTGCAAGTCTTCGTTTTAAGTTTTCATGAAATGATTGTGTTGCACATTTAGTCTAACCATTTTATGCCAGCATTTTGATTTGCTTGATCAAAACTCTGTATAATGTTAATACAGGGGCATCAATCAAAGACATACTTATTACTACTCTACCTGACATTAGAAAATATGTATTTTATTTTTGACTTTAAATAAATCATAGGTCTACCTTTTTTGAAAAGTAAATTATTGCCTGTTTTGCCTTGTAAATTAGTTTACAGGTGGTTTCCTATTTGAAGCTTTGTGCATAAGCATATTCTATCAATCAAATTCAAAACTTTCATTTTCCTGTGGATCATCTGCATAGGTCTTAAATAAATACATACCAACTCACCAAAGTCAAGCAAGCACATGTCTTAGTGTTTATATTTGTTGTAGCTTTAACTTTGTTTCTACAAGCAATAGTTTGTGCTCCATGGGCAAATCCACTTTTTGTCATTAATTGTTTTTCATGTTAGTTCCCAGTATCCACCAGTCATCGATTACCGTTATGCCAGTCAAGGACTGGAATAAAAGTGAATATTACAGGTGGTGACTGAAAAAGGGGACTAAAATGCAGTTTTACACAACAGTACACACTCTACAAATTATGCACTGCATTTGTAAAACCGACATTTAACTCATTCATTTTATTTCAGACCATGTTTTTCAAATGATTTTCAGTACCATCAATTAAAGTAAGACTTTGACTTGTTTTGTCCCAGTGCTGTATCTTAACCATGTTCTACATATATCTCATGATTTTTTTTTGTGACACTAATGACCAAGACCGTTCTTATGTTCTGTGCGTTTTTTCCTTTTAACATTCTTTGCTGGTAAACCTAAATATTTGCAGATACATCTGTTTTGTTTGCAATAGATTCTCTTGTTAGTATATCTGTAGCATTGCACTATATAGTAAATGTGTGAATCACACAAACATATTTTTGTGCAGTCCCACACTGTGGGACTGCACAAAAATATGTTTGTGTGATTATTTTAAAAGTTAATGAAATATAGTCTTTCAGATTCATCCTGTTATAGGTGGTAAAGATTAATTTAGGAGCTGCTGTGTTGGTTTTAAAAAAATGTTCTATATATTTTAATGTGTTTTCCTGTTTGTTTACTGTTGTCACAATGAGTACTCTGACATTATTGAAGATTGGTCACGCTTTGATCAACCGGAATTTAATTCTATCCATATATCCAAACGTGCGTTCTTGCAGTCACTTATTCACGTAGTTCACAAATGTTCTGATAACTTCATTATCTACATTATAAGAGACACTAAGCCAGCCATGGAAGCTGTTGACTTGTCATTGATTCCTTGCGTAGAACACATCCTACGCAACACTTTCCATTCAATTCAGTGTCGTTTCTCTACTCGTTCTCCTTATCTCCTCTCTTCTTTGCACACACACCACCCACCATCCCACACAGTATCACAGTTTTTGATTGTATATTTATATTTCCTCTTGTCCCGTGCATTCCATTTACTTAATGCAGCTATTTTAAATTGTAAATCTACTTCCACAGAATGTCCTGTGTGCAGGGATCCTATAGATCAGCCTGGCGCAGCCCTCATGGATAACATGTTTGCAGCTTTAGATCCAGACCAGCCTACATCGCCCAAACCAGACACAGCCCATGCATGCACAGCATGTGAAGAAGAGCAGGAAGCAAGCTCATACTGCTTGCAGTGTGAAGAATGGCTTTGTGATAGTTGCGTGGATGCTCACAAGCGTGTTCGCATAACTAAGGACCATACCATTTCTTCAAAAGATGAGGTAAGCCAGTGTTCAGTGGCATGATTTTGTTTCTTAGAGCACATGCATGAAAAAAATGTTGTATTAGCACATCATCATTATTATCTGGTTGGTCGGCCCTAAGACTGGTTGTAATTTTGTCTGAACATGTCTCTCTATTGAACCTAATCCTGTGTAGATCTCTTCATTTTGGCATAGGTTTGTACTTTAATATGCCTGAGATATAAAGGTGAGTCGTGGTCACCTTTTTTCACGGATCTTGCCCTCTATTATTTTCTGTAGAAGACTTTCATGTCTCAGACAACTCAATCTTCGTTTCTGCATCATTTACAATATTTGTCTTTGTGCGCATATCTCAATGATGACATTGTTGTTGGATCTTCTTTCTGTCCAAGTCGTTCCATTCTCTGATAGCACCACTTTTCAAACACATTTCAAAGCTTTTTTCATCCATCTTTGCTAGAGTCCATGTTTCAGTCACATACAGTGCAATTGGTCAAGCACGAGTTGCAAATACAATGTTAGGTATGATAAAAAAAAATATTAAACATAAGAGTAAGGAAGTGATTGTCAAACTGTATAAAGCATTGGTTAGACCTAGATTGGAGTATTGTATACAGGTGTGTAGTCCTTATCATAGAGGAGATATAAACATACTGGAAAGGATACAAAGAAGAGCAACAAAACTGATAGTGGGATTCCAGAATTACAGGTATGATCGAAGACTCAGAAAAACTGGCCTTCAGTGTCTTGAAAAGAATTCAAGGTGACTTAATACATGTTTATAAGATAATCACAGAAAAGGTTAAATTAGACTAACACATTTTTCAAAATACAACCACCAAGAACAAGAGGGCACAGCTACAAATTAACTAAAGAAAGGTCCAGATTAGATATTAGGAAATATCTTTTTAGTCAGAGAGTGGTGAATGCTTGGAATGCACTGCCCCATGAGGTAGTGGAGGCAGGGATAATAATTGCCTTTAAGAATAGATTGGATGCGCATAGCAGGGTAATGACAATGTAACTGGTTGTATACAGTCTCTGCAGAGTCTTCTAAACCAGTATAAAGATAAGTTTAAGATTATTCTTTTCCTCAGTTCTATCCCAAGATTTTTTAAGTTTAGCAATTTCTGTTTTTCTCTAAAGGGTTTTTTTTTTTGTCAATGCAATCCCTGTCCAAATTTCCGTCTCATTGTGGGCATCGTATCTTAACTTAACTTAACGTCTTTATACTGGTTTAGAAGACCCTGCAGAGTCTGTATACAACCAGTTACATTTACATCACCTTGCTCTAAAAGCTATGCGCATCCAGTTTATTCTTAAATGCATTAACTGTCCCTGCCTCCACTACCTCCCCTGGCAATGCATTCCAAGCAGACACCACTCACTGACTAAAAAAATATTTCCTAATATCTAACCTGGACCTCTCTTTAGTCAGCTTGTAGCTATGCCCTCGTGTTATTGTAGGTGGCTGTATTTTAAAAAACTTGTTATAGTCTAATTTATCGATTCCTCTGATCATCTTATAAACCTGTATTAAGTCACCACGAATTCTTCTCCCTTCGAGACACTGTAGGCCGGTTTTTCTGAGTCGTTCCTCATAACTGTAATTCTGGAATCCCACTATCATCTTTGTCGCTCTTTTTTGTATTCTTTCTAGCATGTTTATGTCCCCTCTATGATAAGGACTCCACACCTGTACACATTACTCCAATCTAGGTCTAACTAAAGCTTTATACAGTTTGACGATCACTTCCTTACTCCTATGTTTAATATTTCTTTTTATCATTCCTAACATTGCATTTGCCTTTTTCACTGCTACCTTAACTTGCTCACTCACCTTTCCTGTATGATCTATTATAACCCCTAGGTCCCTTTCCTTATCTATCTTTCTAATATTGTTTTCTCCCATTCTGTAATTATGTTATATATTGGATCTACCCATGTGGATGACTGTACATTCATCTACATTAAACTCCATTTGCCAGCTTACAGACCATTCTCGAATTTTATCTAAATCCGACATCAATATATCCACTTCCGCTTTAGATGAGACACTACTGCATAGTTTTGTGTCATCAGCAAATTTTGCAATCATGGATCTCATATCAATGTCCAAATCATTTATATATATCAAGAACAAAATTGGTCCCCTGTGGCACACCACTTTTCACTTCACTCCACTCAGAGTACTCTTTATTTATGCCCACCCTCTGCCTTCTTCCCGTTAACCAATTTTCAATCCATTTGGCAACTTCCCCACCTATTCCATGTGATTTTAACTTTCGAAATAATCTTTGATGAGGTGCTCAATCAAAGGCCTTTGCAAAGTCTAGATAAATAACATCCACTGGCTCCCCTTTATCTATGATTTTAGTAACCTCCTCCATGAATTCTAATAGATTTGTTAAGCATGATCTCCCTCTAGTAAACCCATGCTGACTATTTCTAATTATATTAAATTTGTCTAAATGCATTACAATGTTTTCTTTGATTATTGACTCTAACAATTTACAGACTAAGCTCGTTAAACTCACCGGTCTATAATTTTCCGGATCTGATTTTTTGCCTTTTTTGAATAAGGGGATCACTCCTGCATCTTTCCAATCCCGTGGAACAATCCCTTTTGTAAGTGATTGAGAACATAATATAGCCAATGGTTTTGCTAGTTGGTCTCTAATTTCATACAGCAATTTTGGGTGAATACCATCTTGACCTGGACATTTATTCACCTTCAACCCCTCCAATTTTTTAAAAACCATTTCCTCTGTAATACAGATTGATCTTAATCCCGCTGTATCCATGTCTCTTTGAAAAATATCTATAGGCTCTGGGATCTCGGAGCAGTCCTCCTTTGTGAAGACTGTTCCAAAGTACTGATTGAGCAGATTAGCAGCCTCCCTATTCTCACTTATTATTTTCCCTGTACTGTCTATGAGAGGGCCTACTTTGTCTTTCGTTCTTTGTTTATTTCTAACATAAGAAAAGAAGCTTTTACTGTCAGTCTTGATCCTCTGAGCAAGTTTTTTTTTCAAAGTCTATTTTTACTGTTTTATTCGCTTTCTGAGATATGTTCTGCTTGTCCAAATATTTTACATATGTTTCTTTTGATTTACCTGCCTCTATATATTTTTTCCATGTTTTATTTTTTGCTCTTCTACATTTCACTACAAATCTAGTTATCCACTTTTTACGCTTGGGGTTTACCTCCCTACGTGGAACACATTCCTCTTTTAGCGTTTCTAGAACTGTTTTAAAACTTTCCCACTCCTGTTCAACATCTGTTCCTACAATAATATCTTTCCAGATTATGTGGTTCGCTGCCTCTTTCATCCTCTTAACATCTGCCTTAGAGTAGTCGTATGTTCGCGTGTTTATGTTTACTTCTTTCCCTGCAATAATATCCCAACGGATGATTTAATGGTCACTTGAGCCAAACAGTTCCCCAACGGTGACGTTTTCAATAATATTTTCCTCTGTGGTAAAAACTAGGTCGAGTATGTTTTTGCCTTTGGTGGCTGCTTCTACATGTTGAATTCAAAAATTGTCAGTTATGCACTTAACAAAAGGTTTTGACTCTACAAGTGCTTCTGCCATATCCCATTTTATTTCTGGATAATGGAAATCTCCCATTAATAATAATTTCCCTTTACTTGCCTTTGCTATGCTACTAATCAGCTCCTCATCTTCCTCTTTTTGACTTGATGGACATCTAAAGCACACTGCAATCAGTGTTTTTTCACCCCCACTTTCTATTTCTCCCCATACACTTTCATTTTTGTAACCACATGATAAATAATCTTCGATCGTTATATTAACAGAATTAATACAGTATAATAAAACGCCACCTCCCTTAGTCTTGTCTCCAATTATCCTATCTTTCCTTAACATTGTATATCCCTCAATTTCAAGTTCACTATCTGCAATCTCCTCATATGTCCATGATTCTGTTAACCCTATTATATCTGGTTTTTCTTCTTCTACATACAGTTCCAATTCTTCTCTTTTATTTACTATGCTTCTCACATTTGCATAAAAACATTTTAGTTTGTAATGTTGTTGGTTTTCCTCTTTTTGCTTCTGCTTTATCATTTTAGTGTTTGCTTTTCTACTATGTATTTCACACTTCCTGACACCAACGTACCCCTTTGACTACATCCTCTATAGCACCCTATTGTAGGCCTATCTTAAGTCTCATACTTCATAGGCCTTACTAGTTTAAATTTCTAACACAATGATAGAACATATACTTTGCTACAACATGCTGTCCTATCTCATTTAGATGTAAACCTCCCCTATCTAACATTTTACTTTTGTCTACTTTAACATCAATAAATTCCATTCCCATGTCCGCACACATCACCTGTAACCTAAGGTTGATACCTATTATTTTGCTATCTAGATAGTCTGACCCATCTGCTCTGTCTAAAATGCCCATCATTGTGACCTTTCTAAACTTTTTTTCCTTAAGTGTTCTCATAAGACTTTTATATTTATCCTTATTATTTCTGTACCATATCTGATGGTTTGCTCCAAATATGTAAACTTATGTACTTGTTCAGTGATTTCTCTATTGACGATTACATTCATTTGCCTGTTTGCTTGTTTATTGCCGTAGTCTTTGTTTTGAAATCTATTTATTTTCATGCCAAACTCATTGGCTATGCTGTTAATTATTTTAAGCGGCCTTTTAAATTAAGCTAGTGATCCACTATGGCTTGATCATCGACAAATTTGATGGCATTAACTTTTATACCACTGACTTTTGACATCTATTGCAACTCAAAACACCTCATTCTATCATCTCAGAACATGAGACTTGATGAAAACAAAAGCAACCTTATTAGCACATTAACATGAGAAAGCAAATTGAATATAGTAAATTGGTGCTTGCGCAGAATATGCCTGTATTGGTATATTAAAATTACTATTGTGGAACTATTAAGAACTGAACAGATAACAGTGAAACATGAGGTGAGAAGATGTTGCTGGTATTGGATATGGCAAACATTAAGGAAACCAGTTGGTTGCATTACATGGTAGTGTCTAGGAATTTCCATGGCAATAGAGGTGTGAAATTGTACAAAGCCGGTTTATTAATCGTATCTTTAACTATTGTCAGTGGGAAAGCTTTTGTTTTTCTTTGCAAATATGCATTAATGTTGTGAGTTTTGATTATCTCTGAATCAAAGCTAGCGATGTGGTGAATTTATGAATTTGCTCTTTTTTCATTCAGCGTTAATTTTCTGTGCTAAGAAAATTGTATACTGTTTGTTTTCTTATGTTGTCACTTGTGGTCAAGTAATTTCTGTAGTTGTTGCCATGATTTATCACTTGCTAAGGATGTATCTGTCTTGAAAAATAATGTCTTTTCACTCACACTCGGCTGTTTGAAGTGCACAATTTGATCTTTCTGGAAAATAACATTGATAAAGACAGATCAATGAACCAAGATGTTAAGGCCAGGATTAACAACACCAGATTTGCTTTCAGCTGTTTTTACACAAAAGAGTAAACCCACTCATTGTGGGCATTCAAAACAACAACATGAAACTAAAGTCGGCCCTGTTAAATGGTTTGGGGTGGACATGTGACTAAGAGTATCACATTGAGAATGCATACTTTCATCTACAAGTGTCTCTGGTACATACTTCATGTTAGATGGCCAGCAATGACAAACAGAGATCTGCGGGTAAGAACATAGCAACAACCAATAGTACAGGAGATTAGGGTAGGAAAGTTGGGATGGATAGGACATACTCGCAGAATGAAGTCGAACAGTATAACTGGAACCTGCAGGGAAAGAGACGAGTGGGAAGGCCAAGAAACACATAGCAGAGGAGAAAGTCAATTTAGTTGTGGTCTCGTGGTCGGAACTCAAGATCGCACAGAATAAGAACAGACAGTACAGCATCTATAGGTGTCCTATGTTCCAAGGAGAACAAGGTAGATAATTGATGATCTGTTTTTAATGAGTTAGACAAATATTTACTCTTTTTGTCAATGGTCAGGAGTAAATTTTAATATTGGAAATAAGATTGCGCTTATTTATTATTATTATTATGTTGTTTATAAGAGCTTAGAATTTATGTTACAAATTGTAGAATCACTCTTGGCTGTAAGGTTTAAATGTTAAATATACATTGTAAAGTTGTGGTAGTCCACAGATAGCTTATGTTTCTCCACCCCACAGATAGCTTATGTTTCTCCACCTCTCCTCCCATTCTGTTCTGTCAGGAGGCTCACCCTGGGGGCCACTCTTCCCCTTCTCTTACCTCACTCTTTCATTTGACTATCCTACAGTCACACTCTTGCACAACTTTCACACACGCCCTCATGGTGAGGCCCTTCATTTGCACTTTGGTTGGGCTAGCTTCTGAGGGCGCACAAACCTAGCATAGGTACATACAGACGCACACATTTATCCAAGCACTGGTTTATGCGTCCTGATATCGCCCAATGGACTACGGTCTGGGGTGGAAAATGGAGCGCCTCCACCAGTAGAAACTAGTGAGGCAAACATCTAAGCAACAACAACATTCTGTTCTGTCTGATGACTGCAAGTGCTTTTTCAAATGTCATCAGATCAGCACTATTAATTTGAAGTTGTTTTAGAGTCAACTGTCATTTGACCTTTATAATTAACAAAAAATGCTGTTGCAACAGCAGTACATACTGCCGATGCTGTACATTAAAGGTGAATGTTTGTACCATGGTAGTTACAGTACTGTCGGGAAATGAGGTTGTTAGAGAGTTAAGTATACTAAACCACGACTTGTATGACGTAGGGTAGCCAGTTCCTTTCCTTTCTGCCTTTTGCATCCCTAGTTGTATACCAGCTACTCATTTACAGCTGAGTTGAAAGGAGCGTACCGATAGTGGAATTTGTACCCATACCTTTGCTGTGAAAAGCGAGTTCTCTACCACTATGCTAATCGTATATTCTGTTATTTATACAAATTCAAATTTATCCATTGCAACAAATTCATAGAAAAAAGTCACTGTTTTGCATTATGATATTAGATAAGCATCTATGAGAGATACTGACGAAGAATAGTCAGTTATTAGAATGAAAAAGACAAGCAACTTTGATTGACATCAGCCCACATTTTTTTGCTAGAGTATTCACATTAGCAAATCAAATAATCATGCTACTTATGTAAATGTTTTACTATATATCATGAACCTTACTCAACAGTTTGAGAAAGGGATTTGTTATAATTACTCAAATCATTTTAAATGCACACAAGCACCATCCCTTATCTATGTGGTATTTGATGTTACAAAGTAGGAAATGCCCGAAATTTATGATAAAAATTAACAACAGTATGTAAGAAACTATCTACTGTGTGGACAGAAAAGTATCCATGCACATATTACGTGTCAGTTTTATGTGTGCACAAAAAGTATTACAAAAAATACAGCCTATGTTTTTCATGAGGGACAAAGTAACACGCAGATCAGACTAACAAATCTAAACTATTAGATGGTAACAGTTTAAGAAATGTCACTACTAGGAAACAAAACGACAGGATAGAGGTATGTGTAAGTTTCTCAGGATTATAGTCATTTGTAGATGAGATCATAGTTGGTAAGTAAGAATGGAGGATGAATTTTTAGATATCCTCACAAAGTTGATTCACTGGTGTAGTTAAAAGAAAACATCCAGATGTAGACTGGAAATAGTCTTTAGTGCATAGTTAATGAGGGAGGCAGTGTTGGAGACTCATGGATGGAAAGACATGTAACTCTAGTCATAAACATCACCATACTTGTAGCAAATATTAACACATCAGTTGAGTTCAGAATGTATACATCTATGATACAAAGGCATATAATACCCTCAGGTCACCTGTACTGTTTTCTGCAACTTGAATTGACAAGTTCCGCGTGCTTGTCCATTTGTTGTTCCCACAAGGAGTATGATGAGAAATACCATTCATTGTTTCGCAGTGGTGTCTTTTGTTGCAAATTATCAATGGCATAATTTCCGCGTCTGTTTTATCCTTGCATGATACATTTGGTAAGGTGCAGTGCTCTTTTTCTTTGATTCCTAATATTATGTCTGTAGCTTCACACAGGAGTGCATATTCATATTTCAATAAATAGTATAGACTGACAGACATGCTTATGGAGAGTAAACTGAATTGTAGCAATGTGCTCATGTCTGCAGTTCAATCATTTGATACACCATTTGTGATAGCATTTCATGTCTTGACATTTAAAATATTTCTGTCACTTTGTGGTTCAGCACCCTCTTCCCCATTCAATCATTCTTCTCCTGGGCTGACTTCCTTCTTGACTGTTTCAAGATTGGCGTTTTGTGCTTGGAGTTTTCTCACTGAATGTCTATCCCGCCTTTTCCTCCTTTTGATTTATTACTTCTCTGGTTATGTTCCAATAATGCCCTCAATCATTTAGTACCTTGACAAGTCTTTTTGTGTAAACAGTGGAGTCTGGATAAGTAGGAGTCACCGTGGCCTAAGGAAATTGTTCTACTTATCCAGATGGCACACATAGTAGAGAATGTATACTAATACCATGCAGTAGCTTTGAGTAAAACAGTTGTACCACTTAGAAAACACCATAAGTTAACAAATAAATAGCAATACAATATCAGAAATGTTGAAATATTTAATTATTTTAGAAAGCAGAACATTACAACCATATGAAAATCCACAAATTAATTAAAGAAAAAGTATGAATTTGCTTTGCTTCTTGGCTTGTGAAAAGTGTCTTTCCATGGCCAGTCTAAAGGCAAAAAAAATGGTGAGATTACATCTGAACATTCAGTCTGCATCATGTAAATGTTAATCTTGTCCATGCATGTCAAAACATCCTGACTGTGATGACACAGGTTGTGCTTTTGCCGCCTACAGTCATCATACAAATCAGCGCTGGAATGGTCTGTTGGTTTAATGGTTGGCATTGTAGAGTGTGAGATTTCACTTTGTTTTCAAGGCTGACTAAAAATAATTCTTTCACGAAACAATTAATTTAGTGGTTTTTAAAAAAAGTGGCAATGAACAGTTCGACTTAAACATCAACACATATATAGTCAGGATTAATTTTTAGATTAGACTAATCCAAATATTTTAGTTAACAGAATTAGACTTAACAGGACTTTTTATGCAATGATAAAGAACGAAAATGGCAGGGGCTAAGCTGAGCATGTCAACTTAAGCGAAATTCGTCATATCGGAGTTCAACTTAAGTGGTCTCCACTGTATATTTTTATATCATTCTTTTTCAAATTTATTTGTTAGTAGGCTTAACAGCTGCTGCTCGGGCAAAATTCAAGTTAAAAATCTGCTCAAATTATTCTAGGGATTCTCGCCCCACAGAGATTATGTAGAAAAAATGGGACACTGGCTATATCATCAGGTCTTGGTTATGTGATTAGCAGAGCGACATATGTATATATATTAATTGTAATCAATGAGAACCACTTTGACAACATTCACTGTTCACATGAGTTCGAAGATGGCCAAATAAGCCATTCAGGTCCCAGAATCGGGAAATTGATAAACTGACTTGCACATTAATTTGATTATAGTGAAGGAGAGTTGTGCACGTCAGACTAGCTCTCTCGTCCTCAACTACCGTTATATATATATATATATATATATATATATATATATATATACACACACACACTAGCAGCCATTAAAAATGCATCACTTTATTTTAGAAACTGCAACCAGATGTGCTGAATTTAACTCTTTCAGGACTTGATTCTTTTTAGGTTTGGACCAAATTAATTTTCAGCTGTAGCAAAATTTCACTGCATCCCGTTTACAACTGACTATTACACACCATAGCATAGACAAATATAGTACTCATTGTATATCATTGTAAAGAAAAATGGGTACAGAAAATGAAAATATCAGTAAATTGCTATTTTATTATTTGAAAAAATAATGTTGTACAAAAATAATAATTTAAAGGGTAGATAATTTATAAGTCAAAATATTGTAACTCACCATCATTTTTCATTGTCCTGAATTGTTGATTTCAATTTGTCTGGTAATTTTGCAGAATAGTATACAAAGTCCTTCAAAACACTGTTTATTTGATGCATTTATCTCCAAAAATGTTGAAATTATATACAATTTTCCTCAATGACCAAAATCAATAAAAATATAAAAAAAATTAACAACTTCCATTTTTTCCATTATTGCCATAAGTGTTTTGTTTTGTTCAGCGCAGCTGTGCTTATCTTGTGTGGTATTCTCTAAAGCATGTTTTAGCACACAGATGCGGTTTGTGCGAACAACCTGTGCAGTAATAGCTGCTTCGTTCTTTTTTTCTGAGCAGCACAATGTACGCACAGTGAGTCTTTTCCATCAAAGTCAATAAGATGGGCTGCACCCTGGTATCTCTCAAGCTCCATGTTCATTGGTTTTCTCCCTGGCTTGGACAATACAACAGCCTGAAGGCTGCTAGGTGTCTCTGCTCCGACTAACTGACAGAGTTCCACTATCAGGATATCCGCAAAGGGCAAAGGCTTCTCGGTGTGAGGGTGGCTCAGGGTGTACTTCTTCTTCTTCGTAAAAAATGTGGGCGTTGAGTTGAGTAATTTCCATCACCCACATAAACACTTTCTTCCACCACTTGAATGTTTTTCTTGTGTGGGTTCAATAATATGATATCATCTGGTCCACTCGGTCACATCCATTCTTTGAAAGGTTGAAGCTGTGAATGGGTGATGGTTTCATAACTTGACTCCTACCCTCCATCCTTTACTCATATGTGGCACTTCCACATGTTGTCACCAGCTGGCAAGGCTTCTCAGATTTCTTATCTCTCCAGCTGACACACATAACCTTTTCCTCATCATTGATAAACCACTTTGCTTGATTCAGGGATATCTTCTTGTTCTTTATTTCTGATGGAAAACCTTGTCTGTTTACATTCAGAGTTCCAGTGTAGTGGTGGTTTCTCTGTCACAAAAACTGAACAAGAGACAGGGAAGAATAGTACCTGTCAGCAAACAAATGGTGATGTCCTGTGATGCCTTCCAGTAGTCTGTCAAAAACTTTTAACAGCATGGGAAGAATTTGGGTCCGTTTCAGGTTTGTAAGCTGTATCAGCTCCAAAATACACCAAGAGATTGAAAACATATCCGGTGATGGAGTCGCAGAGTCCGTAGGATTTGATGTGGTATTTTTTGGGCCTGCTAGGATTGTACTGTTTTGTACTTAAATCGCCCCTTGTGACCTATGACTATCTCATCGATACATATGTTTTCAAATGGGTAGAAGGCTTCTTGGAACTGGCAACAAGTGTATTTACAAACGGCTCAATCTTGCATTTCCCTAGAGCATCTGGAACAGCTGCATGTAGCATTGATTGATAAATCAATAAAAATTTGGTTCTGCTGAACATTGGCCTAAACCAGGGACTACCTCTGTGGGATTTGGTGGACCAATAATCTTTTATTCAACCCCATAGCAATCAAGACGGCCAGAAACTGTTAAAAAAATATTCTTATCAAGTTGTGTCCATTTGCTCAACGTTGAATGTTTTCGTGCTGGTGTATTAATGTCAAGTTTCTGCTGGGCATACTCATTGACATTTCTTATGAGGTTGTCAACAATTGGTTCTTTCAGCAAGGAGAGAAAGCATTGAAGGGGTGTGCAATTTTCAGCCAGATTTAGTCTGCTGCCAGAATTTATTTGTCTGAAGTTCGATGCTCCAATGGCCTCTCCATCTAAGGCATCACGCCACCCATCACCAGGCCTAGTAGTCCTCTGTGGTATGGAATTTGCCTTTCTCCTTGCAGAATTGCCATTATCACCATCAACTCTAGACGTACCTGGTATATCCTCTAAATCAATCTCATCGCTGCTGCTTGATGATTCAGGAGCACTGATAGTCCCTGACTGGAAGCAACCACCAACTAACCCTAAGCTAGACCGTTTTGATTTCTTAGCACTAGGTCTACTAGTAGTAGTACTATCACTGTAATCGCTATCCTCTGAATCTAATTCTGAATCAGAATCACTAACTAATAAGCTTTGTAACACAGCTATAGCTTGTTCTGCACTATATCGTTTTGGTCTAGTAGAAGCAGTGGGCGTTGCCATTATTTTTAAGGAATCAACAACACAGTTTAGCTACTTTAAAACGCAAATATATCACTTATTCAGTACCAAACACGCGTGGCTCGACTCAAATGTCACGAAAGGAAGCTGTTCTAGTTCTGGTTGTAATTTTTAAGTAGTTTAACACAAAACCCGAATTAAGACTCTACAAAACAAAATCCGATTTATCGGTTAATGGTCCTCTAGAGTTTAAATAAGAATCCGTTATATCGGTCATTGGTCCGGAATGTGTTAAAGTAACTGAAACGTGCTGATTTCACATTGTTGATACATTTACTGACCAAAATTTGTTGTAATCTCAAATATGAGACAATTTAAAGATAGCTCCTAAGCAGTTGTCAGTCCTATGTGTAAAAACAAAAAGTCGTACTCACTGTCATGAAACCAGTGTCATCATTGATACCGTGTGTGACCTCTTGCAGCATCAATACAGGCTTGGCATTGGTGTCTCATGCTATTGTAGAGGGTCTCGAAAAATGTTTGGGGTCCATCATCCCATTCAGCAATGAGTGTCCTCTTCAGATCATTCATATCGATGTCATGCTGTCGGACCCTTCTGTTCAGTTCATTCCACACCATGTTCAATCTGGCTCATGTCAGGAGAGATTACAGGCAATGTTAGTGTAAGGCATAGCATTATTGAACTGAAAGATTTTCAGATCTAATTCTTTTAGGAAGAAACGGCACTACGATGGGTTGCAGTACTTAACGTTGCTCTGAGAACATTAAAGGGTGTACAGTGGTCATTAGAGAATCCACCTCACACATGTACACTGCCTCCTCTATACCTATCACGCTGGACTACACATGCATCAGCATATCTTTCTCCAGGACGAAGCTAGATGTAATTTCTCCTATCAGCAAAGGAGACATTAAACCAGCTTTCATCAGAAAACATAGGTGATGGCCAATCCACCCTTGGATGGTGAATATTGTGTAGGACCCAAGCCAGCCTGTTGGTCCGGTGTTGTCTAGTAAGTATAAATCCATTGTTGGGACGTCTGTTTTGCAAACCAGTGACGTGAAGTCTCTGCCCCACAGTGCTTGTGCTGTCATGTCGCACAGCGTTGGATACGTGAGTTGCTGTTTGGAAGCGATTGCACAGATGTATCAAAAGAATTTAATGATCTCGAGTTTGTGTTGTTGCATGAGGTTGATCCGGCCTTGGTGGTACCTGTTGCCCGAAACTGCTGGTTCAGCCTTGCTATAGTGTGCTGGTCACAATTAAAATGTCTGGCAACATGTCTGGTCACCATTCCCATCCTGAGCATACCAACAGCTTACAATCACTCTTGTGATGACAGTCGAGGTATGACAAAAACATTAACAGACTTTCTTTTGATAAAAACATTTTATATATACAAGGGGCTTGTCATAAGTCTTTACTCTGACCATGAAGGAGTTGTCACTTTCAGCTGTTTTTTAAGTTTTGGGAAAAGAAAAAAGTCTGATGGAGCTAAATCAGAAGAATATGGTGGGTGTGGAATTTCAATATTCAAATCGTTGGCTGTTTTCAAGTCCAAATGGACTTGCTATATTATTTTCCATTTCCTATTTTGAAGCTTATATCTCCCATTACTATCAGAACATTAGTAGATTTGATTTGAGGATATGTTATGTTGTCATAATATTCTTCTATTTCTACATCGCTGTGTTCTCCAGTTGGTGCAACCATTTGTAAAATGACAATATTGAATGATTTAACCCTCGTCATCAGAATCATTAGATTATTGTGTCCAATTACCACACGCATTTTTTTTTTTTGCAGCTTTTAAAATCAATATTCCTACTCCTCGTTAATGATTTACCTCTCCTGAATGTATAACTTAATACTGCTCTTTCTCATATATTCTGCATCTGTTAAGTCTTATCTCAGCCACACCCAACATTTCAATGTTCATGTCACTGACTTTGGATCAAATCGTTCAGGTTTCCTTATTTGTTCAATGGTCCTTACAGTTTTATATGACCTTGCTTGGCAAACTTCCTTTTCACAGATTTTGGGAAGCATTCATGATTATAGATCTCATTACCCTTCTGTTAATATCCATACTACTGGACTAATTTATCCTTATAAGGGGTGTATACATGATGAGACCTTAATCCCCTCTTCGCTGACCAGTCCGTTACCTTCTTTTATGTCCCATTATGCTTCTAGAGTACTACACATTTTCCTGTTTCGCTTTGTAGCCTTTGATCTTCATAATTTATGTGTTTGCCTCACTTTCTATCTTTATTAAGCAGGATTTCTCCTTCTTTCCCACTGTTTCGTGCAGCTGTCATATTTTGGGGCAGCTCCCTTCTTGGGGTAAGATCTTTGATGTTTATATTTTCCGAGTCCAAGTTGTTTGGAGCTGCCCTTATTGTTCTGTACAGTTTTGAGTTATGTTGAATTGTTTGGACCAGTGCATCTTCCTTAACTGTTTATACAGAAGACAATTCTGTATTACACACTCAACAGTTTGTCCGTTTAGTCCACATTTGCATAGTGGCAAAGCAGGCACTCTAAGATTGCACATGTCTGTTTAGTCTGGAGTATCTTATCTTAAGATAAAACAAAATGGTGATATGTCCCTGCCTGTCAAAGGTGTGATAGTCATCGAGTGGTTGGTTCCCTTTGACAGCCCACATAGTTCTCTTTTTCTCAAAGTATGTAATTTCAATGTCATCTCGTTCACAATCTCCTCCCCGTTTTAAAGTCTATCCGCCTTCCTCATTCCCCTATACATCATAATGTGATGGTAGCAACTGAAGTATGGTTCACTTTCTGACAGTTACCTTGCTTAGTTCATTCCTCACATGCAGAAGTTTGCCACCCTTAAGAGCTTGTAGTGCATCTGTGAAGACATCTAGCTAGGGACAGTCAGAATTGTAGATATATATCATATTCACAGAATGTTCAGGTGCTTGAACCTCTGCTGTATAGTTTACAGCATAATTTACCACAATAGTTTTTTGGGATATGAGACAGATTCCAGTTCCTTCATTCTTGATGACATTTTTTACTGATCCACCTGTGTGCATGGGTCTACGATTGTTTTGGGTAGTTTTTTTTCAATCAAACTCGCTGTTGTAGGCAGTTCACTTTAACACAGATCATTATATTCATGTCCAGCTCTAGTTGTGTACATTTTGTAGTTTAATTAGTAGAGTTTCGTTGTCCTGTTCCCATGGTATTGGTGTCGTCTTCATGGTTAAATCTTCTTAGTGCTGTCCCTTTCTTCGACATAGCCGTCATGTGTAAAATGACCCAATACAATATCATCTAATTTAGTCTTCTGTGGCCTCTGACTGATTCCAGCTCATCCACCTGCAAGGCAGCAGTTGTTTGTTGATGTATAGGAGTTGCCTGAGATAGGTATGTCAGTATTAAACATTTATGGTCCCTTTCCCTGTACTTTCACCCTCACATCCCCACAAAGTGTGACATTTAAAGCAAAGTTATGCCAACCAGCCAACCAATCTTTTTTCACCCCCAAACGCTTCCCCAGTCAAACACAGCAATCACTTCTGCCTCTCTACCTACCAAACTCACATCCATCTCTTCCACAAACCCACCTTCTTACCACACATCACATCACTCCTCAACCCTATTGCAACATCAGTTGCCTACTCTCCCCCTCATGAGTATCTAGCATAAAAAAGAACCTGAACGCAGAAGACTAGTCTCCCCACAAATGGTTTGCAGTGGGAAATATTTTAGCTCAAATTGGGAAGAAGTGATGGTTGTATTGGTCTCTGTCTCAAGTTTCTTGTCAAAAGAAAGAAATGACACGCAAGCTGCCATTTCAATTTTAGGAAGCAGATTTATTTGGTGCGGTTTGCAACAAATAGGTCAGTTCTACATAAATAATTTACTTTCTATGGTGGATCTACCAATTTCTACAAATTCCACATCTTATGGATGCTATATGCAACCCGGAATGAAATGTCAAACACTTGTATTTATCAATAAGGCTCATCTCAGCCCTCTTTCTTATTCCTTTCAGTGCGCTTTGCTGAAATGATTAATTTATAAAAAATAAGTGACTACAGTGCACAATTGAAAAAATTATATGGTTGACAAACAAACATACTTAGATCTGCTTTCTGGAGCCCACCTGCAGTGCCGTGCAGCTTAAAAGTGTTTACCTGTTATATATGCCCTCAAATAGCTGTGAGGTGTTTGTGAATGTTGAAAAATGAGTGACACTTTTTATGTTATGTGAAACCGCAAATCTTGGAAATACAGATAAGACTTGATTTTTATCTGAATATGATTACTTCAAACATTTGTAATTTATATTTCTTTCAATGGTTCACTTATTTTGCTTCTTTCTTTTAAGAAAAAATGTTCTTCCTGTGTTATAATGTTTAACAGTGCATTCATTTTTGTTGTTTTGTTTTCAAATGGCTTACTTTCTCATTTATACTTCCCACTGATTATTTAATCAATTTTTGTCAGCTCTTGGATTGTAATATACTGTTTTCCTATAAAGTTTTTTTTCTTCAGTTTTGTGAACTAAACAACTGGCCAGTTTCGTAGTGTTTGCTGAAGCTCTCACGTCTAGAAAAATTTAGAAAACTTGACCAGACATTTCATACATGTCATGGGAAACCAAGAATCTGACACACGTCTCACACACTCTCTTAACTAGCTATCTGCATGATTTGTTCTCTATATTTCCTATTAATCCAAATGCCCTTCTGTAAGTGTCTTCGTTGACCAATGCATTTACACTTTGATCATTCCATTTCTCAATCTTAATACTTCTGTGTAAATGACAGATGGCAGTGTGAGCTCTCAGCCTGACCGTCCTTCAACTTCTGTAGATGATGCTATCAATGATATCCTCATGAATACCTCATAACACATCTGCTCTTCTCTTCTCCCTCTTTCCCCCTTCTTGAACAGGAACATCCAGACAAATCACACCTGCATGACAAATGTAGATACTCACAAAGACAAGTAAATGTTAGTTTTACATGAACACAAATACAATATGACATATTTGTTTCTGTATTTGCAATTCAGTTTAGCTGTTTGATCTTTCCGAGACTGTATCATACTACATAATGATGTATATAGCATGTTCATGTTGTCTCCATAGTGCATTGTTTAAAATCTGTGATTTGATTAGCATCCATAAGTATTTATTTCAAATTATCCTTTTTTGTTGCATTCAGATAGCATAGTTATTTCTGAAAATGAGAAAAACAAATCATGCTGTCATTGACATTTTTGTTTAAGTTAGCCAGCAGTGAATTGTTTCTAGCTTGATGTAATATATCGAGCAGTGTTAAGTTCATTGTTATCTTATCTTTGGAGAGCATTTTTATGTGTCATTGTCACTGCTGTGAGTATTGATTTCATCAGCATTGTGCCCTTTAAAAAAGGAAAGAATCTTATTCCAGTCTGCATTCCCATTTGAGTATTTTATACATTGTTTGACCTTTTCTGTGCATTGATTTTTTTTTATAGTGGTTAATAAACTGAAGAAGATTGTGGCAGATAGTCTCTGCTGATAAGGGGTCATTCTTGAATTAGTTTGATTATAAATATTTCATTGCTTGTTAGGGCAAGAACTGTTGGTTTTTAAAATTAACTAATTAAATCTAAACTTCAGTGTTTGTTATTCATGTATGGCACACCCCAAATAGATTATCTGGTGTTTTTATATGTGATTATAAACAGGCTTCTATTGGTGCATATACTGTCTATATAAGGAGTCTCAGACCAGCCAGATGGGGACAGGATAATTGGCAAGCAGAGATGCATTGCAGACAAACAAATTATTTTTATTCTTTCCTTAAACCAAGGTTGTTATTAGGACACCATATCTCTTTGTATTATGAGTTGTCTGTTATTGTTCAGTAAGACAAATGTTGATTACTGTTTCATTACTCATGTTCCAGTGATAGTATCATGTCTCACCATGTATCACATCGTAGTGAAGACCAGTATTATACACTCTTAGCACCGCTATTATTTGAGAAATTGAACATTTTGTCTTTAACTGTGTAAAACAACACACTATCCTATTTACCAAACAACATATTTTTTTGTTCTATATGTGCAGTTTTTTTTTAGATGGAGTGTCATTTTAAAGTATTGAACAAACTAAATTTATGGCTGTAAGTTAAATCTGGAAGAAGGTACAAAATTAAGAAACACAGAATTGTACTCCCTTCGTAATGTATAGTTTATTAAGTAACCATGGGGATCAATATGCTGAACAGCGCATGAGCTGCAGTGATCAGCGAACCATAGCGGCCTCCACGCGGTGATCCTGGATAACAGGCTGCAGCAGGGCAGAATGGCTAAGGAGAAGGGATCGAAGAGGGAATGCTAACACAGTACTCAAAAAATGCTCGCTGAAGTCGGAGTGATGGACCGAAAGGCGCAAATATCGCAGCCATTCCTTTCACTGGACTACATTCTGCTACTTACCCTTTCAGGGTTTGGTAGTGGGAGATTAAGAACGAACGAAGAAGAAGAAGTAACCATGAATTAAAATGTGCATGAACGACAGGTACCAGTAAAACAAATAAATATAAAGTGATCTGATTTCTGCTACAATAGAAAAGTTTCATTTGTCATGAAACAACCCAGTGAAGGAAAGCAGAGCTTAATTATTTTTGTCCATTCCTGAAAAACATGCATTGGTCAGATCAACTAAAGAACTGAAGTTTTGATCAAATAACTATATTGTGAATATCAGCTGGGAGGGACGAGACTTAAAACTTACATTACATGCCATGTTTAATTATGTTTTTTCAATTCCCTTGATTATTTTGGTCTTATTTCTACAAGCAGGCTTTAGTATCTTTGTGCCAATTTATTTCAAAAATGTGATAAAGTTCACACTTTCTGTTGTGAAAAGTGACATTTCATTGATGTTTTCTTTTTAGTTAATTATACGCCTGGTTTAAAATAATGTAGATCACCTTATAATAATGGAAATCATGTCACTGTCCACAGAAACTAGCTTTATGTGTCATGAATTTGAGATCCCTCACAGTCAACTTATTGTACTCCTGACAGGCTTTGATGATTTTATCATTAGTAATTTTGTTGTCTCTTTTGTTATATTGTTATATTGATATTTCATTCTTTGTATTTTTATATGATAAATTCTAACTGGGCAGGTGGCAAAAGTGGCTAGCATGCTGGTCTCCTAACCAAGGCGACATTCGATCAAAGCCTCAGTAAAACGTAGATTTCTAACTCATGTGTTTCTTTACTTCATGTTGTTTCCTGTGTATGTATTCCAAATGCTTAAAATACTCTTGTCTGTGATTCTTAACGATATTACTAATTCATCAATCTTTTTAGTGGGCTGCCTTGTCTCTTTATTCCTGTAGGTGAAGGTTGTTACAAGTAAGTCACCATGGGAGCAACTCATGATGTGCAGACAACATAAACAGGAATTGTTGAAGTTTTTCTGTGAAAAATGTGAAACTTTAACCTGTCGAGACTGCCAGCTTATGGACCATAAAGAACACAAATATCAGTTCTTGGACCAAGTAAGATTTCAAACATGAGTTATTCATTGTGTCCCCAGTTTAAATGTCCCTTTTATTGGCTGTTGTTTTTACTTTGTTTTAAAGGTCATGTAAAAACTAAGTGTCTGTTTCTTTCAATGTATTTTGTTTTGCAGTTAGTGCAAATCCATTTTTCTCTCCATACATTATAACTGCTTTAATATTTGTGCAAATAAAATTGTAATTATTTTCCTTGTCTGGATTTTGCGGTAACCTTGTTCGGTTAATTTGTTTATCTAAATCCAGTGTAGGTGATAGATCTGAGCTGCTGTTTTCATAGATTAGCAATTATTGTAGTTTTAACATAATTTAACTACATGTCTTTAACAAATATGAGCCAAGTTTTCTGCACTGAGCCATCGCTTCCATGTTTCCTTTCTGTTTGCCACGAACTGTCTTCTTCGTGTGCTTTTTAGTTTACCTCTACGTTTCTTGCCTTGGGATTCCACAACAGAGACTTGTCTTGTAATGCTGTCAACTGGCTTCCTTAATGTGTTATAATGCCAACGCCATCTCCTCACCTCATGTCACTGACATGTTTTGTTCTTTTTAACAGTTTTACATTAGTGAACTTGTCATACCATTTCAATCCCTCTATTCTGCCCATTTAGGAAAGTCTACCTGTTTAGTTGTTTTTGTTTGTTCCTCTCCATGTTTCAGAGCATACAATAGAACAGACTTTACATTTGAGTTAAGATTTGTATTTTTTAGTTGAACAATTCCTTTTGATTTCCTTTATTTATAAGTTCCAATGAAAACACCTCATCTTTTGTATTATTATTTTATCTTTAACTGAACTTTCTGCTATGTCTATATGGTTACAAAAAATGCAAATGATATAAATATATATTTTTATTTAAATGTCGGGTATCTGGGGAGCATTTTTCAATCATTGAAGGCTCCAAATACAATCAATCAATTCAATCCAAAATACTTTTTTGGCAATCTATTTATTAGTGATTGAAATTCTAAATTTCATTTGAGTTACATATTTGTAGAAATCTACTGATAAAATCGTGGATATTTTAGGGGAGGGTATGTTTTATATTTTAGATTAAGTTGCTTTTAAAGATTTTTAAATGTTTGCCCATTGTTTCAAACCTCCTCACCCCCATCATTACTGAAACGTATCTCATACCATAACAAAAAAAATAGTGCTACCCCTTTTCATGTGATTTTCTGCCTGACACAATTTATATTAGTTTAGTGTATGTATTTCTAGAGATAAGAGGTCCAATGATCTTTCACATACATACACCTATGATAAAGTGTCTGTAAACAGATTTGTGGCTTTATCAATCCCAGGCAGCAGAGCAGTACAAAGCCAGGTTGAAAGGAAGTTTGGCACTGATGGGAGAGAAACGGGCAAAGTTAACTACAAGTAAAGAAGAGATTGAACAAAAGTTACAAAATTGCAAAGAACAGAAAGACACACTGCAACAAGAAATATTAAAACAAGCAGATATTTTAGTCAAGAGTGTTAGACAGGTATGTAGAAATCTGATTTTTTAAAATGAAATATTTTGTAAAAGTTTTGAAGAAAAGGTACCTTTTTAAACATTTACAATATTCAGACTGAACAGATGACTGCAGACTGAAATATCATCTGTTCCACATATAACAAATTGGACACACAGACATGTGCCCATGCAAAGAGAACAAACAAACAAACATCTTCATCGGGTATGCTGGCTCCATGAGAGCAACAACATGGCCCTCCTCAAGCCATTTGTAGCTGGTATTGAGTAAAGCCTGAGAGGGACTGTCAAATTTATGAGGGAAATATATACGATTATTGATAAGTTAATGTCACACATGCAGAATATGTACGAAAACAAGATTTGTAGAGGAGTACATGAAGGCGTACCGACCGTTTTGAACTACAAACTGGAGTGAGGCAGGGATGTCTGTTGTTACCACTCTTGTCCTTGATGACAATAGACTGGATTATGAAGCCAATGTCGGGGAAGAGAATCAGTACACTGTGGTAATTGTTAGATGATCTGAACTATGCAGATGCCTTGGTACTGCTGTCACACAGCCCTATGCAAGGACACTTAATAATGTGAGGGAGCATTCAGCCAAACTGGGACTAAATATTAACATAAATTATACCAAGCTGTTTAAAATCAATACCTTAACCTTTAGCACACCCTAGCAGACCAACTCGGCCTACAAAAACGGTGTGCGGTTTTGTTTTTTTAACGGAGGCACTCCCGACAGCCATTTTTTAAAAGCTGAATACGTCACCATATATACACATTTTGCCAGTTAAAGTATCGTGTGTTAGATTACAAATGGCTTTTGAACAGTTTTAAATTTGTATACGCCACTTGGAGCAAGCCGACTTTTTGCGAAAGGTGAAGTAGGTTGTTGGGAGCGATCTTAATCGAATAGATCTGTTTATTTTGGTTGTTTAGATGAAAGAACTACGTTTAAATTGGAAACTAACAGTTGTGTTGATATTGTAAACACAGTATCGATACATTGTTGTGGTTTCCATGGTTTTCTATCGGAGCGACTAGGCCTATTGGCCGAGTCAAAATTTTTTCCGAGATTTTCATAAATTTTCAACTTCATCTTTTTGTATCTCAGAAACTAACAAACACACAACAAAAACAAAAAGACCCACATGTTCGTTATTCAATTGAATTGTGTCTCTACACACAAGAAAGTCATATTTATTGATAAATGAACAGAAAAGTTAACAAATTTTGAAAGTTGATTACCATAGCGAGAAATTAAGTTAATTAATGATGTCAAATTTCCCCAATTAAAAAAAGGTGGTGTGCTAATGGTTAAGCAAAGAGCCAGTCATACTTGAGTTGGATTGGGGACACACTACGGAAATCACCATCAAACGTGGCCAGACAAACGATAAAGTTTCTATGATAGATGAACTTGGGTATTAGAAGAAAAAAGCGTTTGGACTCGTAAGAACCGCCTTTGTCATTTAGATGGCATCAATTACTTAAACAAGCACAGGTGAGAGTTCTTACTGTTTATAGCTTTAAGATAGTTAACCTTTTTTTTTTTTTTTGATGGCTCTATCCCTTCTATTTCAGGCAGTGTGGGGAGTGTTATCAAATCTAGCCTCATTTACTGATGCTGCAACCAAACGTCTGAACAAAGAAATAGATGATGTGTCAGATCTGATTGGCAAGTTTGATCACTGCGTACAGTTCATGGAGGACATTCTAAGAGAAGGATCTAGCATGTCTTTACTATATTCCAAAGGAAATGTAGAGACCAAATGCCGCAAAGTTTACCACACACAGGTCTGTACAATATAGTTTCTTGGATAAAATAAATAGCACAGAGACTAGTGTGGTTATGGTGCTTGGATCTTGTATGTATTTATAATTTTAACCCTACAACTGTCAAGGGCATTTGTACTGGTACCATGTTAATTTTCTGCCTTTGCTGTTACTGTTCTTGCTTCTGTCAGTGTCACTGCAAACAAAACAGTCTTTCTCTTCTTGCCATCCAATAGCCAAAGACAATGCACAACAGTATCAGCATCTGGCATGGGATGTTCTTCTTCTTCATCGTACGTAGTCAGACAGTAACCATTATTTTTTCGAAAAAAGCGGCGGTCATCCCGAGGCTGTCGACACTGCCATAGAGCTTGTCTTGTGGTTCCACTGGTGATGGCCACATCTGCTCTCTCTGATCCTCGTATGTCGGGCAGTTCTGCAGCAGATTCTCAGCGGTCATTTTCCCGGTACCACACGGGCATTCGTCGGTACCACCTATCTTCAATATGTTGAATAGGTGGTACCTCAGTCTATTTTGGCCAGTGCGAAGTCTGAAGACAACGACCTGCTCTCTTCTGTTCAACTGGTAATAGGCATCGTTTTTGGTGTAGCCGGTATGTTCAGTTTCCCATTTGGTCATGTATCTGGCTTTAATAAGCCGTTTTGACTCTTCGTACGTCATACTAGTATCTGTTTGTGGTAGTCTTGCACCTTCTTTTGCCAGTCTATCTGCCTCCTCGTTGCCTTGGATGTTGCAGTGTGATGGGACCCACTGTACCACTACCCTTTTTGGTGCGGACTGCTGGCATAGTTGACAGAGTACTGCTCTTAAGTCATTAAGCCCAGTGTTTTTCTGGCTTTTAGCGCTGTGACTACGGCGAGAGCATCTGTAAGCAGGACTGTATGGCTTTCATTTTCTTTATGTGTCACCATTTCTTCCACTGCCGCCCTCAGGGCCTCTGCCTCCGCTCTGAAATTGCTTGTGTACTTACCAGTAGCGAATGACAGTGTTATTTGTCTGCCATTTGGTAGGTTAAGGAATGCTCCTGCCCCTCCGTTCTGTGTAGTGTTTGTTACAGAACCGTCGGTGTATGCATAGGTCCAGTCCATGCTTGGGTAGCTTTTCGATATAAAGCTTAGGGTAGTATCTCTCCTTTCTTTTTCAGTCTGGCAGTTTTTGTTTCCAATACCTGGTATATTTTCTACCACCTCTGGAAATATATCCTGCCTCCAGGTGAGCCCAGTAGTGATGGGCTTTGGTGTTGTTAGTGCGTTTAAGGGATCTTCGTGCATCTTTTCTTTGGCTATTTCTGCAAAGTTTCTCCGCTGTAGTTTCCCATTTCCATGGGATGTCCAACTTGAGGATGAACGACTGATAGTTGAAATTCTGGAAAGTTACTGCATAGAGATTCCACAGTAGAAGGATTATATTTTCCTCTCTAGTCTTTTGCTTGGTACCACAGTATAATAAATAATCCACCTTTCTAAGTCTATATTCTGAGAGCTGTTAGGATTTCTAACAATGAAATTAGGGTCTAAGCGTGGCCTATTCCCTTCAATATCCGACCTTTCCCAACCAAATTGGTCAGTAGCAACACTTTATTCATTATTTATCTACTCACAAACAAATATCAATTGGCCATCAAATAAAAATGGTACAGGATTTCAAAGTCGCAACCATAGTTAATGCAGCTGCATTGCTTGTAAAAATTGTAGCTGATAATGATTGTAAATGAATTGATATTGAATGAAGAAAAACTCATTGTATTTAATTGTAATTTTAACAGGTTGATCCGCAGTCATTGAAGGGAACACTGTCAATTCTATACAAGCATGATGTTAATTGGCTTCTTGGAAGCCTCAATAAGATTGGAGCCATCTATGTAAACGGAGTACGATATCCACCTGATAAGAATGGTCAGGGTTCTCGCCCAGGTCAGAGTTGTGGGTATCAAGACCCCAGATCAGGAGGTTTCAGTGCCACTAGCCCTCACCTGCAGCACATGGCTAATCAGGTATTGTCTTTTCCTTAAAATTTTAATTAAATATTTATTTTAGTGGTGTTTTTGTCATGTTATAGTGTTTTATTTTAATTGGTTTGTTATATATGGTGGAGCCGCGTAGCGCAGTGGTTAGTGCGCTGGCTTCGCATCTGAGTGGTCCTGGGTTCATTCCCCAGTTGAGGCAGTGTTTTTTTCAGACCGCAATGGCTCCCGGGTCGACCCAGCCTTAAATGGGTACTGGTTCAGTTCGGTAAGTAAAAGTGACGAGGGAGAGGAGATGGCTACCGCCCTCATATAGCTGAGTCTTTGAAATGTGAGATCGCTAACACTTCACACCCCTACGGCAGTAATGCTATGGGTTACTTTACTTTACATATGAAATATTATAGTAAAGAAAGCCAAGTAATGATACTTTTAAATAAGTCTAGCACAATCGCATAATTATTAAGAATATGAAAGATTCTGATTGTATAGCTGTGCTGCATTTAATCTTTCGTATCCTAAATAATTAAATGATTATGCTTGATGTGTTTAAGAGTACTATTAAATAGATGGTTTCTGCCCGGGCTGAAAAGGAAAGTCACAGATTAATGCAGAGGTCAAAATTGGAGTGAAACTCTTTTTTTGGCACTCACCATGTTGTTTCACTGATATATCTGTCAATCCGGTTACACATACCTTTCTTATTATCTGTCTCAGTCAAAGTCTGAATTGGACATGTGTTGAATATCCATGAGAAATCTAGATACATGATCATTAGATTGATATTCATATATGATTCGACTTTCAAACATAACTTTGTAGATGTCTACCTATCGGAAATAAACTTTTAGTTTAACGTAAATTGCGTGTGGGTGTCACTATCATGTTGAGTTGTTTAAAAAATGAATTTGCACAAGCTAAAGCACAAAATACAAATCCATGTTTCAAAAGTTGGGTTTGATCATAGCGGGTGTCAATTTTATATTTTATAACGGTTGATTTCGGCACCTATGAGTGGAAAAGGTTAAACAAGTATAGTCACAGAAGCTAATATCATTGTTGCTTACATAAAAACCACTTGACTGAAGCAAGTTTTTTTGTTTGTTCAGAAAATAAGATTGAAAAAACAAATGTTACGTCAGGTATAGGCGATATAAGGAAAGACTGGATTAGAAAGCCAAAAAAAAAGGTGCAAAACAAGATTTTTGGATATGATGTTGAAGAAGCAATGTATTTATTTGGGTGTAATTAGACATTTCATTTTTGATCTACATCTACTATTTATTCACCATCTTTTATTTTTACTCTAGTGCTATTATTATCTTAGCAAGCAAAGAGACCCTGTACAGATTAATGACCACATTGAAGTAGGAAGTAATATTAATTAAGACTGAGGAACTAAGGGTGATGCTAATCCCAGGATTAACAAGTCCAGATATACTTTCAACTCTTTTCACCTAATATGATCACAAATGTAAAGTTGGGCAGACCTTATAAACAAGTGTCTTCATCACATACTTCGTGTTAGATGACCAGTGGTAATGGTGAACACATATCTGTGGGAAAGAACATGGCAACAACCAATTGAGCAGGAAATTGAGAAGAGAAAATGGACAGGACACACCCTCAGGAAGAAACTAGACAGTATAACCAGACAAGCGCTTAATTAGAAGGCCTAGAAACACATGATGAGAAATGGTCAGTGAGAAAGTCAGCTCAATCAGGGTCTCGAACTCAAGAAAACGAGACAGAATAAGACCAGATGGAGAACATCGAATATGACCCCATATTCCAAAGGGAACCAAAAGGTTTATTGAAACACAAGATTGACTTCTGCAGTTAGACTTGTAGGATGCCTCCGTCATACCGTTTAGGTTTTTTTAGTATTTACTGAGATTGCAGAACACTCATTACTCATCGCATGTACAATAGGAACAGTGAACCAGTTTCTTTTTTCTGAAATAAATGAACTATGGTTTCCATGTGAGGAGTGTAGCTATGATCTAATTCTGTAGTTCGCCCAACTATCTCTTATTCTTCATTGAGCATGACATTTTTTCCTCAGCCTGATATTTATCCGTTAGACTGGATAACCATCTCTGCATGCTCCCCATAAAGTAACATGTTTATTTTTGTTAGGCATGGCCCAATCAGTGTCTGTCTGTATTGGATTGTGAATCCATGCAGTTGTGAAGAATCTCTCTAAACCATTTTGGAAACTATTACAACATCTTATTGTTGAACAAAGGTTGGAAATCCATTCCAGGCTGTTCCTGGGCAGAGAGTCCCATCTGATTGGACCAAATTTATCCAGACAGTGTCCAAATCCGCAGGCCAGGCACATGGACCCCCCAACATGACCATGTCAGCCCTGGGTACTGCAGCTTCTTTACCTCCTCAGCTCACGCTGCCCTCTAACAGAAGAGCACAAGGAAATACCATGGTCCAGGCTTGGCAAGGTAAGAAGCTTTTGCTTCATTTTTTTTACAAAGAACTTCAGCAAAAAGAAATCGTTGAGAATTTGTTGGAATTTTATATATATATATATATATATATATTATACGATATATATATATATTATAATCTTATCTTATCTTGATCTATATCTATCCTATGTACTCTTGTGACTTGCATTTGTTTCGGACCCTTAAACAAATTTCTGAAGGGACAAGGTTCACCAAGACCTTACTTTCCGGCTTTTTGTAAAGGATTTATATCCACCTCCGAAAGTGGTCACCAATGTTACAATGCAGTAGGACTTTGTGGAGGTATTGGTGTGAGATTCTATCAAAAGCTTTTTCCTGATCCAGGGATAAGATTGATGACTGACAGTTTTTCTTGTGCGTATATTGGATGATGTCATGTATGAAGTGTGTGTGTTGATGAATGTTTCTGCCTTTAATACTACACTGTTGGTCCTCATGGATGAGATGTGACATGAATGGTTTCAGTTTGTTGGTTAGGGTTTTTGTTAGGATTTTATAGTCTACATTTAACAGGGATATTGGTCTATAGTTTTTTAGTTGTTTTGTTTGAGTTATCTTTGGGAATTAAGGTAATGTAAAATAGATTCATGCTAGGTGGAAATTCGGTTTCTTTGAAGGACTCAGCGTATACTTTTAAAAGTAGTGGTCCTAAGATAGGGAAGAAATGTTGATAGAATTCTGCTGTAAGCCCATCAGGTCCAGGTGATTTGTTTTTTTGCATTGTGTTTACTGCCAGAGTTATGTTTTCTAGTGTTATCTCTTTATCAAATGTTTGTTTGTCTTCACTTGTGATTTTCTTTGTGTATTGTGTGAAAGTGTCTTGGATGTGTGGTTGGGTCGTTTTTTCTGTGTATAGCTTACTGTAAAAGTCCCCAAAAGCTTGTATTATGTTTGGTGTATCTGTCTGTGTGTTCCCATTCATGTCAACTATTTCTCCTATTTGTCTGCTTCTTTGCATATTTTGTTCTATCGCTAAATATTGTTTTGTAGGAGTCTCTTGTGTTATTACGTTAAGTTTTGTTCTTAAAAGGGCTCCTTGAAATCTATGGCATTTGCACTGTTCCAGTTCGTCTTGCAGTTTGAGAATGCGAGGCGAGTATTTGTCTATCTGTTTTGTTAATTTCATGGCATCCTCTAGTATCTTTTCGTTTCTTATTCTGTCTCTGTGTATTCTTGTTGCTATAAATTTGGTTTTATCGCGTATTGTGTTCTTTAATGTTTCCCAGTATAGTTGTATGTTCTCTTTTGGAAAGTTATTTGTGTGCGTGAGAATGAGGTTTGTCATGGGGTCTGTGTATGTCATGTCCTGTAGTAAGGTGTTGTTGAATTTCCAGTGTGTTGAGCGTCTAGTTGGTGTATCTACTTTTTTTGTATTTATCGTTGTGATCACGGCCTTGTGGTCTGTAAACTTGAGTGTTTCTGGCAAGTGTTTGGCCTGAGCTATGTGGTGGTCTGAGTGCGTATATTCTGTCTAGTCGTGCTGCTCTCTGGTATAAAGTGTGTGTGTGTGTGTGTGTGGTTTCGATTTTTTGAGGGTGTGTGTGTCTGTATGTGGCAATTAGGCTGTATGTGTCAATTAATGGCTGTAGTATTTCTATCTGGTTGGTTTGTTCCAGGTTTATTCCTTTCAACTGTGCCCTGATATTGTTTCATACAACATCTATATCTGCGAGGACACAGTTGAAGTCTCCTCCTAATATTATATTGTGTCCCTGGTATGAGTGTGTGATTAGACTGTCTAACTTCTCTTAGAATGGAGGTTGGTACCTATAAGTATCGGGTGCATGCACATTAATTATTGTGTATGTGTGTGAACTATTGCTGACCTCTACTACTGCAATTCTCCTTTCGCTGTCTCTGTTTTTATTTAGGATTTCCCACCTGTCTGATGTCTGAATGATTTCTACCCCTGACCCAACATTACATTTGCCCAGGCTAAAACATGCATGTTTCATCCCTAGGTGTGTTGTAATTTGGGATGCTTGGTGGTCTGTGTGTATGTTTGTTTCTTGTACAAGTATGAAGTCTGGTTTATATTTATGTGTAAGAGATATGACCTCGTTAATTTTACCTCTGAGGCCGCGGATATTTATGCTAATTATTATTAATTCTGCCATTTTTGTTTGTATCTATATTTATTTTACATTTATTTAATTAGTTTAATGCTGTCGATCAGTCTTGATGGGGGTCTGCGCTTCAAAAGGAGTACCCCAAACTGTTGTGGACACGTTGGGTTCCCGGAGCAGAGGGGTCTGCAGCAAAGGTGTCCGGGGTGTCGCCTCTGTCGCTGTGTCACACAGGCTGTTCTTTCGCCTGTGGGCCTGTGCTGGGTCTTCCGCCGTGTTATTGTGGTAAACGGGGCCTGCTGGGCTGGTCGGGTCCGACTGGTGTTGTCGCCGCTTCTTGTTGACTATCTGGAAGACAGTCTCATCTTTTTGTGGAGGTTGGAGCGCCTGTACTTTTTCAATCTGCACATTTTTCATTGGCCTCTGCCTATTCAGGCAGTCTTTCGGCCAATGCCCAGTACTCTTGCAGAAAGTATACTCTGTACGTCTTCCTGGGACAGTCACCAACAGTGTCAGCACCAATCCATTTGGTGTTGTCACCGCTGTGTAGTGCGGAAGCGGTTCCTTCGGTCTATACAGGATAACCATCTGGGCAATTTGGCACTCTGTGTGCTTCCGCCTCGCTGCTGAGTGCCACAGCAATCTTCCGCACTGCTTCGGCTTTGACTGCAGAAGGAAGCCAGTGAATGGTAGCCCTTGTGCGCTCCTTTTCCAGCTGTTCAATTGTGACAGATATCTTGGGATCTGTCAACTGGAGGTGTTTCCCATGCAGGTGATTGTGCTTTGCCTGACCTGCTTGTGTCAGGTACCACCTACTGGGGCTTTGCAGGTGGAAAACGTCATTGATAGCGCCCTATTTCGATGGCGAAAAGCCCTATAAGTATGCTCTTCATCTGAGCAAGAGATGTGCTGGAAGCATGTGCCCCTGATACTTTGACTATTAGAGGACGTGCTCCAAATGCATGGCCTCCAACACACTCCTCAGGCACCATCTTGTAGATAGATTTGATAAGAGACATTTTAGCTTGATAGGTGTTTCTTTGAAAGTTGTACTTTGAAAACTTGAGTTGAACAAATAGTCGTTTGACTTGAAACAAATCTTTAGTAAAAGGCGAAAGCGTTTTAAAGTGAATTTTATTTACAATTTGATATTTAGAATGTTCATTGACACAAAATCCAAATGCATTAGACTTCACATATGAATATATGGGTGTAGACGAGAAAGTTGAAAGGGGAATGGAATGGTCGAGAGAGGAGGAAAGGAGACCTGTTTTATCCAGTTAAGTAGACAAAGGAGTATGGAATAAAGGGTTTGGATGAAAAGAGAGGAAGATAGGATATAATTGAAGGAGATTGTCTTCAATGAATGTTCCTTATGTAGAGATTTGAAGCATTTTGAACATAAAATATACTATTTGGAGAAGTAAATTTCTGTAACTGGCAGGGAAAAAACCCAGCAGCTTTGCTGTCCAGTATAAAGAAAAACACATTCATTCCAAAGTGAAAAACTCCCACAAATAATTTTGTATATATATATATATATGTTTAAACAGTTCTGGAGTGTAAATGAGTAGTTCGTATGTTGCTTTGTTTCTGCAGATCCAAACTAAATGTTTGAATGTTGCCAAGAGTGTTAGTAATGTGTCTTGAGTGTTTTTGTCTGTTTTGGGAATGTTATTTAGCATAATTTCCCTGTACATATTTACTTTGATTTGTGTGTGTTTGTTAATTATCTGTCTTAATGTATGTACAGTTTGCGTTACTATATTGCATTTTTTTTTTTTTTTTTTTTTTTTTTTTTGCGTTCGCCTTATTTCTCTAATCCCCAAGGCGGTGTACGTTGCACTGTGGTTTTTATTTTGCGCCTGTCGGCCCAGTGCATCCGACTTCAGCATGCATTTTACGCAAGGGTCTGCTTCCTCCTGCATTTTCTAAGGGTTTACTTCCCCCGGGTAACGGCCGGTGCTGTGTTGGGGATCGAACCCAGCACCTTCTGGTTGTGAGCCGTGCCACTTAACCACTAGGCCACGCCGTCCCGCTATATTGCATTTGAAAAATATATGTTCTTCTGTTTCTGGGATGTTCTGTCTGCATAGTTGACATTTGTGTGTGCTGGTTTTGTATCTGTGGAATTGTCTGAGTACTATTGGTGTTATATTATATAGTAGTCTGTATGTGACTTCCTTAACTTTTTCTGATACTTTTAATGCGTGAAGGCTGCTGAATATATATGTATAGTCTGTAATAAAGAAAGGGTAGCCTACTTTTATTTTGTATTTAAGTGATGGCTCTTGAGATTTTACTAGTTGTTTATAAATAGTTTTAGTGACTAGCATAAGTAAGTGTTCATTTCTTTGCATGCATTTGGTGCACTCTTTATAGAAGGGTGATGCGGTTCCAAAAAAATGTGGCATGTTATTTTGTACTTTGCAAAATTTACTAATTTTAAGTCCTACATAATAGTGCGCAAGTGGGTATTCTTTGTGTGGTGCGATTATGTCGCTTAAAAATTGTAATCGAAGAGCTTGTATTTTGGTTGTAATGTCATGTAGGGCAATTCCACTGCGGTTTTTGTCTTGCATTATTGTTTTGTGTTTGATGGAGGCTTTAGTGTGTATAAAAACAAAATTTCTAATCAGCATTCTCATTTCTGTGATGATCTTTGGTGGGGGACTGAAAATGTTACACGTGTATATTAATTGGGGTATGACAAGGGTGTTTATTAGAATGCCTCTTCCAAATATTGTTGTAGCTCTAAATTTATAAAGTTGCAACTTATTATTGATCTTTTGTGTTAATTTTCGCCACATTTCTTTGTTTTTATTGAGAGGGTTTGCCTGATAGTCAATACCATATATTTTTAGTTTCTGTTTCTGCATTAATTGGAAGGAGAAGTCAGTTTTAAATTTCCACTTTCCTATCCCCATAATTTTAGATTTAAGAATATTTACTTTGGAGCCACTCTGTTTGCCAAAGGTCTCAAAGGAATTTAAGATGTCTTCTATGGACGTATAATTTGATGGGGAAAATACAGTGTCGTCTGCGTCAGCTATGAGTTTTGTTTCTCCTTTCCCCGGTACCTGTGTCCCTTTAATTGTTTTATCTTGTCTGATTTTTTCTAAAATTGGTTCTAACACTAGCACATATAGTAATGGGGATAACGGGCATCCTTGTCTTACTGATCGAGTTATTTGTATTTTGTCTGTGAGTGTGATTTATCAGTAACCTACTCTCAGGTTTGTTGTATAATATTTTGACCCAGTTTGTAAAGTATTCCCCCATATTGTTTCTCTAATGTTTTGTGTAAATATTCATGTGAAACTCATCAAAGGCTTTTTCTTGGTCTATAGACAGTATTGCTGCTTGTGTATCTTTTTCGTGTGTGTATTGAATGATGTCTCTTAAAAAATGTGCGTGTATGATGATGTTCCTGTTTTGTACGCTGCATTGTTGGTCTTCGTGGATGAGGTGTTTTGTGAAGGGTTTGAGTTTTAAAGTTAGGGCTTTTGTTAATATTTTATAGTCTGTGTTTAATAAGGAGATGAGTCTAAAAATTTTAATTTCAGTTTGGTTTATGTATTAGGGTGATGTAAGATTGATTGAACCTGGCGGGGAGTTCCCCCTTCTCAAAAGCCTCCTGTAAGACACCTAGGAGTGGACTCAACATGTTAAAGAACGTGGAGTAGAACTCAGCAGTCAGGCCATCAGGGCCAGGACTCTTTCACTTTTTAAGAGTGTCGAGAGCATTTTTAAGGTCACCCAACGTTAGTCATTTAAGCATTTTGTGAAAGTGTCTCTGCTTTCACTGGTTTCTGAATTTGAGCTCTCTGCTGAGTACAGGTGGATGTAAAAATTTTGAAACGCCTCACCTATTTTGTCACTTTCTGTAATGGTGGTACCGTTTTCCCCTTTAATTTCCTTTATCTGTCTACTGCGTTGTATGTTTTGTTCAACTGCCAAGTATTGTTTGTTGGGTGTCTCGTGTGTGATGATATTGAATTTACTCCTTAACTGTGCTCCTTGTATCCTGTGATTTTCCAATATGTTTAGTTCTTCCTCAAGTAAATGATTTTGTGGAGCTATTTTATCTAAAAGTTTAGTTAATTTTATAGCTTCTTCTATAATTCATTTGTCTCTCCTTATTTGTTTATGTATGGCTCGAGATATGATTTGAGTCCTGACTTTAATTGTGCCTTTTAGTAGGTCCCAGTATTCCGCTAAATTGTCAGTTGACGCAGTCTGTATGTAATCTTGTATTAAAAGTGTAATATCCTTAACAAATTTCTCGTTTTCCAGCAGGTAGTTGTTAAATTTTCAGTGTGTGTAGTATTTGTGCTTGTTCCGTTGACAACTAGATCTACTGCTTTGTGGTCGGTGAAATTGGTAGTGTCTAAATGTTGTATTTTATGTATCTTACAGCTGTCATGTATGTAAATTCTATCTAACCTAGTTGATATTATGTGTTGGGATGGGTTGGGTCTACAAAGGTTGTTTCTGTGCCCTTGGGATATATTTTTCTGTATGTATCTGATAGGGAGTGGTCGTCTAGAATGTGCTGTAAAGTGTCATTGGTTTTCCTTGGGTGTGATGTGTCTAGTTGGTTGAGAATGCAATTGAAATCCCCGCCCATGATGATAGTGTATCTTTTGAATTGCTGACTTAATGTGTCTTGTAGGTTGCCATAGAATGTGTTGAGCTTTGTCCTGTCTGCGGGGGCGTATATATTCACTAGTGTGTGGGTGTCATTGGGATCGTATGTGCTTTTTATGTCCGTTATTTGAACCCTGCCCTGGGTGTCTCTTGTGGGTGTGTGTTACCTCCCACTCATCTGATGTCTGTAGTGTTGCTACCCCTGAGTTTGTACTGAGACTGAACCATGCGTGGGCTATTCCTAACTGGGTTGTGAGTTGGTGCGCCTGTATGTCTTGACTGATGTGTGTTTCTTGTAAACAGATGAAGTCTGGTTTGTGTCTGCATGTTAGGGATATTATGTGTTTTAGTTTGGTTCTCAAGCCTTTAATATTGAGTGATATTATGTGTAGTTTATTTGTTGATGCCATATGTGTGTTGTGTCGGTCGTTGTAGAGTGTGCAAAGTGATGTAGGTATTAGTGGGTTAAGGACTTATTTATACGTACAATGAATATATATATATATATATCAGATCATCTTTGAACATCTTAATAAACATATTCAAGGGATGTAACCCATATAAGAAATATTTATCTTTCGATGGCCGTTCAGTTATACCGCTTTTGTCCTGTGCAGTTTGAAGAAGTGCAGAAAGCGTGCGCCGTACTCCACATAAGACCTTGGTGCAACAGAAAGCGTGACGTAGTGTACACAAACCGGAATAACGGTCATTATGGATTGAATAGGAAATATAGTTATTGTGAAAGAGAAGAAAGATGTCAGATTGGGAGCAAAGGAAGCTGTTATTATAGAGAATAAAGGAGAGCTCTGATTTGTACTGATTGGAATGAAAAAGGGAGAGCAAAGGGTATCCCGACAATGTGGGATGAGAGAGCGTATTGAAACATAGTGGTACAGTCAGGTAGAGATTCGTTCTGAGATCCGAAGTAGGAGTAGGAAAGAGCTAGGTGCTAGAAGGTTTGCAAAAACTCAGTTTCCCCGCGTATAGAAATATCACACGTTATTTACTCTAAATGTCAAATATGTTCCTCATCAGGAATCTCAAAGTCCATAACGATGATAGGGCTCTCGTCGATGGAAAGGTTGTTTATGGCATGTGTCCATAGGTCTTTGGTGTGGAGCTGGTCTGCTTTGTTGTCTGTCGTTGTTGTTGGGCGTGGAGTTGCAGGTTTCGGATGTTCTTGCATGGTGGATTTCTGGTTAGGTGTAGTTTGTTGCTTATTCTGTAGAGTGGTTGTCTGTTTAGGTGAGGTTAACTTCGTCGGGGACGACTGCTGTCTCGGCTGTGGCTGTGTTGCGCTGTTGCACGGAGGAGTAACTTCACGGGTCTTCCTGGGTTGTCCCGCTTATCAATTGGGGAGTTACGGCCATTTTGTTTCCTGTACTTTCTTTTGCGTTTGTTGTCTACCTCTGTAAAGCCGTTGTCTGCGTGAAAGTTGGTTTAGCTTGTTGGGTGTCTTTCTGTTCTGGTGTTGTGCTGCTTGATTCTTCTTGTTTTCTGGGGGTGACATATGGTCTGGCTGGTCGGGGACATTGACTTGACCAGTGCGATGTCTGGCCGCAGGTCTCGTAGGGGGTTTTCCTGCCAGTCAATGTTACCCACAGCTTCCAACTCTTCTCTAAATGTCCAGTAACATGGACGGTGATATAGTGTGGGATAGGCTTCTTGGTCTTCTTGTAGTATAAGGCCCACTTATCTGCTGCGTTCTTGGCCGGGAAGACCTCTGCATTAGGGTTTCCGGTGAATTGGGCCACCATCTTGTGATTGGCGTCTTTGCGGATGGTGAGAGGGGCCCAGTGAAGGGTACCCTTCTCCCGTTCCCTGCCCATCTGTTCAATTGTTACTACCAATTCAGGATTTGACCATTCAAAACGTTTCCCGTGCAGGGCAGCGTAGTGAATTATGTGCGCTGACAGCTTTGTATTTTCGAAACGTCCAATGGCGGCTATGCCGTTATAGCCGACCCCACCCGGACCGGTAATGATACTGGCTATCAGTGAATAGGAAGCCTTTGGCGCTTGCCGGCCCGTGACGGTGACGACCAACATGCCTTTGCGAAAGTATGAGTTGCCGTCTACAAAGTCCTCGCTTGGGAAGGTGAAACTATCCACCATCAGTGGTCTTGCTCGTTTCTGGAATCTGGTTGTCGCTGCTGGTCTCTGCCACCTTCTCGGTGGGGTTGGCTAAGTTTTTGAGTTATCTTATATTTTAATTTTCTGTACCCATTTTTCTTTACAATGATATATAATGAGTACTATATTTGTCTATGCCATGGTGTGTAATAGTCAGTTGTAAAAGGGATGCTGTGAAATTTTGCTACAGCTGAAAATTAGTTTGGTCCAAACCTAAAAAGAATCAAGTCCTGAAAGAGTTAACATAAGCTTAGCTCATAACCTGCCCAGTGACAAAATAGTCACTTTTTTTTGTTGTTTTTTTGTTTGCTTGCGTTTGCCTTATTTGCACTGGTTTTTATTTTGCGACTGTCGGCCCAATGCATCCGACTTCAGCATGCATTTTATGTAAGGGTCTGCTTCCTCCTGCATTTTCTAAGGGTTTGCTTCTCCGGGGTAATGGCCGGTGCTGTGATGGTGATCGAACCCAGCACCTTCGGCTTGTGAGCCGTTCCACGCCGTCCCCAAATAGTCACTTGAAAACCAGACATGTTTAATAATCTGTTGCCAGGTAGCTGAAGGCTTTGGCTATGCGTAGTAGGTATTTTAGAACTTCCTGCGGCTTACTAGGCTTAGGGGCAGGTGAAATAGTCACATTAAATTACAAACTGAATGACAATAAAGGATAACAAGTTACATCTTGTTATCTCATTTGTTTTAACATACTCTGGTGAGTTTCCACAATGAACTCCACTTAATCTGTAGTTTTCCATAAATTGTATCGTGTTTCTGTTTAAATAATATATTTAAGAACTATGTCTCAAAAATGCAGATTAGCAACACTTAACAGCAAAAAAACAAATTACGCTTTTAAAGTGCAACGTCAAATTTTTTGTGAGGGGGGGGGGGGGGGCTTAATTAATAATACTCTTCAAAAACCCATTATCATATTGATTGCCACATAGTGCTGCATTATAATAAACCAATTGACAGCATTTAGCAAGGGACTGTTGTAAAATGTATTCATTGACAAATATTTATAACTTTAGCTCCCCCAGGAATGCCTGGATCCACATTTCCTGGACATTTTGTGGCAGGCCAGTTGATGACACCACAACAACAGCAGGTAATCAGTTATTTTATTTTATTTCCCAAATATTGCAAGTATAATAATCATGCTGCAACTTAATAATTTATGCACAAATGATCTCATTCTTTATATTGTTACTGTGCTATGTTCAGTATATTACATAAATTCCAGTTATATTACATGACTGCTGTCATTTACAGGTGATGGGCTGTAAATGATTAATACAATGTTTTGAATTATGTCTGTTATAACTTATTGTGTGTGTGTATATATATATATATATATATATCACACACACCTGCCAAGAAACTTAACCGCCAAATAAGGTTGGCGGTTGTAAGAAGCAACATTTTGTAAAGGACATGCTACTTACTTAGTTGGGGGCATTCTTACTATTTAGCTGCATTACTCAAAGTAATGGCACCACGGCTAATCACTTGCCACTATGCCTAACAGAAATTCATCACCCTCCGTTTCGTGACGCAGGAAGTGGTTCAAACTCCACCCCATATGTTCTTCCAAATGGTGGTCGGGCAGCATCCGTAAGATCCTTTGTGAACACACCTTCCAATACTTCAGTTTCTCCCTAACCACGATTTGAATTGTGCAAATTCCTCTGCTAGTGAATGTAAGCTCCGGCGACGGTGCACCCATATTGTTGCATTGATATTGGCGTGTCTTCTTCTGTTGCAACATGTTCCTGACCTGGTCGCGGAAGATCTTTTATAACTCGCATCCTTCCCGAAACACCGTTGCCCAGTCCTTCACTGTTGTCTTTGTCACCATACACCGCTTGCACTGTGATGAAAATCGACTGGTCGACATCCTTCAACTGAAACATTGCTCACTGATCAACCCTGGATGGAATCCGTACCACACCCGCCAATATCTCAACTGTCTGCAGCAGATCTATTGAGTGTGATGCGAGGATAATGAACACTTGTACATTAGTATGTGCTTATTAAGTTGTATATGACGTCATCATTCTCCTCGCATGTATGTCCACCTCCCACAGCACGGGTGGATTTCATTTGATCAAGTCGTATGTGTTGTATTATATATATAGGAAAAGAAGGGTCCAAATATTATCAATAATGATTATGTAGAAGGTGTTTAATGATGGCATATTCATTAAAAAAAAATATATGCATATTTAAAAAATTAATTTGAAAAAGAATATATATGAAATGAAATGCAGATAGGACAATGTGTCTTGAAACATGTTTTATTACCTCTCAATGGAACTGAGGAAAATAATAATACACTATTCAAGTATGACCAACTGTTATTGAATGGGGCGGAAACAAGGACTCTTAGCAAAGGAGGAGGATGATAAAGGTTGAATTATTACACATTGAAATTACATTAATATTTTGAAACACACACAGACTCTAATTGTATTTTTGAGGATCTCTACTGTAGGTTATTAAACATGTTGTTCAACTACTTATAATGTCCCACCCACAAAAAAAAAGTCGCACTTTGTTAATATTAATCTTTTTTTTATCTAGGCCACAAAACCTGCTTTCACACCCATGAGACTGCACCATAGACCAGCCACGCAAACTGCATTTCCAGGACAAATTGACCATAGTAAGAGGAGAATATAGTTGTAGCATTATTTTGTTTTGGATTGATTAACCTTTTGCTGTCCTGCATAAACTAAACTGGATAATTTTTATCGATTTGTGTTCTTCTGTCCCAGACTAAATGCAGGGATTCTGTATTTTAAAGTTTTATTTTTTAAAATTCATCAATTGAACTAAAATTGTGATCTAGATATTGAACGATTAAATATATTAGTTTTAAGCGTTAAATTGCATTAATGGAGTTGGAAATTGAAAAGAGAACAATTTTTGGTACTCACCAAGTTGTATGTTTCATTTATATATATTCCAGCAATTCTGTTGCACATTCCTTTTGTATGTGTGTTTCTGTCAAAGTCAGAATCGGGTGTGTGTTGAATATCCACGAGTAATCCAGATATGTGATCATTGGGCTGATCAAATAATAAATAATTTCTATGGTATTGAAGCCCAACTGTACCTCATGATAAATGTGTAGACTTTCAAAGAACATAACTTTCACAAATGTCAGCTTATAGAAAATAATCTTAGTTAAACATCGGCTGCACATGCATTCATACCACCATCGCGTAGAGCCGTAAAAATAATTAAGTGTTCCCCAAATTAAATCGCAAACGCAAATATGTGTTTCAGAGGTCAGTTTTGGCCATAATGGGTGGCAATTTTAGGTTTAGTCGGCTGATTTTAGCACTTACAAGCTGTAAAGAGTTAATGTAGTATGCTAGACAATAGATTAAGGGTTAATGTAGTATTCTAGACAATAGATTAGCTACAACTATATTGAAAGTAAACAGTTATAATAAGGTGATTAAAAAAGGAGTTGGTTTAAATTTTGAACCTTTAGGTTGCTGAAAATAAAAAAGGTCCTTGTGTTTTCTGGAAAGAGAAGGCCTTGATAATATCAATACTCAATGGATAGATTGTGTTTAATGATGTCATATTCCTTTTTTAGAATATTGAGTTACCATGTGTGTTTTTTAAAAGTTTACATCCCATACATTACCAACACAACTAGATCTCGTATTTTGACATTTAAATATAGCTTTGATACATTTTACAATGATTTTATAGAATTCTGACAAATTTTAGCCCCTAGTCAGCTTATTTTCATATTAAACAATGATTATATATGCAGGATCGCAAAGTATGCACAGTCCACCTCAATATCGCATGGGTGGAGAAGCAAGTGGAACTCCTCGCTCCTCTCATAGCACCCCTGACCCAGCCCGCCCAGCAAGTGCCGGAATGTATGATGGAAACGGACGCCCAGACAGGTAGGCATAGAACAATGCCGTTGGAGTAGTTGTATTGTTTATAGACATATTTTGACATAATTTAATTTAAAAAGAGAAAATACATTTTGGAAAGGGTTATTTTTCGGTCCATCCTTCGTGTATTTGGATTTAGGGGAATTATTTAATTTGTATTGATGCATATGGGATGTAGTAGACAAAGTACCATGTTTCATATATTAGATGTGAAATTTGAGGGATAAAATTATTAGTTAAACAAAATAGTGATGTCGCACATTTTGGGTAAAATAAATGTCTACTCATACATTAATTGTTTTAGTAACAACAAATATTTGTAGGGCTAAATACAATTTGCTATACCTTTTTACATTATGATTGTCTTGAAGTAACTGTTCATGCATTTTGTAATGCTATCCACAGCGAAGGTGGCTCTGCTATGGTGGACATTAAAAAAGAGAAGCGTGACAACTCCCCTGACTGTGTTATAATGTCCTCAAGTACAAGGCCTTCCATATTCCCATCTCCTCCTGTAAGTTCATTGTTTATTCTTATTTATCATTATTTATCTGTTTGGTTCCCATTGGAACAAAGGGCCACAACAAATGATCTCCATCTGTTCCCATTCTGTGCTGCCTTCTTGAGTTCTGCTCATGAGACCCCAATGGAACTTACTTTCTCGTTGACCGTTTACCACCAGGCGATCCTTAGCTTTCCAACTCATCTCTTTCCCTGTGTGTTCCAATTCAGCGCATGTCTGGCCTCAGTCAAATGGCAGCATGTGATTATGTAGTCCAGCGAGTGCTATAGGTGCATCTGAACAAAGCCTGCTCTATGGGTTGGGCTTTCTTGAGGGTGTTACAGATCTTTACCAAAAGACATCGGGTGAATACTTTGTACAGTGCTGAGAGGAGGGTGATAGGGCGGTAGCTCACTAGCCGATTAAATTTACTGCACTTCTAGGAAACTGGTGAATTGCTGGATATATGCATGGAGGGGGTGGCCACATCCTTTTAGAGCCTACCATGATTGCGGACTTGCTAGAGGGCATGCTTTCAATAGCAATTCTGTTCTTGGAGGTGAGGAAGAGTGGGAGTAATGAGTGAAGTGTTGGTGATTTGGTTTGCATGGAGGAAGTGATGACTTGAATAAGTTTGTGTATAAGCCGCATATGACTTTATATCTGCAGATGTTAGATCGCTCTCATTCCTTCTGCAGCTTTAAGAGAAGGGATCACCTTCAAGGGTGCAAGCAATGTTTGCTTAATGCTTATGTGGGACTCTATTGACTACAAGGAGTCTTCATATAGAAAAATTGGCATGGTCTCGATATTTTACTGGCACAGTTTGCTGAGCATATTGAACACCTTGCTGTTTGCTGGTGTTCTGTCCATTTTCCGGCTCTGATCGATCAGGTTCTCAGCTGTTGGGGAGATGCGGCTTGTAACATGGTTCGGTGCAGGAATTTGGCTGGCTTTTTGTATTTAAATGATGGTATTGAGGTTTTCATAGTCCTCGTCAAGGTTTTCTGCTCTAAATTTTTCTTGTGCTGCAAGCGGTCTAGCAGATATTATATCTAGGGTGGAAGTAGGTGGCCTTCTTTACCAATGTTGATTCTTTCGTGCACTTCTTTACCAATGTTGATTCTTTCGTGCAATGTTTAGGTTGAAGAATAGGTGTTCACGCACCAGATGGTGGTTGGTATATGTGGCAAAGGGTGTGACTATTCTAACATCCGTGAATATTCTACGGTTGGAGAGTATGTGGTCTAGTTCTTGGCAGTGATGACTGTTTGGGCTGACAACTGTCCATCATTCCTGAGGTGGCTTTTCAAAGAAACTATTGTCATAGTAGAAGTGAGGGAAATGAGAACCACCCCATCTAGGTAATGAAGCATACCAAACTATGCTCCCACTGCAGCAGTCGGGATAAGAAGGTGTTTGTACACAAGAAGCTGAAACGCATGCCAAATCATCCTATGCAAGACAAACTTCAAAATCTGACAAAAAACCATACTAAAGAGAACCCGCTTTTTACACAACTCTCACAACACCTGCAGTGCCACCATGAAAACCTTCTCTCAAAGCAATTCACAGAATTGGAAATGCTGACTAACTATGAGGAGCCAAACTATTGCCATGAAAACATCCTAATAACCACAGATATCCCAGGAATTTAAAAAAAGGAAAATTGCCAGGCTATCCACCTAAAAACTCAGCTAAGACGATGATTAACCTATTTAAACCCAGCTACACTGAATTCCCAGGGCAAGGGGAATAACTCCGCAAAAATTAGACGTATTTGTGCAATAAAATGAATAACAATTAGTTTTTAATTTATTTGTGTTATTCAAGCTCCAGTTTACAGATAAATGAAAGAGGTACTTCTGTGCACATGGATCTGCAGAGGATGCAGTTAAGGACGATGGAGGAGGCATCTTTGTAAGGTACAGCAATGGGAAAATAACCCATAGGGATTTCCCTACTGGGAAGATTTTTTCCAGCCTTAGGACAGAATCCATGTGCATGTGGAACCGGAGTCCAGACCTCTGAACACATCCTGCAAGGCTGCCCAATATACAGAAACCTACAATGCCAAACCTGATCAGAGGGAGCTGAGGTGTCGCAGAAGCTGTGGGGCTGCCACCCGGATCTGGAGAGAACTGTGGACTTTGCCCTGGTGCCAAGACAACATATATAACATGACTGGCTTTCATCAGGTTGCGTCAAATGCCTCGTTTGTGTGGAATTCTCAAGAATTTGTCCAGGATTTCTGAAATTTTGATCTTCTGTAATAAAGTTGCGCACTTTTAGTCTGACCTTTGGTGATCTGTTGAGCTTGGTTGAACCTACTAGGAGCACAAAATTTCTGCTGACATAGCTCCCAAGATCATTTGAGAGCTCAAGTTGTCCCACCACCTCAAGGTAGTGTACATGGGGCAGTCTGTAGAATGAAATTATTACAAGCAGTTTTATTGTCACATGTAGAAGTTTTTTAACAATATTTTAGGATCTAACGAGTAGTTAGAGCATTGATCTTACAGCAAAGGAAACGGGTTCAAACTCTGAAGACTGCTCCAACTCATTCATCTAGCAACCATTTAAACAGGCCAAAAATCTGCTGATTGTGAATACCGGAATATTATGTTTTCTAGGGAATCATTTTCAGTGTTTGTCTTGAAAAGAACATTGTGTCGTAGTTCACAGGAGAGGCTGCGATGTCTGTACCTTTCGCCAGACATTCATGTAAAATAATCAGATACTAATGTAAGACATAATGACCCCTTCTTTAAATATGAAATATAAGTTTATGTGCAGTTGTTAATGATTGCTTCACTTTGTTTGTTTTCAGAAACAGTCTGAAACTGTATTGGTAAGTATATTCAGTGGGTCAGTTAACAATTGTTTAAAACAAAATTAAACGAGTAGATGGCTAGAACTTCAGAATGGTGTAGCAATATATCGGATAACTTAAAATTATATTGTAGCAATGGTTGAATACAGAATTGTATTAAAAGTATAAATAATGAGGTCAAGAAGATGTCTGCTACATGAACAAATGTGATCACTCCAAAAGGTGATGCATATCAACAGCACACCAGCAATGAGCATTGGTAACCTTTAGACTCAGCGCAAATTGAAGTTTCATCTATCTAGCAAACTAAAGATAACTATCAGCAAGTGTATCTGTGACACAATGATAGATCCAGCTGAACATATACAAATATGGCCAGCATTTCTGGATAGCAAAAGGTTTTGATCACTCATTTCTTTAAATATATTAAAGGTAATGTTTACGAGTTAGCAAAGAAAAACATAATCATTGTAAGGGAGCAGTGTTAACAACAGTGGTGCGGACTGGCATTTGTGTCATATTTGGTTATAGTTTATTTGCATATTTATTGTCATGTGTCCATTAGTTTGGTGTTCATTTCATGCTGCCTGATTATGACCTTGGCTAAGATGTAAATTAGCCTTTATTTGTTTCTTATGATTGTAACTATTTAGCAACAGCAAAAGTTTTAGAATATAATCCAGAGTAGGGTCTCAGTTTATATTTGGCAGTTTAAAAAAAAATTCTGGTGCCAACCACTCAGTCATTATTTCATGATTTTCCCAATACAAAATATTCCTTAGGCAAATACATTTTTTCTTTGTTTTTGTATTGAAGTGTCTTCTTCTTTGCGTTCAGGATCTTTTGGTCATGCTATATCTGCAGGCCAGTCGCCATGATGAAGTCTGTAGTCTTCACCAGGTCGGAGCGGCTGCCCCACAGCTTTTGTCTCAGTTCCGCACCCTCTGGCCAAGTCTGGCATCTAATTTCCCTATAGATTGGGCATTCCTGTAGAATATGCTCAGGGTTCTGGCATCCTGTTCCGCATGGGCACTCAATGGTGTGTGAGATCTTCAGTCGGTATAAATGTTCTAGTAGTCTGCAGTGTCCAGTTCTCAGGTGAAATAAGATAGTTGATTTCTTTTGAGTTGGTGGTGAATTGGGTCCATTGGTGTATATACTGATTTCTGATGATGTTCTTGATTTTTCTGAATGGTACTTGATGATTAAATTGTGCCTTTTTGCTGCCATCTTTTGCCAGAGCATCAGCTCTCTCGTTTCCCGTGATTCTGTAATGGGAGGGTAGCCACTGGAGCGCTATTGTTGATCTCTGGAATTTTCCCAGTTCTGCTCTGATCTCTGATAACAGTGGTTCGTTGTTTGTTTTTTGTATTGTCTCTAATAGTACTCTGCAGTCTGTGAATACAGCTATTTTTGTTGTAGGTTGCCATTCTGTTTGAAGTATTCTCAGTGCTTGCAGGAGGGCCATCAATTCTGCTCTGAGGTTTGTGGACAATGTTCCTGTTGCGAGGGCCTCTTCTGTTATATTTCCACTTTTGTGTCTTATGAATATGCCTCCTCCCCAGTTTCGGCCTGAACCATCTGTGTACACCTGTGTCCATTCCTTGGTATTATATTTCTCCTAAATCATTTTTTGTGCTAGAATTTTCAGCTCGTGGATACTGTGTTGGTCTTTTCTTGTTATTCCTGGAATCTTTGTACTTATTTCGATGTTGTTTATGTTGCAGCTTGGCTCTTCATAGTTAATAAGCATTTCTATTTCTGTAGGTTGGTTGGGAAATAGTTCTCCATATTTTTAGTGTAAGTGGTTGGATATATGAATGAAGCTGGTTCTCTTTAGCCTATTTTTAACTGGGTGTTTCAGTTTGATATGTATGGGATGATCTGATATGCGTAGCATCTTTTCACTATGTGTCAGCACTCTTTCCTCTCATCTAGTATTTAGGGGTCTTATATTTGTATATGTTTCCATTTTCTGGATTGGTATAGTCTTCATTACTCCTGTTATTATTCTTAAGCCTGAATTTTGAATTTTGGTAAGGCGTTCCGTGTTTGTGAACAGTATAAAGAGAGTAGGAGAGATGACTCCTCCCTGGGGTACTCCTTGTTGGAGAGTTATTCTATGACTCAGTGATCCATCTAATTTGGCTCTTGCTGATCTGTATCGGAAGAAGTCTTGTATCCAGCTGTACATTCACCCTTCTATTTTGTTGTTTAATAGTTTTAGGAGTCCTCCTCTCCATACCTTGTCAAAAGCTTTTGCCATATCCACAAAGACCGCACGTACTTTTTCCTTACCTTGTAATGCATTTTTTATTTCTTGGGTTAGGTATACTAGTTGGTCTTCTGTGTTGCGGTTTTTCCTAAAGGCTGACTGTGAATTGAGTAGGAGATGGTTTTTTTCCAGATGTTTTATTAGTCTTGCGTTCACCATATTTTCCATGACTTTTCCAACACAACTGAGCAGGCTTATTGGCCTATAACTTTCCTTGCTTGTCTTGTCTTTTTTTTGGTTTTCTGATGGGGATAATGAAAGCCTCCTGTCAATGGTCTGGGATCTTACCCTTGCTCCATGACTGATTAAAAATTTTCAGGCGTCTTCTTCTTGACCCTTGGTCGAGGATTTTAATCATTTCATTTGTGATGCCATCTTTTCCTTGAGCTTTCTTGTTTTATCAATTTCTGAATAGCAGTGTTAAACTCTATTTTGAATGATGCCTTCGGAGGATAGCCCTAGTTTCTATTCTAGAACATGGCATACCACCTCGACTCCAGATTTGGCCTTCTCCACAAAGGACATACACCATAAAATAGACCGCCAGGTGCGAAACCAATTGGCCGGTAGCGACCACAGGCCGATCAGGCTAGACATTGATATGGAAGTAGGCCCACAGGAAACAAAACCGCTCCCACGTTGGAATTACAAACGAGCCGACTGGGACAGATTTGCAATCCTGACAGATGGGCTGTGTGAAACCATCAACACACGAAACAACAAAATGAAGCCCATGGTGGAAAGCCTAAGCAAGGCAATAATGCAAGCCACCACTGAAACCATCCCAAGAGGGGCTAGGAAAAACTATAAGCCCTATTGGAATGATGAGTTGCAGACAGCGGAAGATGCAGTCACAAATGCTAGGAACATGGCAGAGCGAGAACAATCTATGGAGGCAAATATCGCCCTCAAAGCCGCCACGGCGAAATACAAATTCACTCTAAATCAAACAGCGAGAGAGCTGGAAAAACAAAAAAGCCTCAACCTAGACAAAGAAGGGAACAAGCTATGGAAGCTAGTCAGAGCCATGAATGACGAAACCCCTTCAAACAAACAAATTACCATCAAGCAGGGCGAAAACTTGCTCACTGGAAAAAAAGCCGCAAACGCTTTTGTAGAACACTATGCCAGAGCAAACCACATCGGGGTCCCTGCAGATAGGCATACAGACATTAGTGAAGAGCAAAAGGGGCACGACATCAATACGGCACCTGAAGAGCATATGATGGCCAAATTAACAATGAGTGAAATGGAAGAAGCCATGAGAACATTAAAGAAAAGGAAATCTCCCGGAAAAGACGGGATAACAAATGAAATGCTGATGGGGCTGGGCCAACCAGCGAAGAAGAAACTGCTATCAGTCCTGAACCAAAGCTGGAAAGGGGGTATTGTACCCCAGGCATGGAAAGACGCAGTACTTGTACCAGTACCAAAGAAAGGAAAGGACAAAACAGATCCAAATGGATACAGGCCTATCAGCCTACTGAGCTGTGTCGGCAAACTGATGGAACGTATGATAAACACCAGACTGATGTGGCATCTGGAAGAAAAACGAATAATAATTCCACAGCAAGCAGGCTTTAGACAGCACAGATCCACTGAGGACCAGGTCATCCTCATAGGCCAGGAAATAGAAGATGCCTACCAGGCACAGAAACACACAGTAGCGGTTTGGGTGGACCTGGAAAAGGCATTTGACAAAGTCTGGAAAGATGGACTTGGAGTCAAGCTAAGGAGAAGTGAAGTTTGTGGGAGAATGTACAAGTGGATCAACCACTACCTCAAAAAAAGAACGGCCAGAGTTCAAGTACAAGGGCAGATGTCACCCACACTCTTCCTGGTGTATATAAATGATATAACAGAGAATATACCAAGAAGAGTCCATTGCTCAATGTTTGCAGACGATCTGGCTATGTGGACCTCTGAAAAGAATCTCACCATAGCAAGAAATCGGATGCAGCAGGCCCTAACATCGCTGGAAGAGTGGGCAAATTAAACGAGGAGAAAACCACATGTACAATATTCTCGCTTTCAATCAAACCCCAAAACACCAAATTAAGTCTAAATGGCAAATTCCTGCAGCCAAACGACAACCCAAACTATCTGGGAGTCACATTTGATCGGCGCATGACATGGAAAAGTCAGATCGAGAGAAACCGAATGAGAGCCAGAGAAAGAAAGGCAATCATGAGGAAACTTGCTGGCACAAGCTGGGGAGCAGACGAAAGTATACTAAAGAAACTGTACACTGGAAGAGTGAGACCAGTTCTCGAGTATGGCATTGCGGCATGGACAACAGCAGCAAAGGCGAACTTCGATAAAGTTAGCAAACTTCAAAACCAAGCCATGAGAGTTATAACAGGAGTCATGAAGTCAACGCCAATTGTAGAACTTGAAAATATTACAAAACTGCAATCCATGACCGATAGAAGAGACTGCAGAGCCCAGCTGCAGTCAGAGAAACTCCGAAGACTGACTGACCATCCAATGCACCAGAGACTAAACAATTTGGGAAATGGGAAACTAAAGCGGAGAAACTTTGCAGAAATAGCCAAAGCAAAGATGCACAAAGATCCCATAAACTTACTAACAACACCAAAGCCCATCACTACTGTACCTAAACCTACCTGGAGGCAGGATATATTTCCAGAGGTGGTAGAAAATATACCAGGTATTGGAAACAAAACTGCCAGACTGAAAAAGAAAGGAGAGATACTACCCTAAGCTTTATATCGAAAAACTACCCAAGCATGGACTGGACCCATGCATACACCGACGGTTCTGTAACAAACACTACACAGAACGGAGGGGCAGGAGCATTCCTGAACCTACCAAATGGCAGAAAAATAACACTGTCATTCGCTACTGGTAAATACACAGGCAATTTCAGAGCAGAGGCACTGAGGGCGGCAGTGGAAGAAATGGTGACACATAAAGAAAATGAAAGCCATACAGTCCTGCTTACAGATGCTCTGGCCATAGTCACAGCGCTAAAAAGCCAGAAAAACACTGAGCTTAATGACTTAAGAGCAGTACTCTGTCAACTATGCCAGCAGTCCGCACCAAAAAGGGTAGTGGTACAGTGGGTCCCATCACACAGCAACATCCAAGGCAACGAGGAGGCAGACAGACTGGCAAAAGAAGGTGCAAGACTACCACAAACAGATACTAGTATGACGTACGAAGAGTCAAAACGGCTTATTAAAGCCAGATACATGACCAAATGGGAAACTGAACATACCGGCTACACCAAAAACGATGCCTATTACCAGTTGAACAGAAGAGAGCAGGTCGTTGTCTTCAGACTTCGCACTGGCCACAATAGACTGAGGTACCACCTATTCAACAAATTGAAGATAGGTGGTACCGACGAATGCCCGTGTGGTACCGGGAAAATGACCGCTGAGCATCTGCTGCAGAACTGCCCGACATACGAGGATCAGAGAGAGCAGATGTGGCCATCACCAGTGGAACCACAAGACAAGCTCTATGGCAGTGTCGACAGCCTCAGGATGACCGCCGCTTTTTTCGAAAAAATAATGGTTACTGTCTGACTGCGTACGATGATGAAGAAGAAGAAGAAGAATGATGCCTTCATGCAGGTATCCGCATTCTGTGTGTCGGGTTCTCTTTTATCTCTTTTTTGACCTCTAGTTTGCATTCTCGTGTCAATGTTGTGTATTGAAGTGTAAAATTTGTTTTTTATTGTAAATAAAAATCTCTATTATCAATTTAAAAATAAATTAAAACAAATGTGTTCGCATATTTTTGTGTGAAAATATTATTTTTACGAATTTATTTAGGCACTCCTCTTTTACCATTGGATGCAGAGGTCTTTTTGTTTGTTCTTGTGGCCTATAGTGTCTGCAGATGGAGGTAGCTAGTCCCATGACAAGCTTCCTTAGTCACCTCTTCTTACATAGCTGGCAGGTTATTCTTTGCTTTTATCAACTTGCATGTCATCAATCAATCTTCTCCAAGCAGACCTGTCCTGTGCCAATTTTTTGAGCTACCTACAAGCTCTTCTCATTTATCCTGTATCAGTTTAAAGGTCTCCTGGGGGACTTTTTCCTTGGGGTTCTATGATAGAGCTTGTATGATGATGCTGGTCTTGGGCTTTTGCATGTGTTGCCTATTCAGAGCCACCTTCCTCAGATTTGCTGTCCCTGTCATGTTCCTTCCCCATGGGATTTCATATGCAGCCTTATTGAACCACTGCATGTCCAGAATCTTTTCAGGGACGTGTTAAATAATGCCCTTTAATCTCTTAATATTGAGCTTTGTCATTCGTCATATTTCTATCCATATAGAAGTTCCATGTGGTTCCTCAACAGCTTACCATTTGTATCCCAATTTCCACATCCCCATAGGCACCTCCCATCTTGTTGTATGGTTCTCTCTAGGCATGTGAAACTCATCCAGCGGTATGGTATTCCTAGTCAACAAAGTTGATGTACAGAGTTGAATTCTAGTCGACTGCACTACAATTATGCACAATGTGGCTAACACCTTGCAGGTTACAGTTTAACTATTCTTTGTGCTCCTGGAACGGGTGTTTTTTTCAAAGAATTCCACTATTTGAATAAGTTTGCAGATGGGGTAGTTATGCATTTCGTATAGTCTTCATGTTTGACATCTACCAGGAAATGCAGAGAAACCTAGATGAAGTGCTTCGGGCTGTTCCAATGGATCTAAGTGATAACATGGAGCAGATTAGCGGGTCTAAGCCCAGGACAAGTGTGGATATGGAGCAGCTCAAATCACCTATCTTGTCAGTTATGGCTGAAACTGGCCAAGATACACTATGTGAAGGTATAACATACATCAAATGTTTGAATGATTATCACTTGTTTTAACCCTTGTCACCAAAATTACATTTCTGTTGATACTTTTTCACCTGATTACAACCAGCGATAGAAGATGTTGACAAGATGGAGATTCTGATACAGATATTAAAGTTGAGACACATTACCATTGTACCTGGAGTGATGGATTGACAGAAGATAATATTGAAATTTTCACAGAATCCAGCAGGTCTGGTCATGGTCTAGAACTAGAAGCTAGCTACTAGCTCTTCTTATTCTGTTTACCAGCCTGACAGACATATGTTAACACCATAATTAGTTTTAACTGCAGGCCTTTTTTTTTCAAGCAATATTTTCATGACCAGTCAACCCCACTGTGAATCAAAATTCTGGTGTGTTGCTAAAACCAAGACTGGTTAATAAAACTTTGATGTACAAATTTCCTAATTTGACTCGCAAAGAGAGACAAAATGAAAAATTTGCCTGGGGTTAGTAATTAATTTGGAGATGAAGGCAGAGCTAAGAATCAGATCTGCACCAGCAATGTCGATCCTCTCGTGAATGAAACTTTTATGGAAAGATAAATGCATCGCACTCAAAACCAAGATTAATCTGATGCAAATGTTGATCTTTTTTGTATACCTATGTACATGTGAGACATGGACACTGAATGTGGAAATGAAGCAAAACATCCAGGCGATGGAGATGAGATGCTTCAGATGGATCCATGGAATAACCTACAGGGATCGTGTCACAAGCAACATACGAAACACAATCATACAGTCTATTGGACCATATCAAGACCTATCAGTAGTAAAGTTTCAATGGTACGGCCATGTGCTGCGATTGAGTAGACTATCAAACAAATTACTATCAGGAGAGAAAAAGAGGCCACCCCAAGAAATGCTGGACAGATGATATTCGAATGTTGTCCGGAAAGTCCTTGGGAGGACACTAAAATTATGGCACTGGACAGACAAAAATGTGAATTTGTTTGAGGTTATGCCAAAATGACCTCACACAGACCAACGATGAATCACACATAGACCAACGATGAATCACACAACGGCCAATGATAAATCACACACCGCCCAATAGAGAATTGGGCACACCTTGGCTCGGAACATGCCCAAGACACATGTCTCACAAGTAGATGCCCTACGACGTTTCTGAGGGTTACGAGAAAAACTAGTCATTTGGGTATCAAGACACTAGTGTCAGCTATTATTAACGATGAACTCTTGTTGGTTAGGAGACCTAAATCATCACAGAAGTTCAGCACATGCACAGCTTTTGTTCAATGTATAATTCGTGACTTTCCTTCTATATATACACATGTATTGGGTTGTACATACATGGCTATTCAAAACGTCTGATTTAGACTTTAACTGGGACTCAGAAATGACTTTAACGCAGAAATAAACCCAATGACATGCCTAAAAATAGATGGTTTTATGTTTTAACCTTAAGCACGCTATGTCCGATCCGTTCTAACCAACTCGGCCTACAAAAACGGTGTACGGAAACATTTTTTTAAATTTTGAACGAGTCACTACCGACAGCCATTTTTTTACTGCTGAATACGCCCTCCATATATACACAATATTTTGCCAGTTAAAGTATCGTATGTTCGATTACAAATGGCTTTTGAACAGTTTTAATTTTGTATACGCCGTTTGGAGCAAGCCGACTTTTTGCGAAAGGGGAAGTAGGTTGTTGGGAAAGATCTTTATCGAGTAGATCTGTTTATTTTGTTTGTTTAAATGAAAGAACTACGTTTGAATTGGAAACTAACAGTTGTGTTGATATTGTAAACACAGTATCGATATGTTGTTGTGGTTTCCATGGTTTTCTATTGAAGCGACTAGGCCTAGTGGTCGAGTCCAAATTTTTTCCGAGATTTTCATAAATTTTCAACTTAATCTTTTTGAATCTCAAAAACTAACAAACACACAACAAAAACAATAACACCCACATGTTCGTTATGCTATTGTGTGTCTACACGCCAGAAAATCATATTTATTGACAAACAAACATAAAAATTAAAAATTTTCTAAGACGACTACCATAGCGAGAAATTGAGAAAATTAATTAGGTCAAATTTTAAAACGCCTGGCGTGCTGAAGGTTTAAGATCTACCTGGGGTAGTTTTAGCTCAATTTGTTCAATATTAAAGAATTTTAGTTTGGGAAAAAACTATGGGTCACATATGGAGTTGCATCACTTGCCATGAACTGCAAGGCACAATTGTGAAAAATTAATGGGGAATACAGTTACAAATAATGCAACTTTCTCTGACATGAAGTCTTCAAAATAAAACAATTATGCATTAGTATGAAGCCGTAAATGTCATTAATACAAAGGTCAGAATACAGGACGGGTGTGTATTTCTGCATAATCCCTAGCGGACTACAAAGAGTTAATACAGAATACAGGACGGGTGTGTATTTCTGCATAATCCCTAGCGGACTACAAAGAGTTAATACAGAATACAGGACGGGTGTGTATTTCTGCATAATCCCTAGCGGACTACAAAGAGTTAATACAGAATACAGGACGGGTGTGTATTTCTGCATAATCCCTAGCGGACTACAAAGAGTTAATACAGCATTTTGGCAAGTATCATTTCTATTATTTCCTTAGAAAATATTTGTTTTACCATTTGTTTAGAACCTCGGTCACCGACAGATGAAGAACTGAGGGAAAACTGGCAGGGTGGTAACAGCATGCCTGGATTCTCCTTGTCTCAGGCAGACAGCCAGGGAGATCCTAATGATGATTACTGTGCTTGCTGCCACAATGGTGGGGATGTGTTGTGTTGTGACCGCTGCCCAAAGGTCTTTCATTTGCAGTGTCACATTCCAGAGTTATCTGCTGTGCCTAGGTAGGTCTTAAATGCTTCTTATAATTTTGTATTTGTTTGCTTTATGTTGCTGTCGTCAGCACCTCACATAAGGTTCTGGATTCCGACTTCCATGTGTGGTAATTAGCAAAGTAGATAAGAAATTTGCTTAACTCTTCTAAGGTAGAAGACTTGATGCATTTCACACCTTGTAATGCATATAGGTGTAAAAACCTGAGAGCTGGTTTTGAATGAAGGTTCAGCCAATGATTTAACATAAACATCAAAGCAACAAATAATGCTGAGATATTTTCCCGAATATGAGGCTTTGAACATTCATAGAAATTCATCTAGAGTAGAAGGTTGCCTAACAATTTTGTTTATGTATCTCCCTTTTGGTTCGGCCCAATGCTGGTCTGGTATGTTACAGTGTATTTGTTGGAGACCTATGCTCCACAAGGACATCAAAGGATTGATTGGTTGGGATCACAATGCTGAGCAGTGCATGAGCTGCAGCGGTCAGTGACCTATAGCTGACTGTTAGCATCAGGGCCTGTGAACCCTTCTACACCTCCACGTGGTGATTAACAGACTACAACAGAGCAGACTGGCTAGGGAGACCGGATCGAAGAGGGGCGAGAACGGATCAAAGAGGGAAGGCTAACCCGGTACTCGAAAATGCCTGTTGAAGTCAGATTTGTTAGACCGAAAAGTGTGAATATCGCTGTCAAGCTTTAAACTACGACACCACGCATTCTATTCCCTGGACAACATCCTGCTACTTCAAAGCCCTTTTCAGGGCTTGGTAGCGGGAGATTGAGAACGAACGAAGGAGAATAATGAAAGTTTTAAACAAATTCTCTATATATTAAACACAGGAATAGCAGATGGAAAGGTTTGTTTTCTTGGGGAACAGATGATCATTCTAATTGATGTTCTACATATCGAAACTTATTTGCATACTGCTGTGTTTTACACATTAGAATTCATTTCAGTGTTCTCATTACTCCACAGTGGCTCTTTTGTGTGTACAATATGTGAAGGGGATATCCCTGTGAGCAGTGAGGAAATCACCAGCTCTGGTAAACGTAAATCTTTGGGAGGATTGATGGATCAGGAAGTCAAGGTGAGTCATTGAATGGAAATACACAAGCTATCAAAAGAGAACTAGAGAGATGAGTAACTGTGACAAATTAAAATCATGAACTTGTCAACAGGCCAGTCTAACTACAAGTATTCAGGATGTATATGTACTTTAACAAAGCAAAGCGATGGATAAGTTAGAATGTGAGCAATGATTTGGATCACAAGAGAACAGTGAACAAAGAAGAAACATCATTACTTTAAAATAAAAAAATTCACTGAATAATTAAATGTCATTGGTCTTTGTTTGGCAGCTATTATATATAGTAGAAATTTAGTTTCCAGTAATCGGCATAAATAACTTTTCCTCGTTATACAGCTATCCACTTTTTACTTAGGTTTGTGAGAGAATATTACTTGAACTACTCTGTCATCCATCAAGTGTGCCATTTCAGGAACCAGTAAACAGAGAGGTAAGTGAAGTGAAGACTACCTTATCCTGTGGAAACTATAAGCAACATGGTGTCAGAAATCTGTATCTACTTTACATATACATTCATTCTGTGGTGAAGTCCATCCCCCAATCCACCCTCTAAAATAACACGCCACATTTTTTCATGAACTAAAATAATCCATACCTCCACAAGTAATTATCATTTTATTGTATATTTTTGTCTTTTTGACTATTCAGGTGCCTTGTAAATATGAAGATGTTTCGCTGTAAACACATGCAATCATTTACAACTGTTTTCTGAACACCCTAGCCTCTATAGACATAGTTGTACAACCTTTCTCTATAAATATAGTGGTATATCCTGGTCTTCTATAAAGATTTATAGCTGGTGACCCCTGATATTGTATGGAGCAGAGCTTTGCACACATTATCAATTTGTTGTTCCAGATATTTAAGATCTGTGGTATTCTTTGACTTAATGAAATGGTTGACAAGCCTTGAAAGGTTTGTCACTGTTCACCAATGTTGGATAGCCTATATGGACTATAAATATTATAGAGTGAGATAGAATTTGGGTACCTGCACTATGTGAGCACTGGCTTCTCATGGCAAAGTTCAATCCTCTGCCTAACTATAAGTAGCTACCTGGCTTACTGTTAGTAAGGAAACCTAACTATAAGTAGCTACCCGGCTTACTGTTAGTAAGGGAATCTAACTATAAGTAGCTACCCGGCTTACTGTTAGTAAGGGAACCTATAAGTAGCTACCCGGCTTACTGTTAGTAAGGGAACCTAACTATAAGTAGCTACCCGGCTTACTATTAGTAAGGGAACGTGTCATTCAGCTTACAATTAAAAATGAAAGCTGAGACCTAGTACAATGAAATCTCTAACACTTCACGTCTGATGTGTAGCTGTGCTAAGTCAAAAATTAAGCTGAGAATGGTCATTTTCACTTCACGCAAGGGTTTTCTATATGCAGCAATCGTTCGTATTCTGTAACATCTTTGTCTAAATCATATTCATTCTTTCTTTGATGCAATTGTTTACTTTCCTTTATTGACAATATGGATCTACATGTCTTTTTCAGCAAGTACCAAACTACTACAAAATTATCACCCAACCAAAGGACTTTACTCTAATCAAGTGTAAACTTCAGCGCAGCCACCCCAATCACTATCAGAGCATCAAGAGTTTCCTTTATGATCTGCGGCAGGTTTTTATCAATTGTGCTATATACAATAAGGTAATAAACTAAGTGGTCATGTATTTTTAATTTATGTCATCCCATCTGCCCAGAAATGTCCTGTAGTACCTTTGGAAGGTGCAATCTTCTTTTGTGTCACTTATCTGGCCATTGCTATTTTCAGTCATGCAGCCTGCAGTTTTTTGTCTTAAGATTATCAATCCATCTGTTTCTCAGTCCTAAATTTATGAACTTGCGGTTTGATGTTATAGGCCCGTACAGCACGCAAGGTTAGGAGGGGCTCTTGTCATATGTACAAACTGTATAATTCCCTCTCGTTAACATAATGTCATGCATAACGTTTCTATTTCTGTTTAATTAATCATTTTCTCATTCTTCTAGTGACACAGGCTGCTGTTTGCACACCAGTAGAATGTGTATTTAAAGGTTGAATCATATCAAGAATTACCAGAACATTAACTTTCAATCGTCTTTTTGTGGGAGTACACAAAATGGCACCGTTGATATGGTCTTTTCACTGAGACAATTGCAAGAGAAATGCAGAGAATAACAGACCACTATTTCTTGATTTCATTGACCCTCACCAAGGCATTCGATCTGGTAAACAGAGAGGGTCTTTTTAAAGTATTGTCTAAAGTTGGCTGCCAACCTAAACTACTGAGCGTGATATGGTCTTTATGTGGGCATGGAAGGTACAGTGCTGCATGATGGTCTGAGGTCTTCCATATTAAATGCAGAGTTAAACAAGGTTGTGTCCTGGCTCCAACTCTATTCAGCATTTTCTTTGCCATCGTGCTTAGTCACAGCTTTGGAACTGCCACAGAGGGGGTCTTTCTGCATACTAGGTTAGAGATGGGGAACTATTCAATCTAACCAGACTGCGAGCAAAAAGAGAAAGGAGACTGTCATTCGGGATATGCTCTTCGCAGACTATGCTTCCCTGGTCGCCCACACCGAAGCCGAATTACAGATCCTCATTAATAGGTTGGCAAAATCCTGTAATCTATTTGGACTCACCATCAGCATACAAAAGACGAAAGTGATGGATCAGGATGCAGATCCACCAGATATTGTCTTAAACGATAAAAATCTGACTTCAACTACCTTGGATCTATCATCAACAACAACCTTTCACTGGAAGCAGAGCTGTAGAAACGATTAGGAATGGCCTCATCAGCACTTACCAGGCTCTCACAGAAAGTGTGCAATAGCATGATGCTGACCATCTCTACAAAAGTTGTTGTGTACAGATCATGTGTGATTAGTACCCTGCTCTATGACAGCGAAACAGCGCTCTGAATGCCTCACAAGAAAAAAGGCTAAATGCTTTTCATATGCGCTGCCTGAGACGCATACTTGGAATTTCATGGAGGGACAGAGTGAATAACAACGAAGTCTTGGATCTTGCAAAGATTGTCAGCTTAGTTACGATCCTACGCCAGCGCTGCTTGCAGTGTCTTGGTCATGTGTGCAGAAAGGAGGATGGACGACGAATACCAAAAGATATTTGCAGAAAAAAATACATATCCTCCCAGAACCACTACAAATTACAAATTATTACTGTCCCAATAGCAAAAACCTGGAACTAGATAGAATTCCACTAGCCGATAAAAATCACATAGTTCTCAGGGACTTCAACAGCCACTCTCCGAGTTGGGGCTACAACACCATGGATACAAGAGTAGAGGAGGTGGAGGATTGGATGGTAGAAAATCTTCTCAGTCTAATAAACGAACCAGACACAGAGCCAACCTTTTACTCAATATGCTGGAGAACACAGAGCACGCCTGACCTGGCAATGGCAACTGAGAACATCCAGAGGCGCACAAAAGAGAGGTAATGAGGCAGCTTGGAGGTAGTGATCACAAACCAGTCATGATCACAATAGCAGATTTCGAACTACCCATAAACAGAAAGAAGACAGCCTGCTGGAATTATAAAAGAGCAGACTGGAACCTCTACAAGCACTTAACTGAAGACAAATTAAAAACACCCTTCACATCAATCAATGTAAGACGAAACGCTGCAACACTTACAGACATCATCACAGAGGCAGCGGAAAAATCAATACCACGAGGCAGAAGACAGAATTATAAACCTTTCTGGACCAGGGAGCTAAAAGAACTGCATGACAGGGCTACCAAAGCAAGAGCCACTATGGAGCAAGATCCATCAGACTTTAACATCACAGAACACAACAAACAGCAAGCTATATACAAGAAGGAAAAACTTGCGTATGTCAGAAAAGGTTGGCAGGACAAAACCGCATCCCTCAATATGGAGAAAGACACCACAAAACTTTGGAGTCTGGTGAGGAGCCTAAATGAGGAGAACACCATCAGCCATGCAAAAACGGTACTTGAAGAGAGTGGCGAGACATATACAGGAAAACAAGCAGCCAATCTCCTTGCCGCGGGTTTTGCAGAAGACATCAAAATAAACATGCCCAAGGTATGAGTTAGAGAGGTGGAAAATGAACTAAAAAAGAGAAGGAAAAGGAAATAAAACAATGAGGATGAAATAGACAAGCTTTTCAGTATCCGAGAATTGAATTGGGCAATAGGAAAACTTAGATGAAAAAGGCACCTGGGCCCGACGCGATAACAAATGAAATGATTTCACACTTGGGACCAATAGGCAGACAGCGATTCCTGGACCTGATAAACCAATCGTGGACTCAAGGATTGTTCTCAAAAGAATGGAAGGAGGCAGAAAGCAGAAATAATCCCAATCCTCAAGAAGGGAAAACCAAAAGAAAACAAAACAAACTACCGTCCAATCAGCCTCCTTAGCTGTCTGGGAAAGACAATGGAAAGGCTAGTGAACAATAGGATGCTAACTTTCCTTGAGAAAAACCTAGACGAGTGCCAGTCTGGCTATAGAAAATACAGGAGTACCAACGACCAGACCGCTTATCTGACCCAGGAAATCGAAGATGCCTTTCAGAGAAAATGCAAACTATTGGCCACCTTCTTTGACCTGACTAAAGCTTTTGACAAAGTCTGAAAGAAAGGACTAATGCTAAAATTAGCGCGCTGCGAAATAAGGGGGAAAATGCTTGACTGGATCAAAGACTACCTCCACTCACGATGTGCGAGAGTCAGGCTGGAAGAACACAGGAGCAAAATGGTCAAACTGCATGAGGAGGTTCCCCAGGGAGGATCACTGTCCCATACCTTGTTTATCCTCTTCATTAATGATCTGCCAAAACAGTTCAGACCACACATCCACAAGGCACTCCATGCGGATGATCTGGCCATATGGACCCAGGTAGAAAACATTGGAACCGCAAAAGCAAGAATGCAGGAAGCAATTAATGCAGTAAAGAAATGGGCAGACTCATGGGGTGTCACAATAAACAAAAGCAAGACCCTCTCAACACTCTTCTCACTCTCTACAAAGCCAGAGCAGGTCAACCTATATTTAGAAATAGCCTAGTTCCTAGAGAAAACAATCCTACATACCTAGGAATGAGATATGACAAAAGATTAACATGGGGCCCACACATAGAGGATACTCAAAAAGAAGGCCACACTCAGACTAAGGCTGATGAAAAAACTGGCAGGGACAAACTGGGGCGCAGATGCAAACAGTCAGACAGGTCTACACAGGATACTCACAGCCAACACTGGAATATGGCATGGGTGCCTATGCAACAGCGGCAAAGACCAACCTACAGAAACTAGACAAGGCACAGAATACCGGACTCAGAATTATTACTGGAGGTCTGCGAAGCACCCCAATTAGAGAACTCGAAGCGGTAGCAGGCCTCCAGAGCCTCGGTGAGCGCAGAGAAGGAAAAATACTAAACCTGACAGAAAAATACAAGCGTATGAATAAACATCCAATGCAGGGAAAAGTCAATGAATTAACAAAAAACCGCATAAAAAGAACAAGCTACAGGCAATAATTGAAGCAGTCAAACTATTGGATGAAAAGGGGTTAAAGGATAACAAAATAGTGTTTTTGTGCGACTTCCATGGAAATTTTGCAGGCTACACAAAGAGAACCACGAAATAGTATGGAAAGGGAACTGATATGCCAGCTAAACAAACTCTCGGACCACAATAAAATCACCCTCCAGTGGATTCCAGCTCACTGCGGCATACCTGGAAATGAATGGGCGGACAGGCTAGCCAGGGAGGGAAGACAAAGAGAACAATTCACCCACCCAGTGTCACTGCCAGAAGTCAAGGCAAACAACAACAAAATATAAACAACAGTGGATGGAGAGAACAAACAGTAAATACCCACATGACCCAATCAATAGACTGAATAGGAAACAGTATACCACAATTTTTCAACTTAGAACAGGTCATTGCAGACTAAATGCACACATGCATAAAATGAAAGCAGCACAGACTGCAGTGTACATGTCAGAGAGGACCCCAGACTCCAGAACACATCCTGCAAACATGTCCACTGCACCAAGACTCTCGTGAGAAGACCTGGCCCGAGGAGAGAAACATACAAGATAAACTGTGGGGAACCATTGATGACCTGCGACTGACGTGTCACTTCATGGAGGCAGCCCATCTAGTGGCATAAAACGAGCATACGAAACCGAACGCAAAGAAGATTTGCCGAAGACAGATGTGTCAGATCGAAAGGTGCAAATATCGCAGTCAAACTAAACTAGGACACAACGCATTCCGTTCTCTGGACTACATCCTGCTACTTGCAAAGCCCTGTTCAGGATTTGGTAGCGGGAGATTGAGAATGAATGCAGAAGAAGACTGTTTGCGGAGAACTGACCACGGGCAAGTGTAAAAAAGATAGACCCTGCCTCCTCTACAAAGATGTTAGCAAGCATGACCTGAAGGTGTTGAATATGAACACCCTGCAACTGGAAGGAACTTGCCAAAGACAGACCTGGCTGGAGGCAGGCTTTGTGTGTTGGTCTGCAGGCAGGGGAAGACAGTCTGTGTCAAGATGCAGACTACAAACATTTGCAGCGATAGTTAGGACAACTGATTGTCCCCTCTCTAGCGTGAAGTCCATTGTCTATCAAGACTGACAGGATGTCAATCAATATACAACTATATATTATATATAACTATCACAATGTATTGAATACATTACAAGACAAAATATATTGGTTTAATCATCTCATGAGAATGTGGCCTGTTCGACTTTCACTGGCATGCTTGTAACACAAGAGGTACTGTCTACAGGGCAAAGGGGAGAACACAGAAGATGGATAGATAACACAAGTATTCCTTCATCGACATCTATTTACGACGACCAAAGCAGCACATTTGATGCAAGAACAAGCTAACCATAATGTTCATTGGGGAAGGACAACTGTACTGAACAAAGGGATTCCTAGCCATTGCCTTTAAATTTATGAATTAATTCTCTGTTTAACCCTTTGTACCCTCGCTATGTTAAATCTTATTCCCATGTGCTCCTGAGAAAATACACACAATTTAGACATTTGAGTATATTTACTATGACAAAACTATGTGCTATAATTTATTTACTGACCTGCTTATTTCTAATGGTCCTGCTTCAGTATTCAGTAGAGTGTAATATATTCAATCTATCAAATTTACTTAATATATTTTGTGCAACCTTCCCCTCCTGTGGACGATATTTGCGCTGTGATATTTGTTATTACCGGAAATGTGTGGACAGTACTATAATATGGCCAACATCCAAGCAGTACAACCAAAATAACGCCTTAAAATAATGGTCATCCCGTCACACTGACAAAAGGGTGGCTCTGGGATTGGGGTATCTACACACACCCCGATATATTGTCATGGGTTCAAAGGCTTAAAATCGTACTATAATATAACTATAAATGTTGTGTAGCACACATTTACAAACATAATAAAATTGTTTGCTTTGTTTATCCCTGATGATTTTTATTCATAAATTTATCTCATTTGCTAATTTCAGACTGGATCAGAAGTTGGTAAAGCTGGAAAAATTGTACGCGACTTGTTTGAGTCTCAAGTCAAGCGACTGATGCCCCAGTATCTGAGTTTTGTCAAGGAAAACCCAACGCCTTGCTTTAGCGCTCTCCAGCAGCAAATGGATGCTGATATTTTAAGCAGAGATGAAAACAGCTCTGGGGAAAACTCGCCTAAACGGGCAAAGCTAGATGAATGAAATTAAAACATCTGAGTATGAGAGTGTATAGAATGTCCAACAGGCTAGCTGTATATTAAACATTGAATGTGCCAGTCATTATAAATATTATCAAATTCTGCAGTAACATGAGACCAATGGAAGTTGAGACACTCAACAGATGCACATTTACAAAAGATATGTAACAAATGATGGTCATGTTGTTCTCTCATAAAACTGCATAGGGGCTGCTATAGGTAAGACAGTTGCTTCAAGAAATGAAAGTGGCAAATTGGTGGGTGTCCGAATCTTAGCAAGTTTCAAGAAGTGTCCCCTGGTTTCAAGGGAGGCGAGATCGGCGCTATCAGAGATGGGTGATAAACTTAGAGGTCCTGTGTACACGCTGCTCATGTGAAATAACCATTTTCAGTTGGAACATTTTTTTAAAAGACTGTTAGCCGCTGTGTGTGTAAACATTCTAAAGGCAACATAATTTCTATCCAATTGTAGCCTTCATGAAGGCAAAGAAGAAGAAAAAAGACAACAGACCAATCATCTATTTGTCTGCACTTTAGATGCAAGTATATACAAAAAGACATCTACACCCCAAGGGGTAGACGTGGAGTGACTAAGTGAATTGATAAAACCCCATTTCAGCTTTTTGAGTTTCTTCAACTAACCAAGGGCTACATCTACCTTTTGTTTGAGGCTTGCTTGTGTTTATCTTTGACTTGTGGCATCTCTTTGGTGCACATGGTAAATATGATACTTTTGTTATATCAGAGTAGGTTGTCTGGTTTTTCTTGATAATTGTGAGATAATAAAACTTCCGCCAGATTACTATATTAACCTTTAGCACGCCAGCGTTTTTTTGAAAAAATAGACGTAATTCATTTTCTTAATTTCTCACTATGGTAGTCGTCTTACAAAATTTTTAATTTTTATGTTTGTCAATAAATATGATTTTCTGGCGTGTAGACACACAATAGCATAACGAACATGTGGGTGTTATTGTTTTTGTTGTGTGTGTTGTTAGTTTTTTAGATTCAAAAAGATGAAGTTGAAAATCTCAGAAAAAATTTGGACTTGGCCACTAGGCCTAGTCGCTTTGATAGCAAACCATGGAAACCACAACAACGTATCGATATTGTGTTTACAATATCGACACAACTGTTAGTTTCCAATTCAAACGTAGTTCTTTCATTTAAACAAACAAAATAAACAGATCTACTCGATAAAGATCTTTCCTAACAACCTACTTCCCCTTTTGCAAAAAGTCGGCTTGCTCCAAACGGCGTATACAAAATTAAAACTGTTCAAAAGCCATTTGTAATCGAACATACGATACTTTAACCGGCAAAATATCGTGTATATATGGAGGGCATATTCAGCAGTAAAAAATGGCTGCCGGGAGTGACTCCGTTCAAAAAAAAAAAATTTTTTTGTTTACGTACACCGTTTTTGTAGGCTTAATTGGTTAGAAGGGATCGGACATAGTGTGCTAAAGGTTAAAGGTGTGGTATAAAATCACATAGTACAATGGAAATAACCATCTGGTTATATATTGTAACTGGAAGTGAAAAGTATATTCATTTAGAGCCAGCTATGAACGAGTGATATGTTTACAGAGATACTTCTGTGATCTGGGTTGTTTTCATGCTAACATGTTATAGAAGTCGTTAACTATATAATTGCTATCACTACAAACATATCCCTGAGCAATCAAACTGAGTATTCAGTGCTTACTCTCACATTTATTTTCTCGCTCTCTTCCCCACCTATCGTCTGCCATTTTCTCTGTCTTCTTCCACCACCTGCAAATATGCTGTATTTTTTTCCTGACACCATTTTACTGCCATTTTTCATTATTTAAGACTTTTGGTTATTTCTGCTGTGATTAGATATATCTCTGTGCAATGCTTCCAACAGATTATCAGGAATAAGATGTTTAAATTTCATGTAGAGTTAACCAGAGGATAGACTTTCTGCCACCTAGGCATGTCTTTGTAATTAATCTTAGCCTTGTCTATTAGCCAATATTTTATAAAGCTAATATTTTATAAAGCTAGTAGATTGCCAACAGGCTTTTTGTTTATTAATATGACTTGTCATTGTTTGAAATAATATAATCTGCATATTGGCAAAACAGTTTACTAACCCATTTCAGAGCGGCTAATTTTGTAGATTTGTGTCTTCCGTCCAGGCCAAATATTGCAATTCCGTTTGTCAAATTATATGAACACAGTGACTATTTATGACAAAGTGCTCATAATAAAGATTATGTATTTGAAACGTTAAATGGCATAAATGCGTAGGTAGAAATAGGAAAAAAATAATAATAGTTGAAACCAGAACGTTGTGTAAATTTAACAAGATAATCAATCAATTCCATTATCACATACCATTCTTCTGTAATCAGTCAGAATCAGAGTTGTTCAATATCCAAGAGTAATCTAGAGCCATGGTAATTAGTCTTATCAAATGATAAATCATTTCTCTGCAATAAATGTCAAATTTGAAATGCAACAACTTTCTTAAATATCAACATATAAAAAATAACTCTACATACAAATGTCATTTGGGCATGTGTGAATCATTAACATCCTGTAGTGCCGTCTAAATCTTAAATTCCACAAACTAAATGACAAAACCGAACTGGAAATTGATGCCAGTTTTAGCGGGCCAAAGTTTGTGGCAGGTGGCGATGGCGTCTACAACCTGGGAAAGGTTTAAGGGATACGACTAAATTGCTGCAGCTTATATGAAGTGATATCTGCTGTAAGGATGCATCATGGCCCGATCGAAAAGGTTGGGGTATTTTGAGACTACTACCAGTATTAAAAATGACTACCTACCTAGAAGAAGCTAGTAGCTTACAAATTTGAAACTTTGATGCTTTCAATGGCATTCAATAGAATGTAAACTGATCACTGCAGACTCTAATTTTCTGTTGAACACATTTAAAGTCAGACATGCAAATGTGTCCAATTCGTGAGAATTATGGACAGATAATAGACTTATCCTACTCCAACTCAGATGAGTAAACTGTATTGTGATGAGAGATGCCTGAAATGCACCATCATTTAAGAGAGAATTGTATGTGATTATTTTAGATAGAAAGATTAAGTGGCCTAAAATTAATTGATACCATCAGTAATAAAAAGAACTGTAGGTCCTAAACATGTGTATGATAATATCGAGATCATCAAAATTGGTAGGGATTTTTATTTCATGTAAGAAAAAATGAGACTTTTTCCAAAGACACAGGTGTGCCCGAAAACTACAAATATGTGCAGAAAAATAATTGAGAATAATACACTGCAAAGTTTAAATGTAGCACACATCTAGGCATGCTAATTGTTACTACTTTGTGTTGTTAATTAAACAAGTCAATTGTATCAGTCATTTATTTGTTCTTGATAGATTAATTTGATGTACATTTATATAAAAAAAACAAGTAAAGATAATTCTACCTCACAATGTTAGTCTTTGTTTGTGTTTACTTGCTATAACTACCACCAGTTATAGCCACCACAGTGCTGACTGTCAGTGCAGATTATGTGTCTGTCTTATATATACTTACGCTGTGTATGAAGTTGAAGGGGTGCATTGAGGCAATGTCTAAAGTAGAGACCATTTGCATTTAAAAGCTATAATCACATATTTAGATTCTCTCACGTCTGACAGCGTAAGAAGAAGAAGATTGTCTCATTATGTACAGTTGAATTGCATTTATAAATCTGTCAAGGTATGGAACATAGAGCAGGAATATGATTACAGACTTATAAACATGTAATAGACCGGGTAATTTAACTTGTTCATTGATTATATTATTAATAACTGAAATATATAACATGTGACATAACACAAGGAAATAAAGTAAAACATTTTACACATACAAAGTTGGTCTAATGTCATTACATCATTTTAAAAAGAAAGACAGTCAATGTCTTTGCTTTTTGGAAGGCAGTGCTACAAATTTTACGTAAAAGTAACACTTGAGTAACACTTGAGTAACATTTGTTTTGTCTTGTACCATGAACAGACTTTACACTTTGATAACATAGTTTCAGCTAATTATCTTTCTGTTGCATCAGCAAATTTTTCTTCCTCTTCACTTTCAGAACCTCTGAAATTATTGACACAGTATTATGAATTTTGTGTTGCACTTGATGTACTCATGTTCTTCCTATTCTATTAACCAATGCAATGCTTGAAGTTCTTTCACACATTCTTAAATGATTGACTATCTCCATTTTTATAAAAATAATCCCAACAGTACTTTCTTATGTTTCTCTTGTATTGTCAAATGTAAACAAATAGTGACACGTGCACTTTTGTCTAATGACATGAATCATCAAAACCTTCCCACCGAAGATAGATGCGTCAGATAGAAAGATGCAAATATCGCAGTCAAGCTGTAAACTAGTGACACAATGCGTTCCATTCTCTGGACAACATCCTGCTACTTGTAAAGCCCTGTTCAGAGCTTGGTGTGGGAGATTGAGAACGACAAAGAAGAAGAAACCTTCTTTTTACTGTTAATAGAGACTGAAGGATAATTCAAATTGCCCTCTATCTCTCTCTCTACCTCTCATCTCCCACTCGCCCATTTTCAGCTCTGTCCACTTTTGATTGATGCGGCCTTGCCTCGGACATCCACTTCACATGTCCTTAATAAATCACAACAGTTGTTAAGGTTGTGTCAGAGAGCAGGAACATACGAGTTTAAATATTTTTGTATTAGATATTTAAGTCTACAATGATTGTAAGGACTGTCAAAGGGATTAAATCTGAAGGTGTTATTACTGGACAGTAAGAAGTCAAGAGGATTTGTAACTCTTGATAGATTTGTGAGTGAATGAGAGTCGTCATGTGAACACTAACTTTCAACCACTTCCACCATCCAAGTCAACATTTGTCCACTTTTTAATTTTACAATTTTTTACATAACCTCCCTTCAGCTTATCCTGTGAATATCTTGTATACAAAGCCCCCTTATTTGACATTTTAAGATGTTTTACCCTGTTGTGTCTGCGCTGCTAACCGCATCCTCTCAGTTCAATCAAATCTTCATTTAGGCAACTCATACAGGAGATGAAGTAATTTGTAGATGTTACAACTAAAAGTCGAACCTAGTGAATAATAGAATAAAGTTAACACCTTCATAAGTCCAACGTGCATTTGAATGAATGCTTTACTGCAAAAGCTCAGATAAAGATTTCCTATAAAGGGACCTGCTGCATTTGAAACCTATGCTTCACATTAGAGTGAACAGCAAATGCTCAGAGAGGACATCCTTTAAAAAGAACATGCTGCAGTGGTAGCCTATGCTTCACATTGGAGCAAAAATGTGAATGATGAGAAATGAACACCACATTTTCTTATCCCTAGTGTTCGCATCTCTTAAGGATATTTCCATTTTGTTTACCATTATCATCTTGTCTTGTTTTTTCCACATATTGTGTGTTGTCATGATGGGCTTCCCAACTCTTCTCATTAAATGCACAAAAACACATTCTGTTGCTTTCTAATATTTGCAATAAACTGCATTTGTTCATAGCTCCCCTCATTATATCCTCATTATTTGTGCGTGGGATTCTAAAAATATTTCAGTACATCTCTGGGGCCTCCTATTATTTTATTAATTGATTGTCTATGATTTACTTTGATTGATTGATTGGCATCCTGTCAGTCGAGAGAGAGAATGGACTTCACGCTAGAGAGGGGACTTAGTCAATTGTTGCCCTAGCTTTCGCTACACACATTTGAAGTCTGCTTCTTGACGCATCTTGTCTTACCCTGCTTGCAGACCAACACACAAAGCCTTCCTCCAGCCGGGTCTGTCTTTTGTAAGTTCCTCTGTTACAGGTATTCATATCCAACTTTCATATAACAGGATAAATAGGTAACATTTCATGACTCCCACTGACAAAGATGTTTTGGGATACAGGATGCTTTTGTCTATTCTGTTGTTGTTTCTCCATTGTTTCTGAAGAGGACCATGTCATCCGTAAATCTTGGAGTGGGCTCGGAAGTGGTTGATCAAACCAATTTGTCTGCCACACTGATGGCAGAGAAACAACTATAAGACGGAGGCAACTTGTCTCTTGGCTTTCGTGTGGCACGTCTTCTTGCAGTTTCCTTGATTCTTATCTACTTTATATGCGCTATGCCAGCAGAGCTTTTGCTACGCCAGGCAGAACGATCAGCACCAATGTTCTTCCAATTTTCAGGTCAATGCCGTTCTTCTTATCTGTTCTACCATACAATAAGGTACATCATCACATGAAGCCTGATCAATGACATATACACACCTACAATATAAGACATGGTCACAGGGCAGATGAATTGACGATAAAATAGAAATGTTCCAACACAGGCTTACATTGGTCAACACAATGAAAGTGGAAGAGAGGGAGACAGAATGTGTAAATTCTCCTCATGATGCGTAATACTACAACGGGGTAGGAAAAAGTGAGGTACAGTATCTTATTTTGTATATCTGACCTGCATATATCATAAGATGGCAACTAGATATCGTGGCTATTTTATTAAATTGGTTTATTTATTTTAGAAGTGTGTTCCATTTACTATGATGCTGCATTCAGCAGAATTTTTTAAATTCAGAATTTTATTTTATAGATAACACTTGTCTTCAATTAAATCAAAGCAAATGTTTTAATTTATATCTCACTTCCATATGCATTTATTTGAACTTTTATTTCACTTTGATATCAGCCATTCCGTGTAACTCTTTTTCACTTTGATATAAAGGCCATATCATTTTCATATTTGATATTAAGGCCATATCATTTTCACATTACAAGTTATGTTATGAGACTCAATGATCACTGAACAAAATGAATAGAACAGTCGAAATTACCTTCCTTGCTAAACTCTTTTGATTCTGCTTACTGTTTCCAATTCTTATTAGCTGCTGCCTTTTGCCATGTTCTTACTTTGGAAAATGTTTGTTCTCTGTTCTTTACTGTCAGTTTAAAGACACAATATTGTCAAATATTTCCTTATGATGTTCAGCTTGTGAAATGAATTCTATATTATTATTGTTACTTAAAAAAGTAATACCTTCCAATACTTCAGTTTCTTCCTAACCACCATTTTAACTTTCTCATGCGACACAGTGAATTCCTCTGCTAGTGAACGTAATCTCAGATGATGGTGCACCTATATTGCTGCATCGATATTGGCGATGGCTTCTTCTGTCGCAGCAATAGGCATCTGACCTGGTTGTGGAAGATCTTTCGTTAACTCACGTCCTTTCCTATACATCAGTGCCCAGTCCTTTACTGTTGCTTTCAACTTACTTTACCTTAAACCGCTTGGATTTTGCAATGAATGTTGACTGGTCGACATCGTTCAGCTGTTAACTGAATCACCGCTCGCTGATCAACCCAGGATGGATTCCGTATCACACCCGCCATTTTCTCAATGTTCTGCAGCAGAACCTATGAATGTGAGGATAAGGAACATGTGCACACTTGTACATTAATATGTGCTTATTGAGTCAGATATGATGTCATCATGCTCCTCTCGTGCCTTTTTCAGCGAGGACATTGTCATTGGGTCTTTCTGTGTAGCTTGCTTGCTTTTTTTTTTTTTTTTTTTTAAATTTTTTAAAAATTTTTTACAATTCTTTTATTATAAATTCTACTCTACGGCAGTACCACATTTAAAACACTTCAAGCTTTTTTCATCCTTCTTTGCTATGGTCCATTCTCCTTCTCCGATGATGACTATATTCATTTGCATATGTCTCTTGACATTACCAAAGTCTTTGTCTTCAATGTGTTTATTTTAATGCCTAACTCTTTGGCTGTGCTGTCAAGTTGGTCAGGCAGCATTTGCAACGTTTCTCCTGATCTCCCTACTATGGCTTGGTCATCGGCAAATTTAATGGCATTAACTTTTATACCATTGATTTTGACACCTTTATTATAACTCAGAACATTTTCCATCATCATATCGTATGTGTTATAGACACTCTGTGAAAGCAAGCAACTATGTTGAACTGCATGTCTTATCTGCAAGTCCTTCTTTGATTAAAATAATCACCTCTTGATTTTCATACTGGTTTTTTATTTTTTTTAAATTAACCTACAGAGTTATTTCTATACCTATTTGTTGCAACATCTAAAAAAAATTTGCTTTATGGGATGCGATCAAAGGCTTTCTCGTAGTCCAATAAAGCAGATAAATAGTGGCCGTCCTTGATCGATCATTCCTTCTGCAAGAAGCCACAATGATCCGATGACATTATCTGTATACTCCTGGCTTTTCAAAATAAAAAATCTTTATCTTTCATCACCTCTTGTCATCAATTCTCTTAATTATCTTCAAAAGAATTTTAGATGCAAATGTTTTTAAGCTTATCGTTAGGAATAAACTAAATTCTATTGCATGTGGTTTTGTTTGACAAGGAATTATTACTGAAGTTGTGTTTAACATTCTCGATTTAATTGATTTTTTAAACACTTATACTTAACAATGCCATTCTATTTGCATCTTTCCTCCATTTTGTTTAGCATTTCAGTTGTTAACCATAGTTTCTTATCTGCTTACTTCTTACCCAATGATATCTCTGTTGTGGCCTCTTTTATATTCTGTCACTGTTGATTTATATCTTCAATAGCATGTTATTTCCCTGAAGCATCATTCACTGAATATTGGAATTTTGACTTTTTTTTCTTCTAAAATTTGTTCAAAGTACTTAAATTTCAATTTACTATTTTTTGTGGTCACCCTGGTTTTTTATCCATCGTAGATGACATTTCATAATAAGCAATTTAAGATCAGTATCAAATTCCGCATTAGGGCAAGCAATCAAATTTTTACTTTGTTTATATATCTTGTTTTTTACTATGATGTAATCAATTTGATATCCTCCAAGATTTGCAGGACTTTTCCATGTGTATTTTCTTCTATCCAGGACTAGATTCTAGGTGTTTGTTGTTATGTAGTTTTCCTGGTGGCAGAAGTCCACTAGTCTTTGTCCTCTTTCATTCCTATTGCCCAACCCGTTCTTCCCAACTATGTCTCCCTCACAGCCCATATTTTGATGGAAACATCGAGCAAGATGTCTCCCTCATAGCCTATATTTTGATGGAAATATCAAGCGAGTTAATTTGTGCCATTTTGCTTACCGCTTTGTCTCTTCTGGGTCACATTCTAGCAATTCTCGCAGTATTTCCAACTTTTTCATTGCTACTATTTTGAAATTAGATCTTTTGGTATTTGTGCAATGGCATCTGAGTGAAAGGAGAAGCCGCACAGCTCTCATTTTAAATCAAAAGCTTTAAATGATCAAGCTTAGTTGGAAAGGCATGTCGAGTGCCAAGATAAATTCAGAAGACTAGGCCTTGTATGACAAACAGTTAACCAAGTTGTGAACTCAGAAGAGACAACTATGAATCATTGAAGATGAGCATTTATTTAGTAATAAAGTATTTGATATTTTACAGTAAATTTTAATTTAGGCCTGCTGCTATTGTCCATTTGGAGGTTACTGTGGTCGCTTCTCAAAACAGTAGGCATCGAATCCTGCAAGTTTCAAACGACCTCTGGTCTCAAGACAGGTAGGACCAGAGTGCCTGCATCCTGAGTTACCTCCAGTCGTCTTGACTTATGTCTTGCCACTAGCCCAAGGTAGCTTGAAACCAGAGAGGGATGACCAGCGCAGTTTCTTCCTCACTATAATCCAAATACAGCACAAGTTACATCATCAAGACAGAACCGTCTGATGTCGCCATCATTGCTTGCGATGGGCAACTAACTTAATAGACATTGTGTAAACATGATTTTAGACTTATAAACACTGGGAAGCCTGAAATGAGTAACCCGCTTTATTGCAATATTCTATTTATTGCGGTGGTCTGAAAGCGGATGCACAATATCTCTGAGTATGCATATAAATATACATTTATATATGAACTTGACCACGGTTTTTTTTTAATACTTCCCATTCATTCATCCAATTGTAATTATTAACATAATGTATTTTGGCCAATACAAAGTATAGGCTCACGTGTAGATAGCTGCTTACAAGAAGCATTCACCACAACACTTTGTGTGATTATTCTATAGCAGTTAATTTTATGTTGAGGTTGCTACCCAAATGCCTAGCCCTCTTATATCGACTTTTACCTATTGAATGGAGATGCAGTGTCCCAACTATTTCCTCCTCAATATAGAGCTCTGGAATTCACACAGGGAGATTACCTTTATATGCTTACAAAACACATGCTAAACATACACTATCCCAAATTGACATTTTCGGAAATCTTCCATACTTTCTTTAAAGTATTATGTACATAGTAATTATGTGCAAATATAGTATTTATATAGTACGAAAGGTGTACTTCCTGAAAACACACTTTGTTAAACTCCTTATTTTTTTAAGCTGGACATACAGTGGACCATTTGATATGCATTTTTTTGTTGTTGAAAACATAAATTGTACAGATGTATTTATTGACAATAAATTGTTTAAAAAAAAATTGGTCGTGTTATGGAGATTTGGGTGTCTCTTATGTGTAAATGTTTTGTACGCAAATATGAATATTTTCACTTGAGTGGCACTTGTGGAGGACAGAATAGTATCTGGAATCTTTCATGCATGTCAGAAAAGGGGAATAAATAGTTGTTGTTTTTTCCATTTGAAGAATAGGAAAGAAAGAATAGTACCATTTATTGTTAAAGGCGAATACATAGATTATGCACATGGCTAGCAACCTCATGATGTGTAAACAAATTTCTACAGAAGCCATCACTGCAAGAACACGCAAAGTTCTTTGATGCAGTCTAACTGTAAGTGGCCTATAGTGATGGTGTACCTGTGCTTTGCTGTCGCCATTCATCAATGACATTTTGTCTTCCGTTTTGAAATCTTTCTACCCATTCATACACACTCCTCTGACTCAAACAACTCTTTCCATACTGGACCTTCTTCATTCTTCTGTAGACTTTAGGTTTCACACCTCCACCACAAAAAATTAATAATGCCTTGTTCTTACATTGTGCAAGTCGACTGGGACTGCCATTCTGAATATTATATTGCTCATGCACATACTGCTCGGTCATCACAATCCCTACATGGAGTATTGCTAAAGGGCCATTTTGTGTCCTGAAATAAGATTTTCCATTGTATATGCTCTTCCATGCACTTTATAATAAAATTGCTGTTACTTAATTACCGTCCCTGGTATATTAGTATGAAGCTTTAAATGTCATTAATGAGCAAAGAATTTACGGCAGCCCTCTTCAAAATGAAATTAGAACGTAACAAATTGTTCAGAAGTCTGATTGGCCGGAAATGGACGTCATCCGGGTGGCCAGTTCTGGGTGATACAAGCTGTAAAAGGTTAAAGAAGAAATTGTCTATATTTTGTTTCATGTTTGTGAGATTGTACATTAAAAAAACCCCATCATTTTCAATGTTTCTTAAGTTGTCTTACGTGCAAGTAAACCACACCGAACAAATAAATTCAGTAACAATATGCAGTTGGAAAATGGAGTCCATTATTCCTGAATTTTGTTCTAATACATTTGTTTCTAACTGAAACAATCTCTGATAATGTTGAATTTCAGCTGCCAAATCTGTTTGCTCTTTTGCAACTAATACCAAGTTTCCTTGCTGCTCTTTTGCAACTAATACCAAGTTTCCTTACTGCTCTTTTGCAACTAATATCAAGTTTCCTTGCTGCTCTTTTGCAACTAATACCAAGTTTCCTTGCTGCTCTTTTGCAACTAATACCAAGTTTCCTTGCTGCTCTTTTGCAACTAATACCAAGTTTCCTTGCTGCTCTTTTGCAACTAATACCAAGTTTCCTTGCTGCTCTTTTGCAACTAATACCAAGTTTCCTTGCTGCTCTTTTGCAACTAATACCAAGTTTCCTTGCTGCTCTTTTGCAACTAATACCAAGTTTCCTTGCGGCTCTTTTGCAACTAATACCAAGTTTCCTTGCTGCTCTTTTGCAACTAATACCAAGTTTCCTTGCATCATAGATCTATATTTCACCTGAGGATTTCTAGTGCAGAAATAAGTTACTGTTGTTCTGGACTCCCAAAAAAATTGATCACTTAGTCATCTCCCAATTCTCCTGCTCAGTGGAACCTAAATCTGGATACCCAATAATCCTGTCAGGAAAATTCCAGAATCAGTATATGTGACACTCCACCCTTACCCCACAACAAGTACAGTACAGGTTATCAACCTGTTACATCACAAGAGGAATTATAATGTGATGCAGTTACTCAAGCCCTCACCATCATCATTTTTCCAGGATGCACAGGGTTTGTGTTTCAGAGTATTGGCTATTGATACAAACCTTGAACGGGTGCATGAATACATTGACTTCCTTTGCAACGCACCAATTATCACCTTTATCTGTAATTGGTAATTGACTTATTCACCTTTTCACTGCAAGTGAAGCATAGGGTGACCACTATAGAATGCTTATATCCGAGCACATCCAGTACATTTTAACACCAATGGTTTTCCATGATGAGGTTGCTATACTCGTATACAACTTCTAGCTGCCTCTTACGACATACTTGGAAGGTTACGGTGATCATATTCATTTGACTGCGAGCCAGGTGGGACTAATTTATTTAAATGTAAAATATTTTGTATGCACTCATATCTTGCTATGTACATAATGACGACCCACATACAATTTGAGGATAATGTTTTGTAGCCGTGGTAAGAGCCGTTCACCTGGTTTTTGGTAATGGTAATTTCATGTGATGTTGACATTGTGGACGACATGCCTAGTTGTAGAACATAACATAGTCCAAGCAGTGGGTAGGGTAAGGTCTGATAAATAAATTTGAGAATTTGAAATAACCTAGTTCTTGTGATTTATTACTGTCTTTGTATTTTTCATGTATGTTTTAGTTTATTGGTTTCCGACTAAACAATGGTGGGTGGAGGCAGAGGGAGTGATGCTGCAGCCAGACGGAACAAGGGAAACCATCGTCTTTGATCAGTACTGGCTCTCTTATCTGGAAAGAGATGGCCACTGACAACCCCAGATCTTTCAGTCCAGACCCCTCCAGCGTCAGGTTGTCTGTTCGGTGGTGACTTCGGGGACATGAATATTAAAATCGTCCGATGGTCACTTTGTGATGAAACGATACGGCGTGTCTTCTTCTGCGTTCATTCTCAATCTTCTGCTATCAAGCCCCGAACAATGCTATGTAAGTAGCAGGATGTGGTCTGGAGAACGAAATGCGTAGTGTCGCTAGTTTACAGCTTGACTGTGATATTTGTACCTTTCGGTCCGGCACATCCCATCTTCAGCAGAGGTATAGATGTGAAACTGGTTGTCTACATACTCTGCAGTCTTCTAGGGGTTGCTGTAGTCAAGAGGTCAGGCACTCGCCTCTCTTAAATATGAACAGAAACGGTTGGCGATCTAATCCAAGTTTTCAAGTGATATCTTGCCATTGGTCCATAGTACCTCAAGACCAAAAAGTGAGGTTGATGACCAGCCCAGTTTTCGTTTTCCTGACTATAATCCAAATACATCACAAGTAACATCATCAGGACAAAACCGTTTGCTGATGTTGCCATCATTGCTTGCGATGGGCAACTAATTAATAAAATAGTGTTTCACTGGACAGTATAGATAAAATAAAACCTACATTTTTGCAAAATGCTAATATTTTTTTAAAGATTGCAGTGTAAAAGTTAAAATAAAGTATTTTCTAATGTTGATTTAGTTGACTTACACTATGGACTCTTGTAGAACACCGGAACTACTGCTATAGTTGGTGTATGCTGAACTACTGTTATATTTGATGTATGCAGAACTACTACTATAGTTGATGTACCGGTATGCAGAACACTGCTATAGTTGATGTACCAGTATGCAGAACACTGATACAGTTGTTGTGCTGGTATGCAGAACTACTGCTATAGTTGATGTACTGGTATGCAGAACTACTGCTATAGTTGATGTACTGGTATGCAGAACTCTTGCTATAGTTGATGTACCAGTATGCAAAACTCTGCTATAGTTGATGTATGCAGAACACTGCTATAGTTGGTACTACTGCTACAGTTGATGTATACAGAACTACTGCTACAGTTGGTGTATGCGGAACTACTGCTATAGTTGATGTATGCAGAACACTGCTATAGTTGATATATGCAGAACTACTGCTATAGTTGATAAATGCAAAACTACTGCTATAGTTGATGTACCAGTATTCAGAACTACTGTTATAGTTGATAAATGCAGAACTACTGCTACATTTGATTTAAACAGTTGATGTTAGCATTTAATTTGATAACTTGTTTGCTTTTTGTATGATTTGTTTTAAGAAAATTGAAAATCCAAGCTTAGTGAAATATAGAACATTATGGAATCTTTTTATTCTGTCGTGTTTCTCTAATCTGTGAGGAACAAAGATAAAGCATAAATTACAGTAGGTGGTCATTATCCATCATTAAAAGTGGTGGATAATTATGATCACATTAGATTTGTGTGTTAAAATGACAATCTGTTCCTGAGAAGTCATATACTTGAGTACTTGGTTTGTTGGTTTTTACGAAACGAATTGACCTTTCAGATTAATTTCTTCAGTATCCACAAAACTATATTAGCTATAAAATATAACAGCTCAGTAGCTTCTCCTATCTGAAGTTAATGTTGAGATCTTGGAAATACATAACAGAGGATGGAAGATGCAACATAGAAATCAATATGGCCAAGCTATTTTCACGAACAGGAGACAAATATTGACATTAAAATAACTAAGAGATTATAAATGAGTGTTTATGTATGCTTATCTTATTCTATAGTGTAGAAACATGGGTGATGTTGGACAGGTGGATATTTAGCAGAATGTTGTGAACCTAGTGGAAAGACAGGATTCTTCTTATTTTGTTCGCTTGAAAATATTGTCTATATCTGCAATGTTGTCTCTTGTATAAACTTCCGTGTCTTTTGTAGTTCACACATAGGTCCATAATGTTTCTCTTCCAGTGTTGTTTCTATGGGCCAGTGAGATTTTCTCTGAATATCATATTCGGGGCAGTTTTGTAGTATGTGCTCTGCGGTCTGGGGTGCCTGTCCGCATGTACACGTGGCTGAGTTGCCAATCTTCATTTTTGTCTACATGTGGCTGCGGAGTTGGTTGTGCCCTGTTCTAAGGCGCAACACAACAGTTTGTTCTTGTCTGTTCATCTTATGTTAATCATCTGGTGTTACCGTTGATAGATTTTTGATTGATTTGATCTTTTGTTGGTATGTATCTGGCACATCTGGTTGCTCGTCTGTAGCACCCTCCTTTGCCAGTCGATCTGCTCTCGTTTCCTTGTACTTCACAATGAGAAGGTATCCACTACATGATAATCCTGCACTGGTTGCTCAGTTGAGACAGTAGAGCCTGTAGATCTGGCAGTTTCTCAGATTTCAGTGCTTGGAGTGCTGATTGTGCATCTGTCAGAAATACCACAGGTTGTGGACTGACATTGGTGTTCAACAGTTTCTCAGTTGCCACCTTGATTGCCTGGATTTATGCATCATATGTATGACAGAATTTTCCAGTTGGTACTCTGACTGTATTCCTAATGTTGTTTGGATATTCTATATACACTCCTGCCCCACCATTATTTACTGCATTCTGTGCTGACCTATCTGTGTATACTCTGATTTAGAGGTCTTGTGGGTATTCTTCATCCAGGAGAAAGACAGGATGACAAATAAGGAAGTTTGAAAAAATTAAGGAGTACAAGGAAATAAGTCAAATAATACAAATGTGGGGCCAAGATGCAGCAGTGAATGAGTTGACAGCTTCTCATTAGTTGGGCCAAGATGCAGCAGTGAATGAGTTGACAGCTTCTCATTAGTTGGGCCAAGATGCAGCAGTGAATGAGTTGACAGCTTCTCATTAGTTGGGCCAAGATGCAGCAGTGAATGAGTTGGCAGCAGCTAACGACTCATAGCTGGTTGCTTGCATCAGGGTCGGCAAACCATAACTGACCAAGGCCCTATTCTGCCCTCATGCGACAGCCCCGGAAACAGGCTGCAGTAGTCACTAGGGTAGTCTGACCAAGGGATATGTATTGCAGTTTAAAGGTAAACCCAGTGCTCAAAATAGCCTGCTGAAATTGGACCAAAAAGCATAGATATTGCAGTCTTGCTGTAATTCTATGACAGAACGTCTTTTCAGGACGAATACCGAAGAAGAAGAAAATGAAGTTCAGACCCTGGCCCTCAACTGAAGAGACAGAAAGAGCTGATCAAGATCAAACTTGCTGGAGGAGGATTGTCAATGGCCTGTGCTCCGAAAGGAGCGATGGGATTAATTGAATATATACAGTACCGGTATGCAGTTTTGAATGTTTGTGATTTAAGGGGAATTCTAGATTTAGATAATCAGAATCTTCACAACTGGAAGAACTTCATCTTAGTTCCTTTAGAGGGGAACTTAGAAGGTGATCTCTGCCGAAGACGGATGTGTCGGACCGAAAGGTGCAAATATCACAGTCAAAACTGTAAACTAGTGACACAGCGCATTCTGTTCTCTGGACTACATTCTGCTACTTACAAAGTCCTGTTCAGGGCTTGGCAGCGGGAGAATAAGAACTAACGCAGAAGAAGGCGGCGGCAATCTAACAGGGACTAGGGCACATGTTGATGGCTCAGAATCAAGGAATAGGGGGAGGGATGGCTGTTAAAAAAATAACTGAATTGTGTCTCGCAAATATCACTAGGCTGGCCATGTGTTGCGCATGCCAGATAACAGATGGAGGACACTCAGAACGTTTTGGTGGCCATATGATTATACACGACTACGTGGCCGCCCACCCATACGATGGCGAGATGGTCTGCTGAGAACGTAGGTCCAAAATGGTATGACACTGCGAAAGATCGGACTGCACACAGGACTATGTTGGCTACTCGCATATGGCACACGCGCCGGACTAAAGTCAAGGATATTGTATTGTATTGCATTGTTTACAACTTAATCACAAAAATAATATATTATGAATAGTTTTGTTTCACAAAAATAAGTATTATTAATATGTTTATTCACAAATATACAGATTCCTTGCAGACAATTTAAAAATAAACAGTGCACACCAAACTTTTATTCAATGAGTGAATGCAGAAAGACACAATATGCTGCTGTGCAGTTATAATGAAAGGCAAACAAAGAGAAACACAAGCTACAAAATTTGAAAATGTAGTTATATATATATTTAAAACTGGTGAAACACAAAGTGGCGCCAGTCGAGGTATCACTGAATATATAAAACTACATGATTTGTGAACTCGTTTGACTCATACACAAATTATGACGTTATATTGTGAACCGATGAATAACAAAGGTAACAAATACTGAGGGCATGCTACATTTGAGAATGAGAAATATTAGTCCATGTGAAAAAAACAGGTAACACACAAAGACTAAAAATCTTAATCTGTTTATTGATATAAGCAAATAGATTCCAAATACTACATTTGAATACATCTCAGTTGGTATGAAAGCTAATATTGTATATCTGTTCCATGTATGTGCAGATTGACATAGGCGATCATGACTACTAGCAGCTTTCTGTCTTGAGGGTTACATATCATTGTGATATTTATTTCTATACCACATTGTGAAACCATCTTTTCACAGTTCATAAAAAGTGAAAGAATTGGTATTTTTTTTTTCCACCTTATTTCTCTTATCCCCAATCCGCTGTGCTTTGCACTGTGGTTTTTATTTTGCGCCTGTCGGCCCAGTGCATCCGACTTCAGCATGCATTTTATGTAAGGGTCTGCTTCCTCCTGCATTTTCTAAGGGTTTGCTTCACTGGGGTAGCGGCCGGTGCTGTGATGGGGATCGAACCCAGCACCTTCTGGTTGTATGGTGAAGGCCTGTAATGTCTAGACATCTCTGTGTCACCAACGAGGCTCACATCCAGCATTTGTAATGTATAGGTAAAGGGGATCAGTGCATGAGCTGCAGTGATCAGCGAACCATAGCTAACTGCTAGCATCAGGGCCAGCGAACCAGAACTGCCAAGACCCTTCTACGCCTTCACGCAGTCATCCTGGATAACAGGCCGCAACAGAGCAGACTGGCTAAGGAGAAGTGATCGAAGAGGGAAGACTAACCCAGTACTAAAAAAAGGCGCAAATATAGCAGTCAAGCAATATACGCACATTTCGAAGGCTTCTCTTTTCCAACTCGTTATTCAGTGTCCATGTATCTGCACCATGAAGCAGTGACGAGTATACATAACACCTGAAAACTTTCAAAATATAGTTTATCTGATCTGTTTAGATGTCAGTATTTGTAGCATATTGTTCATACATAAGCAGAAATACAAATATGTAAAATGCTTGAACCAATAAGTGTACAAAAAACACATACCGCTGCACTTACGACAACAAGGATGAGGTCGGTGGTTGTCATCGACAACGATGGACAAGTATCATATTTTATATTACATATCATATATATATATATATATATATAGAGAGAGAGAGAGATACACGCATATATAAACAAAAACAGATATATGCAGATACAGACACATATGTAATGTAATAAGAAAGGAAACAGGATAATGTGTAGGTAACGGTACAACTAGTAGTAGCAGCCATAACATTTATAAACAACTAGTCCTGTGTACAAAATTAGGAAAAATGATGTGCATAATAAAGAATGTAAAAATATGAACATTTAATGACAATATTTTATCCTTCAAATATCAATCCTTGAATTATCAGACTGCAACATTATCAGAGTTCATTGTACATTGAAGGATGCTCATATGATTCCAGGATCCATTACTGGGGAGTAAACAATAGGATCACTGCACCACATTGCAGGAGGTAAAATGTAACAAAGGAAGATTGTGCATGGGGCTGGTAACCATCATTAAGTAAAACAAAGTGCTAGAGAAACCATACCTGCAGGTGTCCACACATATGTTTTGGTGTAAGCTTCCTGCAATGGTGGCCTTTAAGTTTCTGTGTAGGTGAAAAAGGAGGGATCATCCTTAAGATGTTTAGGGCCAAAGATGCAGCAGTGAATAAGGTGACAGCAGCCAGCAACTCATAATTGGTTTCTTGCATCAGGGTCAGTAACCCATAACTAACCAAGATCCTATTAGTCTTCAAGTGGCGCCCTGGAAACAGACTGCAAATATGCTGCTTGGCTAAGAGATTAATAACCAAAGAGGGAAGGCAAACCCAGCATAAAAAATGTTGCGCTGAAACCGGATGTGTTGGCTGAAAGACACAGATATTGCAGCCTAGCTGCAAGCTACAACACAATGTCACAAACCTCAGGATGAACTATGGCTTTTTAGCCATAAAAATTTGTCTGGGAGGCTTTCTGGCCATCAAATTCACCTTTGAGCAATCACCTGATCATAAAAAATATTTACAAGCTGTCTCTAGACCATCAAATTTGCAACTCTGTGGTTCTTTAACGTATCTTTGTGCAACATTTGGACCATCAAATGTGTCTTTATGTGGCTTTTAATCCATCAAACGTCTTTATGTGGCCTTCAGACCATCAAACTTCTCTATGTGGCCTTCAGACCATCAAACTTCCCTATGTGCCCTTCAGACCTTCAAACTTCTCTATGTGACCAGATCTTCAAACCTCTACGTGGCCTTCAGACCATCAAACTTCTCTATGTGGCCTTCAGACCTTAAAACTTCTCTATGTGCCCTTCAGACCTTCAAACTTCTCTATGTGGTCTTCAGACCTTCAAACTTCCCTATGTGGTCTTCAGACCTTCAAACTTCTCTATGTGGCCTTCAGACCTTCAAACTTCTCTATATGTAGCCTTCAGGCTATTAAACTTGTCTTCATGTGGTCTTTGGGCACAAAAGTTGTCTTTGTGTAGCCTTTGAGGCAACATGAGGTAACTAACATCTATACCCAAGGATAAAAGATGAGTGACTTGGTCAAGTCAAGTCAACATGAGGTAACTAACATGTATACCCAAGGGTAGAAGAGGAAAAAACTAAATCAAATCAACATGAGGTAACTAACATCTATAACAAAGGGTAGAGGTGGGGTGACTAGATCAAGTCAACATGAGGTAACTAACATCTATACCCAAATTTAGAAGATGAGTGACTTGGTCAAGTCAAGTCAACATGAGGTAACTAACATGTATACCCAAGAGTAGAAGAGGCGACCAAATAAAGTCAAGACAACATGAGGAAGTCCATTTACCTCAGGGCAGAAGCAGATCGACTAGGTCAAGTCATCATGAGGTGACACTAATCTCAGTGTTGGTTCCAGATGATCATCCACAAGTCTTTGTGCCAACATCTGACTAGATTATTTTCATATAAAATAAACCTATATATATACCAACATAGTCATATACTTGTTATCAGAGATCAGAGCAGAACTAGGAAAACGCCAGAGATCCTCAACAATAGCGCTCCAGTGGCTAACACACCCCGTGCGCCCCCCCCAATCTATGAAATGAGATACCAGACATGGCCAGAGGGAGCGGAGCTGAGACAAAAGCTGTGGGGCAGCCGCTCCGACCGGATGAAGACTACAGACTTCATCATGGCGACTGGCCCCTGCAGATATAGCATGACCAAAGGATCCTTAACGCAAAGAAGAAGAAACCATATACAATGTAGTAGCATAGATTAACTTGTGGAATATCAAAATTGAATTCTAAAAAAAAAGTATGCATTTGTGTACATATTCAAAGATTGCCATTGATTCTAATTTTATTTTTAATCTTAAATTTTCAATTTACCTCATTTGATTTCTTAAAGTACCGCATGGATTCTGGTCTATTCAATCTACGCAGACTGAAGGCGAAGACCAAGGTGATGCACGACACGATATGCAAACTCTTGTTTACGGATGACTGTGCTCTGACCAATAGCTCAGAACGGGAAATGCAGAAGGGTATGGACCAGTTCTCTGCTGCTTGTGACAACTTTGGGTTGACAATTAGTACAACGAAAACTGAAGTCATGTATCAACCAGCACCAGGTACATCGTATAAACAGCCAGTAGTTACAGGGGATTCCGTGGCTAAGTGGTTAAGTGCTAGCAAAATAAATTATGCCATCATCCACTACGATGGATGGCGACCTTTGCCTTTGCCAGTTACAGTGAAGGGACAGAAATTATAAGCGGTTAAAAAATGTGTCTACCTCAGAAGCACACTATCGATATCAGTGACTTTTGCCGATGAGCTGGCTAATAGAATAGCAAAGGCCAGCTCAGCTTCTGGCCAAATGCGTTCATCAGTATTGGAACATCGAGGAATCAGCATAATGACTAAGCTGAAGGTCTACCATGTCGCCATTGTCCCCAGCCAGCCCGCTCTATTCATGTGAGAGCTGGACTGTCTATGCAAGCGGCTAAATAATTTTCACATAAATTGTCTGAGACGCAGGGCCATATCACAGAAACTGAGGTGCTCTCCAGGGCCAACATGCAAAGTATTCATGCACTTCTGCAAAAATCCCAATTGAGATGGGCTTGCCACCTTGCTCGAATGTCAGACGAAAGACTTCCAAAGAGGCTTGTTTCAAGGATAGTCTGAAAGTCCCTTAAGTGCTGTCAAATAGACATTAACACCTGGGAGAACCTGGCTCACAATCGCTGAACATGGAAGAGCACGGTCACGGACGTCATTGAACTCAGCGAGGGTCTTCGTATCCAGGCAGCTCAGGATAGACGTGCAACCAGGAAGTCAAGAGCAGAAACAATTTCAGAGACAACTGCTGATTACGTTTGTCAGTTGTGCCATAGACTTCCAGGCTCGAATTGACTTGATCAGTCAACAGTCAAGGTTGCATTATGACATGTGCTGCTGTTGATGGTCCTCATCGACGACGATGGACACATTATTATTATATTATTATTAGTAACTTTATGCCTTTTGTTTATTCATTGTCACTTGTTCTAGATTTCTATGGTTTTGATCCCTATAACTTTGTCAAGCACTACTTTGTTATGCTTTTAATTTTATGGAATTTGGCTTGCTCATATCTGTTATTTGTTAATTATATATTTCTTTAATTTTCTCGTATAAACCTTTCTAAGCAGCGGATATTTTTGTCCATACGTTTCTTATTGTTCCTACTACCCTAATCTCATATTTGAATGTGCTTTTTGTTGTGTTCTCTATGTATTATTTCTCTTTTAAAAGAGTTATTAAATGAAGCCCTTTATAATATATATACAATCCCTTCTTGTTCAACCTTTATAATCCTGTATCCTGCCATGTAACAGAAATCACATTGTTCTGATGCAGCAGATAGCTGTCAAGCTACCTCATATGCAAAGGTTCCTTGTATTTTGGAGTCCAGATTTTGCACAAAATTACTTATCCAATGAAATTGTAACTGAAAAAATGAGATTTAGTTCTAAAAACCAAATATTCACATTATTATATATGCCTGTTCCTTTCTAGCAGCAGGATAGGATTCAACTGTCAGAACACACTATTCTGATCCAGTGGATAGCTGTCAAGCCACCTCATATGCAAAGGCTCCCTGTATTTTGTAATCCAGTTTTTGCACAAAATTACTTATCCAATGAAATTTTAACTGAAAAAAATGAGTAAAAATGAGTTTTAGTTCTAAAACCAAATATTCACATTATCATATATGCCTATTCATTCTTAGCAGCAGGACAGGATTCAATTGTCAAAACACAAAAGGCTTGGGGATAGTGTTCATAATTCTAGTTTTTCCTGGCATTATCATTCAAGTTTGTTTCCAGGCTCTAGAACTGAGAAAATTTATGATGGCTTTTGTGGCCATCGTCACATGTATCAGGATGTGAGACATAACTACTGTATGGATGATGTAAACTTTGTAAAACACATTTACGAGCCTCACCATTAAGCTGCTTACAGCTATCCTGGTTAAGAGTGAGACTTCTACATTTTGTACTGGATAACAATGGTGCTTTGGTCTCTTCCACATATGCCTGTGTCAGGTCAGCTAGGGAGTTGCTCTTACTCAGGGTCTCACAGCCAGTTGTAGACCGTTGAAAGTACTGCAGATTGATGTTCTTGTCCACCACTTTCTGTTGGTGAAGTAGTCCTGGAATAAGAACACTGTCTACAAATACTGGGACAGGTGACGATGTTATGTGGGCCCAGTTATTTGGAGCAACATTAGTAAGTATATGTTTGTCACAAGCCAAACAAAAGTCAGATAGAACAGATGTACTTTTGTGGCAACTGGTCTTGTGAAACTGCTGTTGGTAAGAATTTAACTGCTTCGATTTTTGTCCTATCTGGAGAACTTTATTTGTGTTACAGCAGTAATTTGCAGGGGAAGCTGGAATAAAACCTTGTTTAGCAAAACATTCTAGCGATGGTGAAGCTGGTAAGTTTGTGACTTTATGCTGGTGGCTAGGAGAATTGATTTTATCTGTGTGTTCATTTTTCAGCAAAATCACATTAGAATGTAAATTATCAAGGTGATCTTCAGCTTTAGTTGAAACTCCATTGCTATCAGATTTCTTGTGTTTATGATTCATGTTTATCTGGTCATTCTGAATCTCCGGTGGCATGTACATTATGTATTCTTGGTTGGCTGGAGACTTATACTTGGCCCTATCATCAGATTCTGTCAAATTGGTTTCTGGGATGTTATAGGCAGCTAGGGAATTCCTCTGTTCAACAGGACACGATGGGCTGTCCCGGTTGCTTTTAAAATCTTTTCCTTTACAGACATTAGTAATCAGTATGCATTCATTGTCACATTGAGATCTTATTAGTGTATCACTTATTTTCTCTGACTTTTCTTTGCTCTTTTCATTAGAACAAACAGTATTTACAATTGGACATTTTTCTAAAAGTTGTTCACTCATTTCTTCTTTTGCATTGTCGGTTGCACAACAGTTGATCATACTGCCTTTATCTTGTGAAACATTTTGACTGTTTTGTGTCTCTATGTTAATCTGTTTCTCATTTTTATAAATATTGTTGCTCACTTGCCATTTTTCTACACATAGACCATACACAGCCTGCTCTCTATCATCATCAGATACATCTTCTCTATGCTGAGACCTGCCCTGCAGTTTTATACCTGAATGTTGCACTGATCTTTTCACCCAGAGATGAGCGTCATCTTTGTCAATGCTAATGTTCTCATCCACTACTCTGCTTGGAAAATGCAAACGGTCATTTGCTTTAATGTTGATATCAACTGTAGAGAAGTCTGCATATGATTTCTGAGATGAGTGGATGAAATTATGTTCTTGCTCTTCATCAACACACGTTTCATCCATACATCTTTGTCTTCCAGGTCCTCTCTGGGAGTAAAGATCCTGATGTAGAATCATCTGTTAATGGAACAAATGTTGAAGTAAGTGAATAAGTCTCTCTCTCTCTCTCTCTCTCTGTGTTCCTCCCTCCCTCTCACATAATACACTTTCTTTCAACTCTCTTACATAACAATCGCAAAGGTCTACTTCAGTCATTATGTGTCCTACTGAAAAATATCACATTCTCTCATACACTTACTATCAAAATTGTCTTAGTGCCCAGAACTATTGAAATGGCTGGCAACAGAGTTTTGGAAATGTTATTGAGGTGTTGGCAGAAGCGGGCATGGAGTTTAAGGTCATTCTCTTTGATGTATTTAGTGTTGCAAATTATAGTGTAGATTAGGTTCCATTACTTGCAGGTGAACCCCTCTTTAAAATAAAAAAAAATTGCTTGCGGGAAGGATACATAACGTGTCTGGATAAAATAGAAAAATATGCAACCTCGCATGTTTTTGCAAGACAAGTTGCCACGGCAGTCCATGAGGTGAGATTTGATTGAGCTTCTAACCAACAGGTCACGCAAATTTCTATCATGTCTTTAGGCCACTACAGAAGGATAAAAAAATATCACATATGGAATGATCTGAATGAAGGATAGCAAGATGGAGAAACATGATTTGATGAACAGAGGAGGTCTGGAGATGAAAGGTAACCAGTTTCACACAGTTAAATGGGAGATTATAAGATGGGGTGAGGGTGTTGGTACAAGAGGAATGAATGGCAGTGGTAAGAAAAGCTTCAAGATAGAGAGGATTATGGAAAAGCATCTCGTGGACATAAAGGAGAAAATCTTCATCTTCCAGACATAGCCGAAGAAAGTGTAGATGCTGAGTAAACTGGAGTGAGTCATAGCAAGATTGAAGGTGAAAAGAAGTGTAAAGAAGATAGCTATGTTTGTAAATAGGTTTATAATAGATGGTGGTGAAGAGGCCAGGAGGGCAGACAGAGAGTGATGTCAAAGAAAGTTTACTGATTATAAAGAAATACTAGGAGTGAAGCATATTCTATGTTCTTTGCACGCCAAATACAGCGCATAAGGCAAAAACAAATGATCTCCAGTTGGAACGGTGTGACGTCACTGTTTTTAGATCTTGTATGGTGCTGAGGCCCATAGTTGAGCCCTCTCGGATGGTTGCTCTTCTGAGTGTTTCCTTGGGTCACTTTTTCCCGAACACGCCTTGGTGTCCATTTGAGTGTTTGCAATGGAATACGGTTGTTGTTCATTCTAAAGACATGTCCGATATATGTTCATCATTTTTTTCCGGACGATGGTCGATATGTATATTTGGTTTGTCTGTTCTTATCGAGTCATTAGTTACCAACTGGTCTCAGCGTATATTCAATAATTTTCTTAAACATTTATTTTCAATTTGAGTTTGTTTTCCTGCACTTTTCTTGTCTTCCAGCTTTCACATCCACATGTCAGGACTGATATTACGATTGATTTGAATAGTCTGAGCTTGGTATATTTGCTCAGGGTAATTGATTTCCAGATGTTTGTGAGCTGATTAAAGGCACATGAGGCTAAAGAAATTCTAGTAGAAATTTCTTTCGTGGCATCTCCATGACATAAGATGGAGATGCCACGAAAGAAGCATATATATAGATAGAAATTATTGATAAAGCCAATGAAGAAAGAGAGGTCAACCTCAGACATGTTGATAAAGCACAGTGAACAATCTGACAGCTGCCAGCGACTCATAGGTTGCTGCTTGCATCAGGGTCAGTGACCACAACTGACCAAGACCCTATTCCATCTCCAAGCAGTGGCTTTGGAAACAAGCTGCACTAGTGTAGTCTGGCTATGAGAATAGGGATCACAGTGGAAAGGCAAACCTGTTACCAGAACAATAATTATTGACTTTTTACTTAGTCGCTCCCCTTATACCGTGAGGTGTAGAGGTTTTCCAGAGAGAACGCTACACTGCTCTATCCGCCGTCTTTTTCCTGGCTATTTCCAATCCAACCCTCGATCACTTAGGGATTTTCGTATGTTGTCTTCCCAACGTACTTTGGGACGTCCTGGGGGTCTGCATCCTTGACTTATTATCTCCCATGACTGCTTTGGTATCCGATCTTCTTCCATTCTACAGACATTGCCAACCCACTGTAGTTGGGACTGCTCCACTTCGAGATTGCTACATATTGTCTGGTTACGGATCTTATTCCTTTTCGTCACCTGAACCGCCTTTCTTAGGTACCTCATCTTTGAAGTAAAGTAAGTACTACAAAAATGCTAGCTGAAATTGGATGTTTCGGACAGAAAGGCGCATTACTGTAAACTACGGCACAACATCACAACATTCTTTTCAAAATGAACGATGAAGAACAAGACATGTTGATCATATCTATACAGTCATGGATGCGTCGGTAGTGCAGCAGGGAAAAGGAGCCCTCATAGTGAGACCAATTAAGATTCCAACTGGGGCATGAAGAGGCAGGCATACACGGGACCCACCTTAGTAACCATATCTACTCCAGTAAATCTGATTTGGTTTTTATCCTGGTGTAGTCACTTAGCCGCTACCTATGTATGTTTTTATCAACTTTCTACATTCAGAACTGATGCAGCTTCGATGTATTTATTATCTCTCATATGCTTACTTTCACACTTTAAATCACATAACATCTCTTTTACACATTGCTTCATACAACAATCTCAAAAGTCAATTTTAGCTATGACCTCCCCCACTTGAATGGTAAATCATATTCTCTCTTACACTTACACCCACATAAGATATCATAGAAGCTCTGCTCAGCTTACCATGATTTTGCCCTTCTTGCAGAGAAACCCTTCTCTGATTTCTCACCATGCAGTAAAAGTTCTACAATAGTAGACAGTTCTGTTGAATATGAAATATTAAACACTTTATTGTACTAGACCCCATCTTTTAATAAGATGGGGTGATCAGTTCCCAGTAAATTCTGCCTTTCCTTCACTAATCACTAGTCAGGTAACAATGTACAGCTAGGTTGACTGGAAATGTAAAAAAATGGGGATTGTTGTTGTTGTTTCGAATGCCCACAATGAGTAGGTTACTCTTATGTGCGCCTTGAAAAGGGCGTTAAGTGATAGGTTGCAGTAGCTTTCCTCACATCCCGAGCATGCTGAAGAAGGTGGACAGGGATCCTCCAGGTGGTTGTGCTATGCTTGGCCTCATATGCGTGTCGCTCATTACTACGGAGATCACATCCAACCTCATCTTGATAGCCAGACTGTTGTCCTCGACAACAGCCTGTTTCAAGGACGACCAACGAGGAGGTCAGTTGAGGGTCTTGGACAGTATATTTCTCCTGACCCTGGCTAACATTCTCTGATCAGTGTATTTTGCCTGACCAGACGTTAGCCTCATCGACCAAAATAATGAGGATCGACCCCAATATCTTTGCCATGAGAAGAACACACTCTACCACTCTGTTACTCAAATATTCACCACCATGCAGCAATCATCCTTAACTATAAACGTGTGGACTCTAAGATATGTCGAGTTCATAAAAATACAACAACAGAATTTCAAAACAAAGTTTTCTATTTTCCCTTAGGGAATAGAGGCTGTGCTTTCTTTTTGACTTCAGGATGGCAACAATTTTGAAAAGTTTAGTTCTTGATGTAAACAATACTGTCACTTTTCACAGAATGAAGAATTTGCATTTGTCTCAGAGACATCTGTTCAGTGTGGCAGTAGACCACTCACTTTTCACGCCAAAGGTACATTACTAACATTCTCCAGTTAACTCAGCTGTAATTGGGTACCTGGCTTATTGTTAAAGAAGGAAATGCAGCGAGGAAGGGAACTGGCCACCCCACCTCATAAACAAGCTGTGTCCTTGTACAATGAAGGTTCTAACACTTTATCCCCGATTGCAGTATAGAATGACAGATAGGAAAAGAGGACCAAGAATAACAGATAGGAAAAGAGGACCAAGAATAACAGCTAGGAAAAGAGGACCAAGAATAACAGCTAGGAGAAGAGGACCAAGAATAACAGCTAAGAAAAGAGGACCAAGAATAACAGCTAGGAGAAGAGGACCAAGAACAACAGCTAAGAAAAGAGGACCAAGAATAACAGAAGATGAGGACCAAGAATAACAGCTAAGAAAAGAGGACCAAGAATAACAGAAGAAGAGGACCAAGAATAACAGCTAAGAAAAGAGGACCAAGAATAACAGCTAAGAAAAGAGGACCAAGAATAACAGCTAAGAAAAGAGGACCAAGAATAACAGCTAAGAAAAGAGGACCAAGAATAACAGCTAAGAAAAGAGGACCAAGAATAACAGCTAAGAAAAGAGGACCAAGAATAACAGCTAAGAAAAGAGGACCAAGAATAACAGCTAGAAGAAGAGGACCAAGAATAACAGCTAAGAAAAGAGGACCAAGAATAACAGCTAGAAGAAGAGGACCAAGAATAACAGCTAGGAGAAGAGGACCAAGAATAACAGCTAAGAAAAGAGGACCAAGAATAACAGCTAGAAGAAGAGGACCAAGAATAACAGATAGGAGAAGAGGACCAAGAATAACACTTTCTGTTTACATACTTGGTCATTATCATTGTCATCATCATCGATGATGTCGTCTGCATATGAGTTCTTGACAATGTTATCATCTTCATTTGCATTGCTGGGGCACGGTTTGTAATTGTGAGTATGTTTGTAGTATCTTCTGCCCTTGTTAGCCTCACCACTGCTACTGCTGGCACTGCATGTTGTTGCTTGAGTAATGTATAAATCAGACTTGATAACCTCTTTGCTTGCGGTTTTGTTGGTTCCTGAACTTATCTGTGGAAAACAAAAATTATTAGGACAAAAATATAAGAGAAAAGTGATCAAGTGACATAAATGAACATTTTCTACTCAAAAAGTGGCATCAAAGTGGCAGAAGAATTAGAGTTTGTGTCTCTTACTGTAATGGAACGTGGGTTCACATGGCTGTTACTCAGGTAACATGCTTTCTTGTTACGGAAGGCAATCTAGCAAAGAGAATCCTTACAGAAGCTGACAACTCATACAGTGAAATCTCTAACACTTCATTCCAGAGTGACTTCTATAGCAGTGCTTTTCAAACATTTCAATGTGAAGGACCGGCAGAGGTTTATCAATTGCAACAAAGACTTGCGCTCCATATATTGATTACATTAATTTTGTGATCATCTGCAATTTGTTTAATCCGTGTTCACCCAGTTCTAGGACTCTCATTACCACTTAGCAGAAGCAGTTATAAATGTTTCTCATTATGGTTGTTTAAAAAAAAAATATAGTTGTCATTAACAAAATTGAAATCAGACTAAATAAACCAGATTGTCAGACAAATCTTGAAACTTTATATTACGCTCGTAAATCATATAGTTATATTGAAAGAATCAGATTTTTTTTAGAGACATCACAAATTAATGATAGTACAAATTATAAAACATTATTTAAAGAAAATAATGTTTATTTAATTAGTTTAGTGCTATTGCTGTCAAGTTTCCTGACACCCGTTGCGAACCGGGGGCTGAGGGCTTGTGGACCGGTTTTGGTCTGCAGACCACCACTTTGTGAGCATTGTTCAATGGTACTAGCTTCACCTTGTTTCTTGAAATTAAAATCCAAAGTCTGATTTCATCTTGTTCTTCATTAGCTTATCACTGGCCTTCAGCTTGGATCACCATTAGACACTCTTCCAAAATGCCTTTTCCTAGACTGTCTTTTGCGGCATCATGAGAGCTAATTAATGGCTCTACTACTATTGATTGTGTATGGCAGTGGCCACATTATTGGTAATATTATAAGATAACTGACTAGGCTATACATCAGTCAAAGCCGTTCAGTTCCATGTGGAGCATATGTGTTTAACAAATACTCACCAAGTTTCCTATTCTGTGCCACAAGTTACATCTGCTTTTTCTACAAAACTGACAGAGTTATGGCATGGAGGCTATTTAGATTTTTAAATAAATGAGTCGAAGCTTGATATCTCCTTTCTATGGGTTTTTTGTGTGTGATTTGTTCATGTTTTCATCTGTTTTTGTCTGTGTGTAATCATATTAGCCATTTCTTGTTTGGTCTACTCTATTTCATTACTGGCACACTGTCTTTCATACTATCCTGGCACATCCAGGTATGATGGCAAACTTATACCACTCATTCTACATCATGTTTTTCTGATGATTTGTTAGTTTTCATTCCTTCTTTGTCCCTGATGAAGGTCTTGTGGCTGTAACGCAGGTGTTGTTTTGTTTTTGAACTGGCGTGGTCAAATAAGTCACTACCTATATGAGTTTTTATCGACTTTATATCTTTAGGAATTGTTGCTTTTCTACAATGTCCTGTTGTTGTTATTTAATGCACACGATGAATACGTTTACTCTTTTGTGCGCCCTGAAAAGGGCGTTAGGTGGCAGGTTGCAGTAGCTTTACTTGCATCTTGAGCGTGCTGATGAAGGTGGATAGGGATATGTTCACATGATCCTGACTAACATAGTTTGATCAGTATGTTTTGCATGAATGAACGTTAGTCTACTCTCCTCTCAGTGTCCTGTAAAAGGTGGGTTTGTTCCAGATATATATCTTTGTGCTTTTTCATTCCTAAATGTTGCAGCTGCAGTTTTACCTATCAATGTTAAATGTAACCTAAATATGACAAATTGATTGTTAATTTAGTAATCATTTGTTATTACATTACTGATGATTAAAGCAATGTTATTGTATTTGTGATTTACTTCCCCATTCTTCAAACAAATTATATTGCAGCGTTTAGTTCCATGAGCACATGAGGCAATTTTTCAATAGATTTTCTGCAGAATTGCAACTAAAAGCAATACTTTTATTTCACTTGACCTTTTCGCTCCACATGAAGCATAGTCATAACTTTAACTGGCACGTACAGGAAGCTGGCATCTGAGCATATGTAGCAGCAGTTTCAGTATTACAGCAACATTGGTTTTTTCATCAGGAGGTTGCTAGCCACATGCACATTACATGTATACACCCATATAGTTAGACAGGTTGGATATTTAACCAATACGTCAATAATCTAATATCACGAAGATAATCCAAATACATTTAGACATCATGATCTGATACATTTACACACAGACATATAAATGTATCCATACATCATATGAAAATAGATCTCAATACAACAGATCGCTTCACCATCACACAGATAAGGACAAAAATGTCATTTATGCTACAGTATAGACATATGTCAAATCATCATACATATATATATATATATATATATATATATACACGCACGCACGCGCACACAAAAAGGGACAGTCATTAAGTAAAAGGAATTTTTTAAATAAAGAAGAGTATATACAAAGGAAAATATTATTTCAGGACACAAACTTTTTTAAAATACCCCATGAAGGAGTCGTAATGATAAAGAAGTATGTACATGCACAACATAGCGTACAGCATGGCCGTCTCACTGCTGACTTACACCATGAAGAACAACGAGGTGTTATTCATTTTTTGTGGTCAGAGGGCGTGAAGCCTTCTGAAATTACAGAAGAATGAAGGTTCCGTATGAAGACAATCGTTTGAGCCAGAAGAGAGTGTATGAATGAATAGAAATATTACACAATGGCAGGCAAAACATATTTGATAAACTGCGCCATGGGATACCAGCAAGTGTTGCAACTGACATAGTGAAACAGCAGATCAACCTGCTAGTCCGTGGCAACAGGTGAGTCACTATTGGTGAAATAGTCGTAGATTTCAATACGGGTCACGACGCTGTGTACAAAATTGTCCATGATGATCTCGGTTATTGGAAAGTGTGCAGCAGATGGGTCCCAAGGCAGCTGACAACAAGGTAATGAAGGAGGTGCAATATTGGCTAGAGGTCACACCAAACAAATGTTTTTTTAGAGTGCATCCACAAGCTAGTGGACAGGTGGACCAAGTGTGTTGCCAAGCAAGAGGACTATGTAGAAAAATAAGACCAAAAAATGTATGGTTTTGCACTCTTGTAAAAAAAGTTATTCATTGAATTCCTGTTACTTAGTAAGTCTCCCTCGTACATCTAGATAAAAAATAAATTTTACACCATCACACAGAGATACATCTAAATTCCCCGGGCAAACACACACTGATGTAATGAAACATGAATAGTGGAAGCACGCACGCACGCACGCACGCACGCACGCACGCACGCGCACACACACACACACACACACATATAATCATATAATTAAACAGGTGTAGTGGGAGCATTCATGCACATACACATACACACTCATAGAATGAAACAGATATGATAGGAGCATGCATGCACAATATACACACTCATAGAATTAAACACGTTTAGTGGGAGACAGACCTCCGAGTTGAAGTTGAGTAGGCCATAGCTATTACTGCCAGATGAATTGTTCTGGCTGTTGTTGGATTTGCTTTCCTCCATTAAGCTGTGGAGAGCTGAGGGTCGGCGTTGGTTCTTCCAGGACAAGGATACATGGCGCTGAGTTGTCTGAGGTCAAGGTCAGAAAGTGAAGTCATATGAGATAGAGGTCAGATTATGTTCAGATTTGTGTTTCTAAGGTAGTAGTATTGCATCAAGCTAAATTGAATGTAAAAATTGCTGTACTGTTGACCAGTTTATCAATTCAAGCCAATCATCATTATACTACCTCCATCATCAACATCATCATCACTATTAGTTTGTTGGGTAGGAAAGACTTGATAGTTCAGTAAGACAACTTTTGCAAGAGACACTTCTGACAACAAACAAATGCTACTTTTCAGATGAGCTGGTCTGCAGAAGAAGGATGTGTCGGACCGAAAGGTGCAAATATCGCAGTTCAGTCGAGCTGTAAACTAGCGACACAACTCATTCTATTCTCCGGACTACATCATGCTGCTTGCAAAGCCCTGTTCGGGGCTTGGTAGTGGGAGATTGAGAACGAACGCAGAAGAAGGAGGTGAGTTGGGGAAAAGGTGAGGGAAGCAACCCAAAACAAATGTATGTTGAAAACAGATGCACTGCCACAGAATACAGAGCGACACAGCTCACCTCATAAAGATAAAACGTATATAGCTTTGTTAGAGTCATTAAAATGAATGACTGATGGCAAACAAGAAAGAATAAGTATTAAACACATGAAAGGGAAAGCTGTTTAGAGTAGCATAGATAGCGCCTAACAGGCCGCGGGTCTACTTTGCTCTAGTGTTTGAGTCTATTAAGATAAACTTGCACATTGATTAACTATTCAATGCATCGGAGTATTAAGCTGCTCAAGCCTAGCCTGCTAAGCAGAAAATCCTTCTCCCGGCTATATTCAGCTCATATCAGAGCTGGGACCTGCACATATGCATCTACCTCAGTAGAAGTACAGGTCGACTAAGAACTAAGAAGAGACAGAAAAACACATTTCACTGAGGTACTATTTCTGATGTTCAGATTAATTTCTGCTACAATGGCCTTACAGAGGTGCTGATATATTTTACCTGTGAAAAATGCCTGGCTAAGAAAGAATCCTCAAGTCTCCTACACAATAGAACACAGTCTCTCTTGAACTGCTTGGTAAAGAACGCATACAAAAATGGATTGGCACAGCTGTTCAGTGGCAGTATGAAAATTGTCAGTACCTGAAAAAAATAATGAAATAGTGTATTGTAGTTTGTAAACCCAACATCTTTCTAGAAATTCTAGGCAGCAACACGCCTGCTATTTCCTAGGTTACAACCAAAGATCAGAACCTCATTTCTGACACAGCACCCTAGAGAATTGAAACTCAATGCCACAATGCGGAGGACTCCGAAGAATTAATCTACCTCGGCAGCCTGATATCTTCAGATGGACGCAGCAGTTCCGATATGTCAAGACAGATTGGACTAGCTATATCTGCTATGCATGACCTCCAATGTGTATGAAGAAACGACAAGATCTCTCTTTAAACAAAAATCTGCATCCACCAGTCCTGTGCGATCCCAGTCCTGCTTTATGGCTCCGAAAAACCTGGACATTACTCAAACATGATATATTGAGACTGGAGGCCTTTCACATGCACAACCAGCAGCATATCCTGGGCATCCGATGACATTACTACATTCGCAACATGGAAGTCTCTGACAGGTCTCCACCAAATCTCAGAAACACTGGACTGCTGTTGAGGTTCTTTGTTGTTTAGTCATGTCGTACGGCTGGACCAGGAAACCCTGTCTCATATGATACTTCACAGGTGTTCCTCAGCGCCAAAAGTCTTCCAACAGCTTGTTGGAGGTGCAAAAGAGGCTGTCCCCTCATAGTATGGCCACAGCAGAAAGCAACCGCCACCTCCGATCTGGACAAGGTCTGGAGCCATGCCGCAGCAGTGGGTCATGGATGTGGCTGACCGACTCAACCGCCTCAGGCGCCTAAGCAAACGTATTATTATCATTATTATTATTATTATTATTACTATTATTATTATTAAACCAAACATCATAAACAGAGAGCATGTCATATGATTTAATATAATGCATTGCAAACTTGGCGAAATGTCAATTTCTGTTTAGCTTAAATGCAACATGGCAGTTCTTATTAATACAATATAAAATAGCTATTCTCATTTGTGCAATATAATATCAAAATAGTGTTTTGCTAATTATGAAGTGGCACTTATATTTACCAACTATAAAATGTATGCAACCTCTATATCTCAGGGTAAAAGAGTCAACGACTAAGTATGTGAGCAAAATGTATGCAAAACTGGTTGTTAAACTTATTCAAGATCTGCAAGTGAAATATAAAGCTTTATTTTAAAATGCTGGTTTCAAGTTCATAAAAGTTCTAGTTTGTTCTTAAGAATCGATTTCACTGCACTCCTGGCATATTCAAAGGTGCTCAGTCTCTCTCAGTAAATGGGGAAGATACTGATGGTTCCTGTGTTATGTTGGCTGAAATCACTCCAATCTCTCCTGCTCGACCTGCGTCATCAAACAGGTGGTCATTGATAGACTTTACTGACGTATCAGCCAAAACATCTTAAGCCTCAAACAAGATAGACTCCAGGAGCGTACTCAAAGCCATCTCAAGCTTCAAATAAGATAGACTCCAGGAGCATACTCCAAGCATCTTAAGCCTCAAACAAGATAGACTCCAGGAGCATACTCCAAGCCATTTCAAGCCTCAAACAAGATAGACTCCAGGAGCATACTCCAAGTCATCTCAAGCCTCAAACAAGATAGACCAGGAGCATACTCCAAGCCATCTCAAGCCTCAAACAAGATAGACTCCAGGAGCATACTCCAAGCATCTTAAACCTCAAACAAGATAGACTCCAGAAGCATACTCCAAGCCATCTCAAGCTTCAAACAAGATAAACTCTCACATGAAATAAAATATAACATCAGGCTGCTGTTCCAAAAAAGCATATCTAGTCCTACAGTGGATTCCGGCCAACTGTGGGATCCCTGGAAATGAGAAGGAATATGAGCTTGTAAAAGCCAAAAATCACAGCTCACAGACTCACCATCCACAGAGCTATTTTTAAACAAAGACACTCATCAAACAATCCATGAGATTAAAATGGAGAAACCAGCACAAAGAATGGAGACACCAGCACAAAGAATGGAGAGACCAGCACAAAAAATGGAGAGACCAGCACAAAGAATGGAGGGACCAGCACAAAGAATGGAGAGACCAGCACAAAGAATATACGTAAGAAAATGACACCATAGAAAAACATGGCAGAGATGGGCGGACAAACATCTCCAGATTCAGAATGGGACATTGCAGACTCAAAGAGCGACTCCACAAAATGGGTCTTAGAGACACTGCCACGTGCCATTGTGGAGCACCAAAGCAAATACTAGAACATATCCTGCAGGACTGCCCTACTTATGCAGACCAAAGAGAAGCAGTCTGGTTCGGAGGAACGACCATGATCGAAAAGCTGTTGGGAACTGATAAAGACCTGAAACTTTGTTCACTTTGATGAACCTCACCTGGCAAGAAGCACAGCATCAGTTGATCAAAGAAGAAGCAAAAGATGGATTTCAAAATGTCCCCTATCCATATGCAAACTGCCCCTAATGAATGCTTGCATAGGGAACCCTCAGCAAAACCAGGACAGTAGATCCACAACCGCCACTGGAGGTTTGAGGCCTCTAAAGCTGCTATCCACTCATGCATTAGCCAGCCCTTCTTTACATTCTGAAGTCAGGATTGGGAGTCTAACACAATGACTGCTCTTGTTAAATAGGTACAGTAGATCCACAACAGCCACTTGAGGCATCTGCCGCTGATATCCACTCATGCATTAGCCAGCCCTTCTTTACACTCTGAAGTAACGGTTTGGAGTTTGACACAATGACTGCTCTTGTTAAATAGGTCCCAGATAGCCAGCACAGAGCTGAGGTCACTGCCTCCCATCTTCAATCTCATACTGAAAGTTGTTATCATGTATTTCCTGTCTCCTCTCCTCAGCAATAATCTGTAGCAGAGAAGCCCCAACCTGAATTCCCACTGAATAACATTGAGCCTTTGCTTAAATGAAGGCATCACTCTCCTGAGCATTAGCAGTTATTAGATGGTTGACCTTGAGCTTTGCTTTCGCGTTGACTACTCTCTGCATTCCCTGCTTAGGGTTATGGTGACTCTGTGGTAATCTGTCATTCTACCATCAGTGTAGATTCATTCTTTTCCCTTGACTATTGCCTCAACTGTGGTAACCTATCCAATTGTTTTCTCTCTGTGCCATCCATTATATAACTCTCTAGATTCTTGTTCCCTTGATGTCTAACGTGCTGTTGCAGAGCAGATGTCTCTTATCTGGGGTAATACCCATAAAGGCTTTGACCTGTGCTAATTTATGTCAAGATGTTACAGGCTGAAGTCCTAGAGTGTACGTCATCTTTTTAATCTCTACTGCAACTCGGGGGTCGCTGTAGTCAAGAGGTTAATCACTTGCAAAAGGGATTGTTCCACGGAATTGGAAAGATGCAGGAGTGATGCCTTTATTTAAAAAAGACAAAAAATCAGATCCAGCAAATTATAGACCGATGAGTTTAACGAGCATAGTCTGTAAATTGTTAGAATCAATAATCAAAGAAAACATTGTAGTGCATTTAGACAAGTTCAATCTAATCAGAAATAGTCAGCATGGGTTTACTATGGGGAGATCGTGCTATTAGAATTAATGGAGGAGAAATGATAGATAAAGGGGAGCCAGTGGATAATATTAATTTAGATTTTGCAAAGGCTTTTGATAGAGTACCTCATCAAAGATTATTTCGAAAGTTATAATGACAGGGAATAGGTGGGGAAGTTGCCAAATGAATTGAACATTGGTTAACGAGAAGAAGACAGAGGGTGGGTGTAAATTAGGAGTACTCTAAGTGATTTGAAGTAAAAAGTGGAGTGCCACAGGGCTCTGTTTTGGGACCAATTTTGTTCTTGGTACATATAAACGATTTGGAAATAGATATGTGATCAATGATTGCAAAATTCGCTGATGACACAAAACTATGCAGTAGTGTCTCATGTAAAGCAGATGTGGATATATTGAGGTCGAATTTAGATAAAATTTGAGAATGGTCTGTAAGCTGGCAAATGGAGTTTAATGTAGATAAATGTACAGTTATCAACATGGGTACATCAAATATGGAACATAATTACAGAATGGGAGAGAACGATATTAGAAAGATAGAAAAGGAAAGGGACCTAGGGATTATAATAAATCATACAGATAAGGAGCCTTAAGCAAGTCCAGGTAGCAGTAAAATAGGCAAATCCAATGTAAGATATGAAAAAGAGAAATATTAAACATAGTAGCAAGGAAGTGATAGTCAAACTATATAAAGCATTAGTTAGACCTAGATTGGAATACTGTGTACAGGTGTGGAGTCCTTATCATAGAAGGGATATAAACATGCTGGAAAGGATACAAAAAAGAGCGACAAAGCTGATAGTGGAATTCCAGAATTACAGTTATGAGGAAAGATTAAGAAAAACCAGCTTACAGAGTGTAGAAAAGAGAAGAATTCGCGGTGACTTAATACAGGTTTATAAGATAATTAGAGGAAAGGATAAATTAGACTATAACAAGTTTTTTTTCGAAAAACAACTACCTACAAGAACAAGAGGGCATAGCTACAAATTAACTGAAGAAAGGTCCAGATTAGATATTAGGAAATACATTTTTAGCTCAGAGAGTGGTGAATGCTTGGAATGAATTGCCACAAGAAACAGTGGACAATTAATGCATTTAAGAATAAATTGGATGTGCATGGCTTTTAGAGGAAGGTAATGCAAATGACACTGGTTGTATACAGACTCAGCAGAGTCTTCTAAACCAGTATAAAGACGTTAAGTTAAGATAAGTTAAGTTAAGGAACTCACCTCTCAATGTGATGAATGGAAACAGTGGGTGATCAAATCCCCCAAGTTTCAAACGACCCCTTGTCTCACTGGAGGAAAGACCAGAGTACCTGTACCTCGTGGGCTAGTGGTTAATATAGCTAGTGGCACAGTGGTTTTTATTTTGCGCCTGTCGCCCCAGTGCATCCGACTTCAGCATGCATTTTATGTAAGGATTTGCTTCCTCCTGCATTTTCTAAGAGTTTGCTTCCCTGGGGTAACGGCCGGTGCTGTGATGGGGATTGAACCCAGCACCTCCTGGTTGTGAGCCGTGTCACTTAACCATTAGCCCATACCGTCCCCTAGTACTTAAATTATCTTATTCATGTAGTGGTACCCTTATGGTTTCCATAAAATGAAATAGAGATGTGATTAAGATCATAGTTTGTAAATCCATTATACAAAAGTACCACATTAATTTTTGATCAGAGATCTCCTATATTGTAGCCATGCCACTGACAGTGATCAAAACAATCACTATGATAGAATCAATTATTGATCAAAACAATCACTATGATAGAATCAATTATTGATCAAAACAATCACTATGATAGAATCAATTATTGATCACATTGCCATATGTTTTACCTTGGCTTCGTTGAGCTCAATAAGATTTTTGCCAAATGCTGCAGCCAGAGACAGAAAAGCAATTGGTGCCCAGCACAGGAAGTCTAAAAACAGAAAGAAGTTATCAATTATGTATTTTTATTGCTTGATGTAGATACATAATTATTGCACATAGCCATGGGCATCGCAACCAAACTGCAAACGTTCAGCTACAATACGTTAACACATAATGTGTGTCAAAAGGAGATTATCACTACCAAACTGAATACATTCAGCAACAATATATTTAATGCATACTTCATGTTAGTGGGAGATTTTCACAGCCAAACTGCGTATGGCCAGCAGCCGATGATACCAAAAGATATCTTATACGGAGATCTGACCACGGGCAAACGTAAAATAGATAGAACCTTCCTCCACTACAAAGATGTTTGCAAGCGTGACCTGAAGGCGTTGGATATGAACACTTGCAGCTGGGATGAACTTGCCAAAGACAGTCCTGGCTGAAGACAGGCTTTGTGTGTTGGTCTGCAGACAGGGTAAGACAAGATGCGTCAAGATGCAGACTCCAAACGGGTGTGGCAAAAGCAAGGACAACTGACTGCCCTCTCTAGCGTGAAGTCCATTGTCTCTCGAGACTGTCAGGATGTCAATCAATATACATTAATAATTTGAGATTTTGGTTATTGTTGCGTATAGTTGCTTTTTAAAAACTTATATTGATATCAATTTCAAAATGAATTTGAAGTGTACATTTATAACAATGCAGAAGGTTACCGTTTGACTATAACAGTTGTTCCGCAGGGAATCTAAAATGGGTCATTCATATTGCGATATTCATGACCAGAGAAACGAATGCAATTGGCGTTTTGTTGGGATAGATCATCATTTTACCGTTGGATTGGATAGAACAGAGTACACCCATATCAAGCAAGGAAGGAAAATGAAATTTGACGATTTCGACAGAAGTTCATGATAAAAGTGGATATGATGAAACCGCAGCTATTATAGCTCATGCTGAAAGTGGATATGATGAAGGACTCAGCTAGTACAGCTCATGCTGAAAGTGGAAATGATGAAGGACACAGCTATTATAGCTCATGCTAAAAGGGGATATGATGAAGGACACAGCTATTACAGCTCATAGTGAAAGTGGATATGATGATAAAAACAATTATTACAGCTCATGCTGAAAGTGGATATGATGATAGAAACAGCTATTACAGCTCATGCTGAAAGTGGATATGACGAGGACACAGCTATTGCAGCTCATTCTGAAAGTGGATACGATGAAAGACAGATATTACAGTTCATTCTGAAAGTGGATTTGCCAGAAGACACTGATGTTAAAGTTCATCTATCAAATATGGCAAACAGTACTTTATGCTCAACACCAAAATCACAGACATTAACCGAAGTCAGGTGTGGGTATGATGAGTGTTGGTTTTTCTTTTAGCTCCTACTCAAGCTGGCCCTCTTACAGAAAGCCTGTATCTTAGCATTTGGACTAGTGGTTTCAATAGCAATGGTTATACATGATCAGGCTGCTAGTTCCATGAATAACTCTATTTAGTAACCTTTTACTGCATGCTCGAAAGGTTAAAGTGGTGCTTTTCTGTTTAGCCATGATATCACTCACGGGAAGTGCGAATATACAAAAAATTTTTTTAGTTTTTAACCCACAACCTGGAAATATTACCTGTAAACACTAACAAAGCCATCCTTTTAGCAACACGAGTATCATTAGAATTCCAGGCCTGGCTGTCTCTAATGCTGATATACATAATCAGATAGCAGCTCAGGATGATGAAGAATGAAATGCCATTGAAGACCATTATGAAACAGACGTAACCTTGAGACGTTAAAAATATCTATTAGTAATGTGAAGGTATAGTTAGTTTGATAAAAACACATTTTGGTAATGATTCAGTGATCACATCAGGAGAAAAACAAAAAGATACTTGCCTTATAGCCGCAGGGTCTTCGCCAGTCACAGTGAATGATTGAACACTAACAAAATATATACAAATAACAAAAACAAGACATCATGTAAAATGAATGGTTTAAGTTTGTTGCCATAACAGAATGTGCCAGGAAAGTGTAAGATATATACCAGTTATAAAATAGTGGACCAAATAAGAAATGGTCAATATGATTGCACACAGACAGAATTAGATTAAAGATGAACAAATCACAAATAGCAACAACAACAAAAACAAACGCCACAAAAAACAAAAACATATCAAAAGACATATATACAAAGATATTGGCACACAAATTGATGAATAAACAATAATAAGAAGAGAAAGAAACATAAAGAATGTGAAATAGAAGGGAAAAGGGAGCAGAATTACAAACATATGGAATGTATTAAAATCATAACGTTTGAGAAAACCTATAAGCAAAATTAGATTACTCTTAAGCTCAAACTGGTGTCGATTATTATAGGAGCAGCAGACAATGCCAGTGACTCTCATGTCTACCTTGCCCTATTGTTCATAACTATTAAAGTGATTAGCGACAGGAGAGCTGGAATTACTGAAAATGTCACTGAACTTACAGATGCAATATTAGAGACATATGTACGTTGTGTCAACTTTTACTTAGATGGAGGTTACAAATGCATTCATGGCTGCCCAAACTGTAAGTTTAGTACTCATTTACAGATGGGTAGACTGAAATGTGTCATGGCTGAGAATCACAGCAGTTACCTTAGCAATGACAAATAAGCACTCTGACTGCTCTTTTAATAAAAATATACAGGTATGGGTCGGCTACTGTTAAGGAACTGAAACAAAACAAAATTCATATGCGCCCACAAGGCCTTTGCCACGGTGTAGTCTTTGCCACGGTGTAGTCTTTGCCACGGTGTAGTCTTTGCCACGGTGTAGTCTTTGCCATGGTGTAGTCTTTGCCATGGTATAGTCTTTGCCACGGTGTAGTCTTTGCCACGGTGTAGTTGTTGTTGAATGTCCATAATGAGTAAGTTTACTCTTTTGTGTGTCCTGAAAACGGCGTTAGGTGGCGTGTTGCAGTAGCTTTCCTCAAATCCTGAAAATGCTGATTAAAGTGGCCCGGGATCCTCCAGATTGTTGTGTTATGCCATGTTTCATCATGGTGGTGTTTCATACTACATGGATCACGGGTATCCCCACCTCGCTAGCCAGACTGTTATGAGAAAGATTGTTTCCAGGGAGAACGGCATCAAAGTGAGGTTGGCCCTTGGTCAATATATTCACTTGACCCTGACTAACATTGTTTGATCAGTATATTATGCCTGCCAATATGTTAATCTCCTCTTCACCGTCTCAGTGTGCTAATTGAGCCCTACAAATATGTTTTTTTTCATTATTGACCTCCAGTACCATTGGCGCAGCTTCACTTTATATTTATCATATTTCTCTCATTGAGACTCTCAATGGCCGACTTGGCTCTGTTCATTCTCAATCTCCCGCTACAAAACCCTGAAAGGGTTTTAAGTAGCAGAATGTAGTCCAGAGAATGGAATGTGTTGTGTTGTAGTTTGCAGCTCAACTGCGATATTTGCACCTTTCGGTCTGACACATCCGACTTCAGCAAGCATTTTTTTTAGTATTAGGTTAGCCTTCCCTTTTCGATCCCTTCTCCTTAGTCAGTCTTATCTGTTGCAGCATGTTATCCAGGATCACCGCGTGGAGGTGTAGAAGGGTCTTGTCAGCTCTGGTTCGTCGGTTCGGACTCCAGCAGTCAGCTATAGGTCGCTGACCATTGCAGCTCATGCACTGTTAAGAATCTTGATCCCTGAGACTCTCAATATACATAGTACAGATATGCACTTTTTGAAATAGGATGGAAGAACAATAGCTCAAAAGAGGATCCACGAAAAATTACACCTAAACATGCCATGAATGTTATGGAATAGCTAAGAAGGATTCGGTCTGGATTCTAGAAATTATAGCAAGAAAAAAGATAGAAAACAAAAACTCTTCACCCCATGGTTGATGGAAAATGTAGCCCTATGATTGATGGAAAAGGTAGTCTCAAGGTTGAAGGAAACGTTAGTCCAATGGTTGAAGGAAAAGGTAGTCCAATGGCTGAAAAAAAAGGTAGTCCAATGACTCAAGGAAAAGTAGTCCCATGGTTGAGGAAAAGGTAGTCCAATAGCTGAAGAAAAAGGTAGTTCCAATTTTGAAGGAAAAGATAGTCCCATGGTTGAAGGAAAAGATTATCCAATGCTGAAGAAAAAGATAGTCTCATGATTGAAGGAAAAGGTAGTCCCAAGGTTTGATGACAGCCAAGAATTATCTTCCTCATCTGGTTTTTGTCGTCCTTAATTAACTTTTGTTTTTTGCAGTTAAGGAATCACATATTAAATGTATCTTTTTTAAGAGAATGCGATATATCCAAGTGACCATGTCCACTATTTATAAATATATTATGTTTGGTTTCAATCATATCACATAGTCACCACTAATTATATCACATATCCACCACTAATCATATTACATAGTCACTACTAATCATATCACATAGTCACCACTAATCATATCACATAGCCACCACTAATCATATCACATAGCCACCACTAATAATATGACATAGCCACCACTAATCATATCACATAGTCACCACTAATCATATCACATAGCCACCACTAATCATATCACATAGCCACCACTAATAATATGACATAGCCACCACTAATCACATGACATAGTCACCACTAATCATATCACATAGTCACCACTAATCATATCACATAGCCACCACTAATTATATCACATAGTCACCACTAATCATATCACATAGTCACCACTAATCATATCACATAGTCACCACTAATCATATCACATAGCCACCACTAATCATATCACATAGCCACCACTAATAATATGACATAGCCACCCCTAATCATATGACATAGTCACCACTAATCATATCACATAGTCACCACTAATCATATCACATAGCCACCACTAATTATATCACATAGTCACCACTAATCATATCACATAGTCACCACTAATCATATGACATAGTCACCACTAATCATATCACATAGCCACCACTAATAATATGACATAGCCACCCCTAATCATATGACATAGTCACCACTAATCATATCACATAGTCACCACTAATCATATCACATAGCCACCACTAATTATATCACATAGTCACCACTAATCATATCACATAGTCACCACTAATCATATGACATAGTCACCACTAATCATATCACATAGCCACCACTAATAATATGACATAGCCACCACTAATCATATCACATAGCCACCACTAATCATATCACATAGTCACCACTAATCATATCACATAAATGCAATAAAACATGACTGGATATATTATCTGTCACAGCAAGCTATATTTTGCATTTCACATTTTACTTGACTGTCCTATCACTGCAGATCTTGGTAACTCTGTGTCATTCACTTGTTTACTCCAATGTGAAGCATAGGCGATCATTGAAGCTGATCACTTATCATGGGAACCTATCTCAGGGTAACCGAAGCCATTCATCTTTTTGCTCCAATGTTAAGGATTACAGCATTACAGGAAGCATATTTTCAAGTGTTTGTGATTGCTTAATAAAATAGCAATGTTTTTACATGATAAAGTTGTTCGCCTCTTTACTTAACTTAACGTCTTTATACCGGATTAGAAGGTTCTGTAGAGTCTGTTTACAACCAGTTTCTTGGAGGGTGGTTTAGCCGATGTGGGAGTAAATCTGAAAAGATTCAAATACTACAGCTAAGTAGACCAGTAGCCAGTTACGCGTTAATTATATGGGAGCCTAATCTCGCTACCCAGAGATCAGGGACATTTTTACCAGATGATCCACTTGAAAAAAATCTCGGTCTCCACCACACTTCGAACTGGCGACCTCCGGTACCCAAGGCAGGCATCTTACCCCAAGACAATTGAGTTCCTCTACCTCTTATCTTTTACAACATTCTTGGAAGGTTACAGTGGCTCTATTCTACATACCCCAGGTACCACTCAGCTGTACTCTGTGTAGTAAAAACTTGAAAGCAATTTCCACTAACAACCACTGATGTAATCTTATTGGTTAGTTAGTTTTCTTTCCTCTTGTGCCGTTGAGCGCCGTGGGGAGTTTAAGTTGTCTGTCCTGCGACAAGTGCGTTGAGTCGGTCCATGTGAGCCCGTGTCGCTGGACAATCGCTCTAATGTCATCTATTCACCTGCATCGCGATTGCCCCCTTGTCCTGCAGCTAGATCTACCAGCGTTGTAAGCCATCATTGGATGTTGTTGACGTTGCATTCTCATGAGATGACCAAACCAACTTATTTTCTACATGGAAATTAATTCGACACAAGACATAGTGCCGACCATACTGCGAATGTCGTCGTTCCGCATTCTGTTTCTTCCTTAAACACTTCATGTGTCAACAATATCGAAATTCTGATTTCACGCGCCTTGGACAGAGACCATGTTTGGCACTGGTACAAAGCCGACATAAATATACTGTTTATCAGCTGTTGCCAAACTAATGTTCTGGTTCCTAGGCAGCGGTGACAGCTGATAAGTTACATCAGATGCTTTCTGACATCTGGTCTCAATTTTCCTGTGGATCTTGCCGTCTGCCGAAAAAATACTGCCCAAGTACAGGAAATCATGGGAGTCCTGTTGAAAAACAATATCATTTACACTTATGTTAAGTGGCCCACGTATTCTACTGACCATCATAGTTTCCGTTTTTCTCTCGTTAATTCGCATATTGTATTTAGCACAGTTAGTCGCAAGCGCGTCCATGAAATTTTGCAGCTTATTTTCATCGTCTTACAGCAGGCATCGATCATCTGCAAAGAGCAATTCGTGCATTGAGTTCGGTAGCTTATCATACGAAAAAAGTGTTTACAATATACAAAATGGTTCATTGAATCGACTTCATAGCACCTGGGCCGTGCCATTTGTTCTCATTCCCTGGCAATCCAAACGTGACGTGATTTAAATCTGATACATTAGAATTATAAACCAAGTTCACAGAGCAACACATTGCTAATAGTTTGCCATGCATTTCTCACCCCAGCTTCTTCCACTTTTGTACAACATCAATGACATGTACTCACTCTTGGAAATTGGATCTTCTATCTCAAACGGCAAACATACTGCAAACTTCCTGTAGTCGCTTATACCAAAAAGAGGTAAAACAGACAATCCAAAGCTCCAAATCCAGCCACACAACATGATGAAACCTGGAAACGATTATGACTGACAAATAGTGGCAGAATCAGGTGGCAACTTTGCAAATGCTGCTTCAAATAATGAATAGCCCATTTAACAAGTTTGGTATACAAATAAATACATAGAAAACAAAGACTTTGGTAATATTCACGCAACAAATGCGAATAATAAATCATCATCAACGACAAAATAATTTAGCGAGTACAGACAAAATTTGTTTCCACATTTGTTTTTAGGTACTTTCTTACTATTGGTATTATTAAAAATACTTCTTGAAATAATGAATGTAGCTGAGAAACAAATTTCTTGAATTTTTAAAAATGATTATAACCTGATTGTGTACAGCAGTCTAGAGTTGGTGCAGCACTAATTAAATGGCAGATGTAAATGTAGAACAGAAGCTACTTGTTCTCCTAAAGGAGCATGGTTATGGGACAGAGAGGCAGCACAGTGAATCAGCTGACAGCAGTCAGCGACTCATAGTTGGCTGCTTGCATCGGGGTCAGCGAACAAGAGCTGGCCAATGCCCCTTTCCGCCTCCAATTGCGGCCCCGTAAACAGTAGGGCAGCCTAAGAGAATTTGGATAGTAGTGGGTATGCAAAACCGGTAGCCAAAGAAGTCCGCTGAAACTGGGCCGAAAGACGCAGATTATTGCAACCTTGCTGTCAACTACGAAGAAGAGGAATATGATCATCACCTTGTCAGTGGGTGATTTTGGGTCAGGAATTATCTTGCTGTCAAGTCACATTGTGTACAGTGCTTAATGTGTGCATAATGACAGAATCAGAAAAGAAAGTAGTACTTGTCTGCTCTAGAGATACCCATATTTTCAATATGAGATACATGTTTGGATGTCAATACAATCTAGACACGAACTGGCCTGGACGTAAATATGTATTTCAGCAACTGCTAACAAGAGACATCTCATACACATCAACACTGAATACACCAAGGGAGCAAGGAAAATAAAGAAAGTGATGTATGGATGGTGCAAGAAGATGAATGTTTGAACAAGGGACCGAAGTGGAGATTACATTCAAATAAGAATGAAAGGCCAATAATAACGAGGAAATAACACAATCATATGGCATGATTCTCCTTGCAAGTAATACATAGTCCGCTGTTAAACAACACAATGGAGATGCTGAAACCCAGCCCCTGCAGATTCAAGTGGAGCAATCACAAAGATAGTGGTCTGGGCATGTGTGCAGAATGAAGCAGGGTCGGATAACACGACAATAACTGAAATATAGGAGCCAGGAGATCCAGTACCAACCTAGGTCTGCCTGGATGGCAAACATTGGCCAGTCTCCGAAGGACTGAAGTCTGAGCTGGGACTAGGCCAGGAGGAAGACAATGAATAGAACAGTCTAATATTCTCTCTGTCAAACCTCTACACCACATGATAGAAGAGGAGTCACTAAGTAAACAAAGTAATACATAGATGAAAGTTAAACAAATATAAAAGATGATGTTGTTATGTACTAATGAATCTGTGTTACATTGTATGACATCAGGATGGCCCGTCTCTGCTTTTGCAAGAAGCAAGGTTGTTGCTGAGCAGTGAGACGTTTACATAAATACGGCCTCTGGTATGACAACAAAATTGAAAATGAGATATTTGCTGCATAATTAGGGAGGATTATTGCATTTCCAAAAATATCCTTTAAGAACAGTTGGCAGATGGTTAAAGAAGTGTTGGTTGACCACTGTTGAGGCTCAAGGATGTGTTTAAGCAGGGCATGAATGTACTAGACATGAGTCTAACATTCTGGGGGGGGGGGGGGGAAACTGCAGATCGATTCAAGTAGATGTATCCCCAAGAACAACCTCACCCTGGGGGCAAAAAGAAGCTCACACCACTTGGAGAATGAAAACTCACTCAATAGAGAGTTACCACTTCGAGGTCGTGTCATCCTATAATCAGCCATGGCTGAAAGAAGATGATATTTCTATGGCAAGGACTCTCAATCCATTCAGGAGGTCAGACTGGAAAGCTACGACTTGAGTGGATAGCACAAAAAAAAGCTCACACAACTTCGAGAAAGAAAACTCACTCAATAGAGAGTTACCACTCCAAGGTCGTGTCATCCTATAATCAGCCATGGCTGAAAGAAGATGATATTTCTATGGCAAGGACTCTCAATCCATTCAGGAGGTCAGACTTGAAAACTACGACTTGAGTGGATAGCACAAAAAGAAGCATCCCACTTTCATCGACTTGTATGCTACAAACAGATCATGTTAAGTAAGAACGTTATGTATAAATCAGGGATACTGAAGTCCCCATACGATCGCCTGTTACGCTGACACTGCGACAACCGTATCAGCAATTCTAAAACTGCAGGAATAATTTATTAACTAAAGAAAAGGCATAGATGAGCATCTAGGAAATACGAGATATAATTACAACAGCAATATGGCCTTTTGAAACCCTCTTGGCAACTGTCAAAAGAAGGAAACTCGCTTGGTACGGTCACATATCGAGATCAAATGGTCTTGCAAATACGATCCTGCACGGAAAGATATAAGGCAGACGACGAAGAGGCGTCCCAAAAAGAGGTGGGAGGACAACATAAAAGAATGGACCAATCTCTGACCAGAAGAGGCACAGGCAGCGACCAACGACAGAGAAGGCTGGCGTGGAGTTGTGAGGATTTCTTCATGTGTGCCCCAACGACTTCACTGGTTACGGGTGATCTGACCTGACCTGATCATCTAGGATGGAGCAGCTAGAGGCACCATCAGCATTTGTTGAGACACACTGAGCACCAGTGAGTTTGCAGAGTACAGCGCTGTTGAATCTATCATTTAAATATTTATTATTAATAACTATCATTACAGCATTTATCCCCATTGCTAGAGTGATTTTTCATGCAGAGGAATAAAGGTCATTTGTCGTTGCAGTCGACACATTATGAGTGGGATTTCTTTTTAGAACCGATAGAAACAAAAACGTATACATTACCGGAGATTTTGAGACCGAACTCCCTTACACAGGTGGCAAGAATTTAACCAGCTCAACCTGGGAAGAGGAGACTAATATATGGACAGGCCAAATATGTTGATCAGACTATGTTAGGGATCAAGACGTTGAACAGCGCATGAGCTGCGGCGATCAGCGAACAAATAACTGACTACTAGCGTCAGCGCATGTGAACCAGAGCTTCCAAGACCATTTAACACCTACACGCAGTGACCCTGGATAATAGGCTGTAATAGAGCACACTGGCTAAGTTAAAGGGATCGAAGTGGGAAGGCAACCCAGTACTCATAAATGTCTGCTGAAGTCGGATGTATCGGACCAAAAGGTGCAAATATTGCAGTCAATCTGTAAGCCACGATACAACGCATTTAGTTCTCCGGACCACATCTAGCTACTTGCGAAGCCCTTTTCATGGCTTGGCAGCGGGAGATTGAGAACAAACGAAGATGATAAAGAAGAAGAAGAAAAAGAAGAAGAAGAAAAAGAAGACTATGTTAGTCATGGTCGAGTTAAACATATTGATCAGACAATGTTAGTCGAGGTCAGGCCAAATAAATTGATCAGACTATATATTAGTCACGGTCAGGTAAAACATAGTGATCATGACCCCCACCTCACTGGAAACAGACCAGTTCATGGCAGTCTGGCAAACGAGGTGTGTATTGGTGCCCACCTACAAGTTTTAGTGAAACTCTTTACTGACTTACAAGTTTTAGTGAAACTCTTTACTGACCTACAAGTTTTAGTGAAACTCTTTACTGACGTACAAGTTTTAGTGAAACTCTTTACTGACGTACACGTTTTAGTGAAACTCTTTACTGAGCCACATATTTTAGTGAACTCTTTACTGACCTACATGTTTTAGTGAAGCTCTTTACTGACCTACATGTTTTAGTGAAGCTCTTTACTGACCTATATGTTTTAGTGGAGCTCTTTACTGACCTACATGTTTTATTGAAGCTCTTTACTGACCTACATGTGTTAATGAAGCTCTTTACTGACCTACTTATTTTAGTGAAGTTTTTTACTGACCTACACGTTTTAGTGACAATTGTTTTCTGACCTGCATGTTTCAGAGAAAAAATCTTCACTGACCTGCGTGTTTTAGTGACAATCTCTTGTTCAGCTGCATTGCATGTGTAATAGCATAGAACCGCTCCAATGTAATGACTGTCAGTGTGAACACACTCAACTCACTTGACAGCACACCCAACGTACCAGCCACCAGGCACCCAGCGCTCATCTGCCATTCTATGGCATATTTCTTGAAATGGCCTGAAATGTAAAACGTTCACAATATATATATATATATATATATATATATATATATATATATATATATATATATATATATATATATCTTGATCTTGATGGCTGTTTCTCAGCGTAGATGCGGGTCCCAACTTTGTTTCCAGCGGAAGAAATTCCAATGCGTGGTAAGTGCTTTTCTAGAGGCATCTCGGATGTTGCAGCGTACAGCAAGGGAGTCAGACCGACGCATTGGAGGTCTTCCCCGCGGTCTCTTCTTATCTCGGGAGTACCAGACTGCTGTCGTTGTGCTCCATCGACCATCGTTTTGTCTTACGATATGACCTGCCCATCTATGTTTTGTATTGACTGCATGGATTACCGCATCCTTCACCAAGGACAATCTTCTTTTGTCAGAATTGTGGAGACCTTGCATGCGTTGATCCCGGAGAGTGATTCAGACCAAACGTCTATCAAGGGAGGCCTAGGTCACTTTCAATGTATCCTCTAGTGATTTTGTTAGTGTCCATGTCTCAGCACAGTAGCTAATCGCGGGGAGTACAGTGGAATTGAAAAGAGAGTCTCGTAGATTCTGGTAACCATCCAGTACCGTGTTAATAGACGAGACGGCTGCCCAACCCGCGCAGCGACGTCTTGTCAGCTCAGGCTCCAGGTTATTCTCAATATTGAGAAGGCGCCCAAGATAGATGTACTCGTTAACATTCTCAAATCGTACATCGCCAAGGAAGACTGGATCGCAAGTGGCGAAGCAATTGCGCAACACTTTGGTCTTCGAGACATTCATCTCCAGACCTGCTCCATTGAGTAGCTGCATCATTTGGTTGACTTCTTCTGCTGACGTAATCACAAAAGTAAAAAAAACCACTAGGTCAAGAAAGCCAAATAGGTATTCAGTTATCCTATGCATGCACGGTGACCATGGCAAAGTCTCATATAAACTAGCCCAGACTAGAAGCACACTAGACCCTTTTTGTCCCAACCAAGCTGGTGGAATCAAATAGTAGAACCGGCATAGAAAGAGACTGGGAAAAAATGGTCTCTGAATGTTGACGAGGTTCAGGAGTTAAATTATAAACGTAGTTCTTCCAATTGTTTTAAGAATTTAACGAGGTAATAAGAAAGAGAGATGTAGAAGACATTTATAACAGGTTGGGTAATTATAATACAATCCAGAAGTCACTGGAATTGAAAGATGATTGTGAAGAATTCAAGACAGCTTATCTCTACTATTTACGATTCCACAGGGACTCCATCGAAGACAGATATGGAGATTGGCCTTCGATTTTTTAATTGATAGCTAGCTCAGACAGACAAAGGGGATAGATACGCCTAACAGTAGATTCGGGGCACTGTTATCCGGGATAAGGTTTATCTACGCCTAATAACTGAGGCAAAGCTGGAAAATACACTACATACCAAGCAAGAGCACCCACATAGGTTCCGATGGAGTGCAGTATGGTCACAACAAACAGCTAAACAAGACAGAAGTTGCACATGGGCTTAACTAAATGTAATTTCGGCAAAGTATAACTACTCAAGAACTGGCTCCAAAGCTATCTACATTCACTTTCTAAACCTGGCTAGGCTTCCACTCGAATAATTACCCTGCAGAATGTAAATGGCAAACTGCTTAAGAAGATAGAGGTCAGAAGAAAGAAATGCATTGTTTAGAACGTGGACACACTGTATTTTATACGCTAGGCGGTTACAGACTAATTAATGATGCCTTGTGTAACGCTTTGACATCTGCATATGATGTGTATGAGAGCTTCCGTTATAGGCAAGAGACATCCGCCCTGACTTTCGACTTAGAGGATGAATATATCCGGGTCGACTTGATGTCCTGTTTATGGATAGGTGACGCATGCGCCTCAAATCTCCAGGAGCAGAGAGTCGTGGATCTACTGCCCTAGTTATGTTGACGTTTAGACCAACGAAAGAACTGACATGAGGCGCACGAGAGGACGGAGCAAGATGTGTATAACCAACGAACAACAGGAACCATCACTTTCCACTACCGTCATGCTGAGACATACCAGGAAATGAGATAGAAGACAAGATGGCAAAGCTGAGATCAGCACGAGAGTAACAAGAACAAACAATCTTCTTCCACGAAAGTAGACCCTTATTTAAACCATAAATAAAGTAAAACGAGCTATCACTGCCTTGATTGAGCGGAGCAAGTCCTCCTGTTCAGCACGAGAATGGGTCATAACAAATTGAATGGCCACTTTCACAAGCTAAAAATGGCCCCATTACCAATGTGTATGTTCCGGCAAGCAACGCAGACAGCGAAATATTTCCTAAAGACTGTTATATGCTTAGACAGTTGCGTACTGACTACTGGCTCACGTTTATGAACCCACACACAAAGCTGTTTGGAAGTCTCTAAGAACTCTCCACAACAGCTTCCTTTATTCAGAGAACTGACCCACGAATATAATAAAAAAGCGTGGAGGAGGAGGAGGAAAAGAAAAAGAAGAAGAAGAAGCAGCAGAAGAAGAAAAATAAGAGTGGTTTCTTTAGCACTGTGATAAAGTTACCATCTCCATGCACAACTCTACTTAGTTTTCTATTACGACATGTATAGTAGAGATCAACGGAAATATTATTTTCTTCCAATGCATAGACCCCCTAGTGGTACTCAGTTGAAAAGAATAGGTCCACTGCAACCTTACAAGTGTGTCACACAAGACGATTTATTAGAGTTGTGCATGGGATTAGCAAGCCCGTAATATAAAACCATTGCTTCTTAAACTGCTGCATGACATTTTCTGCTACAGGTTTTCCATAAATTGGTGAGCTGCAGTGGTGTTCCTATGCATCAATTGAGCTGAAAAGACGAATCATCATTAAGCGGTCCATGGACTCACACGGGGAATGCCGCGCGCGCGCGTTTGTGTGTGTGTGTATATATATATATATTATGACAGATTTAGTGTTGCTTATTTTGTCTAGAATTACGTCGAAATCGTAATTATATATTTCTTTTATAATTAGGGGTGGACTTTCCACGAGATCTGACAACTCACGTCAGTTATACCACGACAGTGTTGCGGATTCAAATCGGCGACGAGGACGCCATTTTGAAAGCAGATAAAATAGTCCGAGGGCATTATAAAAGCCGAGGCGGGCCGGGAACCCGACACCAGGAAGATGCGTCGGCTGATGATGTTACGGACTCACACTACAATTAGCCCATCTGTTATGTAGCAAGTGGTTGCGACTATTCACGAACGCTACAGTGTGCACACATGTAGATGTGCACATATGTAGGTGTGTAGATATGTAGGTGTGTAGATATGTACGTATGAGTATATATATGTGGACATTTTAATTTACACTTATGTATGTATATATAGGTTTATATATGTATATCCCTTCTGCGGGCATCCTCACCACTATATATCTACACTTAATATAATTATACTACTACTACATCAACCTTTTTTATCTATAATTATTTAATCAAATATCTACCTTTCTATTGTTCTTCTGTTCCTGAGCCTACCACACACTCAACACCTAATTGACTGCGATAGCTAGAGGGCACAGGTGAGATGAGGGATCTACAAGGTGACACACACATCAGTGAATCGCTTACAAGTTGGAGTACATGGCTGCGATGGAAAAATATATGAGAGCGGGCAAAACCTGATACACCAGACGGAAGGAAGTCAACACAAGTGGGCCTCACAACAGAAGGAAGACACTTTTCAATTAATTTATATTGTACTCTTAATCCTTATGTATCAAGTATATTGTTTGTCCTGTTTCCCAATCATTCCATCTCATTCATTCTCGTTGTACACCTCACTACACTGCTATCTTCACAATTGTGTATAAAATGTATGATAGGGCTTTATATTTTTAAAAAAAAGGGGGGGGGGGGATATATATATTTAAATCAGGGAATAAAAAAAGAGATCCGAATCAAGTTCGAAAGAAAATAAATATACTCAATCCCAAAATGGTCCCAGGAAAACAATTGTGCATAATAATGCAAATACCTACGGCGGACAACTAGGAACATCAAAAGCGAGGAACAACGGGAGGAACATCACGGAAATACCAGGCTAGGTACAAACAGATACACACACGCATCCAAGCACTGGTTTATGCGTCTTAATATCGCCCAAATTGACTACGGTCTGGGGTGGAATAGGCGCACCTCCGCCAGTAAAAACTAGTGAGGCAAACACATACAATAAAAAAAAATAAAAAAAACAAAACCCGACACATAATTTTTCTGACAGAATCAGAGACAGACAGCATTTCAGAGCCGATACATTTTCAAGAGATATACAGATGTAGAGAGAGATTCAGATTTAGACACGCACTCATTCAGAGAGACGGCCTTTGAGAGTCGATTCAGAGAGACAGAGAAGAGGGAACGTCGCATTGACGGAGTTCCAGTTTACAGAAGTAATGTATTCCCGATTTTCATTTGTGAGTAATTAGATATAATTTCATCAGGTTAAAGTTTAACCAGCGTCAGACACCTGGGCGACCTTTCAAGTTTATAGTCATCGCAGAGATCTCAAAGAAGCAGCCTAGATCTGTCATAGCTACCTGCTATAGGAGCGAACAAGCCTCCTGTTAGATCTAGATCGACTGAGAGAAAACTCTACAGTTTTACACGTGTGTCGATCTGCGATAGATTACCAATTGGGCTACCTGCCTTTGTTCAACACGCGCCAGTTTAAAGACGTGGCTGCCTTGCCAAGTTTGAAGTCATCATAGATTCACAGCAGTAGCCTAGTCTTTCGACATCCACCACGCAGATCGGCAGTCATGACCGAGGAACGGAGCCAAGGACGTTTACCTGGGTTGGGTTTAAACCGCGACGTCAATACACAAAAATTCGGATTCACGTTTCAGCAGGCCAAGTACAGAAAGTAGACTGTGGACAATAGTTTTAGGTTTAGCGGTAGTGAGTGATTTAAGTTAAGTAACCATTAGAAAGGAGCGTGTAGGAAGTTGTGCATGATAGAAGAGTGGAAGAGTCGTAACGTAGAAATAATGAATGTGTTTTTATTGTTTTGAATTAGTGTCCTTAGTTCGTTTATTGAAGTGTCAATTGATGTGATAGATTTTTAGACTGAAAAAGTGGATAGTGAAAGTGCGGCCTCAGAGAGCCGGAAAAGCAAAACCCCGTTCCGTCTGCTATAATACTTACATACATCCACACATACACATACATATACACACATAAATACATACATACATACATACATATATATATATATATATATATATTATATATATATATATATATATATATATATATACATACATACATACACGAAGGGCGTTCAAAAGTAATCCGAACTTTTTGTTCTAGTTCTACCTGAATGCGTTATAGCGTGCTGGTACTACTGTCATTAGTTAGGGGCACTTGTGTTCTATTACTGCTCGGTGGCCCACTTGCCATAGGCTAGTCACGTGGCAGATAAATATATACATATATATATATATATATACATATATATATATATATATACATATATATTTATATATATATATATATATATATATATATATACATATATATATATATATATATATATATATATATATATATACATATATATATATATATATACAGATATCTAGGTAGGTAGGCAGGCAGGTAGGTAGGTAGGTGAGTGGGTAGGTAGACAGTTAGAAAGATAGATAGATAGATAGATAGATGATAGATAGATATATAAATAGATAGATAGACAGGCAGGCAGACAGACGGGTGGATAAATGGATGGTTGGACGAAAGGACGTATGGACCGTCAAACAGACAGACATACAGGTATACATCTTCTCCAAAAACTTACCCAGTGTGGAGGCATCCATGATGGCCAGAATCGCTAAATAAATGCCCATGAAAAAATCAGCCAGGGCCAAGTTACAGATCAGAAATCGTGGCACGTCCATCTTAGACTTACTGGTCACCGACACAAAGAACACAGCACCGTTGCCCAGCAACGCCAACATGAAGACAAACCAAACGCCACATCGCAGGGACCACCACCCAAATAGGTCGTCACATGGCATGAAAGGTCCTGCAAATATCAAATAAATCACATGATAGGTCTTCATTTATCATATATTGTACGTGTCTCTTTTCTTTTCCTAGTAGCTTATAGTTTGTGCAACCCTTATTAGTCGTCATTAATAATAAGGCAGGTACATATTTACATCCGGATGAACTGGAGCTTTTTGGGACGAAAGTTTAACCTGGTACCTTCGCTGTGAATAGCGAGTGCTATATTTCTATGCTAATCAGATAATGTAGATTCAGATGTGTATTCATGCCCACATAAAATTAGCACATACTTCTACGCACATGAGTAGGAAACGTCAGGTCAGCCAAAATATACTGATCAGACATGTTAGTCAGGGTCTAGCAAAATATACTGATCAGACATGTTAGTCAGGGTCTAGCAAAATATACTGATCAGACATGTTAGTCAGGGTCTAGCAAAACATACTGATCAGACATGTTAGTCAAGGTCTAGTAAAATATACTGATCAGACATGTCAGTCAGGGTATAGCAAAATATACTGATCAGACATGTTAGCCAGGGTCTAGCAAAATATACTGATCAGACATGTCAGTCAGGGTTGAGCAAAATATACTGATCAGACATGTTAGTCAGGGTCTAACAAAATATACTGATCAGACATGTTAGTCAGGGTCAAGCAAAATATACTGATCAGACATGTTAGTCAGGGTCTAGCAAAATATACTGATCAGACATGTTAGTCAGGGTCTAGTAAAATATACTGATCAGACATGTTAGTCGGAGTCTAGTAAAATTATACTGATCAGAGATGTTAGTCAGGGTCTAGTAAAATTATACTGCTGAGAGATATTAGTCAGGGTCTCAGTAAAATATACTGATCAGACATGTCAGTCAGGGTCTAGTAAAATTATACTGCTCAGAGATATTAGTCAGGGTCTAGTAAAGTATACTGGTTAGACATGTCAGTCAGGATCTAGCAAAACATACTGGTCAGATATGTTAGTCAGGGTCTAGCAAAACATACTGGCCAAGACCCTCATCTCGACTTCCGTGTAGTCTTCTTGGAAACCAGCTGTTTTCATGGTGATCTGGCTAACGAGGTGATGGATCGACGTGATCCCTGTAGTAGTTAACGACACGCAGATGAAGCCAAGCATAACACAACAGCTTGGAGGACCCCGATCCACATTCGTCAGCACGATCGGGATGTGAGGAAAGCTATAGCAGGTCCTTTTCAGGGCAAACAAAAGAGTAAATCTATTCAGTGTGGGAATTAAACAACAACAATAATCCACTGGTGTTGTTAGACGCCGTGGGGAGATGTAGATTTCTGTCGTATGCCAGATGTGTCGCAAATATTGTTTCCACTCCGTGTTTCTTCAGTATATCACTTACATCGTCTATCCATCTTTTTTTGGTCTCTCTCTTGCTCTGTAACCCTATTGTCTGACGTGATAGGTCCATCTCGAGACCAGAGTCCGCCAGGTATTACAGGTGTACAAGACTGAATAGTGTTCGGTCCATCTCTTCATTTGCATATCCCTGGACAGAATAATCTCATCTGTCGCAGATTTCAGAGGCGCTGTATACTTTTTGTAGGTCCAAATGCTTTCTCTATGCCCTCCCGTACTTTGCCATGATGTTATCAGTGTCCGCTGCCGACTGTATGGACTTACAGAGTTGAAGTCAGTAGTCATTTACACATTTCCTTGCTAGTCTCTGTCCTGTACTCGTTGTGGGTTTGTAAGCCTCCAAGGTCGTGCTGCTCAGGGAAATACTTGGATATATATATATATATATATATATATATATATATATATATATATATATATATATATATGTATACAGACATAAATATACACATATACATACAATTAAATACATGTATGTATATATTAGAGCAGATGTTAGCGAAGTTGTAGAACACTCTCTTTTCATTTGAAATACCTGACTTAGGAAACGAAAGGGCAGCCAGGAAGGGAACTGACCATCCTACCTTCCAGAATTTGTGACTTAGCACTGCAGTCTCTAAAACTTCATTCCTGACAGCGGTAACGTCTGCGCAAGGACTTACTTTAAACATATGTACGTTTGAGGTGTCTGTGGTGTATCTCTCACTCTCTTTCTCTCACTCCCTTTCTCATTCTCTCTCTCTCTCTCCCTCTCTTTCTCCTAATAGTAATGAGACCGTACTTGCTTCTTGTACGTTGCAAATTTCTAAAAAGATTCCGAGGACGGGAACTGTTGAATGTTCAGTATTATATTGTAGTCGTTATTTCTGAGAGGACCCTTTCAGTCCCAGAACTTCAATGTTCTTGTGATCGACCTTCAAATGTTACCTGGTTTTGGCTTGCAGGAGATGGCAGCTTTTGCTATGAAGTAGTTGTGGCTATAAGCAGAGTTCTGATAGTCCTCCAGATACGAGGTGGCTGCAGGTGCCGGAACATTGTCGTACTCATGGCGACCAAGGATATCAAAGTGATCTCTATCCACGGACATGTTCTCTGGAAATGGGAGATAACGCATATGTTATTTTAATTGTTATAGTATTTGTATCGAATGTAGTACAGAATAGTATGATTAGTCTTTTGGCTCCAAGTGAAGCATAGGTGTGACCACAGCTGGTATCTTTAAAGGAAGCCTGCACTTGAGAATTTGCAGTGTTTGTTTTGATAGAAATCGCTTTACATGATCAGGCTGCTAGACCCACGCAAAACCATCATTAATCGCCTTTTATGGAAGGTTACAGAGTAACTGTTCTTTTCAACCGAGGTGACACTCGGTTTACAAAATGGTGGAGGTAAATGATGATCTTAATGGTAGTAATGGCGAAACAAACATATAAGCAACGGTTCAGTTACTGCACCAGGATAAAAACATAATAAAACTTACGTTACGGCCACAATCCCGTCGTCAGTGACAAAGTATACACAAAAACAACAAATAAATCACAACAGAAAACAAGACATGTTGTATGATAACGACACAATACAGTTTGAGCTGGCAGCCATAACTAGGAAGTAAGTGGCCAGGAACGCATGAGTTATGGTACGTCGGGTATGAAAAAGCAAATAAAAAATTTTAAAAAAAACTGCCCTTTTCGGTACAAGCTTTCATTTATACTAAGTTAAGTTTTTGGAATTTCAGGACTTTACGTGCAATCCCACCATGAACTTCGGCCCAAAACTTTATGAAACTACAGCGTGACGAGAGTTCACGAGACTATGTGCGATGTAATTTGTCATACGTAAATATAAAAGTAAATATACAAATCTACGTTTTTCGGTAAAACCTTTTGGATGACCTTCTAGAATCCTTCAAAATTTAGTAGATTAACACAATTTCAGCTCTGAGTTATGAGGAAGTTGGTTGAAGTGGGAGAAATAGAAGTCCACGAATGTCGAAGACATGAATTAATACCCACAGCTCATATTGAGCAAGCCTAACACTCTAACCACCACCCCGAAAGCAGGGATCTTCAACTTCCTTTGTCAGCTATACCGTTTTCACAATATATAAGAATGTCAGTTTTGAAAAAGATAGCAAAACACAGCAAAACCTTGCGGATATCATCAAACACAAATCCCGACCCCTCCACCCCATTTCCCTTAAGATTATCTGAATATGGCTTGGCTTGGATTCGTTCGTTCTCAATCTCGAACCGAAAGGTGCAAATATCTCAGTCAAGCTGTAAACTAGCGACACAACGCCTTCCGTTATCCGGACTACATCCTGCTATTTGCAAAGCCCTATTCAGGGCTTGATAGTTGGAGATCGAGAACGAACGAAGAAGAAGAAGTCCACGCAAACAGACAACGGTTCTGTCAAGTTAAATACAAGTTTGTAATAAAAAGATTAGACCAAATAAGACATCATCAATATGAATACATATGAAAGAAGCTTGTACAGGACTGCTCTGACTGGCGCACATCCATCATACAGTGTGCTTATATCAATGAGTGGAACATAATCACTGACACTCAAAGAAACGACAGTTCCCGAAAGCACAGAATCCCAATCCATCCTTGTGTCTCACGCGCAGAAGTGCCTATAGCGTCAGGATAGGTTTGTACAGCCATATTCGACCACATTTCCCAACACAAATCTAATGATGTCGCTTGCCATGGAGGAACTGTTAATATTATAAATCTGAAAGTAATCATTATTAAAGCTGCGAATATTGATAGATATGTCCCACATTCAATATCTGTTTAAAAAAAACAATAACTAATATCTTGAGTACACATTGGACTTCAACATTTCACTTGTATTGTTGTTGTTTCGAATGCGCACAATGAGTAAGCTACTCTTATGTGCGCCCTGAATAAAGCGTTAAGTAACGGGTTGCAGTAACTTTCCTCACATCTCTAGCGTGCTGATGAAGGTGGACCGGGATCCTCCAGACGGTTGTGCTATGCTTGGCTTCATCTGCGTGTCGCTCACTGCTACGGAGATCACGTCGAACCTCACTTTGTTAGCCAGACTGCTGTCCTCGACAACAGCCCGTAGGTCAGGTGAGGGTCTTGGCCAGTATATTTCTCCAGAACCTGGCTAACATTATCTGATCAGTGTGTTTTGCCTGACCAGACGTTAGCCTCATCGTCCCTTGTAGAGGTATACAATATTGTTTGTAAAATATGAAGTACTTTAAACAAGCACATGCAATGGGGAGAAATAAATTAGAAAAAGTAATTGAATGGTAAATACTTCACATGCAGGAATACAGTACTAGTTCTGTGTGCGTCGCTATTTACCAATAATTACAACATCGAACAAAGCACATTACAATTCAAGGGACGGCATTTAACAAGGACTTATGCTTCCTCTTTTGCTATCTTCATCTTCTTCTAAATCATCTTTATCACATTGCACATTTACATATCATATAGTAACATATATAGAACCGAATGGCTTGGGCATATAACAAGAGTGCATCCAAACTTACCTGTCGCGGGACTCTTTAACAGCAGCCAGCATGGCTTCAGAGCAAGGAACAAATTGATTGAATGTGTTTACAAATACTAAAGAGGTATATGTATTATCAATTTCCCGTCATAGAAATGGCTCTTTGCAGACGACCCATGTCTGATCCACTTCAATAAATGAAATATACAAAGTCATATTGACTCACCACTTGAGCTGTCAAAAGTACGATATGAATATCAATACATCAAAAACATAAGCAATAAGTACAGGTAGAAATCACACCACACTTGATATTCATTTGAATGAAACAAAAATAAAGAAGGTACAAGAATTTAGATATTTGGGAGCTGTTTTTACTGAGGATGGCAGACTCGACAGAGAGATAGAAACGAGAGTGCAGAGGGCAAACGCTGTCACATACTAACTGTCTCCATCAGTAAGGCACTCCAAGCAAAAGAGCAGATGATAAATAGTAACTTTATGCCAACCCTGTGCTACCAGTGTCAGAAAATGGGCATTGAATAAGGCCCAGGAACGAAAGTTAGCCACCTGCGAAATGCGATGCCTACGAAAGGTCACAAACAACACCAGAAGATCCAGAATAACAAATGCGAGTATTCGGGAGAAGGTTTGAACAATTCCCTGCCTACAGTACATAGAGCAACAGAGAATCAATTGGTTTAATTACATTTTCAGAATGCAACTAGACGATATTGTTCATGTCACCTTCTACAGGAGAACGTCAGGAAGAAGGGCCAGGGGTGGACCGAGGAAAAGGTGGATAGACCAGCCGTGAAATGTGGAAAAAATGTTACTCGAGCCACGAGAAAGGCGAAAGACAAATACATACCACGTAGAAAGTGAGACGACAAAAGAAGAGGAGAGGAAGAAATGGCGATGTAATAGAGTAGTGATAAAGCACTCGTTTTTCATGGCAAAGTACGGGGTTCAACTCCCACCACCAGCAGCTCTAGCAAACCCAGCTGTAAATGGGTACCTTACACGGTTAGGGAAAGAAAAGGCAGCGAGGAAGGGAACTGACCATCCCACTTCACAAGCTGATACTTAGTATACTGAAGTCTCTAACACTTCATTCCTGACCAGCGGTTATCTGGTGAAGGACTTCCTTTTACGAATTGCACATGAAAGAATAGTACACTTTCCCACGCCATTTAACTATTATAAAAGGCCAGAAGAGATTGGATTATGTAGAAGTGTGTTCCCCTGAACACTTCTGTTGAGCTAGAAATATGCATTATTTAATCAAGTACAATTGCCATTATAATGACCAATCATCAATCAAAATACGAAACTAGAATAGAGACAAATAATTTGGGTGGACAATATAAAATGAAGACGAAAAACTAACAGTCTCAGGTCGTTCTGTCTTCTTTCTGTTTAAGTCAGTGTGTTTGCTATTCTGAGTCTACCTGTATGTCTGGGAGGAGTAGCATGTAACAAAAACAAATTCTGAAAAAAATGGAAAGAAATTGGGAAGGAGAATAATTATCTAATGGTTGACATCTCTAATATCGAAATTCGACTGTAATAAATCTCCAACGTCCTCTGCGTCTTACCTTGATGAGGCAATCGGACAGGCTTTACCATGTATGTCTTTTAATGTTTTCACCCTTCTTCTTGTGATGTCTTAATCTGACATATTTGCCTTTTACTTTTCCTCTCCATACATGGGTCTATCTGATTATCTTCACATTCATGGGTTTATCTGATTTTCTCTACATACATAGGTTTATCTGATTTTCTGTACATACATAGGTTTATCTGATTTTCTCTACATAAACGGATTTACCTGATTATCTCCACTTACATTGTTTTATCTGATTATCTCCACAAGCTTGGGTTTATTTGACTATCTCCACTTACATGGGTTTATTGGATTATCTCCACTTACATGGGTTTATCTGATTATCTCCACTTACATGGGTTTATATGATTATCTCCACTTACATGGGTTTATCGTCTGGTGAGGCAAAACATACTGATCAGACATGTTAGTTAAGGTCAGGAAAAATATTCTGCCAAGACCCTCACCTTGACTTCCCCGCAGTCTTCCATGGAAACAGGCTGTTTTCATGGCAGTCTGTCTAACAAGGTCTGGGATCGACTTGATCCCTGTAGTAGTGAGTGACACGCAGATGAAGCCTAGCACAGCCCAACCGAATAGAGGACACCGGTCTACCTTCACTAGCACGCTCGGGGTGTGAGGAAAGCTACGATAACCCGCCACTTTACATTCCTTTCAGGACGCATACAAGAGTAATCCTACTCATTGTGGGCATTCAGCATAATTAAAATCATTCTCTCTGATTATCTCCACATACTTGGGTTGAAATAATTATCTCCACATGCATTTGTGTATCTGATTATCTCCAGATACATGGGTCTATCTCAGAGGAACAACAAAATATTTAAAAGAAAATGAAAGAATTAGCGAAATGACCTGTTAAAATAATTATTTAAAAATGGTTCGAAGGTTTGAATATTTGGTGGTTAAAAAAGAATGTCGATTATATACAACGGGAAAGGGATGGGATAGGTATAAATTGATTCTGGGAAGGACTGACCACGCATGATCTTACCAAAATACATTTCCAAATGTTCACTGGCATTGTCCCCTAACCAGTCTAACAACGTGAAATAAAAAAATATAAAATCTGTGTGATTTAATGTAAGCACATCAATACAAAACATAGTAAGTAAAATATGCAGTGCACTCCTGTGTGGGTATGTAGAGAAATGTATCTTATGGAAGCAATATGGAGGTTTCTCAAAAGTTTTGGGGTAGAAAGATAATTAATGAACGAAATCACAGATAGGTAAAACATTTTGACTGTACAAAAAAGGCATAATTTCTTACTGCCTGCCCTTCTGGAAGAAAGAGTAAAGGGCGAATGTCTCAGAGGAAGAGACAACTATAAGTGGGAGCGTAACATCAAGACATGATCAATAAAAAGCATGTCGGATTTAATTATCATGTCAATAGACAGCTAGGCAATGAAGATTCGTTGAGTAGATGGATGCTTTGTTCCGATACTGAAAAACTAGGCAGTCATATAACATACAGATATATAGGAGGTCTCAACTTTTGTGAGGTGGGCAGTGACATATTTGATACAGTCATTGGGGATACATTTTTAGAAGGTCTCAACTTTTGTGAGGTGGGCAGTAACATATTTGATACAGTCATTGGAGATCAAGTTCTAGGAATTCTCAACTTTTGTGAGGTGGACAGTTGCAAATCTGATGTTGTCATTTAGGATCAAGTGTTAAAGTTGCAGATCTGAACTTTAGTGAGTTGGGAAGTGACATCAGAAACAGTCATTGGCGATCTTCGTCTTCTACTACTTATTCTTCGTCTTCTTTGTCTTTGACTGTCTCTTTTTATACTTCTTCTTCCTTCTTCTTGTTCTTTGTTATTGTTTTCTTCTTCTTCTTCTTCTTCTTCTTCGTCGTCTTCAAAACTCGTCCCGAAAAGGATGTTGTATCCTAGTTTATAGCAAAGCTGCAATATCTACGCCTTTCGGCCCAACACATCCGATTTCAGCTGCCTTTCTATAGTACCTGGTTTGTTTACCTACTGCGATCCATATCCCTTGGCCAGACTACACTAGTGACTAATGCAACCAGATTCAACGTCTCCACATGGAGGTGGAATAGAGTCTTGAACAGCTATGATTGGCTGACCCTAAATGCAAACAGCCATCTATCAATCGCTGGCTGCTGTAAGCTCATCCACTGCTACATCTTGACTCCATTTAGGATCAAGTTCTAGGAGACACATCAGATACAGTCATTGTACATCCAGTGCTGTAGTCCGTTTTTTAATTCATAAACAAGTCCAAAGCAATTTTCTACTAAACTGCATGCCGTATCCAAATGATTTTTTTGCATGCAACCTTGAAATATCCATGTCGTTAAGTAAATATTTTTTTCTATAAGAAATTTGATATATTCTGAGAAATGTATTCATTAGGCTATATTAAAAGGAACCTCACTGAATTGGACATAATTTTAACATGTTTAAGATACACAGTCATGCTGTTTAACAAAAAAAATGTGTACATTTAAATTCGGTGATGGACAACAGCAGCGAAGGCGAACTTCGATAAAGTTAGCAAACTTCAAAACCAAGCCATGAGAATTATAACAGGAGGCATGAAGTCAACGCCAATTGTAGAACTTGAAAAGATTACAAAACTCCAATCCATGACCGATAGAAGAGACTGCAGAGCCCAGCTGCAGTCAGAGAAACTCCGAAGACTGACCGACCATCCAATGCACCAGAGACTAAACAATTTGGGAAATGGGAAACTAAAGCGGAGAAACTTTACAGAAATAGCCAAAGCAAAGATGCACGAAGATCCCATAAACGCACTAACAACACCAAAACCCATCACTACTGTACGAAAACCTACCTGGAGGCAGGATATATTTCCAGAGGTGGTAGAAAATATTCCAGGTATTGGAAACAAAAACGGCCAGACTGAAAAAGAAAGGAGAGATACTACCCTAAGCTTCATATCGAAAAGCTACCCAAGCATGGACTGGACCCATGCATACACCGACGGTTCTGTAACAAACACTACACAGAACGGAGGGGCAGGAGCATTCCTGAACCTACCAAATGGCAGACAAATAACACTGTCATTCGCTACTGGTAAGTACACAAGCAATTTCAGAGCGGAGGCAGAGGCACTGAGGGCGGCAGTGGAAGAAATGGTGACACACAGTGAAAATGAAAGCCATATAGTCCTGCTTACAGATGCTCTCGCCGTAGTCACAGCGCTAAAAAGCCAGAAAAAACACTGAGCTTAATGACTTAAGAGCAGGAATTCTGCAAACTGTGCCAGCAGTCCGCACCAAAAAGGGTAGTGGTACAGTGGGTCCCATCACACTGCAACATCCAAGGCAACGAGGAGGCAGACAGACTGGCAAAAGAAGGTGCAAGACTACCACAAACAGATACTAGTATGACGTACGAAGAGTCAAAACGGCTTATCAAAGCCAGATACATGACCAAATGAATGGGAAACCGAACATACTGGTTACACCAAAAACGATGCCTATTACCAGTTAAACCGAAGAGAGCAGGTCGTTGTCTTCAGAATTCGCACTGGCCACAATAGACTGAGGTACCACCTATTCAACAAATTGAAGATAGGTGGTACCGACGAATGCCCGTGCGGTACTGGTAAAATGACCGCTGAACATCTGCTGCAGAACTGCCCGACATACGAGGATCAGAGAGAGCAGATGTGGCCATCACCAGTGGAACTGCAAGACAAGCTGTATGGCAGTGGCGACAGCCTCAGGATGAGCGCCGCTTTTTTCGAAAAAATAATGGTTACTGTCTGACTGCGTACGAAGAAGAAGAAGAAGAAGAAGAAATTCGGTGAGGAAAAACAAATTCTTGATTTTCTCGTGCGCCTATTAGACATATTGTCGAGTGCGGAAAATAACTAAGGTCATTCATGCGAAACTGTCATTCAGATATAGGCGTATCACGATATTATAGTTTCTGGGGTTGTTATTGTGACATATAGTTACTTTTTCAAAATTTACATGATCAATTTGAAAATTAGTTGGAAGTGTACATTTATAACAATGCAGCAGTTTGCCGTTTTATTACACACGTTTTTCCGCAGAGAACTTAAGGTGGGTAATTTACATTGCGATATTCATGACCCAGAGAAAGAAACACAATTGCCACTCGGTCTTGATAGATCATCCTTTTACTGTTGCATTGGACAGGACTCAGTGCACTCATATCAAGCAGGGTTTATGGGGACGGCGTGGGCTAGTGGCTAAGGGACACGGCCCACAACCCGAAGGTGCTGGCTTTGCGCCCCATCACAGCGCAAATTGTTACCCCTGAGAAGCAAACTTTAAGAAAATGCAACAGGAAGCAGACCTTTACATAAAATGTTTGCTGAAATCGGACGCACTGGGCCGTCAGGCGCAAACATAAAAACATAGTGCAACGCACACCAACTTGTGGAATAGAGAAAAAAGGGGGAAACAAAAATTCAAGCAAGACAATTTCACGATTTCGAGCAAATATGTCATAACACGAGAGCTTTTGAGACTGTTGAAGAAAAATCAATTTGTTACTCTCTGGATACTAAAATTAACATTGCAATCCGACTGTAGTATTGAAATTTCCAAAAATACTCTTTGGAAAATTGTAAGAGCCGCTGGCATTACATTCAGGAAAACATAGGCGGCAGGAATATTTTACGGGAAAAGCCACATTTGATTGCTGCCTGAAGCAAATACATGATACATATACGTGAACTGTGTAGGCAAGGCTATGCTATTGTATACTTGGACGAATCCTGGGTCAATGCTCACCACGCTTATGGTAATGAATGTCAATCAGTTGACCGTGAACAGAAAAGACAAATTCTAAACATCAAAGGGCGGCGCATTATACTGACGTATGCCGGAGTCAGTGAAAAAGGACTTGTCCATGACGCTGAACTTATTTTCAAATCAAAAAGTACCGATGGTAGAGACTACCACACAGAAATGCATGAACAAATTTGCAGGCACTGGCTGACGAAAGATCTGCTTCCAATGATGGATAGACCGTCATGTCTAGTAATGGATAATGCATCCTATCACAATACAATATCAGAGAGAAACAAAGTACCAATAGCATCAAATACAAAAGCTAAAATTAGCTCATGGCTGGCTAAGGAAAACGTTAATTTCGACGACACGTATTTGAAGCCCAAGTTGTTGAAGCTCGTGAGGAAGACAAATAAGACAAAATCAAAATCATTGAAGAGTACGGTCACACTTCTCTGTGACTACCTGCATATCACGCGCATCTAAACAGTATAGAGCTTGTTGGGCTAAAGTGAAAGGACAAGTTGCAGAACATAACAGGCATTTAAAATGTGTGATGTTGAAGTGCTGACATGTGAGTACCTTTCGAAAATAGACATTCAGTTCTAGAAGAAGTGTGTTAAACATTTGCTTCGGGAAGAAGACCAGTACTGGCAACGAGATGGATTACAATTTGTCTGCCAGTAACAATTATCAATTTCTTTGAATCGATAGATTCGGAATGATTAATAGCATCTTTTGTAAACATACTGATTAGCAGACTTGGATTATCAAAACAATTAAGTGTACATACAATGGTAACAAATACATTTTAATATTCAATTGCTTTAAGCAACATAAAATTAGCTGCGCAGTTGATACAATCTTGGAGTCTAATGGTGATCGAAGGGGTGTACTAACTGTTGCATATTGATGTCATTTTTACGATTGGACATAAAGAGCAGCACAAACAATCAATTGATATATGAAGCTATTAAGGAGATACGCCTATGAACAAAATACTAGAAATTAAACTGCGTACTGTAAAGTCTTAAAATTTAAAGCCATTTATTTACAATTGCCCTAAAAGATCAAAGGAATTCGCCGATAAATAATTTCAATGTTTTAGCGTCGTGGATATTACAAAGCTGCATGCGAAAAATCATTTGGATATGGGATGTAGTTATGTAGAAAATTGCTTTGGATCTTGTTCATGAATTAAAAGACGGACTATAGATATTTCATTTTTTGTTAAATTAGTAGTCCCTTAATAGTTAAGGTCGTCTGGGATGAAGTGTACGTGATTTCATTGACATTTGTCTCGACTGTCGTGAAACGGTTGTGCTATAGCATGTACTGCCATCGGAGATGTAGTGTTAGATAATTCTTTGTGCTGTGCTTCGGTTTCTATCAGATGGAATAACTAGTCCATCTTTAACACTACTTTGCTTTCCCAAACTGTAATAGTCACATACACATTACCAGCTGGGTGGACTGGAGCGATAAGGTCATATTGTCGGTAAAATGTATCACTCCACCCAGTCTGCTACGTGAACACTCAAAGTAAAGGTAATTGCGTAGCACATACTGCTGTTAGAAATGAAGAGTTAGAATTATCCTTATGCGATGTTTCAATTTTATTGTTAGGGGAGGGCAGTAGTTCCTTTCCTCGTATTTTGTTTACCCTAAACGTTAAACGTAAGTTTTATTCCCATTTACATCTAGATGTACTGGAGCGTACTAAAACCGTCAGTTCTGCCCAACAAGAGAATCGTTAAGACCGATCTGCTATTCACCTATTCAGTGTAGGTAATATTTGAAATGTAACTTCGACGATTATTATGCAATAGCTAATATACCATAACATAACTGAATCATTGTAATCATGTGGTGGCAAGACTACTAACACAACATTGTAATCGAGAGGCCGTAAGTCTGTTAGCAAAGCATTGTAATCATGAGGCCGTAAGTCTGTTAGCAAAGCATTGTAATCATGAGGCCGTAAGTCTGTTAGCAAAGCATTGTAATCATGAGGCCGTAAGTCTGTTATCAAAGCATTGTAATCGCGAGGCCGTAAGTCTGTTATCAAAGCATTGTAATCATGAGGCCGTAAGTCTGTTATCAAAGCACTGTAATCGCGAGGCCGTAAGTCTGTTATCAAAGCTTTGTAATCATGAGGCCGTAAGTCTGTTATCAAATCATTGTAATCGCGAGGCCGTAAGTCTGTTATCAAATCTTTGTAATCATGAGGCCGTAAGTCTGTTATCAAAGCATTGTAATCATGAGGCGGTAAGTCTGTTATCAAAGCATTGTAATCGCGAGGCCGTAGGTCTGTTATCAAAGCATTGTAATCATGTAGTCGCAAGCCTGCTAACAAAGCATTGTAATCATGTAGTCGCAAGCCTGCTAACAAAGCATTGTAACTATGTGGCATAAGTCTGTTTTCAAAGCATTGTAATCATGTTGCCATAAGTCTGTTCTCAAAGCATTGTAATCATAATTTAACTTAACGTTTTTATACTGGTTTAGAAAACTCTGCAAAGTCTATATACAACTAGTTTCATTTACATTGCCTTGCTCTAAAAACCATGCGCATCCAATTTATTCTTAAATGCATTAATTGTCCATGTCTCCACTACTTCCTGTGACAAAGCATTCCAAGCATTCACCACTCTCTGACTAAAAAAATATTGCCTAATCTCTAATGTGCACCTACTTTTAGTTACTTTGGAGATATGCCCTCTTGTTCTTGTAGGTGGTTGTATTTTGAAAAAAAACTTGTTATAGTTTTAATCTATTCTTTTGATTATCTCATAAACCTGTATTGTCACCTCGAATTCTTCTTTTCTAGACACTGTAGGTCGGTTTTGCTGAGTTTTTCCTCATAACTGTAGATCTGGAATTCCACTTTCAGCATTGTCGCTCTTTTTTTTGTTGTATCCTTTTCAACATGTTTATATTCCCTCTATGATAAGGACTGGAATTCTGGAATTTTATCTAAATTCGACCTCAATATATCCACATCTGCTTTAGATGAGACACTACTGTATATTTTTGTGTCATCAGCGAATTTTGCAATCATGGATCCCATATCAATGTCCAAATCGTTTGTATACATCAAGAACAAAATTGGTCCAAAAACTGAGCCCATGGCACACCACTTTTAACTTCACACCACTCAGAGTACTCCTTATTTATGTCAAATCTCTGCCTTCGTCCCGTTAACAAATTTTCAATCCATTTGGCAACTTCCTCACCTATTCCATGTAATTTTAACTTTCTAAATAATGTTTGATGAGGTACTCTATCAAAAGCCTTTGCAAAATCTAGATAAATAACATTCACTGGCTCCCCTTTATCTATCATTTTTGTAACCTCCTCCGTGAATTCTAATAAATTTGTTAAGCACGATCTCCCTCTAGTAAACCAATGCTGACTATTTCTGATTAGATTAAACTTGTCTAAATGCACTTCAATGTTTTCTTTGATTATTGACTAACAATTTACAGACTATGCTCGTTAAACCCACCGGTCTATAATTCGCTGGATCTTATTTTTTGCCCTTCTTTAATAAGGGGATCACTCCTGCATCTTTCCAATTCCGTGGAACAATACTTTTTGCAAGTGATTGAGAAAATAATATGGTTTTGCTAGTTGGTCTTTAATTTCAAACAGCAATTTTGGATGAATACCATCTTGATCTGGACATTTATCCACTTTCAATCCCTCCAATTAAAAAAAAAACCATTTCCTGTGTAATACAGATTGATTGTAATCCTGCTGTATCCATATATTTTTTAAAAATATATATAGGCTCTGGGATCTTGGAGCATTCCTCTTTTGTGTAGACTGTGCCAGAGTACTGAATGAGCAGATTAGCTGCCCCCCTATTCCCACTTATTATTTTTCCTGTGTTGTCTATGAGAGAACCTACTTTATCTTTCGTTCTTTGTTAATTTCTAACATAAGAAAAGATGCTTTTACTACGAGTCTTGATCCTCTAAGCAAGTTTTTGTTGTTGTCTAATTTTGCTGTTTTATTCAGTTTTTGAGCGATGTTCTGCTTGTACAAATATTTTAAATATGTTTCTTTTGATTTAGCTGCCTCTAAATTTTTGTCAATGCTTTATTTTTAGCACTTGTACATGTAACTATAAATCTAGTTATCCACTTTTTACGCTTGAGGTTTACCTCCGACATGGATGGAACACATTCCTCTTTTAGCTTTTCTAGAACTGCTTCAAAACTCTTCCGCTCTTGTTCAACATCTGTTCATCCAATAATTTATTTCCAGATTATGTGGCTCGCTGCCTCTTTCATCTTCTTAACATCTGCCTTAGAGTAGTCGTATGTTTGCGTGTTTATGTTTACTTCTTTCCCTGCTATAAGATCCAAACGGAAGATCTGATGGTCACTTGAGACAAACAGTTCCCGAACGGTAAAGTTTTCAATCATATTTTCCTCTGTAGTAAGATCATGTGGCCGTATGTTATCAAAGCATTGTAATCATGTTGCCGTAAGTATGTTATCAAAGCATTGTAATCATGTTGCCGTAAGTATGTTATCAAAGCATTGTAATAATATGGTCGTAAGTATGTTATCAAAGCATTGTAATCATGTAACCGTAAGTATGTTATCAAATCATTGTAATAATATGGTCGTAAGTATGTTATCAAAGCATTGTAATCATGTAAACGTAAGTATGTTATCAAAGCATTGTAATCATGTTACCGTAAATATGTTATCAAAGCATTGTAATCACGTTGCCGTAAGTATGTTATCAAAGCATTGTAATCATGTGGCCGTATGTTATCAAAGTTTTGTAATCATGTTGCCGTAAGTATATTATCAAAACATTGTAATCATGTGGCCGTATATTATCAAAGCAGTGTACTCATGTGGCCATAAGTCTGATCGTAACTTTTTTTAAATATCTACGCAACAAGCCAAGTAGCAGTAAATTAATTAATACCCACAGCTCATATTGAGCAAGCCTAACACTCTAACCACCACCCCGAAAGCAGGGATCTTCAACTTCCTTTGTCAGCTATACCGTTTTCACAATATGTAAGAATGTCAGTTTTGAAAAAGATAGCAAAACACAGCAAAACCTTGCGGATATCATCAAACACAAATCCCGACCCCTCCACCCCATTTCCCTTAAGATTATCTGAATATGGCTTGGCTTGGATTCGTTCGTTCTCAATCTCCCGCTACCAAACCCTGAAAGGGCTTAAGTATCAGAATGTAGTCCAGAGAGCGGAATGCGTTGTGTTGTAGTTTACAGCTTGACTGCGATATTTGCACCTTTCGGTCCAACACATCCGACTTCAGCAAGCATTTTCTGAGTACCGGGTTAGCATTCCTTCTTCGATCCCTTCTCCTTAGCCAGTCTGCTCTGCTGCAGTCTGTTATCCAGGATCACCGCGTGGAGGTGTAGAAGGATCTTGGCAGCTCTGTTTTGCTGCCCCTGACGCTAGCAGTCAGCTATGGGTCGAAAACCACTGCAGCTCACGCGCTGCTCAGCATCTTGATCCCTTATCTGAATATAATTGATATTGTACTATTCAAGACGAAAACTTATATAGCACGGTGATCACCACATCAACGAATTCTATAAAATTTGGATCTGTGACCCTGAAAGCAAAATGTTGTAGCGGAAAACGAATCAACTTACTGAATAAATTGTAGGTCTCTGCAGTGAAGTTAAAATGTTGTTTCAGCAAACGTTCAGCGGTGTCGCTGTCAAAATCCAGGAATTTTGTTTCTTCCCCGATAACACTATCCGACTTTTATTGACCAGTTCACACAAACATTTCGGTGCAGACAGCAAGCCACAACATCAAATGTGCGGGTACATAAAATTTGACATAGAATTACATAAATTAAAATAACATAAAGAAAGAAAAAAAATGTAATGCAAATTACAAAAATTATTTTATTACACACTACTATCCTTACCAGTCATGATTTCCCACAGTTGGGAATCATTTTCGTATCTTTCCCACATGGCCATTTGTCCTGGTCCGCCCGCGTCCATCCAGACCACGTGCTCTCGGATCATGTCCAGGTATATTTGCTGTACAGGGTCAATGACCCGAGCGTATCAGTGTGCAGCAAATTGTGAATAGGATGATTGAATGTGAGATAAAAATAACAAAGGAGCGGCACATATTCAATAGGTTAGTCTAATGTTAACGCCCAATAGATCTGCTCATGCATATACTTGTGTTGTTTGTTGTTATCCAGTTACTGGGTATCTGTGTTTCAGACAAACAATGCTGCACTCTTAAACGAAAAAAATAAAACCAATACCAGCATGCTCCATCCGCTGCCTCTGGAGAGGAAGACCCTTCCCTGATATGATATGCAATATCCCCAACATCGAAGACAAAAAGACACAAACAGAGGAACAGAAAAAACGCATAGTTACAAATTACATCAACCAAAAATTTTCACCAACAGCCTGGACACACGTCTATACGGATGGCTCAGCCAAAGATACCATTGGAAACGGGGGAGGATGCATCACTTTAAAACTAAAAAACAAAGTATACTCAGCAGCATTTGCCACTGGGAGACGCTCCAGCAACGTCAGTGCCAAAGCCTGTGCAAGAGACAAGCAGCTGAAACCCTTATAGACCGTAAGGAGCGGGCAGAAAAGCAAATGGTCATTTTCACAGACGTCCTCCCAGTGTTAATGGCGATCAAGAACCAGCACCAAAAATGAACTCGGTGCTCTCGCAAACTTTCTCGAACGCCTGTCCCAGTGCTTCAAAAAAAGCAGTCCAGTGGATACCAGCCCACTGCAACATTCTAGGCAACGAGGAGGCAGACAGACTCGCCAGAGATGGAGGAATTATGCAGCAGAGTGATACAGAAATCACATACAATAAGACAAAAGCATTCATTAGGTTAACGTACAGTACAAAATGGAAAAAAGACCACTCTTGCCACATAGAAAACGATGCCTACCATCAACTCTCCAGGCGAGACCAGGTGATAATTCTCCGGCTACACACAGGTCACAACAGAATTAGATGCCATCTGTACAACAAGTTCAAGATTGGCACTTTAGACCTTTGTGCCTGAGGCACAGCCCCTATGAAGGCATAGCATATTTCGCAGTCCTGTATACCGACAAAAAAAGTAGCATTTGGCAATTGCCAGTGCTCTTCCATGAGAAGCTGTACGGAAGCGTACATAGCCTTGCGTAGCGGCGGATCTGCACAGGTGTAGTTTGGTTAAGGGAATAGAGTTCGCATTAGGAAGACAAACCTGGCACTCAATAAAAAGGCATCTCAAACCGAACGTGTTGGACCGAAAGTCCCAGATATCGCAGTCTAGCTAGAAACTACGACAGAACGTTCTTGTACCGAATGAATGCAGAAGCAAAAGAAAACACAGATACTTATACTATAATATCCTTATTTGTTTAATGGCATACAATGATAGGCAGCATAGAAGAATATGCATTCAACGTTTGTGTGCGTATGTGTGTGCATGCATGTAAGTATGTGTGTAAATACGGGCGAAGAAGGCTTTCGAACTGAGGCAATCTCTTCCTTGGGCAGAGAAGGAGTGTTGTGGATAACAAGAATATTCATAACGACCTGGAAGGAACGAACAGTCCCAGCCGGAGGGAACGAACAGTCCCAGGCGGAGGGAACGAACAGTCCCAGACGGAGGGAACGAACAGTCCCAGACGGAGGGAACGAACAGTTCCAGCCGGAGGGAACGAACAGTCCCAGCCGGAGGGAACGAACAGTCCCAGACGGAGGGAACGAACAGTCCCAGCCGGAGGGAACGAACAGTCCCAGACGGAGGGAACGAACAGTCCCAGACGGAGGGAACGAACAGTCCCAGACGGAGGGAACGAACAGTCCCAGGCGGAGGGAACGAACAGTCCCAGGCGGAGGGAACAAACAGTCCCAGGCGGAGGGAACGAACAGTCCCAGGCTGAGGGAACGACCAGTCCCAGACGGATGGAACGAACAGTCCCTGGCGGAGGGAACGAACAGTCCCAGGCGGAGGGAACGAACAGTCCCAGGCGGAGGGAACGAACAGTCCCAGACGGAGGGAACGAACAGTCCCAGACGGAGGGAACGAACAGTCCCAGACGGAGGGAACGGTCCCAGACGGAGGGAACGAACAGTCCCAGACGGAGGAAACGAACAGTCCCAGACGGAGGGAACGAACAGTCTCAGACGGAGGGAACGAATAGTCCCAGGCAGAGGGAACGAACAGTCCCAGCCGGAGGGAACGTACAGTCCTAGACGGAGGGAACGAACAGTCCCAGACGGAGGGAACGAACAGTCCCAGGCAGAGGGAACGAACAGTCCCAGACGGAGGGAACGAACAGTCCCAGACGGAGGGAACGAACAGTCCCAGACGGAGGGAATGAGCAGTCCCAGAAGGAAGACACAAACAGTCCCAGACAATTGGCAGCGAATTAAATAGTACTTATATGGAAAGAGTTTTAAGCACAACCGTCATACCTATAGGAGTATTTCACTGTTAAGGCATGCAAGGAAAATGTATGCAAAACGTCTTGAACATAAAATTCGATCAATTGCTCAACAAAATCGAGTTAGATTTCTGAAAGGGCAATGGTTTATTTAACTCAACTCAACTCAACTCAACTCAACTCAACTCAACTCAACTTAACTTAACTTAACTTAACTTAACTTAACTTAACTTAACTTAACTTAACTTAACTTAACTTAACTTAACTTAACTTAACTTAACTTAACTTAACTTAACTTAACTAACATGTTTTTACTGGTTACTAGACTCTGCAGAACCTGTATACAATCTGTTTCATTTATATTTCCTTTCTCTAAAAGCTATGCACATCCAATCTATTCTTAAATATATTAATTATCCGCGACTCAACCACTTCATGTGGCAATTCATTCATAGCGTTCACCAGTCTCTGACTAAAAAATATTTCTTATATCTGATCTGAACTTTTTTTTTAGATAGTTTGTAGCTATGTCCTCTTTTTCTTGTGGGTGGTTGTATTTTGAAAAGCTTGTTATAGTCTTCAGTCCGTTCGAATTCTTCTATTTTCTAGACACTGTAGGCCGGTTTTTCTGAGTCTTTCCTCATAACTATAATTCTGGAATCCTACTATCAGCGTTGTCTCTCTTATTTGTATCCTTTCCAGCATGTTGATATCTCCTCTAACATAGGGCAGATATGTGAGACAAGTATGAATACGGCGATGATCTCAACTTTGAATTATCGTAAGCTTCTGACAAAGCTGCCAGAAACAGACTTTTGATGGTGATGAAGGAGTATGGGATACGAGGCCAGTTACTTGATAGTGTTAGAGCTCTGCACCGAGGGCACGAGAGTGTAGTGCGTACGGAAGAAGGTGTTGCAGAAATTTTTCCAGTCACCAAGCGTGTGCGACAGGGATGGGCGCTGTTCCCGCTCCTTTTTAACATACAAATGGACAACATTGTGTCAGAGGCCTATGCGGCTGCGACCCATGATCAATATCATAATTCCAGATATTAACTGTTATTCATAGATGACATATGCCGCCCGTATATAGGCGAATATAAACTCGAAAATCGCTAGTCCGCAGCCTGAGATAAGTACAGCCTGAGATAAGTACAGCATGAGATAAGTACCGCCTGAGATAAGTATAGTATGTGTATTTACAGATCTATGAGAACAGGTCTGATTGTGGACAGAAAGTCGAGGCTGCTTAATTTGAGTATTCAGAACGTGCCTCTACTTCAGCCTCACGAGGAGAGGGACCTGTATATAATTTTCTTAGAAGACGGCACGTGCGATAGAGACATTGAGACCAGGTGTGAGAAAGCAGCCCGAGTGATTTATCAACTGGCGGCACTGCTCAAACTTCCTGGTATTAGTCTCACAACGTATCGGGAACTGAATCACAGCATCTTTCTACCAACCCAGTGCTACCAGAGACAAGCATGGCTCGTGTCCAAGGCACGAGACAGATGACAACGACGTCGAACGCGATGCATCTGACCCATGACATAGGTTACCCACGCGTTAATCAGGATACGAGTGGACTGATAACATACTAACGAATGTTAATGTCTAATCTATAATCTTGACTACTTTTAACTGTTTCAGCCAGTTCTTGCAACTCCGGCTCACATTCACCAGCAATACTATGTCCTCAGCAAATCTCTTGTTGATTATTCTTCTATTGATGTTTAGCCGTGACATATATGTATTTATATACACGTATAAACACAGACAGACACACAGCCAACACACAGACGCAGACGAGCACACAGCCAGACACGCAGGCGCACGCACGCACGCACGCGCGCGCACGCACGCGCGCGCGCACGCACGCACACTCACACATACATACACACACATATATATATATATTAATTCGTCTGCATAGTTATACTTTCTGCTAAACACTCTTAAAGTTCTTAGCAACGGTACTGCCAAATTACATGACAATAGGCCGATGTTTAGCATTACTATTGCATGTTCAATATTTTAACTGGAAGCTCCTACTTATGTATGTGCTAGAGTGTGCACACGGGCCTGTGTGTGTATGTATATGTACGTATATGTGTGTATATGTACATGTGGTGAGAAATTTTAAAAACTCAACAAAAGGGACATTAGTGATGCTTCATGCTATGACCAGACATAACAGACGTTTTATTTCCCGCTTGTACGACTTCTGACACTTTACCTCAGGTCTGGACAGAATGAAGTCGCAGCAATGATATGCGTACGACAGGACAAAGTTGTCGACATTTGGAAACTCTTCTTTCGGTGGAAACTCTCGAAGTTCTGAATTGTGGAAAATTTTCAGCTTTTCTAGACTGACCAGTCCTGCAGTTGGTAAGTGGGGTATTTTATTGTCTCCCAAATTTCTGTACAACAGAAGAATTGATAGTTTTAGTTTGAACAATTAAATCTGAAGGTGAAATTATTGAAATACGTATTATCATAATGTAAATGTCCAGACGGCACAAACATGTCGGACATTTTAAAAGAAAACTTCTTCTTCGTATTCGTATGTTCTCAATCTCCCGCCACCAGGACCCGAAAACGGCTTTGAAAGTAGGTGGATGTAGTCCAGAGAACGGGATGCTTTGTGTCGTAGTTTACAGTTTGACCCCGATATTTGCCACCTTTTGGTCCAACAAATTCTACTTCAGGACGGCGTTTTTGTGTACCGGGTTAGTCTTCCATCTTCAATCCTTTCTCCTTAGCCAGGCTACTCTGTTGCAGCCTGTGATCCAGGAATAGAAGGGGTTTGGCAGCTCTGGGTCGCAGGCCCTGACGCTAGCAGTCCCCTTTGAGTCGGTGGTCCTGACGCTTCACCAGATATGGGTCGCAGGCCCTGATGCAAGCAGTCCGCTTTGGGTCACTTGTCGATATCTCATGCGCTGCTCAGCATATTAATCCTTAAAAAATGAAGAAGAAGATGAAGAAAAAGAAGAAAAGTAATAAATGATCAACTGTAGCATACACTTACAAATCTTTGAGCGATTTCAGAGGCAGGAATGCATTTGGGTGAATCTCACTAATCTGATTATCTGCCAGGTTGCTATGGAGAGATACCAATGTTGTATTGTGCAATGATGTCATTTACAGTTGAATGTCTGTTCATAATAAATATGGAATGACCAAAATACGAATGGTTTTTTTGTATTTGAACAATAATATAAAATAGTAGACAGTGCAATTATTTTTGTATTTGTTGTTGTTGAAGTTACTTGTGCACTCATGAGGATGGTTTTTTTTTTTTTTTCGGCGGGTGCTCCTTATATTCCGAGGTGTACTGAAAAAAAGGTGGGTTTGCGTCCTTCTGGTTTAATGCAAAGTGAAGCTTCTTATTAGCCTCGTGATTATTTGAATCGTTGTGTAGATCCCTGTCCCGTTGCCCAGGTTGCTGTGAACGGGTTGATGATGCCCATGAAATCGACGAGAACGAAAGGTTGGACCTTTTAAGTGACTAGCATTAGTCTTGTCTGCGGCTGTCAGTGATACCATGATCTCTCGCGTGGACTGGAAGAGAGCATAGTCTCTGGTAGCAAATGGACGCCAGAAAGTAGTGAAAGTGAATGTAGTAACACCCCGACTGACGTAAGGATTATGTATTTGGGGTCCACTACGTAACTCGCATTTTGCGTTAAGTCGAATTTGTAGATTACTTACTTGTAACTACATAAGAAACTGTAATATTACAAAAGATAACCAATAAAAGAAAAACGGTATTCTTTTTGATACCAGTAATAAGAGAGACATCTTGTGGGAGTTTGTATTTAATCTGATATAAATTATAAACGTATAAAAAGTATATGATGTTCGTCCATCACAAGTGATGACGACTACTCTCTTTGTTCAGCCGTGTGGGCAGTCTTTTCTCTTGCTGTGTCCGCTGAAATGGGTGACCTGCTCGGTGATTTGGATGAAAGTGAAGAAGGAACTGCGCCTTTTGTCAACCCCATTCTCTGGTCCTGAGTTACCTTTGGCCAGTGCAAGATATTTATCGAGACGACTGAAGATAGCATAGATGTAGATGTTTCCTCAGGGTTTACTCCCGAAGCCTTTCCCGTAAGCAGGTATCCCGCAAGGCAGAGGAGGGGGATATATATATATATATATATACGAAAAATATATAGAGGAATATAAACACACACTGAAGTATTAACTATTCACAAAAAGAAGACTTGTGACCCAGTATCTTTTTTAGTCACAGAGTGGTGAATTCTTTGAATGCATTGCTACAGTAAATAGTGGAGACAGGGTCAATTAATGCATTCAATAATATATGAAAAGCTCATAGATTTGAGATCAAGTGAAGTAAAAGAAACTGGTTGTATACAGACTCTGTAAAGTCTTCTAAGCCAGTATAAAGAAGTTTAGTTAAGTTATAAGATATTTTGTCTCTGTCCGTGTATACATCAGAGGCGCATACGGTGGAATTATCTCTGTAAGAACTGAGCGAGGAGGGGGGAGGAGAGCCAGAGCAGGCAGAAGATTGTTAGTAGAGAGGAATGCTGTTTTGCGGCAACTTCTGCCTACTCCCCTCTTGATGTTAAAGGCTGAGGGTCGTCGCGGTCGTTTGAGTTATCTTTGTTGTGAGTGACATCTTTTAAAGAGACCTAGATTGTTATCATAGATTGCTTTTCACTAGACATGTCAGATACGGTGCCGAACATTATCAAAACAGCTCGGTTTTACAATCCATTTATTCCCATTTTGCTAACGCCGTGTCTATCATGTTCTCATAATTGTAATTTTTTGTTAGGATTTACGTAACTGCGAAATGACGTAAGTCGTAGGTCACGTAACTAAGGGTGTTCATCATCATGTGGCATGACCTTTATAGAACGTCGCTCCCATCACAGTCTGTCTGAAAGAAACTCTTTCACTTGTCAAAACTCCAGCCTCCGATCATGTAGCATGTCCTTTATAGAACGTCGCTCCCATCACAGTCTGTCTGAAAGAAACTCTTTCACTTGTCAAAACTCCAGCCTCCGATCATGTAGCATGTCCTTTATAGAACGTCGCTCCAATCACAGTCTGTCTGAAAGAAACTCTTTCACTTGTCAAAACCCCAGCCTCCGATCATGTAGCATGTCCTTTATAGAACGTCGCTCCAATCACAGTCTGTCTGAAAGAAACTCTTTCACTTGCCAAAACTCAAGCCTCCACCACAGTCATACTCAGGAATTCCTGGATATCTTGGTGCCATTGTCTTCTTGGTCTACCCCTGCCTCTTTTGCCTGGCACCATACCTTCCATCACTGTTCTTTCAAGACCGTTGTCTCTTGATGTGGCCAAAGTATTTACATTTTCTGGCCATAACGAAATTGATAAACCAGTTCTCCTCTATGCTCAACTATTGCCGACTGTCTATATTTGTCTTTTTCTCCGTTCAGGTTATTCTGAGGATCTTTCTTTCTCGAAACATTTTGGCTCGAAGGATTCGATTCTTTGTCTGGAAGTTTTGGTAATCGTCCGTGATTCGCAGCCATAAGCTGCCACATGAAAAGCACAGGCTCTCAAGACTTTTACTTTTGTTGTTTTGTTGGTGCTCTGCAATAATTTTTTCAGGCTGTTCAGTCTCTGCATTGCCATGTCTAGTCTTCTGATTTCTTTCGAGCTGTCGCCATTTTTGTCAATTCTAGAGCGCAGATATACAAAATGCGTGACCTGATCTGTTTCATCACCACCTACTGTAAATTTATGTTGACTGGACTGTACTAAAATGCATTACAATTTGTTGGCTAATAGTAATTATTTAGGAATCAGTATCGTCATCAAGTTTTATGCCTTATGCTATAAGCGATCAATTATGATCAGGTCCATCTTTCCTTATGTCCTCACTACATCAGCATAGCAACAAAACAACACCTGCAAAACAGCATATTGTTTCAACATGCAAGCTACCAATGGCAAACAGGGTTCTTACCAAAGACATACGAGAGAGCAATTCAAACGTGTGAAATGAAATGTCTAAGAAAAGTTATCGGGGTTGTCGCCGCTAGAGATAACATAAGAAGTTAAGACATTAAAAATATGGTGAGAAATACCCCGTTTGTTGAATACACTTCAAGATAGATAATAAGATGATTCGATCATCTCATGAGAATGCAACCTGAGCACCTCGCACGACACGCTTACAAAGCAAGAAGATCTGCCTACACAGTACGATGAAGACCACGTGACAGGTGGGTAGATAACATACAAGAAACCATACAACAGTATTGCGCTTACAACAATAGACGCCTCTCACTAGGCCCATGATAGGCAAAGTAAGCTTCCAATGTGACTTAATGGCACAGTGGACGGAACGTAAGACAGATAGATGCTTGTGTAAGTCAGTCAGTAAATAAGTAAGTAAGTTGTTCTTTCAGTTGTTTTTTAATTGGTGTTAATTTTACTGCTGTTATACATTTACATTGCACATTAAATCTACAATCTATCAGTTCTTGTTCTTCTTCTTTGGTGTTCGTAATGAAAAGGACGTTTGTGACATGGTGTCGTAGTTACTGCGATATCTGAGCCTTTCGGCCCGATACATCCGATTTCAGCAATGCATTTTTGGGACCGGGTTTTTTTCAATCCCTAATATGTTAACCACGATGCATGGTTGCAGTCTGTTTCCAGGCCCGCTAACTGGAGCCGGCATAGAGTCTTGATCAATTATGGGTCACTGACCATGATGCACGCAGCCAGCTATGAGTCACTGGCTGCTGTCAGATCATTCGCTGCTGTATCTTCGGCCTCCAATCTACCAATGAGAGCCAAGACTAACGTCAGGGTCAGGTGAAACATATTACCATGACCTCACCACGCGCACATGTAGTGTTCCTGGAAATAGATTGTATTACAGGAACCTGATCAACGAAGTGGGTATTGACATTTCTGCCCCCCCCTCCCCGCCCCCTACATAGTGTCAAGTCTACTGAGAAGCCTCACACTGCACAGCAACCAGGAGTTCAGTCCACCTTTTTCAGTACACTTTGGGATATAACAGAGGTTACTGCAACTAGCTAGCAGAGACACATTGTCAAAAGTGTAGACCTCAGGGGTCGGCGTGGTGTAGCTGTTAGTGGTATTGCCCACAGTCCAATCTTGCATGTGTTTGGATGTATACAAAGTCGTTACCCTATGGTAAGTAATGTAAGGCCGTGACACTATATGAAGTAATGTAAGGTCGTGACACTTTGGGAAGTAATGTAAGGTCTTGACACTATAGGAAGTAACGTAAGGTCGTGACACTATAGGAAGTAATGTAAGGTCGTGACACTATAGGAAGTAATGTAAGGTCGTGACATTATGGGAATGCATTCAACCCCGTGAAACTATGGGAAGTAATGCAAGGTCGTGACATTATGGGAATTATAGAAGGTCGTGACATTAAGGGTAGTAATGCAAGGTCGTGCCACCATTTTATGAAGTAAACCCATTAAAAAATACTCATGATAAATTCAGTTGCACTAGGTTGTCAGACTTACAGTACAACTCACTCGTCAAGAAACTCAGCACGAGTAGCTTCTAACAACAACAAAAATCAATCAATCTAATAATCTTTGCAGTTTATGAACCCAGATAATATAGCCCACTTACAGATATTCCAGAGCGCTGAGTCCAACAAAAGTGTCCTCCGTGATGGTGTCGATGTAGTTGATGCTGAGTGTGAGGTCCTTGAGCTGGTCCATGCCAAAGAACAAATGCCCATCAATTGATGTCAACTGATTGTTCCCCATGTTTCTGTCACGAAAATTAAATATTAAATATGCATCATGGTACCCTTATATTATTGTAGAGATAATTAGGGCACACTTCATTCGACATATTTCCATGTTGGGTATGGATGCGCATGTGGCTGAGCAGGCCAATGCGGGCACGAAAACATCTGCTGCACAACGGGCACAAGAGGTCTGTAGAAGATGATGGTGTTCTCGCTGCTCGTAATTTCCGGGTCTTGCGTCTGCTCTGGCCTTTACCAACACGGTGGTTTTTGCTGGTAGTTACACCCGCTTTGACTGCGCTTCTCCAGTCAGTTCTATTTTGCGCAAGACATTCCCAGGTGTCAATGTCTATCTGAAAACTTTTCAGTGAGTCTCTCAGACCGTCTTAAAAACGTTTCTTTGGGCACCCTCTCTTGCGCCATCCCCCTTTCAGCTTGCCGTAGAGAAGTTTCTTTTGTATAGTATGCTTTCATTGTTGACTCCATGCCCAGCTTTGACGTTGTGCGAGACCCATCGGAAGCTTTTAGACAAGATATAATTTGGAGGTGTTCGGCAAGGCTACGAGTAGCCAATTTGATGCTGCGCCGGTATTCAGCAGCTTTCACGAGACGTTCGCGGGCGTTTTCATTATCTTCTTTCAGTTTTTGGCTGCAGATCTTGTTTAAGATGGTGAAGGCTGCGTGGTTGTTTGGAGAATGAGCCATCTTACGTCGCTGCTCTAGCAAAACTCGAGTGGCAGGTTAAATGCGATTTGTAGTGTTAGTGTTATTCTTGGACATCACCATCTCCAAACGTCATACTGTTACCATCATCATCCAAGTGCATGCTCCAAAATTGGGATTAGAATACTAATATAACACAAAGAATATAATCTACACTTTTGATTGGAATACTAATATAACACAAAGAATATAATCTACACTTGTGATTGGAATACTAATATAACACAAAGAATAACATCTACACTTGAGATTGGAATACTAATATAAAAGAACTATGATTTCACGCAGCTTATCCCATCTGATTAGTGTTGTACGAGAAAAAATAAAAATGTGCGAATAATATAAGTATTTCACATTATAAGATACACTAGGGAGCCACGTAGCGCAGTAGTTATCGCACTGGCTTCGCATCTGAGCGGTCCTGTTTTTTCAGATCGCAATGGCTGTCGGGTCGACCCAGCCTTAAATGGGTACCGGCTCATTCCGAGAATAAAAGGCGACGATGATGACCACATCCTCCACTGTGCTGTGGGTTTAAAAAATAAAATGGGCCTAACACCATATTTCCTATGCGCCGCATGGCGTGACGGGATCTTTACTTTACTTGCCTATAAGATATACTATATATGCGATTATTATCACGACTCAACACCTTTCATATGAGGTGCCTACTACGTATATTGAGGATTGGGTGGCAAGAGAGAGTGCCACATAATGTAATTTTAGAGCGAGCAAACAGTCACATCATGTACTCGCTGTTGAGCCAACAACGTCTGCGGTGGTTGGGGCATGTCTATTACATGGGCGATTAGAGACTGCCAAAGGATATCCTCTATGGACAGCTAGTTATTGGATCTAATAGAATCAGCCATCCAACGCGGCAATTCAAGAACATGCGCAAGAAGGACATGAAGTCATGATGATGATTATATACGTTATTACTATGTTACTATATGTTTATGTGAAGTGTATGTACTTACAAATTGGTCAGGTTTTTACACTTTGTTAACACCGGTATTGTTCCAATCTTGTTAGAATGCACATCACTAGGAAACAAAATGGAAAAAAAAACAACACATGGTTGAATCTGAGCCGTTTCAGAAGATCATCGAGTCAGACATTAGTACAATGAGATTATAATGAAACAACATACCACTCACTCAGATTTAACTTGAATATCAACACAATGATAGCAAAAATATCCATACAGAACTCTGACATTTCATCATCGCCGCTGGGATCAAGATGCGGAGCAGCGCATGAGCTGCAGTGGTCAGCGACCCATAGCTGACTGCTAGCGTCAGGGCCAGTGAACCATAGCTGCCAAGACCCTTCTACACCTCCACGCGGTGATCCTGGATTATAGGCTGCAGCAGGGAAGACTGGTTAAGGAGAAGGGATCGAAGAGGGAATGCTAATCCGGTACTCAAAAAATAATTGCTGAAGTCAGATGTCTTGGACCGAAAGGTGCAAATATCGCAATCAAGCTGTAAACTACGACACAACGCATTCCGTTCTCTGAACTACATTCTGCTCCTTAAGCCCTTTCAGGGTTTGATAGCGGGAGATTGAGAAAGAACGAAGCCAAGCCATCATCGCCGCTCATTCCTAACGGATGAGTTAATGAATGTGCCCCATCGCATCACATGAAAGACCGTATATAAAATGGTTTATGCCTACTGTTAATAACATTTTAATCGATATGGTGTATATATAACTATTCCGTAATATCGCAGTGGTCAGTGAACTGGCTGCTAAGTCAATCGATCAGGGATCAATACCCACACGGTGTCAGATTTTTTGTCCGAATGCAAACCGCTCCCAATAAAAAAATTTGGGTACCAGAAAAAGTCTTGGAAGTAAAAGTGGCCGGCGTAATGTTTACCACATCATCCATTATGTGCCGTGGGTCATCAAATAATATGGGCCTAATACCATATTTCCCATACAACGCATGGCGTGAATCGGGATCTTTTACTTATTTATTCATGCTTGTTATTATTAGATCCTGATATGACCGAAAAGATTGTCTGCCGTTGAGTGCGGTGTACTTTCGTTGAGAGAAACGTATACTTTAAAAAAAGACAGAAGGTTTTGGATTCAATCCTGTCTGTGAATGGAAGAAACAAAACTAACAACAAGAAGACCAAGACCGTTGCTTTACGTTATGACCAGTCCAGACGATTGCATTTCTAATATTGCATCGTTAGATATTGAGTTTCCTATTTGTAAGCACAACTGATTTGTATCGCCAGAAGTAAGACAGGTAGGCCTAGATAAAACAACCAGCATAAAAGCCAACAATGACATTCTTAAGCCAGAGGCGGGGCACTGAACGAAGAGTAGCCACAACCGAGCGAATTGGAATGAGTATATTTGCCGCCATAAAAGATCCACCATCGACTGTCTCCTTTCTCATAATGACTATATTCCCAGCCTCCACCCTATCTAGTCAATCTAACTGTAAATGAATACTTGTATAACATTTAGGGAAGACAAGATATCGAGGAAAGGACTAGTCACACCAACTTCCGACAGATCGGAGACTTAAATAATACAACCTCATTTCTGGCGCCAATGTCTGCTATATGATACATTGACCCTTTGCATTTTATGTATTTGTAAACCAAGTCACACTAATTTAGTATCATTATTCTTATTATTATTTGTGTTATTATTATTATTATTATTGTTTTTATTGTTATTATTATTAATGTTATTATTGTCATTATTATCATTATTGCTATTATTATTATTATTATTATTATTATAACTGTTAGTAGTATTATTCAGCTGCCCTGAACGATCAGTTTTTAGGTATTCGTAATGTGGATCCTGTGGCTTTCCTTACCACCCCAGGCAGCAACCAGAAACGTGTCTCGCTCCTTTCTGATCACATAAAGGGGCGTGATGAATTTGACGATGTGCAAGGTCAAGTGCCGAAATAAAATAATTCTGAAAAACCTTTGTTGGGCTTACCAGCCTCTACCAGCCCAAGGGGCTTTGAGAAAGTTCCCTATGCGTCAGTTCCACCGTGCTTCAATATTGCAAACGAGTCCGGGACACGTTTCTCGTAATGCAATGCCGCACTGGACACACATGTGGAATGTTGAGTTAGACAGCCTCAGACACGTTTCTCGTAGTGCAATGCCGCAGTGGACACACGCAGTTATGTGGGACGTTGAGTTGGACAGCCTCACAAAGTATAATGTTGAGTTGGACACAATTAGCGCAGTGAAATGCCGATTTGGTACAGAGGTTCTAGCAGTTTACCATCTCCTATCGGTCCGCAGAGCCCGAGTTGGTCACTCATCTCATCTGCCGCTAGTTCCGTAATGTTTCAGTTTTGCAATGCGGCACTAGATACTCTCAGCGCTGTGCAATCTCCAGATAGGCAGTCAGCTCAGTGCAATGTCGAGATGTCCAAACTAATTCAACGTAGTGCAGTACTGAGTAGATTCGCTCAGTGCAGTACGATGCCGATCTGGTACTGAAACCCTTGGGGGAGGGGAGATGAGAGGGTTTCCGCTTCCACAAACAACTTTAAGAAGAGATAGATATGCAGTATCTCTTCATCGATCCATGAACATAGACACCTTTTCGATACGGTTAACAGACATGTACTGCAGCGAAAAACACGGTCTGACTCACAGGCTTGGAGGAAGCCTCATACTCACTCCGCCACGCGAGACACAGATCGCTGTTTAAACACTGGAAGCACGCCACGCGATTTTCGAGAGGAGAGCTTCAGGTAGATAATCGTCATGTAGCATGTCCTTTATAGAACGTCGCTCCCATCCCAGTCTGTCTGAAAGAAACTCTTTCCCTTGCCAAAACTCCAGCCTCCGATCATGTAGCATGTCCCTTATAGAACGTCGCTCCCATCACAGTCTGTCTGAAAGAAACTCTTTCCCTTGCCAAAACTCCAGCCTCGGATCATGTAGCATGTCCTTTATAGAACGTCGCTCCCATCACAGTCTGTCTGAAAGAAACTCTTTCCATTGCCAAAACACCAGCCTCCGCCACAGTCATACCCAGGCTTTCCTGGATATCTTGGTGCCATCGTCATTTTGGTCTACCGCTTCCTATTTTGCCTGGCACCATACCTTCCATCAATGTTCTCTCAAGACCGTTGTGTCTCTTGATGTGACCAAAGTATTTGCATTTTTTAGCCAAAATTGAATTGATAAACCAGTTCTCCTTTATGCTCAACTCTTGCCGAATGTCTACATTTGTCTTTTTCTCTGTCCAGGGTATTCTGAGGATCCTTCTGTAACATTTTGAAGATAGATAAACTCACTCAAAATTAATGGACCGGTTTGCCAAACAATAACAGTAATCACAAAACATGAAACATCTCAAACTGAATAAGTGATTGGTATGAAGAAAATGAATACGGTTATGTCTAGAGATGATACATAATGAAATGAACAGAATTTCGAAAGGTAGAAAACTGATAGCTCTAGGCTTCTAAGTACGGTCATCATCTCAAACCGCAAACATAACTAACGTCTGTCTTTTAATTCATGAAAAAGGTCCGAAGCATTTTTCTACTTAACTGGATGTCGGATGCAAATGATTTTTCGCATACAGCCTTAAAATATCCATGAAACTATTGGTATTATTTAGTCCATATATATTAAGACATATGCACATCGGCGAATTCGTTTGATCTTCTCGAACCATTGCAAAGAATTGGCATTAAATTAAAGAGCATAATATCTCGTCGCATTTTGTTCATAGGCGTATCTCCTTAATGTCTTGATACATGAATTGATTGTTTGTGTTGATCTGTGTGTAAAATCGTAAAAATGGCACCAATATGCAACAGTTAGTATAGCCCTTCGGTCACCATTAAACCCCAAGGTTGTATCAACTGCGCAGCTAATTATACGTTGCTTAAAGCAATTAAATATTGAAATGTATTTGTATTCATTGTATGCACACTTAATTGATTTGATAAACATACGAAAATAATCCCAGCCTGCTAATCAGTATGTCCACAAAAGATGCTTTTAATCATTCCGAATATGTCGATTCAAAGAGGTTAATAATTGTTATTGGATGGACACATTGTAATCCCTATCGGTGCCAGTACTATTTTTCTTCCAAGAGCACATGCTCAACACACATCTTCCAGAACTGAATGCCTATTATTGAAACGTACTCACGTGTCAGGCCTTCAACATCCCACATTGTTAATGTCCTGTTCTGTTCACCAACTTGTCCTTTGACTTTAGCCCACACAAGCTCTATAGTTTTTAGATAAGTGTTTAATGTTGTCAAAATTGACTTTTTCCTTAGCTAGCCATTACCTAATTTGAGCTTTTGTATTTGATGCAGCGACCCATAGCTGACTGCTAGCGTCAGGGCCAGTGAACCAGAGCTACCAAGACCCTTCTACACCTCCACGCGGTGATTCTGGATAACAGGCTGCAGTAGGATAGACTGGCTAAGGAGAAGGGATCGAAGAGCGAATGCTAACCCAGTACTAAAAAAATGCTTGTTGAAGTCGGATGTGTTGAACCGAAAGGTGCAAATATCGCAGCCAAGCTGTAAACTACAACACAACGCATTCCGTTCTCTTGACTACATTCTACTACTTACACTTTCAGGGTATGGTAGTGGGAGATTGAGAACGAACGAACGAAGAAGAACAAGAAGAAATGGTAAAAGGATGATCTATCCAGAACGAGCGTTAATTGTGTTTGTTTCTCTGGGTCATTAATATCGCCGTATAAATGACCCATCTAAGATTCCCTGCGGAAAAACTTGTGTAGTAAAACTGTAACTTTCTGCATTGTTTTAAATGTACACTTAAAACTCATTTTGAAATTGATAACAATGTACATTTTTAAAAAGCAACTATATGTCACAATAACAACACCACAAACTATAATATCGTGATACGTCTATATCTGAATTACAGTTTCGCATGAATGACCTTTGTTGTTCTCCGCACTCAGCAAAGTGTCTAATTGGCGAATGAGAAAGTCAAGAACTTGTTTTTACTCATTGAATTTGAATGTGAAAACATATATTTTTAAAACAGCATGAATGTGTACCGTAAACATGTTAAAATGATGTCCAATTCAGTGAAATTGCTTTAAATATAGGCTAATTAATAAAGTTTTCAAAATACATCACATTTCTTACAGAAAATAATATTTACTAAAAGTCATGGATATTCTAAGACTGCATGCGACAAATTATTTGGATCTGACATGCAGTTTTGAAGAAAATTGCTTAGGACCTTGTTTATGAATTAAAATACGGACTATAACACTATCACACAACGCCATCACAGTGACATCTCAGCGGCGTACTTACATTTTGTATCCAATAGGAGAATGGGATACAGGAATACAATCAATAGGAATTTTGAAGCCAGGAAATAAACAAAGAAGCGATTTTTTCTTTTTTTCTTTTCGCTTATCCAGTAATGCATTTCAGAGTCAGGTTATGAAGAGATCTCTAGAACGAGCCCGGCTGTGTGCCTCATTCACAATGGCATTCACCCGCATCAAAAATTTCCGAAAGCCGCTGTCATTTAAGTTTACGTGTCGTCTCAAGATTTCTTGCGTATTCTGGGAGAGTGAAAAACATATTCACTGCCGGCACGCTAGGCCAATCATAGTTTTATCATCGCCCTTTTAAGACGGTACAGGGTGCACAAGACTATACATTCCGTCCAGAAAACACATATTACCATGAATTGGCGTCTGAAATTGGCCGTTAAAGAGGCTTGGTGAAAAACCTATTCCGGACGTGCCGCCATTTTGGTGCGACAAAGAGGTCCAAAAGATGCTTATCTCCGATACATGTGCCTGGTTAACCGAAGTATCTAACTCATATTTTTCTTGAAGCAAGGCGTATGTGCTATCTGGGGATCAGTGGCTGGAATCAGAATTGTCTTTATTGTAGCGATGCGGTTTATCGACTTTTTTGCTGTTTATGTAGCGTGCAGGTGAAGAGGTTTATCTACTTGTCGTTTATGTAGCCTGCAGGCGATAAGATTTATCTACTTGTCGTTTATGTAGCGTGCAGGCGATAAGGTTTATCTACTTGTCGTTTATGTAGCGTGCAGGTGAAGAGGTTTATCTACTTGTCGTTTATGTAGCGTACAGTTGAAGAGGTTTATCTACTTGTTGTTTGTACAGGGTTGTTGGGGATGAGGATCATAAACTATTATTGGTTTATTCTGATTATCACAGTCTCTATAGATCTTGCGCGTGGCGCCCTGTAAGTTTTGCCCAGCTCTGTCTCCCGTGTTTCGACTATCTGCTATGGCTGTAAAGGACGATCCGCAAGTGACAATCCCTGCCACAGATCGTACAATCATACTGAGTAGGCTGGCTTGCCTGGCTGTACCTTGATCTCTTCAGTCTTTCTCTTTTATCTGCAGTCAGAAGATCTCTACGAGCGTCAGCAGCCACTATGCCCCCTCCAACTGACTGTCTGCAGATAGCTCGATACTGAGTTATTTCTTCCCAGCCCTCGGATGGGATGTCTCATGATTTCATGTCCTTCTTGTATACGTTCTTGAATCGCAGTGTCAAACGGCCGATTCTTCTAACTCTAATGGCTAGCTGTCCATATAGGTTAACTTTTGGCACCCTCTTGTCTTCCATGGGTTAAACATGTCCCAACCACCGAGAACGTCGTTGGCTCAACATCGAGTAGATGCTGTAAGTGTTTGTTCTCTGTAAGACCGAATTATGTGACACTCTCTCTTGCCAATCAATCCCCAATACACGCCGTAGACACCTCATGTGAAAGGTGTTGCGCCACCGTTCCTGTTTCGTGTAAGTGCTCCAAGTCTCGCTTCCATACACGAGAGTGCCAAGAACGCAGGTCTGATAGACCCAGACCTTGGTGTAGTGAGACAGCTCAGTGTTTTCCCACACCTTCTTCGTCAGGCGGGCCATGACGGTACTTGCCTTGCCAAGACTACTGTCTATCTCTTTCTCGAGCGAGAGAGTGTTGCTGAAGCCAGACCCCAGATAAGTGAAACTGTTGACGACCTCCAGAGTGACGCCATAAGTCTTTATGGAGGGTGTAGTGGTAACGCCCTGTGCGCAGATCTTTGTCTTTTCCAGGTTTATGGTGAGCCCAAACTGCTTGCACCCCTCGGCGAATCTGTTTCCCAGTCTCTGCAGGGCCTCCTCACTATTGGTCACTAGACCGTCCTCACCTTGGTCATCGCTCGCAGTCGGGACAGGTTAATCAGCCGTCCATCTGACCTGGTGTGCAGATATACATCGTTCACAGATGTGTCATAAGCGTAGGATAAGGGCATGGAAAAGAATATTCCAAAGAGGCTTGGCGCGAGCACACATCTCTTCTTCACTCCACTCTTGATGGAAAAAGAGTATGAAGATGATGCTTCGAGTTTAGCTGAGCCCTTCACATCAGTGGGAATAGAAATTATCATGTTATGCAGTTTGGGGAAGGGAGGGGGGGGGCAGTCGATCCTTCGAGGGGTTCAAATAGACCGTTTCTACTAAACAAGTCGAGGTCCTTGGTGAGGTCTAGAAACATCATAAAGAGCGGCTGGTCTTGTTCTCTACACTTCTCCTGGATTTGGCGAAGCGAGAAAATCATATCCGTTGTTGATCTACCTACTCTAAAGCCACATTGGGTTTCTGGGTACATCCTGTCCGTGAGAAGTCGCAACCGGTTTAGTAGCATACGGGCGTAAACTTTGCCTTCAACGCTCAGGAGCGAGATCCCTCTACAATTATTGCAGTCCTCGCGGTCACCTTTGTTTTTTTTAAAAGTCACAATGATGGCGACACGCATAACTTGGGGGACTGCACCTTCCTCCTATAAGAGGCATTCTGATTAGCTTAACTGTATATCACTAGCTTTTCACTGTACATATCCAAGGTCAAAATATTGTTACAGATGCGCTCAAGTCGACCCAGATAAAAAGGGTACCTGCCATTTTGTTAGGGATAGAAAGACAACGAGTAAGGGAACTATCGATGCCACCTGATCAAAACAAACTGCTATCTCGTACTATGAAATCGAACACTTTATCCCAGACAGCAGTGTCTGCTATGGGGCTACGTTTACCATAGTGGTTTATACAGCAGAGGCTATCCATGTGATTTTCTTTTTTATTCGCTTCCTCATTCTTGGTCGCTTTTTTATATTGGCAAAATGGTTAAAGTATATGCTCTCATGGAGTAGGTACTTGATTCGCTTTTCGGTCGCCATAAGCTCTAGTCTGCGCAGATGTTGTTTGTTGTTGTTTAATGCCCATAATGAGTAAGTGTACTCTTTTGTGAGCTCTGAAAAGGACGTTAAGTGTCGGGTTGTAGTAGCTTTCCTCACATCCCGAGCATGCTAATGATAGTAGACCACTATGCATGGCGCTCACTACTACGGGGATCGCATCGATCCACATCTGTTCAGCCAGGCTGCCTTGAAAACAGCCTCTTTCCGGGGAACGCTACATGGAAGAGATATTGTGGTTTTGGTCAGCATGTTGTGTTTGACCTTGACGTGTCGTCCTGGTCAGCATGATGTGCCTGACTGGACTAGCGAATGAGTTTCCCATGCCCAGACGTAAATTGGTACATGGCTCACTACTAGAGAATTGATCCTTCAACTTCACTAAAAGCTGACAAAATCGTTACATTTAACATTTTTAGAAGTGTATGCAGATGCGGCTGTTACTTATTTTACGCGTTCATCCCAACAACACAATAAACAACAACTACAACAACAAGATTAAACAGATCAGCTTACAATGATTTGAGCTGCTTCAATAAAGCACACAGATCTACAGGCATGGACTTGATGTTTGCCCTGTCCAGTTGGAGAACAGTTAAGTTGTTGGTACCTGTCAGGTCTGGAAACTTGGTCATGTCGCGGACTTCTGACAGTATTCTGAAACAACAAACAGACTAGCCACACGTTGCTCCCACCTATCGCGATTTCTATGTCTGTATATCAATCTGTTTGTACACTTACCTGTCTTCATGTCTAATTACTTGTATGTCTACCTGTTTGTATATCAATCTGTTGGTACACTTACCTGTCTTCATATCTAATTGCTTGTATGTCTACCTGTTTGTATATCAATCTTTTTGTACACTAACCTGTCTTCATATCTAATTACTTGTATGTCTACCTGTTTGTATATCAATCTGTTTGTACACTTACCTGTCTTCATATCTAATTACTTGTATGTCTACCTGTTTGTATATCAATCTTTTTGTACACTAACCTGTCTTCATATCTAATTGCTTGTATGTCTACCTGTTTGTATATCAATCTGTTGGTACACTTACCTGTCTTCATATCTAATTGCTTGTATGTCTACCTGTTTGTATATCAATCTGTTGGTACACTTACCTGTCTTCATATCTAATTACTTGTATGTCTACCTGTTTGTATATCAATCTTTTTGTACACTAACCTGTCTTCATATCTAATTACTTGTATGTCTACCTGTTTGTAAATCAATCTTTTTGTAAACTAACCTGTCTTCATATTTAATTGCTTGTATGTCTACCTGTTTGTATATCAATCTTTTTGTACACTAACCTGTCTTCATATCTAATTGCTTGTATGTCTACCTGTTTGTATATATATATCTCTTTGAATACCTATCTGTCATTATATCTACCTGTTTATTTACCGGCCTATTTGAATTGTTACATGCTTGAATATCTACCTGTTTGTAAATTTTCCTGTTTGTATTTACCTGTCTGTATATCTACAAGTTTGTATATGTACTTGTTTTTATATACCTATCTATTTATCTGCCTGACTGTACATTTTATTTGCATATCTACCTGTTTTAATATCTACCTTTCTGATTTTTCTACCCGTCTGTATATCAATCTGTTTGTATTTCTATACGGTTGTATCTACCTGTCTGTATATCGACATGTTTGTATTTACCTATCTGAAACCTGTTTCATTTACCTGTCCGAATATCTACCTGTTTGTATTTGCCTCTCAGAATATTTACCTGTCTGTATATCTATTGGTCTCAATATCCACCTTTTCGAATATCTACCTTTCTGATTTTATCTACATGTCTGTATAACTGCATGATTGTATCTAATTGTCTGTATATTTCTCTGTTTGTATCTACATGTCTGAATATCACTCTGTTTGTATCTACATGTCTTAATATCACTCTGTTTGTATCTACATGTCTGTATATCCCTCTGTTTGTACATAACTATCTGTACATCTGTGTCTGTACACACTTGTCTGTATGTCTGTCTATTTGTACATACCAGTCTGTATATCTCTCTGTTTGTATATACCTGTCTGAATATATCTCTGTATATACATACCTATCTGTATAGATATCTGTTTGTACATACTTGTCTGTATTTCTCTCTGTTTGTATATACTTGTCTGTATATCTGTTTGTATCTGCCTGTCTGTATATATATATCTTTTTGTATCTACCTGTCTGTATATCTCTCTGTTTGTACCTACGTGTCTGTATATCTCTATGTTTGTATCTACGTGTTTGTATATCTCTCTGTTTGTACCTACCTGTCTGTATATATCTCTGTTTGTATCTGCCTGTCTGTATATGACTATCTACCTGTATGTATATAACCTGTCTGTGTTACAACTATCTGTACTTACTTATCTGTATTCTTGATTGTATATTTATCCATATGAATATCTATTTGTCTCTTTTTTTTTCTTCATATTATTTGTATAAACAAATAGCAACATGAAGCAACAGTTTAATCATTTTAGAGGAATATACATGATTTAATAGCAGAGAGTGGCTGAGCTGTTAGGATAAAGGCTTCATCACCAAGGAGTTACGGGTTGAAAACCCCAGCAAGGTCCAGGATTTGTAAATCATTTTGTGACGGACTAAATAAAAACCTGACTTGTACACTGCGTGCTGGCTTTGAGCGTTTGATTAGTGTAGTGATAAAGTAATTGCTGGTTACGGGAACGATGTGGGGTTCAACCCATTCTTCCAACACGTTCGAGTTGGCCTAGGTGTAAATGGGTACCTGATTTATGCTTAGGGAAGCAAAGGACAGCGAGGAAGGGAATTGGTAACCCCACCGCACACAAGCTGTGGGTAAGTATACTGAAGTCTCTAACACTTTATTCCCGATCATCGGTTTAAGTCTGCTGAGGGATCAAGATGCTGAGCAGTACATAAGCTGCAACGATCAGCGACCCATAGCTGACTGGCGTCAGGGTCTGCGAACCAGAGCTGCCAAGACCCTCTACACCTCCACGCGGTGATCCTGGATAACAGGCCGCAACAGAGGAGACTGACTAATGAGGGGGGATCGAAGAGGGAAGGATATCAGATAACCCGGTACTCAAAAAATGTCTGCGGCCGAAGACGTATATCCCCCCCCCCCCCCGGCTTATATCACTTCCTCCCCCTCTTTCTCTTCTCCCCCTCCCCCCTCCTTGAATCACAATTTTGTCTTTTCCGTATTTGGCCGCCACTGGCTTATCCGGCTCTTTCCCACTCACTTCTTACGCTCCCCTGGCCACCTAATCTGATCGTTGTTCGTCCTTTTGAGCTGATCCGTCGACCAGATAAGTCACAATATTTTAAGTACACTATTTTTTTCATTATATGTTGACAAGTCCCATATATGAATTCATTTCTTCTTCTATGATTTCCTAGTTCAGCATTTAAGTTATCTGTTGTCCCCGATCAAGACCTATTGGTCGTAACGTAGGTTTCGTTTGTGTTTTAGTTTCGGTGCGGTATTTGACAAATTTTGATTAAATTTAATTTTAATAAACTTTTTCATTTATTTTTTCTCAAATTTCGCAGTCGAACTGTAAACTAGCCACACAAGACATTCCGTTCCTTGGACTAAATCCTGCTACTTGCAAAGCCTTGTTCAGGGCTGGTAGCGGGCGATTGAGAACGAACGCAGAAGAAGAAGAAGAAGAGGAAGAGGAAGAAGAGGAAGAAGAAGAAGAAGAACAAGAAGAAGAAGAAGAACAAGAAGAAGAAGAAGAACAAGAAGAAGAAGAAGAACAAGAAGAAGAACAAGAAGAAGAAGAAAAAGTCTGCTGAAAGACATCCTTTATATTTTACCTTCGTCAGTCGCTCCATTTGTTGACGCATTAGAATAACACTGCAATTGGCATACCATAATCAACTTTTGTTGTTGTTTGCGAATGCCCACAATGAGTAGGTTTACTCTTTTGTGTGACCCGAAAAGGACGTTAAGTGGCGGGTTGCAGTAGCTTTTCTCACATCCTGAGCGTGCTGATGAAGATGGACCGGGATCCTCCAGGCGGAAGTGATATGCTTGGCTTTATCTGGGTGTCACTCGTTACTACAAGGATCACATCGATCCCTCACCAGGCTGCATGAAAACGACCCGTTTCCAGGGAGGGCTACTAGGAAGCCGAGGTGATGGTCTTGACCAGCATATTTTGCCTGACCCTGACTAATATGTCTGATCAGTATATTTTGCCTGACCGGACGTTAGTATTTCTCCTTTAACCAGCTTTTCGGAAAATCTGATTCTACATTTGCAGTGAGGTAGGAAAAGATAGGGAAACAAATAGTGCGGTTTTGAAATAACTCCAGGTGAAGAAGATACTTCTGAAGGAAATAGAAAGCAAAAAAATAAACTATTTTGGTCACGTCAAGGGACATGACAATCTCCTGAAAGTTATATTGAATGGAATTGTGGAGGGCAAGAGAGACAGATGTACCAATTGGTCCACCATGGTCTTTGTGAATAACAAAGACAAGGATAACACCTTTGTCGTAATAGTCGACTGTGTGACATAGCATAATACCGGCCATGGTTAGGGGTTTGTTAAGAGCAGCATAGATGGCACTTAACGGTCTGCAAGTTTACTTTGCTCCAGTGTTTGAGTCCATTAAATTGTGCGTAATCTGTTCACATCGTCTTACAGGGCTCATTAAAGGGACCTCGGCTCATTAATATCTTTAGGAGTTTAACATATAGAACAGTATGGGGACTACTGTGTTACAGAAACACAAAGGCGAAACTTCTCAAGCACGTGTCGGGATGTAAGAGGAGCCACTCTAACCTACTACAAGGAAACATCGTCAAGAGCTAATTCGACAACAACAACAACAAAAACAACAATGCATGCGTGTAAAGTATAGCTTTAAGTGTTTGTTTTTCTTCAGGTATCAAAAGAAGAAGATTTATGTCCTGGCAGATCTGCACTAAGTCACTCACAGTTCGTTTAAGGATGGCAAATTTGTGAACGCTCTGTGGGCCACAAACTTGATCGGGTTGTTTCCTAAAAGTATTGTTGTCAACTTGTTCTTCATTTGAAAACTCCTGTCTGGGATTTCTGCCAGTAAGTTGTCTTCCAGATTCCTGAATATTGCAAGCAAGCTCTATATTAGACATAAATTCGTGAGAAAAATGTGACATTTTTATGTAATACCAGTTGTGGACACAATAGATATAAGCTATACTTTATACGCATTCAATAATGTTGCTGTTGTTGTTGTTGCTATTGTTGTTGTTGTTGTCGAATAGCTCTTGACGATGTTTCTTTGTAGTAGGTTACAGTGGCTCCTCTTACATCCCGACGTGTGCTTGAAAAGATGGATCACGGTGCTCCTGGCAATGAGCGGCTACTCAGTAAGTTCACCATTATGGGGAATACAGTGTCGATTTCCTCCTCGTTGGTAAGGCTGCTGTGACACAGAGTGTTTCCTATGCGGACCGATGAGGACATGAAGTGAGATCTTAATCAATACTTTTTACCTGACTCTTACGTTAGTACTTTCTTTCTTGTATACACAATTATGATGGTGCACTATTAGTATCATAGTTTATACTTGTATCAGTGATCTTCAACCTTTTTATACCTGTGGCCGCCTTTTATAACTTTCGTGAGGCTACATATTCCGTACCGCCCCCTAAAATTTAAAATGAAGAAAACTCCGCGAACGTCCAGCGAGTCTGTCTATTTTGTATGTTTTTAATAATCATGTAGCACGGTCTTTCCAGAACGTCACTCACATCATAGCATGTCTGAAAGAAACTTTATCTCTTGCCAAATCTCCAGCCTTCTCCAGAGTCATACCCAAGCAATCCTTGACATCTTGGTGCCATCGCCGTCTTGGTTTGCCTCTGCCACTCTTGCCTGGCACCATACCTTCCATTACCGTTCTGTCAAGACCGTTGTATCTTTTGATGTTGTCAAAGTATTTCCATTTTCTGTGCATGATGACATTTATGAACGAGTTCTCCTTTATATAATACTCTTGTCGAATGTCTGCTTTCTGCATTCTTCTCTTTTTTCTTGTAGGGGGGAGGGGGGGGGGGGGGAGGGCGTGTTTGAGAGGGGTCCACGATATTCTGATGAATTTTTTGTAACATTTTGACTTAAAGGACTCGAGTATTGGTTAACTGTCCTTGTTTCACATTCGTATACTGCCACGGGAAAAAACACAGGTTCTCAAAATGTCAATTTTTATTGGTTTGCTGGTATTCTGTGATAGTTTCCTCGGGTTTTATTGTTAAAACAGAATGTAATTATTCTGCTACCGTCCACCTGAAAGCTAAAATCGCCCACTAGTGCTAGCGCCCAGGTTGAAGAGAATTGGTATATATGGTACTATGGATCGTGTATTGGACGAGAAGGAATTAGTCTTCGCCACTTTTCATCCATCCATCAGGCAATCAATCTATTCATTAATCAATCCATCTATTCACCCATCCACCTATCTACCCACTCATCCATTATTCATACACTCACTCATACACCCAACCACCCACCCATCCATCCATCGATCCATCCATCTGTCCGTCTGTCTGTCTATCTATATTTTTCGAACGCCAAAAAGGACACATTAGACAGAAACAAGTGTGCTCTAGTTTGAACGATGTGACGCTACATTTCTAAGTTTGTGTATGTTGTTTACACCCATAATTGAGCTCTCTAGTAATCTTTCTGCGAAGAGTCTCTTTTGGCCTTCGTCTCTTTCTGCTTCCTCTAATGGCAATCTGTTGCTGTTTATTTTAAACACTTCCCCTTTTTTCTTATAATGATAGAAACATATTGTTGGTTGGTGATTTCTCTTATTAGCTTCTTGATTTTGAATTCTTCCTAGCGAATGTTTAAAAGTTTTCTAACCCATTTAATTTTGAAAAGCATTCAGTTTATTTTCTAGTGTCCTTGTCATTTCTCAGCTTACGCACCTGTCATGCGAGTCTCAAAAGGCGATTACAGATGGTTGTAGATGAGGCTAATGAGCTTATCGTAGGACACGAATGATCCAGCAAAGATGGCGCCGTAACCAGCTTCGGGTCTACATTGCTCTGCTGTTTTAGTTCAATGTGGATGCCTGGAATTCACACTAGTCGACGACTGACACTTGTGTTCACGGAAACGTGTTGTTGTTTTCCAATTGGACTGGTTAATTCGTTCGTTTTTTTGGTGTGTTTTTTTCCGACCGATTATTCTGACCTGGAGATCGGCTATATGAATAGCACTACGTTTAAATCTTTGTCGCATTTCACGGTCTAGTTCACACGGCTGAACTTCATGAGATTAGCGCTCTTCGCCCTAGCTGCAAACATTGTTGGTTTTGGTGTGTGGAATTTAGACACGACTATAATGGACTAGAATAAAGTCTGGGAACAATTTTCAAGTAACTCACACGCTGAGTGATGTCACTACGACCTCTTGCGGTTATGGGAGGCTGATGACAATGAATCTCCAACCGTTTCTGTCCCATGTCAGGTTTATACGCTCAGTCAAACTATGTCACGACCACATCTTGATGTTGTCTGTCCATCTGTACATCACCAGGTTGATACGCTCAGTCAAACTATGTCACGACCACATCTTGATGTTGTCTGTCCATCTGTACATCACCAGGTTGATACGCTCAGTCAAACTATGTCACGACCACATCTTGATGTCTGTCTATCTGTACCTCACCAGGTTAATACGCTCAGTCAAATTATGTCCCGACTACATCTCGATGTTGTCTGTCCATCTGTACATCACCAGGTTGATACGCTCAGTCAAATTATGTCCCGACTACATCTTGATGTTGTCTGTCCATCTAACTTAACTTAACGTCTTTATACTGGCTTAGAAGAGTTAACAAAGTTTGTATACAATCAGTTTTTTGGAGGGTGGTTAACCGATGTGCGAGTCCATATTAATAGACTCACTAGAGCAAAGTAGACCCACAGCCTGTTATGCGCCATCTATGCTGCTCTTAACAAACAGCCTAACAATGACCGGTGTTATGCCATGTCATACAGTTAGTCGCCTTTTACGACATGCTCTCCGTGGGGCAGTGGTGCTATTCTTGTCTTTGTCATACACAATGGTCTCGGCGGGCTACTCGGTACCTCTGTCGCTATCTGGCGTTCTTGACCTTCACTCTTTCCTCCAATATAACTTCCAGCAGACTGTCATGTCACTTGACATGACCAAAGTATTTTATTTTTTCTGCTTTCTATTTCCTTCTGAAGTATCTTCTCCACCCTGAGTTGTTCCAGAACCTCACTATTTGTTTTCCGATCTATCCAAGAAACTCATCCAAGTTTTCTGAATACCCACCATTTCAAAGGCGTCAATACTCATCTCTATTTTCTTGGTCATGGTCCAGGTTTCTACTCCATACAATACATCTGAATGCACGTAACATTTAATCATTCTCATTTTCAAATTCTGAGATAAACAATACATTCACGCAGACGTTGCGCCACTGGTACATGGTCCTTGTGCTACGCAAGTGCTACTAGTACCAAACATGGTCCTTGTTCTACGCGAGTGCTACTAGTACCAAACACGATCCTTGTGCTACGCGAGTGCTACTAGTACCAAACATGGTCCTTGTTCTACGCGAGTGCTACTAGTACCAAACATGGTCCTTGTGCTACGCGAGTGCTACTAGTACCAAACATGGTCCTTGTTCTACGCGAGTGCTACTAGTACCAAACATGGTCCTTGTTCTACGCGAGTGCTACTAGTACCAAACATGGTCCTTGTGCTACGCGAGTGCTACTAGTACCAAACATGGTCCTTGTGCTACGCGAGTGCTACTAGTACCAAACGTGGTCCTTGTTCTACGTGAGTGCTACTAGTACCAAACATGGTCCTTGTTCTACGCGAGTGATACTAGTACCAAAACATAGTTCTTGTCCTACGCGAGTGCTACTAGTACCAAACATGGTCTTTGTTCTACGCGAGTGCTACTAGTACCAAACATGGTTCTTGTCCTACGCGAGTGCTACTAGTACCAAACATGGTTCTTGTTCTACGCGAGTGCTACTAGTACCAAACATGGTCCTTGTCCTACGCGAGTGCTACTAGTACCAAACATGGTCCTTGTTCTATGCGAGTGCTACTAGTACCAAACATGGTCCTTGTTCTACGCGAGCGCTACCAGTACCAAACATGGTCCTTGTTCTACGCGAGTGCTACTAATACCAAACATGGTCCTTGTTCTACGCGAGTGCTACTAATACCAAACATGGTCCTTGTTCTACGCAAGTGCAACTAGTACCAAACATGGTCTTTTTCATATGCGCGTGAAAGTAGTACTTTTATGTGTAAAATGGAGTGTTTGAAAAAGATCATTGGTGTCACAAAGAGAGATTCATTGTGGGATGAGGAAATTCGAAATACGGCTGAGCTAACCCTTGTAGTGAGAACATTTCCAGACAGAAAATACCATAGTTTGGTCATCTAGTGAGAATGCACAATGGTCATCTTTCTCTGAAAACTTACAACGCAAGAGCGAGACCACGCTGCAGATGGATTGATAACATAGAAGCGAACTTACGTTTATTAAAGCTTACCGTGAGAAATGCAACGCATTTGGACATGAACAGAGCACTTAAGAATTGCACTTCGCTAATTGGCACATGTGGACGGAAACCTAATTAACATCAGATGTAGTTGAAGGATTTGTTGAAGAAAGATTTGCTTCGAAATCAATTTGGTTGCTAAACAAGTGATCTTTTTGTTTCCACTGCGCTCTATACATTGGTTGTGTCTGTAAATATTCGTTTCACATGATAAATTTGCCAGTTCCATCCACAATCTCATTTGTGTCTATTTTTTGCAACATCGTTGGAATATTCCAATGGTTTATCATTCTTTTTCTTCAGAAACCCCACTGGTAAAAACAGATTGTAGATCAAATGCTATATGTAATCAGGGTCGTTTCAAGACCTCCGTGGGCACTTTTAATTATAGAGGCCTGTGTCCGATATTGTTACTCTTTTTTATTCAAATGTCATCGTTTGCTTATTTCTTTTGATACTAGCGATATTTAGCATCGATACTTTTACCTTCCCATTCACATTCTTATTATATTATCCTCGGCGTCAGTCCGGCATATGTGTCGTATGCGAGGAAGCCAACAATATTATGTATGTGCCCCGATCTTTTGCAACGCTGTACCGATGCGGGCCTATGTCTTTGGTCAGTCCATCTCGCCATTGCATAGGTGGGCGACCCCGTAGACGTTAACAGGCATTCGCCCACCATACGTGTCCATCTGTTCTAATAAAGACTTTCGTTGCCCAACAAGATGGCTGCCTCCGTTACAAACTTATGCCATTAATAAAGACTCTCAGTGCCCAACAAGATGGCTGCCTCCGTTACAAACTTATGTCATTAATAAAGACATTCGGTGCCCAACAAGATGGCTGCCTCCGTTACAAACTTATTTCATTCAAATTCCTAAATATATACGAGTATTTTTGAACAAAAATTTGCTGTTTTCTCTTAATTTGTAATTTTTTTGTTTAGGTGCTTTTCCAAGTGAAATATTGTTGGCCCTGAAAAGTTCGTAAGCCTTCGGCACTGTACCTAGTCGGCATACATGTATAAAGCGGCCCTGAAAGTACTAGTTCACGTGAAGTGATAATCAAACTGTATAAAGCATTGGTGAGACTTAAATTGGAGCACTGTGTTCAGATGGGGAGCTCTTATCATAGATTGCATATATACATGCTAGAAAGGATACAAATAAGAGCCACAAAACTGACCATGTGATTACAGAATTATAGTTATGAGGGAAGACTCAGAAAAATTGGTCTAGGGTGTCTAGAACAAAGAAAAATTCGAGATGACAAAACAAGTTTATAAATGAATTAATGGAAAGGATAAATTAGACTAAACCAAGTTTTATTTTTCAACGTGCAACCGGCTACAAGAAAAGGGCATAGCTTCAAAATGTTTAAAGACAGGTCCAGATTAGATATTAGGAAATATAATTTTAGACAGAGAATGATGAATTCTTGGAATGCTTTTCCACAGGATGTATGTGGGGGGGGGGGGGGGGGAAGAGATCAGTTAATGTATTAACAAATATATTGGATGCTCAAAGTCATTTCCAGTAGCTGTGGAGTGGAATAAACTGGTTGTATACATACTCTGTAGAGCCATCTAAACCAGTATAATAAAGTTAAGTTAAGTTAAGTTAAGTGATAACCTCTTATTCTCAAGTTATTTAAGTCTACAGAAGAATGGCTGCCAAGATCTTTGAAAGAATACACTTTTTTCGAATATTTTGCTAAAGCGTATTTAAAAGTTGACTCAGGTATAATTAAGCGTATATATTGTCTTAACCACAGTTTATGTAATGTATATACTATTTCAAACTGAAAAAATGAGAACAAAAGCGAAAAAATACATCGATTGCAGAAAGGTATCATGTTCATGAGATAATCGCAATTGTTATAATGTGGTACACAATATCATATCGATAAACGTATTGCATTAATATGGAACACATGCAATGAAACTAAATTATCTCCCCAATCACACAGCTAATCCTTCAGTCATTCATGCAAACAATATGTATGTATCTGTATATGTATGTATCTGTATATCTATATATCTGTCTGTATATCTATGTATCTGTCTGTATATGTATGTATCTGTCTGTATATGTATGTATCTGTATATGTATGTATCTGTATATGTATGTATCTGTATATCTATGTATGTAACTGTATATCTATGTATCTGTCGGTATATGTATGTATAAGTATGTATCTGTATATGTATATATCTGTATATCTATGTATGTATCTGTATATGTATGTATCTGTATATCTATGTATCTGTCTGTATATCTATGTATGTATCTGTATATGTATGTATCTGTATATCTATGTATCTGTCTGTATATGTATGTATCTGTCTGTATATGTATGTATCTGTGTATCTATGTATGTATCTGTATATGTATGTATCTGTATATCTATGTATCTGTATATCTATGTATCTGTCTGTATATGTATGTATCTGTATATCTATGTATGTATCTGTATATGTATGTATCTGTACGTACTAAAAAGCATACGGAAAAAATACACCATCCAATGTTGCAACTTACAGTTCTTCAAGTGACACGAGATGAGACAAACTTGACGGTATGGTTTGTATCTGGTTCTCCTGAAGTTGTCTGAGGGAGAAATTCGGCAGCATAAAGGTTATATATAAGTCATTTGACTTGTTTTAGTTTTCTCCTCTTCCACCATATGACGGAGACTGGCTTGACTTAGACATTCCTCTTCTACCATGTGGTGGAGACACTTAACTTAGTGTACTAAGTCATCAACCATGTGGTGGAGACACTTAACTTAGTGTACTAAGTCATCAACCATGTGGTGGAGACTGATTTGACTTAGTGTACCCCTCTTCTACCACAAAATGGAAACTGACTTGACTTAGTGTAGTCCTCTTCTACCCCAGGATGGAGATGATATGACCTAGTGTACTCCTCTTCTACCATGGGTGGGGAGCGTTTTTCATTTTTGTTGTGGCTTGTAGTTTCTACAGGATGTGATATCCATCCCTGTACCAACCATTCCTTAGTCGCCTCTTATCACAGTCCAATAGGCTATAGTACTGTTGTTCCTCTTTTCGGTTCCATTATCACACCGGCAATGTATGTTATTACATTTAGAATTAGTGCTGCACACCATATCAAATATGATTCCCGTGTAAAGCGGGTAGAGCCACTAGAATACACAGTTTGGTAAATGAAGAGATCAGACTTGAAGTTGGAAACACGTGATGTATGGAATATATAAGCAGGATGGTAGGTAGTCGGTTTACGCAGCAAGTGTCCGTCGCGCCAAATACCCATTAGAACGATGAATGGCTGTCCCAGGCTTCATGCAGTAAGGATGATGTCTTTATGATGACCTAACCAGGTGGTGGATTGACGGCCGCAGGGTTGGGACCCCCATGACGTAGACAGTCGTTTCCTATTTTTGAAGTTCATGGCCCACTTTAAGAGCTGGTGGGCAGGGATATCCTCGGAAAGGCCAAATGTCCAAATAAGGCCAAAGGGATTGAAACATCGATCGCCATGTTATTTCCCTTTAGTAAAAAACGTAATTTCAATCTTTTGAGATTCTCAATTACCAAAGATCTCCAGAATTAAACCCATTTCTGTTATTAATAGTTATTAAAAACGTATGTAGGTAATGGCTGAGGGACCGCGTATAAACACACACCTACACGATGCGTGTGTTATGGTCAAAAGACCATCAGATGCAAAAAAACACACGAAAACAATTAACAAATCACAACAACAAACAAGACAGGATCTAAAATAAGCGGTTGAAGTTCACCGCCATTACATGATGTACCAGTAAAGTATGAGACACGTCCTGCTAGGATAGTGTGAGACACGGCGTGATAGGATAGTGTGAGACACGGCGTGCTAGGATAGTGTGAGACACGGCGTGCTAGGATAGTGTGAGACACGGCGGGCTAGGATAGTGTGAGACACGGCGTGCTAGGATAGTGTGAGACACGGCGTGCTAGGATAGTGTGAGACACGTCGTGCTAGGATAGTGTGAGACACGGCGTGCTAGGATAGTGTGAGACACGTCGTGCTAGGATAGTGTGAGACACGTCGTGCTAGGATAGTGTGAGACACGTCGTGCTAGGATAGTGTGAGACACGTCGTGCTAGGATAGTGTGAGAAACGTCGTGCTAGGATAGTGTGAGACACGTCGTGCTAGGATAGTGTGAGACACGTCGTGCTAGGATAGTGTGAGACACGTCGTGCTAGGATAGTGTGAGACATGGCGTGCTAGGATAGTGTGAGACACGGCGTGCTAGGATAGTGTGAGACACGTCCTGCTAGGATAGTGTGAGACACGTCCTGCTAGGATAGTGTGAGACACGTCCTGCTAGGATAGTATGAGACACGTCCTGCTAGGATAGTGTGAGACACGTCCTGCTAGGATAGTGTGAGACACGGCGTGCTAGGATAGTGTGAGACACGTCCTGCTAGGATAGTGTGAGACACGGCGTGCTAGGATAGTGTGAGACATGTCCTGCTAGGATAGTGTGAGACACGTCCTGCTAGGATAGTATGAGACACGGCGTGCTAGGATAGTATGAGACACGGCGTGCTAGGATAGTGTGAGACACGTCGTGCTAGGATAGTGTGAGACACGTCGTGCTAGGATAGATTGAGAAAGAACGTGCTAGGATAGTGTGAGACACAACGTGCTAGGATCGTGTGAGACACAACGTGCTAGGATAGGGTGAAATATGGCGTGCTATGCTAGGGTGAGACACGTCGCGCTATGAAAGGCTAAGATAGTGTCTAACACTATCCTGGAACATGCTGTAATGGTGGCGAACTTTAACCGCTTATTATACATCATGTATTGTTTTTTTGTTTTTTTGCTGTCATTTTTGAGTTGTATTCCTTTTTCTTGTTATCCCCGACGAAGGCCTTGTGGCCGCAATATAAGTATCGTTCAGAAGCAGAACTCCAGGAATGGGTCAGAAGGCTCGATGAAACAGCGCTTGACTATGGTATGGAGATAAACGCTGGAAAGACAAAACTAATGACCAACAACGCTACGGGCTTCAACAACAAGATAAAAGCTAACGGTCAGGAACTCGAAGTGGTTGACCGTTTTAAATATCTTGGGTCGATTGTTAGTGATGAAGGATCAAAATGTGAAGTGTTGGCCAGCATATCACAGACAATAGCGGCGCTTGCACGGCTTTACAAAATTTGGCAAGATAAACGGTTAGCACTATGCACGAAAATCAGATTAATGCGTACACTGGTCCTGTCAATATTCCTCTATGCGTGTGAGACATGGACAGTTACAGCTGACCTTCAACGAAGGATACAGGCCTTGGAGATGAGATGTTTCCGAAAACTTTTAAACGTCACGTACAAAGATCGAGTTACAAACGAGGAAATACGAGATCGAATTACAACAGCAATAGGGCCTTTCGAAGATCTCTTGGCAACTGTCAAAAGAAGGAAACTCACTTGGTAAGGTCACATATCGAGATCAAGTGGTCTTGCAAACACAATCCTCCACGGGAAGGTGCATGGCAGACGAAGAAGAGGCCGGCCCAAAAAGAGATGGGAGGACAACATAAAAGAATGGACCAGTCTCCGACCAGAAGAGTTACGGGCAGCGGCATCTGACAGAGAGGGGTGGCGTGGAGTTGTGAGGATGTCTTCATGTGTGCCCCAACGACCTCACCGGTTACGGGATGTCCTGACCTGACCTGACCCTTAGGTTTTTGCCCTACAACGGTTACTAAGAAATTATCTATAAGTGTCTTTATGGACTTGTTACCTTCCGATACCGCTGCAGCTTCGATTTATTTATTTCTCTGTTCCTGATCTTGATCTTGATGACCTACTCCTCGGCTTAGCTGCGGGTTCTAAATTCATCTCCAGCGGACCTTGTCGTGGGTCAAGGAAGTCCAGTGAGTAGTAAGCACTCAGCCAGTGGCGTCTCGGATATTGTTGCGGGCAACAAAGGAGTCTGACTAATGCATTGGAGGACTTCCCCGAGGTATTTTTTTTTACCTCCAGGGTACCCGATTTCTGTCGTGCTCCATCGACCATCATTTCGTCGCAGCATATGACCTGCCTATCTACGATTTGCCTTATCTGAATAGATTTCCGCATCATTCACCTTGGACAATCGCCGTATGACAGAATTGTGAATATTTTGCCTACGTTTGTTCTGGAGAGTAATTCAGACCAATTTCTCTGTTATTATAATTAATAAATCAACAAAGGGAAATTCCAAAAACTAACAACAACAAAAAAAACACGAGTAACACAAGTAATGATGACAGATAGAGAAACAAGAAAGTAATGATGAGAGATAGAGGAACAAGAAAGCAATGATGAGAGATAGAGGAACAAGAAAGCAATGATGAGAGATAGAGAAACAAGAAAGCAATGATGAGAGATAGAGGAACAAGAAAGCAATTATGACAGATAGAGAAACAAGAAAGCAATGATGAGAGATAGAGGAACAAGAAAGCAATGATGAGAGATAGAGGAACAAGAAAGCAATGATGAGAGATAAAGAAACAAGAAAGCAATGATGACAGATAGAGAAACAAGAAAGCAATGATAAGAGATAGAGGAACAAGAAAGCAATGATGAGAGATAGAGAAACAAGAAAGCAATGATGACAGATAGAGAAACAAGAAAGCAATGATGAGAGATAGAGGAACAAGAAAGCAATGATGAGAGATAGAGAAACAAGAAAGCAATGATGAAAGATAGAGAAACAAGAAAGCAATGATGAGAGATAGAGAAACAAGAAAGCAATGATGAGAGATAGAGGAACAAGAAAGCAATGATGAGAGATAGAGAAACAAGAAAGCAATGATGACAGATAGAGAAACAAGAAAGCAATGATGAGAGATAGAGGAACAAGAAAGCAATGATGAGAGATAGAGAAACAAGAAAGCAATGATGAAAGATAGAGAAACAAGAAAGCAATGATGAGAGATAGAGAAACAAGAAAGCAATGATGAGAGATAGAGAAACAAGAAAGCAATGATGAGAGATAGAGAAACAAGAAAGCAATGATGAGAGATAGAGAAACAAGAAAGCAATGATGACAGATAGAGGAACAAGAAAGCAATGATGAGAGATAGAGAAACAAGAAAGCAATGATGAGAGATAGAGAAACAAGAAAGCAATGATGAGAGATAGAGAAACAAGAAAGCAATGATGAGAGATAGAGAAACAAGAAAGCAATGATGAGAGATAGAGAAACAAGAAAGCAATGATGAGAGATAGAGAAACAAGAAAGCAATGATGACAGATAGAGAAACAAGAAAGCAATGATGACAGATAGAGAAACAAGAAAGCAATGATGAGAGATAGAGAAACAAGAAAGCAATTATGACAGATAGAGAAACAAGAAAGCAATGATGAGAGATAGAGAAACAAGAAAGCAATGATGAGAGATAGAGAAACAAGAAAGCAATTATGACAGATAGAGAAACAAGAAAGCAATGATGAGAGATAGAGAAACAAGAAAGCAATGATGAGAGATAGAGAAACAAGAAAGCAATGATGAGAGATAGAGAAACAAGAAAGCAATTATGACAGATAGAGAAACAAGAAAGCAATGATGAAAAATAGAAAAACAAGAAAACAATGATGAGAGACAAAGAAACAAGAAAACAATGATGAGAGACAAAGAAACAAGAAAACATTGATGAGAGACAAAGAAACAAGAAAGCAATGGAAACTTACAAATATTTCAGCTTTGACAATCCGTAAAAAGCTTGTTCTGCTATGTTTTTGATTGCGTTGTTTCCTAGTCGCCTGCAAGATTAATAAGAATATAATCACATTGGTATCACATGGCACCATTGATAAGTAATATCATATCTATTACGGGATCAAAATGCTGAGCGGTGCATAAGCTGCGTCGGTCAGCAACCCATATACAGGCTTCATGTAAAGGGATCGGCTGTGGCGATCACCATATGTTTCACTTAAAGAGAATTTACGAATCATCATATACATACATAATTCATATATATCAGCATTCGAGTGGCCGCGTTGTTACATCGCTTGTCTCTTACAGCTAATAGAGAGGATTTGCGCCCAGATCACGACACATGTCAATCGACCTAGCTGAATATTGCAGTAGGTCTTAGCTTCTTGGTGATGGTTTTGGTGACCACTTACCATCCTCGTTGGCTATCTTTACCTAACAGTAAACAATTTACAGTTGGGTAGACGGGGGCGAGTCTAATCATTCTAACCACTCCTCCATACAGACTCCCAAGAATATCTCTTAGACTCTCGAAAACATATGAGCTGTAAACTTGTGTATACATAATATCGCGGAGTTTTCAGTTAAAATAATGTAACTACGACAATTAAAAAATTAGGAACGATATGAGAGAAACGACAAATGGATGAATATCTCAATAGTGCAAAGAGATTGAGGATTGCACCATAAACTGAAGATAGGTGGCACTGACGAATGCACCTGTGGTACAGGGAAAATGACCGCTGAACATCTGCTGCAAAATTGACCGACATACGAGGACCAGAGAAAGCACATGTGGCCATCACCAGTGGCAACACTAGACAAGCCGTATGGCAGTGTCGACAGCCTCAGGATGACAGCTGCTTTCTTTGAACAAATTCAAGTTGACGTCTGACAGCGTACGAAGAAGAAGAAGAGGGTTGCAACAATAAATGTGACACATACAAACCTACCAACTAGTGAAGAATATGGCAAAGCATCCTGCGTCAAAGTCTAACATTATCAGAGATGTTGACAACGACATTTTGATGACGGATAGACATCCTAAACAGATGGACTCAGTATCGCTTATTTATTTATAACGATCAATGTATCGACGATTCAAACATGCTACTGCATTGCCTCCCGCCCCCCCCCCCCCCTCACCACCACCACCACCACACTAGATCTGAGGACGGTGCTCAAATATATAATCAGAAGCGACGTCCAGTTGCCAGATAAACAATTTTGAAATGAGAAGGCAGAGGGAAACATCCCTGGAGAATTTCTTTAATATATAGGAAAGGGGAGTGGGGGTGGGCTATCTTTGATAAGCATATTATCAGCAATTAGATCTGGCTGACAGCTGTATGGTCGTCCACATCAAAACCATTTATAAGAGGGACAATTCGCAATCAATTATTGACCAACCAGCCACGCAAGTAAAGTAATGTTCATTCAGAACAGATTACAACAATAAGCTAAGAAGATCACTGCTGAAGGACAATCTAGTATTCGCGCTTGTCGTGTCGGAGTATCCCTGAACAATCTAGTATTCGCGCTTGTCGTGTCGGGGTATCCCTGAACAATCTAGTATTCGCGCTTGTCGTATCGGAGTATCCATGAACAATCTAGTATTCGCGCTTGTCATGTCGCTGTATCTCTGAGCAAATCTTGAAGACTGAACAAATTGAATGAATATACGCAACATATATACAATGTTTTTTTTGTCAATCTCCTCAAGACATTTAGGCACGACGCTCTCTGTGATACCATGCTCCAATACAGAATAAGTAACCAATTTGTCAATGTGATCAACAGTTTATATTCCAATACCACAAGTATTGTTCTCATTAATTGCAGATCGGGGTACTGGTTTAACATTGCAGTTGGTGAAAGACATGGCCACCAATCCTGTTTAATTCATTTCTGGAAAACGTTATGACAGCTTATTTGGATTGCCACTATGGGACAGTAACTGTAGGTTAATGCACTACCAGGAACCTTCACTCACTTTTGACATAGATGCTCTGTCTGGTAATGAAAAAGAGCCACATAGTCTGAAGACCAGGCTTGATACTACATTAAAGAAATATAGCACGAAAATAGACACAGATGAAACAGATAATGGTGGACACAATTAAAGAAATTGATGAAAATATAACTTTTAATGGACAAATGCTTGAGACAGTTACACAAGTCAAATTCAAGGGGCTTGTCATAAGTCTTTAACCTGACTATGAATAAGTAGGAGGAGAAAGTTGAAATTTGGCACATATGTAACTCATTCAATTTGTACTGGACTTGAGAAATGTGAATTTCCCTCCTTAACGGTTTTACCCGGTATGGTGCATAGTGCAACACACCTTATTGACAGGATCTGTTGCTATAACGGTTTGTCAGAATAATGAAAAAATCAAGAGGCTAGAATTGTGATAAAATTCTTGATGTTGCAGAGGAAAACACCTACAGAAATATACAGGGAGATGGAATCAGTGTTTGAGGAACTCTGCCCTTCGAATGCTTCTGTTAAAAACTGGTGTAGGCAGTTTAAGTGTGGCCGTTCCCATGTTGCTGACCTTCCAAGATTTGAAAGATCATCATCAGAGTGTAGCGATGAAAATGCTGCAAGGGTGAAGAAAATCATTGACCAGGATAGGAAAATGACAATTGCAGAGATATCTAGGTCAGCAAAACTGAATGAAAGTAGTTTTTGGAATTTTACACAACAGACTGAACATAAGAAAAGTGTGTGCCCGCTGGGTCCCGCATCTGCTGAGATGTGAACAGAAACAAACGAAGGTTGATTGCTTTGGTCAGCTCCTCAAAATGTGACTGTCGAAAAACATGTTGCAGAGAATAGTGATAGTAGATGAGACTTAAACGAAAGGAAATCATTTTGACAGTGACGAAGATGTCACACTGGATTGTGATAACTGGTTTAGTTCGAAAAATAGGTAACTTTAATCTGAAGGTCTTTTTAAGATCACACAGAGATGGCAGAAATGTATACATTCAGGTGGTGTCTATATTGAGAAGGAATAAGCACTGTGCAAAATTTCACGTGACACGATGGAATGAACTGCCTAATATAATATCAAGGTGTACGGTTCCTGGGAAAAAGAAATAGATGCCACTTTAAGATTCGCCGGACAGAGGGTGTTCAGAAATGGACAGACAGAAAAATTGAATGAGACTGGAACACTAGCGGTTGACAGACTGAGATGACAACAGATGGTTCACAATGTAGTGATAGGTCGTTTCTGTACGGTCTATAAGTTTACAGGACAGACGAGACAATCCTATTTATAAAACACATCACCTCAAATACATGCCAAGGAGACGGCGTGGGCTAGTGGTTAAGTGACACGGCTCACAATCCGAAAGTGCTGGGTTTGATCCCCATCACAGCACCAGCCGTTACCACAGGGAAGCAAACCCTTAGAAAATGCAAGAGGAAGCAGACCCTTACATAAATGCATGCTGGTCGGATGCACAGGGCCGACAGACGCAAAATGAAAACCACAGTGCAACGCACACCGCCTTGGGGATTAGAAAAATGAGGCGAACGCAAAAATTTTTTTTTTAAAATACATATTAAACGCTCATTAAAGCGTTTATTCCAATTGTTGAGGTCCACTTGAAGAATTTATAAGGCTGAGGAATAAAGGCCGATTATCTTTTCAGTCACTACTTTGTACAGACAAGGAGTTTATTTTACTCCCTACAGAAACAAAAACATATGTCTAACCCAGGGTTTGAACCCGTCTCCTTAGTCAGAAGGCGAGTGTCCAAACCACTCAGTCATTTTCTCCTCACATAAATAACACCGATAACCATCAAGTGATTGTAATATATAATTACGCTGTACCAAGAACGAATACCAGCTGCCACCCATAGATGATCTGATGCTGGAGTAGTTCTAACAATAAGTGATGGCAACTAGCGATCAGCAGGAGAGGGAAAGGGGGAGGGGGTTGAGGTTTCATTGACCTACATGAAGACCGCAATGACACATCCTCTCCACCAGGCAAAGATATAACAGACCAACCACTTGTTTTTGTTATCCAAGTTATAAGACAAGTCGACTAAATGAGAGACAACTATCACTGCCTTGATCGAGCGGAGTAACTCTGAGAAGGGGATATAACAGAGTGAATCGTCATTTGAACCGGCTAAAATTGTTGCCATCAACCTTATGCACGTGCGGATCAGAAGCACAGACAGCCGCACATTTCCTACAAGTTGCCTAGGATGAGCACTGGCCCACGGAGACGAACCTCCACAAAAAACTGTTTAGCAAACTTGAAGAACTCTCCATCACAGGTACCTTTAACGAGAGAGCTGGTCTTCACGAGTAGATATAATTTAAAACGTTGCGAACAATAAAAAGAAGAAGATAGCTGGTTTATCTTACATTTTGATCACAAATAACTTTTAAAAAAGAATAAAAGATACCGTTACTGCAATTATTATCACTTTTGGAGCCCATCCGGATAGTTTACATGTTGAAAAGCAAAGGCCGCTTGTTATTACAGTCGCCACGCAGTATACACACTTTTCACACAATTTGTTTTACCACGGATATAAACAAATCCTATGTCTTAACAATATTTTTAACGCATGTCCAGTGGTTTGAAGATTGACATCGGAAGCGATCGGGCACCAAATCCAAGTAACTGCAGAGAGAAAAAATGAACGACTCTTAAATAGAGTAATTTGGTGTTCGCTATGTCGAACTGGGCCACCCGAGGATAGAAGACAGTGAATAAGAAGAGAAAATTAATAACGCCACGTGGATCCCGGAATCTAGTTTTGGGAAATACAAAATATTTAAACGGCTTCCCTCTTTAAGGTCAATGCAAAGGTAGCCCCATATCAGACACTGCTGCCAGAGGTGAAGTGTTGGAGACATTATTGTACTAGGTCCCAGCTTTTTCTTAGCTCAGCTAGCCTGCACCTTTCCAACCCTAACACTAAGCCATGCACATATTTACAAATGTTCCATTGGAGCTTGTTCATAATAAAAATCGAATCTAGTACTTCTGTCGTGAAAAGCGAAAGCTCTATTACGCTACTGCTATGACACCCTTACTCTGCTATGCACGTGGTAAAAGGTGACTAGGAAGGGTTGTGCATGGGATTTGAAACCTCGACATGTAACATAATGTTACATCAATTAAAATTGCAAGAGCACATAAATGGGAGCTGCGTGCAAAACATACACCTGCAGTGATGACCCTCTGCTCCTACTGGGATCGAAAAAGAAGTTAATAAACCCGTGAACCAGCGTTATCAATTCAACTTCAGTATTTTCAGCTAGACGTAACTTCAAAAATGGCTAAATGCCGCCACATATTCAAAAAAATATCAGTTAAATGTGTGATTAAAAGAAATGTGTCCTTTGTATTGTTTTATTACAAGTCCATAACATTTATTTTAAATAAAATTTAAAAAAACAATGCAAATTTAAGTTTTATAAGTAAAAATACGTAAAATAAACTCTTTATTAAATCAAATGTATCAGAAAGGAATATATATGTGTGTGTATATATATATATATATATATATATATATATATATATATATATATATATATATATATATATATAATATCTATTTTTGGAATTACATTGAATAACGAAATCAGAGGTGCACGCTCGCACTGGTCTTCCAAGTATGGCCTCTCCTTAGGCAGCGAAGATTATGATAGTTTGGTCATGTTCATTGCATGGAAAAAGTTTTTTTTAGCAATTCGGATGGACCGTCGCGGAGCTTACGTTCACTATAAGAGAAATTCGCTGTGTCAAATGGCGGTTAACAAGAAACTGAAGTATAGCAAGATATGTTTACAATGGGTACCTCATTTGCTGACCAACCACCATAAGTAAGAACGCATGGGATGGAGTTTGAACCACTTGCTGCTATACGAAGAGGAGGGTGATTTGTTTCTTTTGCTCATAGTGGCAGGTGATGATTAGTGGTGTCACCCCTTTGAGCCAAGCAGCAAAACAGCTAGCATGCAATGGAAACATCCTGGATCACCGAAACCAACAAAATTCAAGTAACAAATTTCCGCTGGTAAGGTTATGCTGTCAACGTTTTTTGACCATGAGAAACTTTTGTTGATATACTTCAAAGAGCTTTTCGTGAACATCAATTCCATCTGCTACAATGACACACTAGACAAGCTGCATACAGCAATTAAAAATAAACGACTCCGCATACTTTTGCGTGGTGTGATTCTGTTGCACGACAATGCGAATTCACATGTCGCAAACATTGTTCAGAAAGCGTTAGCATTGAGAAAGTGTGAACTACTTCCATTCCCATCCTATAGCCCCGATATGCCCCCTTGTGACTTCCATTTCTTCGGACCATTAAACACATTTCTGAAGGGACAAAGATTCGACTCCGATGCAGACGTTATGGCCTCGGTGACCAAGTGGTTCAAAGAGCAACAAATGTAATTTTTTTTCGGACGGCATCCGCCGTCTACTCAAGCAGTAGGATGCGTGTCTGAATGCATATGGCGACTTTTTCTAGCTAACCCTCTAGCCTGTTTGCTTCATAACAATTGCTATATTTAATTCTGTCACACCAGATGATGTAACTTTTACACGTTTGTAATAAAGCCACCGCATCGCGTTTCGTTTGAACACGCCTCGTGTGTGTGTATATGTATATATATATGGGATACAAGTCGAACTTCAAATACAGTAGGTTAAAGGCTATTGCGAACATAATCATCTAGTGTTTAACATAGTGTAACAACGTTTCATTATATGTCAGAGCTTTTAATTATTATGTTTTATTTTCAGATTTAGAGATTCTTTTCAGAGTGAAAAAAAACAAAACTTGCTGCTCCTTCAGGTTCTTAAAAGTATTAAACATAACTATTCTTCTAACGAGTCGCAGAGTAGATGGCGGTGTTTTCTTTGTCTTCTTTGCCGTTCGTTCTCAAACTCCCACTACAAAGCCATGAGAAGGGTTTTTCAAGTAGCAGGATGTAGTCTGGAGAATGGGATGTTGTCTGGAGAACGGGATGTAATCTGGAGAACAGGATGTAATCTGGGGAACGGGATGTAATCTGGAGAATGGGATGTCATCTGGAGAACGGGATGTAATCTGAAGAACGGGATGTAATCTGGAGAACGGGATGTAATCTGGAGAACGGAATGTAATCTGGAGAACGGGATGTTGTCTGGAGAACGGGATGTAATCTGGATAACGGGATGTAATCTGGAGAACGGGATGTAATCTGGAGAACGGGATTAATCCGGAGAACGGGATGCGTCGTTTCGTAGTTTACAGCTTGACTGCGATATGTGTACCTTCCGGTTCTACTCATCCGACTTCAGTAGGCGTTTTTGTGAACCGGGTTAGCCTTCCCTCTTTGACTCTTTCTCCTTAGCCAGTCTGCTCTGTTGCCCCCTGTTATCCAAGATCCCCATAGTGTAGGTGGAGAACGGTCTTGGCAGCTCGTGGTCGATCACCCTGACGCTAGCACTTAGCCTAGGTCGGTGACCGCTTCAGCTGATGCACTGCTCGGCATCTTGATCCCATATTGCGGTGTTTACAGGAAGGATGGTTAGACAGAGCAGTTACAGATTCTGTTCAGTGTTGTGATGCTAAAACAATCTTACATAGTTCTTGTGTTAGTCGAAATGATGCCGCCGAAGACGGATGTGTCGGACCGAAAGGTGCAAATATTGTAGCCAAGCTGTAAACTAGCGACACAACGCATTCCGTTCTCCGGACTACATCCTGCTACTTGCGAAGACATGTGCAGGGCTTGGTAGCGGGAGATTGAGAACGAACGCAGAAGAAGAAGAAGAAGAAGTCGAAATGATGAAGCCAGTCAGACATTAAGAAGAATTCAAACATGATTTGTCGAATGTTGCAAATAATAAAAGCCAAGTTGATTACCTTGCTAGAAAAAAGGCTGCTAATTATCGTTATGTATGTGTTTATTGATTACTGCATATAATGTTATAAAAAACAATGTTATTTCTTTCTGTTAAAACATTGATATATTAAAAAACCACACTAGGCCAAACCATTTTTTGCTAATGCCAATTTTACTTTTAAGAGGTCATCAAAGGCTCCAAAAAATGTCAAGAAGCTAATTATCCTAAAATAAACAAGAAAAAAAAGCAAAAAAATGGCAAACGAATTGCCTTAGGCCAAACAATTCCACATAAAAACAAACACATTTTTTGTTCTTCTTCTCCTTCGTCTTCTTCTTTTTCTTAACGTGATAAGAAAATGACGTTTTGTTACGTTATGTCATAGTTTACAGAGAGGCTGTGATATCTGCGCTTTTACTACCGACACATTCGATTTCAGCGGGTATTTTTGAAACACGGTTGGTCTTCCCTCTTTGATCCCTATTCTCACAGCCAGGCTGCACGGATGCAATCTATTTTCAGAGCCGCCACTTGGAGGCGGAATACGGTCCTTGGCAGCTTTACTTCGCTGATCCTGACGCAAGCTATGAGTTGATGAGTTCTATCATCTCATCTCTTCGTTTTTGACCATACAAATGTTCTGACGCGAACCAACTGAAAAAAATAGAGCAAATGTTCTCAATGTGTCTATAACAATAGTCTTCTTGTGATTTGCGCCAAAGGTATGAGGCAGCTGTGATGGGGGGGGGGGGGGGGGGGGGGGTCGAACCCAGCACCTTCGGCTTGTGAGCCATGTCACTTTACCACTAGCCCATACCGTTCCCTTGTAATTATAGGAGACTTTATATAACATCGCAGACTCCCCCCCCCCCCCCCCCCCCCCACAACGACCTACATTAAAAAACAAACAAACAAACAAAAACAACAACAAAAAACAAACAAAAACGAACGCACCATCCCCAAAACATTCCTCGTTCGCCTCTTGAGCCGGTTCGCACAGTATTTTTAATGTCCTGCAATCACTCAATGGCCATATTGGAAATTGATTCGTGCATCGGAATTCACAAACTCGCTCATTAGGAAGTGTGCTAGTCGCTTCAAACACTTAAATGTAGTCATACGTAGCGCTCTATATCGTGCGTTCATGTCGGTTTAAGGTCAGCTTTATTGAATGCAGTAGGTCACTGAGACCTCGTCAACTATACTGGCCTGGCCGGCAGTTGCAATGACATGCAGAATACCCTGTTCCGATTCCACATTAGTGCAGTTTCTAAATTTGCCCAAGGGGAAACCGATTTACGGGTAAACAAAGGATTGCAGAGGAAGCTGCAGCCAGACAAAAGTAGTGAAATGAACTACCCTGCTCAAACCTGGCTCGCTGATCAGGAATGATGGCTAATACCAACCGCTGAACTATTTGCCTAGAACTCTACAGCATCAATTGTCTAGACCTCTACAGCACTAATTGCCTAGACCTCTACAGCACCAATTGCCTAGAACTCTACATCACCAATTACCTAGAACTCTACATCACCAATTACCTAGACATCTACAGCACCAGTATGCCCACGAAGAGGTGGTGTGGGGGGAGGGGGGGCCGCTGGAGGCAGCTTCAGATGCCATGAACAATCCAATGGTCCACTCGTCGCTTAGTGACAAGATTACACGACTGGAGACAGGGTTGAGACAGAATGTATTTACCTTGTCGAATAACGAATCGCTTATGACTTAAGAAACTTAATGAACGAGACAAATAAAAACAATATTGGAAATTAAAAGAAAACTATATAGTTACATTAGAACAGCGGATATTTTTGTTTCACATCGTAAATGTAATTAGTATGTAGCATGTCTTTGCAGAATGTAGCTTCTTCCAACGCCAATCTTGTTGGCTGTTATTCGTTTCTTGGCAAGTCTGCAGTACTGTGGGTTGCCATTATCTTTCGCACGCGGAGGAGCGAAAAAAAAACCCACGTCTGCCAAACTTGGACACCGGCGTGATTCGAACCAGGTTCGAAACAAAAACGGCCAGACTGAAAAAGAAAGGAGAGATACTACCCTAAGCTTTATATCGGAAAACTACCCAAGCTTGGACTGGACCCATGCATACACCGACGGTTCTGTAACAAACACTACACAGAACGGAGGGGCAGGAGCATTCCTGAACCTACCAAATGGCAGAAAAATAACACTGTCATTCGCTACTGGTAAGTACACAAGCAATTTCAGAGCGGAGGCAGAGGCACTGAGGGCGGCAGTGGAAGAAATGGTGACACATAAAGAAAATGAAAGCCATATAGTCCTGCTTACAGATGCTCTCGCCGTAGTCACAGCGCTACAAAGCCAGAAAAACACTGAGCTTAATGACTTAAGAGCAGCACTCTGCAAACTGTGCCAGCAGTCCGCACCAAAAAGGGTAGTGGTACAGTGGGTCCCTTCACACTGCAACATCCAAAGCAACGAGGAGGCAGACAGACTGGCAAAAGAAGGCGCAAGACTACCACAAACAGATACTAGTATGACGTACGAAGAGTCAAAACGGCTTATCAAAGCCAGATACATGTCCAAATGGGAAACCGAACATACTGGTTACACCAAAAACGATGCCTATTACCAGTTGAACCGAAGAGAGCAGGTCGTTGTCTTCAGACTTCGCACTGGCCACAATAGACTGAGGTACCACCTATTCAACAAATTGAAGATAGGTGGTACCGACGAATGCCCGTGCGGTACCGGTAAAATGACCGCTGAACATCTGCTGCAGAACTGCCCGACATACGAGGATCAGAGAGAGCAGATGTGGCCATCACCAGTGGAACTACAAGACAAGCTCTATGGCAGTGGCGACAGCCTCAGGATGACCGCCGCTTTTTTCGAAAAAATTATGGTTACTGTCTGACTGCGTACGAAGAAGAAGAAGAAGAACCAGGTTCGTTGGGATTTTGAAACGCACGCTACCCGTTTTAATGACAAAACAATTTGTGATTATTTGAATCAAAATAGTGTTAATATTTTCCAGTTCTTTTAAGTTATTTGCGGACCCGCAACTAAGGGCCACGGTCCACTTCTTTGGGAAGCATTAGTATAAAGTCTTTGCAAAAAAATTATTATTATTTATACATTATAAATATTGGTATTAAACATACAATGAAATAACACCAGCTAACGAGTTTTACCATATAGCCAGATGATCGGCTATCTGACGAAGTAGTATTTTTTTCTATCGGCTAGACTTCGTAAAATTTGGCCAGATCTAGCCGGAAAATGACTAAGTTGACAATACAGCCCTGAACCTCGCCACAAGTCTTCTTCCCTAATTGGTCTCAATTCTGGCATCGGAGGAATACAAGGTTTGGAACATTTGATAAAACATATGTGATTTATAACACATAGTCAGGGGGTGAGCATGTGTGAAAGGTATGAGAGATACGCATAATAAGTGAGAGGTATGGGAGAGAGGAGAGAGAAAGAGAGAGAGAGAAAGAATTATAATTTGATTTATCATATTTAATACAAATGAAATATATATATATGGGACGTATGAAAGATATACATACTCAAGCATGTACACAAACACACATACACAAAGAAAGAGTCACACGCACACGATAACATGATAGCAAGAGAAGAGACTAAAGGCTTAATAAACAACTAAAGATAACTGACGGAGGAATGCGGTTGGGTGAATGCACAGAAACATGAAACAATGATGTAAAATGAGCTATAAATTTCATACAAACATATTTTAGTTTTATAAATATAATGTTCACAGTTATACAAAATATATAAATATCATAATTACAGTTGCATAAGCTCTATAGATGTCATACTTACAAACGCATTAGCTCTATAAATGACATACTTACAGCTGCATTATCTCCATAAATATAATACTTATAGCAATATTAGATGTATAAATATCACACTTACAGCTATATTTGATATATAAATATTATATTTACAGCTACATTAGATCTATAAATGTCACACTTACATCTACATTAGATCTATAAATATCATACTTACAGCTACATTAGATCTGTAAATATCATACTTACAGCTGCATTAGATCTGTAAATATACTTACAGCTATATTAGATACATAAATATCATACTTACAGCAACATTAGTTCTATAAATATCACAATTACAGCTATATTAGATATATAAATATAATATTTACAGTTACATTAGATATATAAATGTCATATTTACAGCTACATTAGCTATATAAATGTCATACTTAGATTAGCTTGATATATATAATACTCACAGTTGCATCAGCTATCCGAATGTCATTCTAGCACTGTCTATCAGCACTATAAACATGAGATTATTATACTGTTAAATAAATAGGCTCTCTCTCTTTCTCTCTCTTTCTTTCTTTCTTTCTATCTCTCTCTCGCTATCTCTCTATCTCTCTCTCTCTCAATATATATATATGAGATACTCACAGCTGTATAAGTCTTGTATTATTCTGAAATGCGTAGTCGGGAAGATGCGTTATCTCGTTCTTGATAAGCGTCCTTGAAAATGAAACAGTACACGGTAATGTATAAATATAGCACACACTAAGTACATAAAAACGCATTTCTCTATTTATAATTCATTATTCACTTTTGTGGGTTCTTGAATGAAGCACAAGCCACAACTGCAGCCGGTTCCTTTTAATGTCAGCCAGTTTTCAAGAATTTGCGTCATTTCACTTTCTGGCTCCAATGTAAACCATTGGTTTTAGATGCAGCTGGTCCATTCACATGATGCATTTATCCGAACTTTAGCAGCTGCAAATTATAATGCCCATGTTTTAATTACATAGTAAGTTTGCAAGTTGCTAACGAAGCCCTCTTTAGTCGCCTTTACGACATGAGTAGAAGATGACAATGATCATATACTTTTCGTCCAAAATGCCATTCACGTTTATGTTAAATTTACGTTTATGTATATGTGTGTGCCTATATTGTTTGCGTGTGTTAAATATGCGTGATATGTGATATATATATATAATATATATATATATATATATATATATATATATATATATATATATATATATATATATATATATAAACACATACACACACGATGAGGCGTTCAAATCAAACCGGGACTTTTTTATCTAGTTCTACCTGAATGGGTTATAGCGTGCTAAACTACTATCATTAGGGGCACTTGTGTCCTATTACTGCTAGGCGGCACACTTGTCCCGGGCCAGTCACGTGACAGATAAATAAAATTGGCGGACAGCACTGTTAGTGCTTGCATGGAACAGCGAATTGTGGTGACATTTCTTGTTAAAGAAGGCGTGAAACCTGCGGAAATTTACAGACGACTGCAATAACAATACAGTGATGAGACACTCAGCCGCAGTAAGACATCGGAATGGTGTAAACATTTGAGAAAAGACCGTACATCCGTGAGTGATGGTCTCGGCCGTTGTGGCCCTCAACCCACGACAGTCAGTTCTGTGAATATCCAGATTGTAGAACACCTTATCCTGGAAAATCTACGCATAACCTGTCGCAAAATTGGACAAGAAGCAAGTCTTTCTTTAGGTGCTGTAAACACTGTTATTCATGAACATTTACATTTTAGGAAGGTTAATGCATGTTGGGTGCTAAAATAGCTTTCCGCTTTTGAACGGCAGAGAAGAGTTCAACAAGCCTGCACTGCATCGAAGGAAGATTTTGATAGGGAATGTCATACCTTTGTTGATCGCTTCATTACATGGGACGAAACCTCGGCTCGTCATTATACTCCTGAATCAAAACGAGCATTCAAGCAGTGGAAGCATACGCAATATCTACCACCCACAACATTTCAGACAACTGCGTCTGCAGGTAAAGTGATGGCGAGTGTTTCATGTGACAAACTTGGCATCATTCATGTTGATTTTTTACCCCTTGGTGCCACTTTCAACGATGAACAGCACATACGTATTTTGAGTGATGTACATAACCATCTGCGGAAAAAAGAGCTAGTTCGATCACACAGGGCGTCCTGCTCTTGCAAGATAAAGTTCGACCTCATACGACTAATTAAACTATGGACCAACTGCAGCATCTCGGCTAAGAGGTATTGCCACATCAACCTCTAAGCCCAGACCTACAAGCGATTTCCACCTATTTGGAACCCCGAAAAAATTTCTGGGAGGTCAGCATTTCAGCACTAATGTGACGAAGTGAGTCAGGCTGTCTTGGATTGGTTCAGACATACAGACTAATCGTTATACCCTGAAGCTTTTCAAGCATTACTTAAACACTGGGATATGTGTATAAATGTTGCTGGAGATTATATCGAAAAATAAATGGCATTTTGACTGCTTGAAAAATGTTTTCCTTTACAAAAAAAAAGTCATGGTTTGACTTGAACGCCCGAGGGGTATGATTCGTATATATGTAATAACGGTGTGGTACAATTTAGGTGGGTCAATGGGGTGTAACGTTTAGGTAGAACAATGGTGTGTAACGTTTAGCTGGGACAATGGGGTGTAACGTTTAGGTAGGACAATGGTGTGTAACGTTTAGGTAGGACAATGGGGTATAACGTTTAGGTAGGACAATGGTGTGTAACGTTTAGGTAGGACAATAGTGTGTAACGTTTAGGTAGGACAATAGTGTGTAACGTTTAGGTAGGACAATGGGGTATAACGTTTAGGTAGGACAATGGTGTGTAACGTTTAGCTGGGACAATGGTGTGTAACGTTTAGGTAGGACAATAGTGTGTAATGTTTAGGTAGGACAATGGGGTGTAACGTTTAGGTAGGACAATGGTATGTAACATTTAGGTAGGACAATGGTGTGTAACTTTTAGCTGGGACAATGGGGTGTAACGTTTAGGTAGGACAATGGGGTGTAACGTTTAGCTAGGACAATGGGGTGTAACGTTTACCCACCCCACCCTCGTCAGTGCTGAGCTTACTGAGGAATCTCGCATTGGACTACAGCCAGGAGGTGCCCGGTCCTCCTTCGCTAATACTCCTCGGGATGTGAGGAGACCCACTGTAACCCGTCACAAAAGAAAGTGGTATAACTTGACCATGCATGGCATTAGCAACACCAACCTTGAACCACGCCAGCAAACTTACAATGCCTGAAGTCCTGTTAACTCCCGGAAAGCTGAAGCAGGAACGTGTAGCAGCTTATTGTCGTCCAGCCATAGCTGCTTCAGATTTATCAGCCCAACAAAGGTATTTCTAGAAATCGTGGTTATTCCGTTGGCGTCCAGGTGTCTGGAAGAGAGGTAAAATTGGTAAATATGAAGTTAATGTAAAGTCAGTAAGTTAGTAATACACTACCACCATTTGTTATATGATGGCACAGAAATGATAGATAAAACACATCATCAACTAATTGTCCTACGTTACCTTCTGTTATTGCGGGGCGTGGGAAGGTGCAGTTCTATTTTGCGCAACATCTGTGTCAATCAATCAATCAATCAATCAATCGATCAGTCAAAACCTTTTCAGCTCCATGTGGAACATGTGTCTCCAACAAACATACGATGCGTGTTCAATTGAAACCGGACCAAACTGCAACACGTGAACATATGATGACGTTACTTCTGTTGTAAACACCACATACCAACCGTTAAGTTTGCAAAAGTTCATTATCCTTCGACTCCTAGTTTCCTCAGCAGACTGTTGAAAACATGGTGGTGTGATACGGAATCCGTCTAGAGTTGATCAGCGAGCAGTGATTCAGTTTCTAACAGCTGAAGGATGACCAGTTGACATTCATCGCAGAATGCAGACATGTGTATGGTGACACAAGTGTGTCGAAGACAACAGTCAAGAACTGGACAACGATGTTTAAAGATGGACGTGAGTTAACGCAACAATATACGCCTACCTGGTGTCGGAAGATCTTCCGTTACTCACGTCCTTATTTAAACATCATTGTCCAGTTTTTCACTGTTGTCTTCGACACACTTTTGTCACCATATACTGACGTATCACCGCTCGCTGATCAACTCTGGACGGATTCTGTATCACACCCACCATGTTTTCAACGGTCTGCTGAGGAAACTATGAGTCGGAAGATAATGAAATTTTGTAAACTTGACGGTTGATATGTGCTGTTTAATCCAGACGTGACGTCATCATGCGTATGTTCACTTGTTGCAGTTTGGTCCAGTTTCATTTGAACACGCCTCGCAAATCAATTTTTCAACTCTCGACCTGACTATATCTGTTGGAGATGTCGTGACTTAAAGTGTCTACTGGATGGAGTAGTCATCTCCGTGACCACAGCTCCATAACGGCACATTACAGTTTATCCTGCAAGTTACAACACTGTTTTTGTTTTCTGAGCCCCTTTACATTTGTGGTATTTCAATTTTTAGGCGTTTTCGCTTGTGGTTTATTTCATTTGTGGTGTTCACATTTGCTGTGTTTTAATTTATGGTGTTTCATTTGTGGTGTGTTTGTTTGGGGTGATTTAATTTTGGTGCGTATTAATTTGTGGTGTTTTTATTTGGAGCATTTTCATTTTGGGTGTTTTCATGTGTCGTGTCTTCCTTTAGGGTTTTTTTTTTATTTGGGATGATTTAATTTGTGGTGTTTCATTTGTGATGTTTTCATTTGGGTTGTTTTCATTTGGAGCATTTTCATTTGGGGTGTTTTCAATTGGAGCATTTTCATTTGGGGTGTTCTCAATTGTCCAGTCCTCGATAAAGCCTTATTGAGATTCAAACCTCTTATACTTCGCATACATACATTGCAGTCCGCATCTAAAATAAAATATAAATGTTTGTTCCTTAAGTTGCCAATCCATTTAGTCATTCTTATATTTTCATCCGACAGGAATAATTAGCTCATATCATTATGGCTCTCCACACGACACTCTGCCTCTAGTATTGATTATAGATTCTGTTTTTGGCTTTCTTCCTTGTCGTGATGTCAATCTGTGCCGTATCTTCTCTCTTTGTCGGCGACTGCCAATTCCTAAAAAAATGTATATGTTGTCATTGCGAACTATTATCACTCTTCTACTAACGTTTCTTGTATTATATGTGATAAACTTCCTTGGAATTATCAACATTCTTATCTACAACAACACCTATGTGGTTTCCTGTTGCGTGTATGTTCACTTTTCTTCATGACTCTATTCCATACACAAAGGCCTGACTCTGTGCTACACTCAAGAAATACAACAAAGCATCCACAAAGGTCTGGCTCTGTGCTACACTCAAGAAATACAACAAAGCATCCACAAAGGCCTGACTCTGTGCTACACTCAAGAAATACAACAAAGCATCCACAAAGGCCTGACTCTGTGCTACACTCAAGAAATACAACAAAGCATCCACAAAGCATCCACAAAGGCCTGACTCTGTGCTACACTCAAGAAATAAAACAGAGCATACACAAAGGTCTGACTTTGTGTTATACTCAAGAAATATAATAGAGCATACACACAAGTCTGACTCTGTGTTATACTCAAGAAATATAACAGTGCATACACAAAGGTCTGACTTTATGTTATACTCAAGAAATAAAACAGTGCATACACAAAGGTCTGACTTTATGTTATACTCAAGAAATATAACAGTGCATACACAAAGGTCTGACTTTATGTTATACTCAAGAAATATAACAGTGCATACACAAAGGTCTGACTTTGTGTTATACTCAAGAAATATAATAGAGCATACACACAAGTCTGACTCTGTGTTATACTCAAGAAATATAACAGTGCATACACAAAGGTCTGACTTTATGTTATACTCAAGAAATATAACAGTGCATACACAAAGGTCTGACTTTATGTTATACTCAAGAAATATAACATATTTTCTTATTCAGCTTTTTGGGAGTCTTATCACTGTTTTTTGAAACAGACACAATGCTTGTCTCCTTCATTCTTTTTCTCTTCTACCCTTTATTTTTTTATCTCTCCTGTCTCTCTTCCTCACTCTGCTCCTGTCAATCTTTCTCTCTTTCTCCTCTACATACATGTATGTTCAATTTTACAGGTCGGTTTACATGTTGTCAAATCATCACGTCTTACAGAACCCTTTCATTTCACATTATAATGCTATCTTTCGACATACATTGCTTCCTTGCTGCGGCACTCCACTTATCTGCACACTCAACACACAATCACAAACTCATTCTCACGATCGGATTACGTACTCAGTCGTTTTGTGCATTCATATATAAACAGATCACTTCCAATCAGGTGATCTGTACATTTACATACAATCGGTCCACGTATGCTCAGGCGATCTGTGCATTCATTTGTAATTAGATCACATCACATATAGTCGGATCACGTACTCACTTGTGGTCACATACTCAGTCGATCTGTGCATACACATATAATCACAACACATATCGTTCCCAAAGTATCCTGCGCATTACAATCATGCAATCTGTGCATTCACAATTACTTAGATCACTTCACGAATTTACACGAATATGTACATTCATATGCAATTAGATAACGCATCATTCACTAGATGTCCTGCACGCATGACACGCATTCAGATCTCAATTATTCACTGGGTGTCCAACACTAACACCTATAGAGCGACTGGCTAAAACTCGAGCCGTATGCTGGTCCAGTCACCTTGCAAATTAATTGACTCTCATTTCTGACAGCCTCTCAGCTTTCTTCCCAGTCAGTCTGTTTGAGTTCATCTTTGCAGAGTATTTTATAGTCTCAAGCAACAACATAGCTGTCCAATTGACTTCTGTTGGTTGTCTGACTTAGCCATCACTCTTATTTGGAACTAACCCCAACTAATTGTTATTGGATAACTATCCCCGAATCTCTGTCACTCTAAATATTGTAGCCGGTCGTGGCAGCATCAGTCACCAACCCACTTAACTACGCTAATTCGGAACACCAGAGTGGTTAGCTACGAACCATAACCTCAGCTCCGAACACCACCCCCTCTGTACCAGGCAAAGTCTTCAACCTAAACCCCTTGTTTGTCGACCTAATGTCGAGAAGGTGATTGACCATGACACGCATTCAGGCAACCTTTGTTCCCAGAGTCGCCAGTCCAGTCTTCCCTGCCCTAAACGCCCATGCTCCAGCTGGAACTGTCACAGCTGCTTACATCAAAGTTGGTGACTCATATCTGGATGCTTGAATCAAAGTTGGTGACTCATATCTGGATACTTGAATCAAAGTTGGTGACTCATATCTGGATGATTGAACCAAAGTTGATGATTCATATCTGGATGATTGAACCAAAGTTCATGACTCATATCTGGATGCTTGAATCAAAGTTCATGACTCATATCTGGATGCTTGAACCAAAGTTGATGACTCATATCTGGATACTTGAACCAAAGTTGATGACTCATATCTGGATGATTGAACCAAAGTTGATGACTCATATATGGATGATTGAACCAAAGTTGATGACTAATATCTGGATGATTGAACCAAAGTTGATGACTCATATCTGGATGATTGAACCAAAGTTGATGACTCATATCTGGATGATTGAACCAAAGTTGATGACTCATATCTGGATGATTGAACCAAAGTTGATGACTCATATCTGGATGATTGAACCAAAGTTGATGACTCATATCTGGATGATTGAACCAAAGTTGATGACTCATATCTGGATGATTGAACCAAAGTTGATGACTCATATCTGGATGATTGAACCAAAGTTGATGACTCATATCTGGATGATTGAACCAAAGTTGATGACTCATATCTGGATGATTGAACCAAAGTTGATGACTCATATCTGGATGATTGAACCAAAGTTGATGACTCATATCTGGATGATTGAACCAAAGTTGATGACTCATATCTGGATGATTGAACCAAAGTTGATGACTCATATCTGGATGATTGAACCAATAAAAAAGAAGAAGAGAAAGAAGAAGATTCCATTTCTGAGCCTGCTCTTTGTTGTGTTGTTGATTGGCTGTCCAATGTTGTTCATATTGTTGTAGTCATAGTATATACATTTCCCACAATGTTTTTCTTTTGTCACAAACTTCCATATTCTCACACACCAAATTTCAATCAAAGCGTCGTGTTTCTCATTTGCGTGACAATCTGCCTTTGTACATTTCATCGCCTTCGATACATCAATCAACATCTGTTTATCTCCACGTCGAGAATGACACTTAAGCAAATGCATGCTAAGTCAAAAAATGTTGACTTGTCTCCATCTATTATCGTTTTTATTTTTGTCTTAAAGTTTCTGCAGAATAGGGTAGCCATCCACATGTCGAAGCCTTTCTCATTTCTTTTTACGAGTGCCTGGCAGGTTACTATTCTACGGTCCTCTTTCAGGCCCCGGCAACATCTTTCGAAGCATCATAATAATTTTCTTTTACATTGTTAATGTGTTTCGTAACATTCTTCTGTTAAGCTACGTCTTTGTGGTATTCAGTAAATTCCTTATGTGCTAGTTCGTTGTTTGTTTAAAAATGCAGTTATTTCAAAACTTGTGTTATAATATGCTTCATTGTTGTTGTTTGATGTTGTTCTCCAAGTTAACCGTATCTGAGTTCTTCACGTTTGAAGGATTTTCTCTTGTAATCGGTTTGAATTGGCACTTTTTACATGTCGATTGGTACTGAAGAAGAGGTCCATGGGTCTTCCACACTGTAGCGCAACGCAAGACTTTTCAGCAGTGTCATAATGTAGATCGCTACACCGTTAGCCAGGCTGTCGTACATAGCCTATTTGAATGTACAGTCGAGGACGTGAGGTAGAGACATGGTCTGTATGTTCCACCTGACTGATGTTCTATATATATATATAATTTTTTTTATTGAAGTGAACACAAAACTTAATATCGGGTGTTTATTAATACAGATTTGTTGAACAAACGATAACGGTACTTACAGCTCAAGTAGGTAGCTAAGATTCTGGAAGGCTCTTGGAGGAACTCGAGAAAAGTTATTCCCTTGGAAATTTCTGCGAACAGAACAAGAAATGGCAACATTGTTGATTTATCGCTTAAACAACAAACGCCACTGAATATTATTTATGCAGCTTTTTTAACAATTTGTGTTGATTCACTTGTGACGTTCTCCCTTTTCTATTGCTTTCTTGACAGCTCAATAAATATCCTGGTAGAGGGGTATTGAAACAAGACTCCAAATTCAAATTAGGCAACATACATGCTATCACCAATACTAAGACATCTAAACGTGCGATTTGAGGTGAAAAGACAAATGATTAACCGATTTTTACTATATATTCTATCCTATAAAATCATTGGGCAAATGTCTCCGATATTACAATGGATTAAAAAGGAACACTATACAACACAATAGGAGGCTGAGTGGCCTATGAGTCAAGCGTCTGTTTCACAATCCCAGCTCACTTGGTTCTAATCACGCTCGTGCCCAGTTTGGCCGACATGGATTTTCTTCGCTCCTCCAAAAGGAAAGGAAAGTAATGGCAACCTACCGTACTGCACAGTTGCCAAGAAACTTATAACAGCCAAATAGGTTGGCGGCTGTAAGAAGCGACATTCTACAAGGGACGTGCTACTTACTTATATGACACAATATTCCTACCCACATTGTGCTATCAAAGCCAGAATTGGTTATCAACAAACAAAAATAAAAGACACATTGTAACAACAGAGATGAAATGCCTGCGCAGAATGCTTGGAGCAATAAGAATAGAAAGAAATGAAGTTATTAGGAGACAAGTAGGAACAACACCTGTTCATAAACAGACAATAAAACCAAATGTTTCGGCCACATGACACGTCAAACACCAGATATTATCCCTCAGAAAGCTTTACTATACAAACATAATAAATATAAAGCAAAGGGCTGTCCAATCAACGATGGGTAGAAGAAATAAAAGAAGCAGTGAAACCCTCCATGTACTAAGCACATACTAGGGCCTGGTCAAAAAACCTATTCATAACCTGACGCTGAAAGGCACAAACAAGACACACAAAAAAGGAAAAAAAGAATTATGCTCTCCTATCAGTGTCGAGTGTCAAACATGCATTCTGACTAGGGCAAAATAATGCAGACCGCCATGCATTTCCCCACGCTGAAGCATTTGATAAGCTCTTCAATTTAAATGTCTCTAAAGCACTTCTAGAAGTATATGATTTTGAGTGGTTCAATTTGATGGACAGTAGCAGAAAACGAAATGTCCAAATCGTCATATTTCCACTCAACCTGTAAAAAGAATATTTATAGACAGGTCCGATCGAACACCATCATCAAACATGAACTGTTTGCTCGGAGAAACATATCGTAATCGGTCGACATTGGAATTAGACCGATCAAGTCATAAAAATAGAAACTGACATCATCGCCAGATTCGTCGTGCTATTTGTCTCAGAGGGAAAGCGAATGAGAAACCGATATAAGACAACTTAGCTAAGGGCCACATACCGAGAGATGAATCAATAACCAGAACTGAGTCGTCAAGAGATGGATAGCCGGAGACCGTTTGAATTAGATGGAGTTTGTTGGTGCCTTCAACGATGCCATCAGACGTGATGTTCTTTGGCCGGTTTGTCAATTATTGGTAAATAAGCTAAGAAGACGAAAGACTTTCTGCTTCATGTTGAGATTGCCAGAACAATGCCAACCTCACCTGATTCGCCTTTCACGAATCCATTATAGGACACCATTTTCATAACATGGTTAGCTATTACACTGCTATACACTGCTCGAGCCTAGCCCGCCAAGCAAGAAACCCTTCTCCCGGCTACATCCAGCTCATACTAGATGCACAGAGGAATCTGCCCTTGTAGAAGTACAGGTCGACTAAGAACTAAGAACTGCAACCCAGTTATCTCCCGAAATGTCCATTGTCTTGTGCTCCCAGTTATGTCATTATTGTAACAATTCTTTGTAGAAAATCGATTTTGAATTAAACATGTACTATTTATTATTTTGTTTTCATTGCGTTAAAAAACATTCATAAGTATGAATGTTTTTGTACCAACTATTGCAGTCAACAACAAAATTGTCGCCACAACCAATGTTTAAATAAATTCTTCAACAATTTTTCAAAAACATCAAATTTAAAATAATTGAAATGACTATCTTCTGCAGTTTGTTCTTTAATTTTTCTAAATTGTATTTTACAAGGACACGTCAGTAAATAAATCACAAAGACTATTTAAAAAAAGCCTAAATGAGATACGAACTTGACAACCGTTTATTACTGCACTTAAATTGTACTTTATACTATAACATAATTTCCACCAACAATGATACACTGCTGTTATCAGTGCACGAAAACCTACCACAAAGAAAACTCACACACATTTGCATTTCGCATTCAACCTCTTCGTCATTCACAAAACCCCTCCCGCCAAAGTGGGATCCTGCATTATGATGTAGATTAAACCATGCGAACACCTTATTGCAATTGCTACACTGTCTATCGTTACTTGTCTATAAGCTCCAACAATCCCCCCATGTGTTTCTGTTGCAATATGAGCAGGACTAGCACGTCGACTTCATCAGCAATTTTTGAGCGCCTTTGAGAAAATGTATCGATCTAATTGTGCCCCGGTTTACACGACAAACACTTCTCACCATAAACAGGTAGCATATCCTTATGACTATCTTGCACATAAAGTTATTTTGCCCTCAAAAGCGCACACTACCACGTTGTTCTATGATTGCACTCTGTGAGCATGGACGCCATTTTGTATCCGAACTGCGCACGTACATGCGACACCTAGCATCTGCTACCTATAGTAATCACAAAGCTGGATATTGCTGCCACCATTAGAAACTACCAACTACATTTTTTTGTAGCTACCCCATATCAATTTGGGACCTACTTACTGAGTTACTTTCGTATCTTCTTCCTTCTCCCTTCTCCCCTTCATCTGCTGCAGGATGTATATCAATTTGACTGAAAAAAACAACAACTGTCAGATGTTACATTCTACAGTCACTTCTGTAACAAGAACTTCAATACCAGGGAACCACTACTTACAGTAGCTGAAGAAACTTGTTGTGTCGAAACAGGCGTTGTGGTAGGTCGGTCAAGTTGTTCCCCACACACTGTCTATACACAAATACACAAAAATGTTATTAAACAAGCAAATAAGTGCTATAGTCGTTAGCATAGTAGCTAGTAGCTAGTAGTTGTAGTAGTTGTAGTAGTTGTAGTAGTTGTAGTAGTTGTAGTAGTAGTAGCAGTAGTAGTAGTAGTAGTAGTTGTTGTAGTAGTAGTAGTAGTAGTAGTTGTTGTAGTATTAGTAGTAGTAGTAGTAGTAGTAGTAGTTGTAGTAGTAGTAGTAGTAGTAGTAGTAGTAGTTGTAGTAGTAGTAGTAGTTGTAGTAGTAGTAGTAGTAGTAGTAGCAGCAGCAGCTGCAGCAGTACTAATAGCAATTCTTTTGAAGACCTCTTGGCAACGATCAAAAGACGTGAACTCGCTTGGTACGGCCACATATCGTGTTCAAACGGTCTTGCAAATACGATCCTGCACGGAAAGGTGCAAGGCGGAAGACGAAGAGTTCGTCCCCAAAAGAGATGAATACAACATAAAAGAATGGACTAATCTTTGACCAGCGGAGGCACAGGCAGCGGCCGCTGACACAGAGATGGGTGACGTTGGTTTGTGATGATATCTTCATATGTGCCCCAGCGACCTCACCGGTTACGGGATACTTGACTTGACTTAAATAGTAGTACTAGTAATAGTACGGGTAGCAGTTGTTATAGTATTAGTAATGTGAGTGTAATTGTAGTAGTAGTAGTAGTAGCGTAGCAGTTGTAGTAATAGTATTGACAGTGGAGGGGATCTTAGTTAGTGTAATATTAATAGAGTGATTGTAAGTGTAGTAGTAGTGATAGTAGTAGTAGTAGTAGTAGTAGCAGTAGTGTATCAGTTGTAGTAATAGTAGTGACAGTAGTAGGTTAGTATTTCAAATAGTAATAGTAGTTAGTAGTAGTAGTAGTAGTACCACAGTACTAGTAGTAGTAGTAGTAGCAACAGTAGTAGTAATAGTAGCAGTAGTAAGGTGGTGTTCCAAATAGTAGTAGTAGTATAATAGAGCTAGTAGTAGTAGTAGTAGCAGCAGGAGTAGCAATAGTAGTGTTAGTAGTAAGGTGGTGTTCCAAATAGTAGTAGGAGTAGTAGTAGTAGTAGTATAATAGTACTAGCAGTAGTAGTAGTAGCAGAAGTAGTAGTAGTAGTAGTAGTATAATAGTACTAGCAGTAGTAGTAGTAGCAGGAGTAGTAGTAGTAGTAATGTGGTGTTACAAATAGTTGTAGTAGTAGCAGTAGCAGTAGCAGTAGTAGTAGTAGTACTAAGATGGTGTTCCAACTAGTAGTAATAGTAGTAGTAGTATAGTAGTAGTAGTAGTAGTAGTAGCAGCAGCAGGAGTAGTAGTATCAGTAGCAGAGGCAGTAGTAGTAGTGGTAATTGTATTAGTAGTATGGTGGTAGTAGTTATAGTTGTAGTAGCAATGTCAGTTATAGTAATAGTAGAAGTAGTAGTAGTGGTAGTAGTTGTACTAGTAATTGCAGTAGTAGTTGTGGTAGTGATAGTTGTATTACTAGTATGGTAGTATTAGTAGTAGCAGTAGTGGTGGTAATTGTATTAGTATTATAGTAGCAATAGTAATATTAATAGTAGTTGTTGCTATATTAATAGGATAGTGGCAGTAGCAGCAGTAGTTGTAGTAGTAGTAGTAGTAGTAGTAGTAGTAGTAGTAGTAGTAGTAGTAGTAGTAGTAGTAGTAGTAGTAGTAGTAGTAGTAGTAGTAGTAGTAGTAGTAGTTGTTGTTGTTATTGTTGAAGCCTATCTTTCGATATTTCTTAAATTTTCTAGATATGACTCTCTCTCTCTCTCTCTCTTTCGTTCGCTTTAAAATATTGTCTTTATCTGCAATGTTGTCTCTTGTATAAACTTCACTGTCTTTTGTAGTTCACATACAGTAGACATGACATTATGTCAGTTTTATTGTAACCCAGATTCACATGTTTCCTTTGCACTATGTCCTTGTGATGAGAACTTCTAGTGTATGCCTTTCACGGCAAATATCCATTCTCTCATCGAACCACAGGCAACTACAGCAAATTGAACATATATGACTCAGACATCAATCTTACAGTTCCTTTAAATTGGTCAAGTGAACGAAAGTATTCTCTGGAAGTTTCTGTAGACCGTTCATGCTGAGGTCACTGGAAATATACGACACATAATATATTTTATTGCATGATATAACAACAAAAATCTTTTTGAATGATATAGCAAAAAAAGTTTATTGTATGATATAACATGAAAAGCTTATTGGATGATATAACATACAAATCTTATTGAATGATATAACATAAAAGCTTATTGGATGATAAAACATAAAAGCTTATTGGATGATATAAAAACATATTGGACGATATAATAGTATACTGGATGATAGAACAACTTATTGGATGATATAAAAAAAAATTAAAAAAACTGTCATACGACATTTTCCCCATTGCTGTTGCAGTAGAGGGGTTCGGCTAAGGACTACAGGCCGCTTCGCCACTGCTGTCACCACATCATGTACTGGCTATGTTTGTTTATTTCACCCCAACAGAAAAACAACATATGCCATACCGGGGATTCGAACCGCAGCCCACCTTTTCGGCAGGCAAGCCTCGAAACCATTCGGCCACGCGGTCCTATGATATAAAATAAAAGCTTATTGGATGATATACAAGCTTACTTGATTGTAGAACAGCTTATTAGATTACATAACTGCTATTTGGACAATATGACGGATTTTTAAAGACAAGATTTTAGCTTACTTTATCACATTTTTGGATGATATACAAGCATACTGGATGATATGACAAGGCGTAGCCGAATGGTTTCAATGCCTAACTGCTAACAAGAATGATAGCGAATCGAATTCGCTCGATTGAATCGAAACAGACAAGACGAGACAAGACAAGACAGACAAGACGAGACAAGACAGACAAGACAAGACGAGACAAGACAAGACAAGACAATACAGACAAGACGAGACAAGACAGACAAGGCGAGACAAAACGAGACAAGACATATAAGACGAGACAAGACAGACAAGACAAGACGAGACAAGACAGATAAGACGAGACAAGACAGGCAAGGCAAGACAGGCAAGACAAGACGAGACAAGACAGATTCGACGAGATAAGACGAGACAAGACAGATACGACGAGATAAGACGAGACAAGAGAGATAAGACGAGACAAGACGAGACAAGACGAGACAAGAGAGATAAGACGAGACAAGACAGACAAAACAGACAAGACAGACAAGAGGAGACAAGACAAGACAAGACAGACAAGATGAGACAAGACTCTCCTTTCCAGGTGTAGAGATCACCGCTGGATTCATTGTTCGCTTGTTAAGCAGAAGTTTCTATGCCATTGGCCTCTCCTACATTATTGTGTCCCCAGCAGCACCTTTATGAGAGGCCCCTGTATCTTACAGAGCCTGCTGTGGAGCGCGACCGAGTTCCCGCCGGTATAACTGGGCGGGTAAATTAGGCTAATTAGCCTTGGTTGGCAGCCAATCTAAGAGAAGGTAAACTGTAAAGATAATCCCGGGTAGACGACGCTCGTTAACCTGTTAAGGCAGTTCGCTTAGGAGAGGGGGAACTCTGATTTTAAACCCACAAGTGTCAAGGAGTGATGGCTAGTCCTGTGATGATGAGAGTATCATTAGATGTCTCGAGTAACTAGCATCTGCGGGCAACGACTCTCCTGCCTTGTGGAAAAAAACTCGGGAGGAGGTAGGGCTACGAAAGTAAACCCAGACAGAAAATCCGCAGTGGTAGCACCTAACGCGGATGGTATAAGAATTTGAAAATCATTCCGGCAACTTTTGCAGCTGAGCTGGTGCCAAATTGTCCTGCTTTGCATTCTTTTGGATTACATCAATGAGGCCGAGAGAGAGATCCTGAAGTTTGGGCAGCCAAGGGCCTCTATTTTTAGCGCCCAGGCTTGTGCCCTGAAGAGGTTACTCCAGTCTCGCTCTTGAGTGAGGACACAACACAGAAGCTGGCAGTTTACGGGTTATAAGTCCCACCCCATTGGCGTGGGGAAGGGGCGCCACGGGTCAGCTTCGACGGTGGGAGGAATTGCATCCCATTGTTCGACTACCCTCGCCTCAGCCAGGCAGCCTCCTGTCAGTAGGGTGTCGACTCGCCCACATCGGCCTGCTCCAGTGGGTGCCTGAAGCTTAGTGCATGCATGACAAACGGACGTTAATTTTGCACCAAACGAAACTAGAATTAGAAAGAAGACTTCAGCTCTTCAATTTGCAAGCTGTAACGTGCGTACTATGTGTACAAGCATCTCCGAAAGGTTGAAGATGGTAGAAAAACAACCGTCATTGAGAGGGAGCTCTTTCGATTGAATGGGGACATAGCTGCCCTACAGGAGAGCAAACTTGCATTTGGTGGCTCACTAACTGAGAAAAACGACTTTCTTCTAGAAGAGCCTGAGGATTCTAGACAGCATAGTGTTGGTTTTGCTTTTAAAAATACACTTTTGGCGTCAGTCGACTACATTACCACTACAGGTCCTGTTAATATGCTTAGCATCTATGCCCCAACCCTGACATCTCCGGAGGAAGGGAAGGAAATGATCAAGAACAGCCCCGGGGAAGAAGCACTCATCCTTCTCGGCAACTTTAATGCTAGAGTAGTTGGGGAACGGGCCAATCACGACTGGTTCAATGATCATCTCACAAGAATGGAACCAGTATTTGAGGCCAAGCGAGAAGCTTTCAACAATTATAAAAAATGCCCAAATGAGAGAACGCTTGCTGCTCTCAGGAGGGCTCGAGGCACCAATAAATGAATCGATAGACAATGGGCCAATGAGTACTGGCAGAAACTGTGTGAAGAAATTCAGCTAAATGCAGAGACGGGAAATATCCAGGGCATGTATAGAGGCATACCGATGCACTGAGCCCTACTGCGAGAGGTGTCGCTCCCCACACTGATATGAAGGGCTCAGTTCTATACGATGGATCCTCTTCAAAATCTTTTCCCATCGAGAGTAAAGTGAAGCAGTGATGTGTGCTCCCTCCGACCCTCTTTGGGATCTTCTTCTCCATGCTCCTATCCTACGCTTATGACACATTTGTGGACAGACAGACAGACAGATATAGATAGATAGATAGATAGATAGATAGATAGATAGATAGATAGGTAGGTAGGTAGGTAGGTAGGTAGGTAGATAGATAGATAGATAGATAGATAGATAGATAGATAGATAGATAGATAGATAGATAGATAGATAGATAGATAGATAGATAGATAGATAGATAGATAGATAGATAGATAGATAGATAGATAGATAGATAGATAGATATATATAGATAGATAGATAGATAGATAGATAGATAGATAGATAGATAGATAGGATCTATTTTAGACGTTTCTCTGAAGATACCAAACCATCTTGGCCTCCTTTTGTTAGTTTTCTCTAGTCTACCTCCCTCTCTCCATCAGTATCGCCCATTACTCCAGAGTTTCATATTGTTATTCATCTCTAGATAGACTCTCTCCTTTCTTTTCTATCTTTATACAACTCCAAAGTTTAATATTCTTGCCCATCTCTAGACAATCCCCTCCCTCCCCCTTTTCCTGTCTTCCATCAACTCCCAAATTTTAAGTTGTGTGTGTTAAGTTCACGTTATCTCTCCATCTTCTTAATTTCCCAAATTAACTCAGACGAATCCTGTTAAGTGTAAAACGTGCGTGGACAATATGAGACCATATTCATAATAAGGACTTGCGTGTAGCTACAATACTGTCTTTAAAAATTCACCCGCCATTAACATTTTCTAGAAATAAAAGCTGCCGTGTTTATTATTAACAAATGTTTTGTTGTGTTTTTTTTTTTGGTCTTTGTGGCTTCCAAGTTACTGGAGCTGACCAAAATCAGTGGAGATGCTTTTTCTGTCTTCTAATTGAATCTCTAGCCCTCAACTCTCGATAGCTCGTGCACGATATCGTGCTGGGAATGATGTTCTTCTTACGTCTTGGTCAATGTCAAGGGGTTATTACTGCTGCATGCTGGGTGTGGCTGCACGAGAGTCCATTAATTTAAGCAATCTGTCGGTCAGATATTCCGTGCTTCAGGATGCTACTTTTTATAGGGCATATTATGAGAATAGACAATATTGGTAACGCAGTTATGATAAGTATATCCATGTCAGAGATATCCACATCCATATGAATGTATTTGTCATAATTGTGTATCTAATGGAGTTTTTTTCTCATAACATGCCCTATAAAAAGTAGCATCCTGAAGCATGTATACTTTTACCTATTTAGGCAGGACAATTGAAACTCACAGAGGTACATATGCAGATGAAAGGATCAGAACTGAAAAGGCAAGAGGGGCATTGCTGACACTAACAAACATATGGAGATCCATTGAAATCAACATTCATACAAAAGTTAGAATATTCAACGCCATTGAGTGAAGACATGGAGAACGACCAAGGCTATACACCAAAGACCCTAGTCCCTCGTTAACGAAGGATAACGGGCATAAAGTGGCAGGACATGGTCAGGAATTAAGACTTATAGGAAAAGGAGCCCACATCAGCCACTGTAACAACACATTAAGCGAAGAAAATGCGGCTGGATAGGACATACGCTACGGAATGCACCGTCCAATGTAGCCAGACATGCTTTTACATGGAATCCTCAAGGAAAAAGACATAGGTAGACATAGAGAAGAGATTATGAGAAAGCACTAAGATTCAATTGTTACACCTTAAAGAGAGACAGACAGAGTAGCCTAGGAACTTGAGTGCTGGCCGCACGTTGTAAATGGCCTTTGCACCGAGAAGAACGACAGGCTTTTATCGATTGATTGATTGATATTCACCTGGGGGAGGCACCTACCTCCTACCAGGCGCGTCAGCAGGGTTGCGGATTGCTGAAAGGCCTCCTAATTTGGAGGTTAGCTGCGAATAAATAAGCAGCCGTGGACAAAAACGGGTCGGCAGGCATGTAGGCTGAAAGGGGGCAGCCCCTCCACCATGCAAAGACACAACAGGCTAATCACCTGTTTGTCTTTAAAAAAAACTGAATACAAGTAGAAACCTCTACACCTCACGGTAGAAGAGGAGCGACTAAGTAAGCAAGTAAGATTGATATTCATATCAACTGCAGGTAATCATGTTATCAAGGTAAGAATAGGACCTTGGTTAAAGCAGACGAACAAAACATCGCTACGTGTGAAATAAGATAATTGCTACACGAGGTAAGGGACAACACAGAATAGAAGAAAAGAAATCAGACAACAAGTGGGATGTTGAATCTCCCGACATATACTGACAGACATTGCATTCAATTAAATGGTCTGGCTGAGCAGGGCATGACTGCAGCGGTCAGCGACCCATAGCTGACTGCTAGCGTCAGGGCCAGCGAACCAAAGCTGCCAAGACCCCCATCACAGCATCGGCCGTTACCCAGGGGAAGCCAAATCTTTGAAAATGCAGGAGAAAGCAGACTCTTAAATAAAATGGATGCCGAAGTCGGATGCACTGGGACGACAGGCGCAAAATAAAAACATACTGCAACGCACACCGCCTTTGGGAACAGAGAAATAAGGCGAAACAGGCTACAACAGAGCAGGCTGGCTTTAAGGAGAAGGGATCGAAGAGGGAAAGCTAACCCGGTACTGCCTGCTGCCAAAAACGGATGTGTCGGACCGAAAAGTGCAAATATTGCAGTCAAGCTGTGAACTAGCGACACAATGCACTTTGTTCTTCCGACTACATCCTGCAATTTGCAAAGTACTGTTCAGAGCTTGGTAGTTGGAGATTAAGAACGAACGTAGAACAAGAAGAAGAAGAAGAAGAAGAAGAAAATGAAATGGTCAGAAAAGGAAAATGTCTCATAACGTACCCTCCGAACGATTAAACGCACAACACCAGGTATATGAGTTCAAAGCAAGAACCAGGCACATAGATTCATGATCATTTGTCACAGGCTTCCTGCAAGGATACTAACTGTAGCAGTGGTATCATTCTCATATTTAGATTAAAAATAACTACGTTGGTGTACTTGACTGCTGGCACTAACATTCCACTTTCATTTCTCGCCGGGTCTTTCTGCGTGGAGGAGTAAAAACAGTAACCTTCATTTGGTATACTCCGTTAATAAAGTACAATAATGTTACTTCTTTGTTATTCGTCTTTGTACTTTCATTCACATCTATCCTTCCGTTTTTTTTTCACACTGCCAGACAAAAAAAAATCTCTTCCCATTGGCTATCTCTTTCGCGTGCTCGATTGATATCCAGGAGGCGAAAATGAACCATTCTTACTCTAAAAGCATCTCGTTAGTGGCTACTAACAATGCGGTCTAACCCCTATGGCTGGAACCATCAACCAATGGACACTTCAGGGAAAATGTGAGGGTTTCTATGGGAAATTATGTTTCAGTTTAGTCACTAGTTATTAAAATGTATTACAAAACTACTTTTATTAGAGTTCCAAAATCCATCAAAATTTTATATTTCTAAAAATGTATTATTGCTTTTAAATTTGTAAAACACTATAAAAATAACCCAAGTAAATGTATGTGTAATAATATAAATTAAGTAGTATGTCCTTTAACATGATTGAATGATTTGAACATGTCCTTTGCAGAGCTTATTACAACCGCCAACCTATTTGGTTATTATAAGTCCCTTGGCAAGTTTGCAGTACTGTTTCTTGCTCAACTTTCACACGTGCCTTCAGGGTGAGTCCCTACCATTGCACTTTGGTTGGGCTGGCTTGTGAGAGCGCACAAACCAACTATAGGTAAGGTACATACAGACGCACACATGCAACCAAGCACTGGTTTATGCGTCTTAATATCGCCCAATTGACTACGGTCTGGGGTGAAATAGGCGCGCCTCCGCCAGTAGAAACTAGTGAGGCAAACGTAAAATTTAAAAAAACATGTTTAAAAGTACTGTAAAAAAAAAGATCCCGTCACGCCATGCGGCGCATAGGAAATATGGTGTTAGGCCCATATTATTTTTTAACCCACGGCACTTAGTGGATGATGTGGTCAGCATCACACCGGTCTCCTTTACTTCCCGGACTGAACCAGTACCCATTTAAGCTTGGGTCGACCTGGGAGCCATTGCGGTCTGAAAAAAACATTTCCGCCTCAACTGGGGATGAACCTAAGACCACTCACATGCGAAGCCAGCTAACTACTGCGCTTCGCAGTTCCAAATGTGCAGTACTGTAGGTTACCATTACTTTCCGTAGGTGGAGCAGCCAAAAAAAAAACCATGTCTGCCGAACTGGACACGAGCGTGATTCGAACCGGGGCGTTGGGATTGTGAAACGGACGCTTCACCTTTAGGCCACGCAGCCTCCTAATGTGTACTAATACAGAAACAAAATCGAAGATTTCCAGAACTCACTATACGTGCGTTATTTGCAGTGCCCCTTCTGAGTCTGACAATCTTGTTAATGGGGAACTATATTTGTACATATGGTGAAAATGGAGTGTTGAGATCAAGGCGCTGAGCAGCGTCAGGGCCAGTAAACCAGAGCTGCTAAGACCCTTCTACATCATGGATAACAAGTTGCAGCAGAGCAGACTGGCTAAGGAGAAGAGATCGAAGAGGGAAGGCTAATCCTGTACTCAAAAAATGCCTGCTGAAGTCGGATGTGTCGGACCGATAGGTGCAAATATCGCAGTCAAGCTATAAAATACGACACAACGCATTCCCTTCTCTGAACTACATTCTGCTACTTAAAGCCCTTTCAGGGCTTGGTAGCGGGAGCTGAGAACGAACAAAACCAAGTCAAGCAAAATGGAGCGGTGGGCAAAATACGGTTGAAGACCATCTGCCACATACGAGTACATAATAAATAATCATCCGAATCATGGCTATATACACTCCATGATTCGAACAGACAGAACATCTGCTGAGTGAAGTAGACATCTTTGTTTTGTAATATCTATAGGAACAATTCCTTAAACATGGTGCAAATATAGCTTGTTTTTTCCAGGAATCAGAAGATCCAAATTAAATCCACATTGACACAGAACATGTGTTCGTGAAGAGCAATGGTAGAGATCGAACTTCTTGCGACAAAACACGTTTAAGAGATGATTGTACGACAACCGTCCATTCTAAAATGATTAGGTGTTTTGTTCAGAGCAGCATAGATGGCGTCTAACAGACTGTGGGTATACTTTTTTTCTAGTGTCAATTAGGATGGACTCGCACATCGGTTAACCACACTACAAGAAACTGGTTGTATACAGACTCTACAGAGTCTTTTAAACCAGTATAAATATGTTAAGTTAGGTTAAGTTAAGTTACGTTGACTCAGTGGTAAGTTGCTACATGGCTTACTATTACGTAAGGAAAGACAGCGGCGAAGATAAATGCCAGTAAACCTCATAAAACGCTGAGGGCTTAGTACCATGAATTCTCTAAAACTTCATCTCTGACAGCAGAGTTCGCCCAGGTCGGAAATGTGTTGAAAGCCGATAACTTCCGTAAGCCGATCTGTCTTAGTATGCATCGTTTGAACATGCTACATCCCAATAGTGAAATTTGCCATTTCATGAAATCAGCAATGAGACTGCCTTGGCCTTTTGCCGGCACTCATCGAATGCATGGCTCTTTAACTTTACGTTTCCTACAAAGTTCATTCATATTAGTTTAGCTACTTTCAGTGGAAATTCAATGTGATATTTCATACCCTTCAGAAGAAAGAAGAGAAATAAAATGAAGAAGAAAAAAAAACATATATGAATGCCAATAACATATCTCTACACCTGTTATCTTGATTCCCATATCCGTTTTGTCGTATAACCTTGACATTTCTTTCTCATTTAAAAAAACCAACCCATTTCTATTACATTACAACCATCGGGGGGTTAAGAGAATCTAGATTCGCAATCGTGTTTTAGAAAACCGAATTTGTCTTCATCTTATAATTTGTTGCACGTCCCGGCAGGGCTCAAGATATCAGCCATCCGTTAATTTACACTAGTCTGGACCAGTGTGCGTGCAGAAGTGAGATGTCTCGTCCAGGTCGGAAATGTGTTAAAAGCCGATAAGTTCCGTAAGCCGATCTGTCTTAGTATTCATCTTATGAACATGCTACATCCCAATAATGAAATTTGCCATTTCATGAAATCAGCAAATCTCATTCTGTGCACTGACTTATGTTCTTTCCTCGGCCGGACCGGACACTACTATTAACGTTAATCCTAACCATAGTTCTAACACTAATCCACCAGTCATAACCTAACACTATAACCCTAAAACTAAGCTTAATATTAAGCCTAGAAGAAGAAGAAGTAATCCATAGCATTACTGCCGTAGAGGTGTGAGATGTTAGCGATTTCACATTTCAAAGGATCGGCTATATGAGGGAGGTAGCCATCTCCTCTCCTTTTACTTCCCGAACTGAGCCGGTACCGATTTAAGGCTGGGTCGACCCGGGACCCGTTGCGATCTGAAAAAATATTTACGCCTTTGAAGTGGGGAGTGGATTCAGGACCACTCAGATGCGAAGCCTTCTCGCTAACCACTGCGCGGCCCTATTAAGCGTAACATTAACTTTAACACTAACCCAAACCATAACATAAACTGTCATACGACAGTTTCCCATTTCTGGGGTAGTCGAGGGGTTTTGACGGCTGAGGAATACAGACCGCTTCGCCACTGCTGTCGCCATGTCGTGTACTGGCTATGTTTGTTTATTTCACCCCCAACAGAAAAACAACATATGCCATGCCGGGTATTCGAACCGCTGACCTCCTTGTTGGCAGGCAGGCCTCGAAACCATTCGGCCACGCGCTCCTCATAACATTAACAATAGCCCTAAAACAAACGCTGAAACTAAGACATGACATTATCCTCGGCGTCCATCTGGCCAATGTACTGTATCCAAGAAAGTCAACAATATTATGTATGCGTCACGATCTAAGGCAACTCTGTCAGTCCATCTCGCAATCGCATAGATAAGGCGACCCCGTAGACGTGTATAGGCATATGGCCACAAAAACGGTCTGCTATGTGTTCATCTGTTATCATGCATGTATACCACACGCCCAGCCCTGCCCAGCGATGTTTGAGTGATATTGCTACTTCCACAACGTCCCGAAATTCAACGCTTGAAGTAGAATTTCTTATTTGGGCATCTTATCCCGTATCGAAATTTTTAGAACGCGCCGTTCCATTGCTCTCTAAATGACTTTGAGCTTCTCAGCATCTGTTTTGAATAAGTTCCACACTTCGCATCCATAAATCATTGCTGGAATGGCCATGGAATTGAAAGCGTGCGCGCTTGCTGTAATGTCTTTCATCTCTTGGAGTATTAGCTTAATGGAGTTAAAGGATTCTAACAACCATGTCCCTAAACTATTTCATATGATTTTTTTTCTTCCCGGCCTGCCAAACAACAAGGGAAGAAGAGTGTTCAATGAAAGACAAGAGATTTGTCTTTTCATAAAATGGTTAATTTCACGATTGGGGTGCAATATATATATATACATATATGGAGAGTCTGAGCGGCAGACTTGTAAAATAATAACGGGTTCAATCTTTGGTCTTTGGACGCTTCAGTTTATCTAGATGTCTAGGGGTACCTGCCTTATCGATTGGTAAAGCAAAGCAGATAGGAACCTAGCTAATATGGAGTTTCTAAAGCGTTACCCCGGGCGTGTTTCTGTTTTAAGACTTTCATTATATATTCACCAATCCTGTCTAAGGCGGACAATGCAGCAATGTCAAATCTTCATAACACCGTACGTACTTCCGTCTCGTTGAGACTGTAATCTTTGCCAATGTGTGCTACCCTTCTTTATTTCAATCCATCTTTTTCCTATGTCTTAAAGTAACAAAATGCATGATTTTTTCATCAATATTTAAATTCCGCTCTCGTATATGCTTTGGCGTCAAACTGAACTATTTGATGGTTTGGAAGGTTGTTGTTTCGAATGCTCACAATGAGTAGGTTTACTCTTCTGTGCTATCTGAAAAGGACGTTAAGTGGCAGGTTGCAGTAGCTTTCCTCACATCCCGAGCGTGCTGATGGTGGACCGGGGTCCTCCATGCGGTTGTGTTATGCTTGGCTTCATCTGTGTGTCGCTCACTACTAAGGGGATCACGTCGATCCCCAGCTTGTAAGTCAGGCTGTCATGAAAACAGCCCGTTTCTAGGGAGTGCTACAAGGAAGCCGAGTTGAGGGTCTTGGCCAGTATCTTTTGCCTGACCTTGACTAATATATCTGATCAATATATTTGGTAGACAGCGATAATATGAGATTGATAGAGCACGCAAGCTAGCAATGAATCCCCCAAAACTGTCGATGACGCCCTTAAAGCTACTGAAACTTAAGAACTTCAGACGCGACGTGTATGTTAAAAATAGCTGTTAGTGAATAATGTTCCCGGGCAAATAAACAGTTCTACAATTTCAGTAGCTCGAAATGGCAGTATCGTGTTTATCATTTCTCGAACACAATTTGCCCCTTGACAAATGGGAGAGCAGTCAGAAGACTAGCGAGCTAACATGGTGTATTTAGGTGCGTGTGTAGGGTTATGGTTTCTTGAAAAGACTATCAGATTTAGAAGTAGTTATTGGTTAAAGATGAACAAGAAACATGGAATCCAAACAAAATGGATGGAAAATCATTAGAAGCTTTTAAGATGTGGTGCTATTGCAGAATGCAAAGAATGAGCTGGACAGAAAAAAGGTAAAATGAACAAGTGCATAAAGAAATAGGTTCACATAGACAGCTAATGGCCACTAAACTGAAATTTGGACTGTCTTGCCTTGGTCATTACATGATACATGGGAGCCTATTAATGAAAATACTAGAAGGCACAATTCAGGGGACAAGAAGAAGGGACGTCCAATAAACAATGACATCACACAGGCGTGCGGTAACATTGGGGTGCAGACATCAAACTTAGACTGAGCTCAAGAGATCTGCTGGGAACAGAGGACAGTGACATGATCAGAAGACTTCAACACCAGTCTCTGGACTGACTAACAGAGGACAGTGACATGATCAGAAGACTTCAACACCAGTCTCTGGACTGACTAACAGAGGACAGTGACATGATCAGGAGACTTCAACACCAGTCTCTGGACTGACTAACAGAGGACAGTGACATGATCAGAAGACTTCAACACCAGTCTCCGGACTGACTAACAGAGGACAGTGACATGATCAGGAGACTTCAACACCAGTCTCTGGACTGACTAACAGAGGACAGTGACATGATCAGAAGACTTCAACACCAGTCTCTGGACTGACTAACAGAGGACAGTGACATGATCAGGAGACTTCAACACCAGTCTCTGGACTGACTAACAGAGGACAGTGACATGATCAGAAGACTTCAACACCAGTCTCCGGACTGACTAACAGAGGACAGTGACATGACCAGAAGACTTCAACACCAGTCTCTGGACTGACTAACAGAGGACAGTGGAGTGACATGATCAGAAGACTTCAACACCAGTCTCCGGACTGACTAACAGAGGACAGTGACATGACCAGAAGACTTCAACACCAGTCTCTGGACTGACTAACAGAGGACAGTGACATGACCAGAAGACTTCAACACCAGTCTCCGGACTGACTAACAGAGGACAGTGACATGACCAGAAGACTTCAACACCAGTCTCCGGACTGACTAACCTGATGATGATCATTATGATGAAGATGATGATTGAGGAAGAAAATATTTGTGTATAATGTACCTCTGCATCTACTTCTCATTTATCTCCACTTCAAATCCTATCTCTCGACCATCTCTGGTCTTTCCTATATTTCTAATTCTGCGCACTTCTCATTTATTTCCACTTCAAATTATGTCACTCGGCCATCTTTGGAGTTCTTATCTTTCTACGTACTTTTCTCATTTATCTTCACTACAACTCCAATTTCTGGACCATCTCTTGTCGTTCATGTACCTCTGCATCTGTTTCTCATTTATCGCTTCTACAAATCTCATTTCCCTTTCAACTTTTCCCTTAATCTCACTGTTCCGTATGTTAGTCCATCCATATTCCTTTCTAACACTCTAACTACATCCATTTCTTCACACACCCTTCCACCGTTTGCACCTTCCGTCTTTCCCTCAGCCAAAATCTACCACATTCCAATTCTCTCCCTTTCTGTTTTTCCTCCATCCGTTTTTTTCTGAACCAATCTCTCCGTCTCTCTGTTTCTCCCCTTACTTCGTCTTTTTATACCTCTGTCATTCTCTCCATTTGTCTATTTTATCTATTTATCTCCCTCATACTCGTCCCATCTTTCTCTATTTATTCTCTCAATCCTTCTCCACTTTTCTAACGCTGAAACTTCGAATTATCCCCGTCTAGCATCTCCTATTTCCCTCATCTCTCTATTTCCACCTTCATCTCTGCCTCTCATAATCACACATACACTCTCTCCCTCTCGCGTCTCCGTTCATGCCTCTGCATATACCACCACACCACCTTTTCCACTTCATCTCCTCTCTCTCAATGTAAACAATATCCCTCTTCCTACCCCCCCCCCCCCCTTTCTCACTGTTACTCCCTACATTGTTGTCTCAGCCAATCTTGCCTTCCCTTCACATCTCTCTTTCTCTTTCTCTCCATCCATTTAATCGTCTTCCATACTTCCATATCTCTATCCTACTGCCTCTCACTTTTCATTTGCTACAAAACCATAATCAATGCATAGATCACCTTGCCTAGTGTGACGTAGCCAAGTTTTTGAAAAGACAGCTATGGAAGCAACGATATATGGAGTAGATGAATGACTCGTGTTATTCAAGGATCACGAAGAATACTATGAAAACAGACGTCAAGACATCATAAATAGTTATACACATGCAAAGGAAAATCAGAGTGTGTGTTCACATTTATGCAACAGCAGCAGAATGGCACAATGATGCCGGATCTCGCCATTCATGTTCTTGGTGGCTATAGATTGTTAATGAAGATATCAATCGAAGGGAAAAGAACTGGTATTCAGTAGACACTATTGTCACAATTGGAAGAGCTGGGCCACGCAGATCATTTGGTACTTTTGTCACACATTCTTAACTTAACTTAACGTCTTTATACTGGTTTAGAAGACCCTGCAGAGTCTGTATACAACCAGTTACATTTACATCACCTTGCTCTAAAACCTATGCGCATCCAGTTTATTCTTAAATGAATTAACTGCCCCTGCCTCCCAACCTCCCCTGGCAATGCATTCCAAGCAGATACCACTCTCTGACTAAAAAAATATTTTAATAGCCAAATGCAAAGGAAATTTGATATGGTGAAAGAACAATCAGCCAAATTGGGACAGAATATCAACATGAAGAAAACCGAGATCCATAAACTCAACATTATCAGCGAAGAACCAATCATGCTTGAGGGAGACGGTTGGAAGAGGTGGATACATTTACCTATTTGGGCAGCACAAATGACTCATTAGGAGGTACTGATGCAGATGTAAGGACCAGGAACAACAAATGGAGAGGCTTTCACACCAAAGTTAGAATTTTCAACGCCAGTGTTAAGTCGGTACTGCTGTATGGGCCAAAGACATGGAGAACGACCAAGTCGATACAATGAAGATTCCAGTCGTTCGTTTACAGATGCCTACGAAGGTAATAGGCTTAAAGTGGCAGGACATGGTGAGGATTAAAGACCTATGGGAAAGGAGCCAACAACAGCCACTGGAACAACAAATTCAGTGAAGAAATTGAGGCTGGATAGGACATACTCTACAGAAGCTACCGTCAAACGTAGCTAAATTGGCTCTTACATGGAATCCTCAAGAGCAGAGAGAGAGAGAGAGAGAGAGAGAGAGGGAGAGGGAGAGAGGGGGAGAGAGACAGAGACAGACAGAGACAGAGAGAGAGATAGAGAGAGAGGTAGACCCAAAAATACACGAAGAGAATTTGAGAAGGAACTAAGATTACATGAATACATCTGGAGAGAGGCAGTCAGAGCAGCTCAAGACCCTGTGAGGCCAGATAATATTAATTATCTATGCACAGAGAGGAGCGACGGCTTTGATTTGATTGATTGATTTGAACATGATGTCAGTTGCCAAATTTTACAGCTAGAAGGCAGCTTTAATTTGATATATGTAATCCACGCCTCATTTAATAACACAAATTCTCAGCTCGGATGCGGATATTAAATTAAATTAAAGCCAGACTCATAAATTACATCAGACAAATTTGGGTTGAAATTGTAATCGAATGTGGCACATTGTGATTAAAAAAATATTAACAAAAGTTTTTCATTAACACCATCAAGACGTCATATAATCTTCTGTTTGTTGTCCTGCTCGTCATAATCTTTTCGTTGTTATCATCGCACCAGCGTTATCGTCATCTTTATTATCATCACATTATCCTTTGACTTCGAAAAACAATTATTCGATTTTTTTTTTCCTTCCACGTCTCCGCGATAATTCTTCGCAAATGATATGTTTCTCTGGTTCAATAAGAAAAAAGAGGAACAGTTTTCATACAAGACAGAAAAACAACGTTATAAAGATAATATCCGTAATGATGTCTCTTGTTATTTCTTCTTTGACGGGGTTGCTCTGTTTAAGACGGATGTGTCGGACCGAAAGGTGTAAATATCGCAGTCAAGCTGCGAACTAGCGACACAACGCATTCCGACTAAATCCTGCTACTTGCAAAGCCATGTTCAGGATTTGGTATTGGGAGATCGAGAACGAACGCAGAACAAGAGAAGAAGATGGGTTTGCAGACAAATACATTTGATTCTTTTTCACTACTGTCCTAGTTTGCACTTAATATTTTAACTTTACAATACATCTTACCGTCGAAACCTCTATCTCTCAAATTTACATTGTCTCTTACCGCCGTCTATCCAATACTTCATCTGTACGTTCCTATCTACCGCCGCCGTCTATCCAATACTTCATCTGTACGTTCCTATCTACCACCGCCGTCTATTCAATATTTCATCTGTACGTTCCTTTCTACCACCGCCATCTATCCAATATTTCATCTGTACGTTCCTTTCTACCACCGCCGTCTTTCCAATATTTCATCTGTACGTTCCTTTCTACCACCGCCGTCTATCCAATATCTCATCTGTTCATTCCTTTCTACCCCCGCCGTCTATCAAATATTTATTCCGTACGTTCCTATCTACCACCGCCATCTATCCAATATTTTATCTGTACGTTCCTATCTACCACCGCCGTCTATCCAATATTTCATCTGTACGTTCCTATCTACCACCGCCGTCTATCCAATATTTCATCTGTTCGTTCCTATCTACCACAGCCTGCCCAATATTTAATCTGTACGTTCCTATCTACCACCGCCTGCCCAATATTTCATTTGTATGTTCCCAAGAAACGTATTACAGCCAAATAAGTGGCGGTTTAAAGTACCTACGTTCTGTAAAAGACATGCTACTTAATTATTTACGTGGGATGAAGATGCTGAGCAGCGCATGAGCTCCAGCGGCCAGAGACACAGCTGACTGTTAGCGTCAAGGCCAGCGAACGAGAGCTGCCAAGACCCTTCTACACCTCCACACGGTGATCCTGGATAACAGGCTGCAGCAGGGCAGACTGGCTAAGGAGAAGGCATCGAAGAGGGAATGGTAACTCGGTACTAAAAAATGCTTGCTGAAGTCGGATGTGTTGGACCGAAAGGTGCAAATATCGCAGTCCAGCTGTAAACTACGACACAACGCATTCCGTTCTCTGAACTACATTCTGCTACTTAAGCCCTTTCATTATTTGTTAGCGGGAGATTGAGAACGGACGAAGCCAAGCCAATTACACGTTATTATCTACCTCCGTCTACACAATATTTCATCTGTACTGTTCTATCTACGGCCGTCTGTCAAATAATGCCCGTCTATTCTTTAGGGGCATACATAATTGATTACCCTCCTAGCGCAAGTTCGATTTCCGATTTCCTGCTTAGCTGGCTAGGCTTCGTTCGTTCTCAATCTCCCGCTACCAAACGCTGAAAAGGCTTAAGTAGCAGAATGTAGTCCAGATAACGGAATTCTATATGTCGTAGTTTACAGCTTGACTGCGATATGTGCACCTTTCGGTCCAACACATCCGACTTCAGCAAGCATTTTTGAGTACTGGGTTAAAACTAAGAAGAAGTGATGTTTGTGGGAAAATGTACAAGTGGATCAACCACTACCTCAAACAAAGAACACCAGAGTCCAAGTAGAAGGGCAGATGAGCAAAAAGGTGACACTGGAGCAGTGAGTACCCCAAGGGGGAGTACTGTCACCCACACTCTTCCTGGTATATATAAACGATATTACAGAGAATATACCAAGAAGAGTCCATAGCTCAATGTTTGCAGACGATCTGGCTATGTGGACCTCTGAAAAGAATCTCACCATAGCAAGAAATCGGATGCAGACGGCCCTAACATCGCTGGAAGAGTGGGCGAACTCATGGCTGGTCAAAATAAACGAGGAGAAAACCACATGCACAATATTATCGCTTTCATTAAAACCCCAAAATACCAAATTAAGTCTAAATGGCAAATTCCTGCAGCCAAACGTCAACCCAACCTATCTGGGAGTCACATTTGATCGGCGCATGACATGGAAAAGTCAGATTGAGAGAAACCGAATGAAAGCCAGAGAAAGAATGGCAATCATGAGGAAACTTGCTGGCACAAGCTGGGGAGCAGACGAAGGCATACTTAAGAAACTGTACACTGGAAGAGTGAGACCAGTTCTCGAGTATGGCATTGCGGCATGGACAACAGCAGCGAAGGCGAACTTCGATAAAGTTAGCAAACTTCAAAACCAAGCCATGAGAATTATAACAGGTGGCATGAAGTCAACGCCAATTGTAGAACTTGAAAAGATTACAAAACTGCAATCCATGACCGCTAGAAGAGACTGCAGAGCCCAGCTGCAGTCAGAGAAACTCCGAAGGCAGACCGACCATCCAATGCACCAGAGACTAAACAATTTGGGAAATGGGAAACTAAAGCGGAGAAACTTTGCAGAAATAGCCAAAGCAAAGATGCACGAAGATCCCATAAACGCACTAACAACACCAAAACCCATCACTACTGTTCGAAAACCTACCTGGAGGCAGGATATATTTCCAGAGGTGGTAGAAAATATACCAGGTATTGCAAACAAAAACTGCCAGACTGAAAAAGAAAGGAGAGATACTACCCTAAGCTTCATAACGAAAAGCTACCCAAGCAGGGACTGGACCCATGCATACACCGACGGTTCTGTAACAAACACAACACAGAACGGAGGGGCAGGAGCATTCCTGAACCTACCAAATGGCAGACAAATAACACTGTCATTCGCTACTGGTAAGTACACAAGCAATTTCAGAGCGGAGGCAGAGGCACTGAGGGCGGCAGTGGAAGAAATGGTGACACATAAAGAAAATGAAAGCCATATAGTCCTGCTTACAGATGCTCTCGCCGTAGTCACAGCGCTAAAAAGCCAGAAAAATACTGAGCTTAATGACTTAAGAGCAGCACTCTGCAAACTGTGCCAGCAGTCCGCACCAAAAAGGGTAGTGGTACAGTGGGTCCCATCACACTGCAACATCCAAGGCAACGAGGAGGCAGACAGACTGGCAAAAGAAGGTGCAAAACTACCACAAACAGATACCAGTATGACGTACGAAGAGTCAAAACGGCTTATCAAAGCCAGATACATGACCAAATGGGAAACCGAACATTCTGGTTTCACCAAAAACGATGCCTATTACCAGTTGAACCGAAGAGAGCAGGTCGTTGTCTTCAGACTTCGCACTGGCCACAATAGACTGAGGTACCACCTATTCAACAAATTGAAGATAGGGTGTACCGACGAATGCCCGTGCGGTACTGGGAAAATGACCGCTGAACATCTGCTGCAGAACTGCCCGACATACGAGGATCAGAGAGAGCAGATGGGGCCATCACCAGTGGAACTGCAAGACAAGCTCTTTGGCAGTGGCGACAGCCTCAGGATGACCGCCGCTTTTTTCGAAAAAATTATGCTTACTGTCTGCGTACGAAGAAGAAGAGTACTGGGTTAGCATTCGCTCTTCGATTCCTCTGTTGCAGCCTGTTATCCAGGCTCGTTATTGCTACTAGTCAATTTGATTTGCGGGTTGGTTGTCAGCGATGTACCGTTTACGGCTACCATCAATGCTACTGGTACATGTTGTGGCTAGATTCTAACTGTGTTGAACGAAACAAGTTTCAATACATAAATACCAAAACTGTTTTCAACAATGTCTGATGTACTGATACCAACGACCTATCAATCAATCACAACCTTTTCAGGTCCTTGTAGAGAATGTCTTCCCACAAATACACCGCAAGTCATCAACAGTTGAGCTCAACAAATACACTACAAGCCATTAACCGTTGAATTCAACATATACACGACACGTTATTAACCTTTGAACTCAACAAATACACGACAAGTCTTTAACCTTTGCACTCAACAAATACACAATCCATTAACCGTTGAACTCAACAACTACACGGCAAGTTATTAACATTTGAACTCAACAAATACATGACAAGTCATTAACATTTGAAATCAACCAATACACAATCCTTTAACCTTTGAACTCAACAAATACACGGCAAGTCATTAACCTTTCAACTCAACAAATACACAAGTTATTAACCTTTGAACTTAACGGTAGCCAGTGTCATGCACATCCGTTCTTAGTCGTCTCTTACGACATGCCTGACAGGTGACAGTGTTACTATTCTTTACTCTTCTTCTCAGTAAAACTCAGGCAATATAAAAATTACAACAGTGTTTTCTAAACTGTGACCGTCATCTCGACCCATTTGATCTAATCCACCCTGGTCCTCACAGACGCCATGAATTCCGATAATCTTATCTTCTCGTCTCTGGGTCTTGACTTTATGTTTAAGTTGGTCGACCCTTGAGTAATCTGCGTAGTGATCGTCAACATTGTCTTAAGTTGATCCATATCAGATACCGAAAAATGTTAACTACTCCTCCACTCGCTGAGTAGCATCTTGTGTGGCTGCCGTACGATGCATGTTTCTCTTTGTTGTACTAAAACAAGCCGTTCTTCGTCTCTATGAGAAAACCCTTTTTGTGTGAGAATTGATCAGTGCACACGAGATTGTTATATTTTCTACTATATAATGAGTATTATATTTATTTGTTCACTAAACATGCAGTATACTCGTTCCAATGTTAAATGTGTTACCGGGGCACGAAATGGGAGCAATGAATAGTAACCAACCTGCCAGGATGTGACAAGAGAATTGGGCGTGAGGCTGGCTGTCCCAGACAGTAGAAACTTTAAGCCCCAAAACTTCAAAAGATATTCCATGCGAGACTGGAAAGGTTTTCAATGATTTATTTGAAAGGGGGAAAAAACTTCCAGAAGTCCACTGCTGTAGCAAGCTAATATAACAATAAATATGCTATTTATATTTGACATCCCGATTAGGAAAGGTCATAATTTTTTAACTTAACTTTCCTACATAAGTAAAGTAAAGTAAAGTATCCCATAGCATTACTGCCGTAGGGGTGTGAGGTGTTAGCGATCTCACATTTCAAAGGCTCGGCTATATGAGGGCGGTAGCCATCTCCTCTCTGTCGCCGCTTTTACTTCCCGGACTGAACCGGTACCCATTTAAGGCTGGGTCGACCCGGGACCCATTGGGGTCTGAAAAAAACATTACCGCCTCAACTGGGGTTGAACCCAGGACCACTCAGATGCGAAGCCAAAGCGCTAACCACTGCGCTACGCGACTCCACTTTCCTACATATAAAGCTGTTTATCATTTCTACTGACCCAATTCCAGACAATGATTTTACCGTGTCCAGAATCTAATCTCCTTCTTGTCTTCTTTCTATTATTTCAGATGTTTATATATATATATTCAATATTATTATACGGTACAGAAACATGGACTATGAATAAACAGTTAGAAAACAAAATATAGGCTTCGAAATGTGGTTATTAAGAAGAATGTGTCGGATTTCTTGGAAATAGAAACAAACAAATATCGACGTCCTGACTAGAGTAGGCATGGGGGAGAGCTATTCACATACATTGAAATTAAGCAAGTAAAATACTTTGGTCATATAAAAAGACACGATACTTTATTGAAAACAATACTGAAGTTGCAGGTCGGCGCACAAGAAGCGGGCAGCGATATAAGTGGGAAAGCCACATCAAAAGTCGTGTCGCGAGTACCGTCAAGACAAGAGACAGAGGATATTGAAGGTCCATTTCACCCAACTTTCGTTGTGGAGACAGCCCTTGAATTGAAGAGAATTGTACCAGAATATTGGGGTCTCTGTGGCGAAGTGGTCAAGCCGTTTGCCTCGTGTTCGGGGTTCGATTTCGAGCTGGGGTTCATGATGTCAATTTTTTCGGAGATCCCTGGGTGCGATGTTGTCGATCTGTCGAGAGAGACCGAGATAAAATGGGGAAAAAAAACCCGTTTTTTATTTTTTTTTAGTTATAGAATTTAGCCGATTGCAACAATCGTTGTCAATCTCAAATCATGGCCGGTCTTGCTGAAGTCGGATGTGTTGGAACGAAAGTTGCAAATATCGCAGTCAAGCTGTAAACTACAACACAACGCATTCCGTTCTCTGGACTACATTCTTCTACTTAAGTCCGTTTCAAGGTTTGGTAGCAGGAGATTGAGAACGAACGAAGCCAAGCCAAGCCAAGTCAAACCAAGCCAAGCCAAATCATGGTCAGATTACGGGGACTTCGTTATGACGTACATTAAACATTCGTTACTTATCTTTACTGTCCTCTCTTAAACTATGCGTGTTGTTGTTGTTGTCGTTGTTGTTGTTGTTGTTGTCGTTCCAATCTACTTGTTCTGATGTGAGTCAACTCTTGACGACGTTTTTATGGTAGATGGTTACAGTGGCTCTTTCTACATCCCGAGGTGTACTTGTAGCACGATGGGTGGATCCTCAGTAAGTGCACTACTATATTGATTACAGTGTCGATCCCCACCTCACTAGATAGACTGCATTGGCACAGCCTGTTTCCAGGAAGCAGGATAGCATGAGGTCGGGTCTTGGTCAATATGTTTCACCTACCTTGATTGCTCTTATCTCCCCAACCCAGTCGTAAATGATCCAATGTCTTACTGTTGGGAAAGGAAAAGCAGCGAGAAAGGGAACTGACCACTCCCTCTTATTAAAGGATAAGACCTAGGAAAATAGAATCTCCAACACTTGATCTGCGACATCAGTTTCTATTATGGGATCAAGATGCTGAGCAACGCATGAGCTGCAGCGGTCAGCGACCCATAACTGACTGCTAGTGTCAGGGCCAGCGAACCAAAGCTGCCAAGACCCGTCTACACCTCCACGCGGTAATCGTGGATAACAGGCTGCGACAAAGCAGCCTCGCTAAAGAGACGGCATCGAAAAGGGAAGACTATCCCTGCACCCAAAAATGCCTGCTAAAGTCGGATGTGTCAGACCGAAAGGTGCAAATATCACAGTCAAGCTGTAAACTACGACACAACGCATTCCGTTCTTCGGACAACATTCTGCTACTGGCAAAGCCCTTTTCATGCCTTGGTAGCGGGAGAACAAACGACGAAGAAAAATAAATTTATGCTATAAGACTTACTTTACTTTCCAATTCATCAAACTAAATTCTTATAAATAAAGTGACTGTTGCACAATCTGCAAACATACTCAAATTATCAACTCTACTTGTGCGACTCCTCCAGAATCCTCACAACGAGAGGAACAGGCTGAGGAAACCAGAGAAGATATAGGGAAGATGTATGTAAGAGAAGATCACATCAGCCGGAATCTCATGTGTGGTGATTATCGATGCATCGAATATTCGATACAGAGCCGAATAGAGTATTCAATTAACTTTTCGTATTCGGCTGAATAGTATCCAGTAATTGAATATAAATAGGTCAGAGACTGGTGTGATACTTTTAGACCGAAACAAGTAAACAGCTTTCAGTTTCCGCTTTTTTTCGCTTTGGTTCTGAAAAGGACCTTTGTATCGCAGTTTACCGCGAGGCTGCGATCACTTCCGGCTCAATACATCCGATTTCAGCACGGCATTTTGGGCGTCCCGTTTGTCTTCCCTCTTCGATCCTTAATCTCTTAAACAGGCTGTTTGCTTTTCAGTCTGTTTTCAGGTTCGCCACTGGAAGGGGGAAGGAGTTTTTGTAAGGTTGTAAGGTCACTGACCCTGATGCAAGCATTCAACTATGAGTCTGGCTGCTGTCAGCTCATTCACTGCTGCATTTTTGACCTATCAGTTTCAATTCAATAATAACTTGCTGCACGGCCCCTTGCGATTATTACGTGTACGGTATCGTGTTGCAGGTTGCATCAGCTGACATGTTAAAGCCAAAAGTATACAAATCGCAATCTGTGTTATATATTCACTGTGAATGTTGTATTGGTTTAGATCATGCCATAGGAAACGCACCTCAACAATAACCATAAATTCTCAATCAGAGGATACCAGACTTTCCGTCTAGATAGAGAAGGCCACAAAGGAGGGGTCCTGATACTGACCAGAAACAGCATACCGAGTAGCGCGGTACCTGTCAATCACACCGGACAAGCAGAAATTGTAGGAGTTGACATAATGGCTCAAGAGACGAAGCTCCGCATTTTCAATCTGTACGGACCACCAAACAGAGACCTATCGCTCTCGAGTATGGAGGTCAGAGACTCCAACTGCATAGTGGTTGGAGATTTCAACAGCCACTCGGAGAGATGGGGATACTCTGACACAGACAGCAGCGGTGACGAAGTGGAAGATTGGGAGATAGATGCAAATCTCTCCCTAATCAATAGGCCGGAGGATAGCCCTAGCTTCTATTCAAGAACATGGCATACCACCTCGACTCCAGATTTGGCCTTCTCCACACAGGACATACACTATAAAATAGACCGCCAGGTGCTAAACCAACTGGCAGGTAGCGACCACAGGCCGATCAGGCTAACCATTGACATGGAAGTAGGCCCACAGGAAACAAAACCGCTCCCACGTTGGAATTACAAACGAGCCGACTGGGACAGATTTGCAATCCTGACAGATGGGCTGTGTGAAACCATCAACACACGAAACACCAAAATGAAGCCCATGGTAGAGAGCCTAAGCAAGGCAATAATGCAAGCCGCCACTGAAACCATCCCAAGAGGAGCTAGGAAAAACTATAAGCCCTACTGGAATGATGAGTTACAGAAAGTGGAAGATGCAGTAACAAATGCTAGAAACATGGCAGAACGAGAAAAATCCGTGGAGGCAAACATCGCCCTCAAAGCCGCCGCGGCGAAGTACAAACACACTCTCAAGCAAACAGCAAGAGAAAGTTGGAAAAATAAAACGGAAAGTTTAAACCTGGACAAAGAAGGGAACAAGCTATGGAAGCTAGTCAGAGCCATGAACGACGAAACCCCGTCAAAGAAACAAATTACTATCAAGCAAGGCGAGAACTTGATCACAGGTAAGAAAGCCGCAAACGCCTTTGTCGATCACTATGCCAGAGCAAACCACATCGAGGTCCCTGCAGATAAGCATACAGACATTAGCGAAGAGCTAAAGGGGCACGAAAACAAAAATACGGCTCCTGAAGAGCACATGATGGCCAAACTAACAATGCGCGAAATGGAAGAGGCTATGAGAACACTAAAGAGAAGGAAATCTCCCGGAAAAGACGGGATAACAAACGAAATGCTGATGGGGCTGGGCCAAACAGCGAAGGAAAAACTACTGTCAGTCCTGAACCAAAGCTGGAAAAGGGGTATTGTACCCCAGGCATGGAAAGATGCAATACTGGTACCAGTACCAAAAACAGGAAAGGACAAAACAGATCCGAATGGATACAGGCCCATAAGCCTACTGAGCTGTGTCGGCAAGCTGATGGAACGGATGATAAACACCAGACTGATGTGGCATCTGGAAGAAAAACGAATACTAATTCCACAGCAAGCCGGCTTTAGACAGCACAGATCCACTGAGGACCAGGTCATCCTCATAGCCCAGGAGATAGAAGATGCCTACCAGGCACAGAAACACACAGTAGCTGTTTGGGTGGATCTGGAAAAGGCATTTGACAAAGTCTGGAAGGATGGACTTAGAGTCAAGCTAAGAAGAAGTGATGTTTGTGGGAAGATGTACAAGTGGATCAACCACTACCTCAAACAAAGAACGGCCAGAGTCCAAGTACAAGGGCAGATGAGCAAAAAGGTGACACTCGAGCAGGGAGTACCCCAAGGGGGAGTACTGTCACCCACACTCTTCCTGGTATATATAAACGATATTACAGAGAATATACCAAGAAGAGTCCATAGCTCAATGTTTGCAGACGATCTGGCTATGTGGACCTCTGAAAAGAATCTCACCATAGCAAGAAATCGGATGCAAACGGCCCTAACATCGCTGGAAGAGTGGGCGAACTCATGGCTGGTCAAAATAAACGAGGAGAAAACCACGTGCACAATATTCTCGCTCTCATTAAAACCCCAAAGTACCAAACTAAGCCTAAATGGCAAAATCCTGCAGCCAAACGACAACCCAACCTATCTGGGAGTCACATTTGATCGGCGCATGACATGGAAAAGTCAGATTGAGAGAAACCGAATGAAAGCCAGAGAAAGAATGGCGATCATGAGGAAACTTGCTGGCACAAGCTGGGGAGCAGACGAAGGCATACTAAAGAAACTGTACACTGGAAGAGTGAGACCAGTTCTCGAGTATGGCATCGCGGCATGGACAACAGCAGCGAAGGCGAACTTCGATAAAGTTAACAAACTTCAAAACCAAGCCATGAGAATCATAGCTGGTGGCATGAAGTCAACGCCAATTGTAGAACTTGAAAAGATTACAAAACTGCAATCCATGACCGACAGAAGAGACTGCAGAGCCCAGCTGCAGTCAGAGAAACTCCGAAGACTGACGGACCATCCAATGTACCAGAGGCTAAACAATTTGGGAACTGGGAAACTAAAGCGGAGAAACTTTGCAGAAATAGCCAAAGCAAAGATGCACGAAGATCCCATAAACGCACTAACAACACCAAAACCCATCACTACTGTACGAAAACCTACTTGGAGGCAGGATATATTTCCAGAGGTGGTAGAAAATATACCAGGTATTGCAAACAAAAACTGCCAGACCGAAAAAGAAAGGAGAGATACTACCCTAAGCTTCATAACGAAAAGCTACCCAAGCATGGACTGGACCCATGCATACACCGACGGCTCTGTAACAAACACTACACAGAACGGAGGGGCAGGAGCATTCCTGAACCTACCAAATGGCAGAAAAATAACACTGTCATTCGCTACTGGTAAGTACACGAGCAATTTCAGAGCAGAGGCAGAGGCACTGAGGGCGGCAGTGGAAGAAATGGTAACACACAGTGAAAATGAGAGCCATATAGTCCTGCTGACAGATGCTCTCGAAGTAGTCACAGCGCTAAAAAGCCAGAAAAACACTGAGCTTAATGACTTAAGAGCAGCACTCTGCAAACTGTGCCAACAGTCCGCACCAAAAAGGGTAGTGGTACAGTGGGTTCCGTCACACTGCAACATCCAAGGCAACGAGGAGGCAGACAGACTGGCAAAAGAAGGTGCAAGGCTACCACAAATAGATACCAGTATGACGTACGAAGAGTCAAAACGGCTTATCAAAGCCAGGTACATGTCCAAATGGGAAACCGAACATACTGGTTACACCAAAAACGATGCCTATTACCAGTTGAACCGAAGAGAGCAGGTCGTTGTCTTCAGACTTCGCACTGGCCACAACAGACTGAGGTACCACCTCTTCAACAAATTGAAGATAGGGTGTACCGACGAATGCCCGTGCGGTACTGGTAAAATGACCACTGAACATCTGCTGCAGAACTGCCCGACATACGAGGATCAGAGAGAGCAGATGTGGCCATTGCCAGTGGAACTGCAAGACAAGCTCTATGGTAGTGGCGAGAGTCTCAGGATGACCGCCGCTTTTTTCGAGAAAATAATGGTTACTGTCTGACTGTGTACGCAGAAGAAGAAGAAGAAGATCATGCCATGTTGTTTTGCTTCACTTTATAGTAACTATCTAAGATTTTTAAATATGCATCTCAAGTATATGCCCCAATTGAACGTCTGTTCGCGTACGCAGAAGAAGAAGAAGAAGAACGTCTGTTCAGAACTCTCAGTAACAAGATCGGTAGCACGTTTTGGGAGTATATGTATTTGGAAGAACAAAAATATGTCGAAACACATATTTATTAAACCGAGTGTATGTTTCATGCAGCAATGACTTTACAATTGGATTTTTAAAACTGATTAGTGATTTGTTAGTGTGAGTCAACCGTTTGGCTTGGCTTTGTTCGTTCTCAATCTCCCGCTACCAAGCCCTGAAAGGACTTAAGTAGCAGAATGTAGTCCAGAGAATGGAATGCGTTGTGTTGTAGTTTACAGCTTGACTGCGATATTTGCACCTTTCGGTCCAACACATCCGACCAACAAGCATTTTTTTAGTACCGGGTTAGCATTCCCTCTTCGATCCCTTCTCCTTAGCCAGTCTGCCCTGCTGCAGCCAGGATCACCGCGTGGAGGTGTAGAAGGGTCTTGGCAGCTCTGGTTCGCTGGCCCTAACGCTAGCAGTCAGCTATGGGTCAATCGTTTTAAGAAATGGGCTCCAATTTGATATAACATTTTGAAACGCCATATATTTATGCTGATTAATTTATAATTATTTGAAATGTTGGTAGATGTATTAAACACACATTGTTATGCCAAACATTCACTCACTGTTCATATTCGTACGCAACTGAATAGTTACAGCCGTTTACCCGTATTATGGCGAATTGTTCTAAGCTTTTATTTGTATTATTTCGAATAGTTAAAAGCCTTTATCAATTTACATCGAACAGTAAACATCGCTATTCAGTAGAAACGAAATGGCGTTCAAAAATATAAATCGAGGAAATTCATTATATGCAGACATACAAGACATACGAGAATGATTAAGGAAAGTCAACACACCATCAAAGCAGGCTCCATTCTTGGGCAAAGGGGGTATGGAACAGTCCAACACTAAGGCACATTGTGTATTCTTGGCTTTATCAACAAAGAACACTTGAAACCAGTCGCAGTGAGCAGATATAAAATGTTGGGAGATTTTGATATATTCAAAATTAAAGTAAATTTATGTAAGATATCTAAATGAATACATGCAAAACAGCTTCAGTTATGAAAAACAAAAAGATTCTAAACATTTGGCAATATAGCTCATCAACCATTTCATAAAACACGTGAAGAGAAATAACGAATGCTCCACTAAGTAGTCGTTGTGCTATGCGCTGACTAGGTTTCTGCTTCACAACCCTTGGAGAAAACCATAATCCTTACGAGGGTTTGAACCCATATTTCTGGACTTGGAGACGTTCCACACAAACAAAAAGAACAACAACAACTATCACAGCTAGCGCTTAAAGGCTATCATTTTAACAAGGTCATTTGGGGAGGAAGACTTAATGCATAGTCAGGGACAACACACTGATCAGGCATGTTAGTCTGTGTCAGGCACAACATACTTGTCAGACATGTTAGGGTCGGAGGCAGGCACAACACACTGATCAGACATGTTAGTCTGTGTCAGGCACAACATACTAGTCAGACATGTTAGGGTCAGGGGCAGGCACAACACACAAATCAGACATGTTAGTCTGTGTCCGGCAAAATATACTGGCCAAGATCCCCACCTAGACTTCCCCGCAGTCCTCCATGAAACGGGCTGTTTTCACGGCAACCTGGCTAACGAGATGGGGGATCGACTTGATCTCCGTAGTAGTGAGCTATACGCAGATGAAGCCAAGCATAGCACAGCCACCTGGATTACCCCGGCCCATCTTCATCAGCACGCTCGTCATGTGAGGAAAGCTACAACAACCTGCCACTAAACGTTATTTTCGGGTCTCACAAAAGAGTATATCTACTCATTGGGGACGTTCAAAAACAACAATAAGATCACTTGGCCACCTCAGGGACTGAATATTTAAAAAAATGACAATAGCCAAGTAACAGGCAAATTAATATAATAATCAATCGAGTAAGTACATATGTTTACATATTTAGGGCAAACCATCACAGAAGATGCATTAAAACAAACACTAAGACAAAGACTGCATTGGCAAAAAAGGCCTTCAGAGAACAACTGAAATTACTAACCTCAAAGAAAATCAGGATAGAACTGAGAAAAATAATAATCGCCATTCATATATGGTCATTTGCACTGTATGGTGCTGAAACATAGACTCGAGAATGAAAAAGGCTTGAAAGTGTTTAAAATGTGGCGTTACTGTAGAATGGAACGAATAAGTTGGACGAAATGAAGATCCAGCGACAATGTTTTCACTGAAGTAGGTGCATAAAGACAAATATTGAAAAGGCTACAAAAACTAAGATTGAGGTGACTGGGATATGTAACACGACAGTCTTCTACAGAAGATACTAGAGGACAAGATCCAGGGGAAAAGAGGAAGTGGTCGACAAAGCCTCACCTATACATCACAAGCATGAAAAATGCTAAGCTATGCTGAAATGGAAAGAGCGTAGAGGATAGCGTCAAATGGAAAGATATGCTCAGATCACCAGTCTTAGGACTGATCAACCAAAGAATAGCGTCAAATAGAGAGACATGCTCAGATCACCAGTCTTAGGACTGATCAACCAAAGGATAGCGTCAAATAGAGAGGCATGCTCAGATCACCTTAGGACTGATCAACCAGAGGATAGCGTCAAATGGAGATACATGCTCAGACCACCTTAGGACTGATCAACCAGAGGATAGCGTCAAATGGAGAGATATGCTCAGACCACATTAGGACTGATCCACCAGAGGATAGCGTCAAATGGAGAGGCATGCTCAGACCACCTTAGGACTGATCAACCAGAGGATAGCGTCAAATGGAGAGACATGCTCAGACCATATTAAGATTGATCATTCAGATGATGATGAACTTTCTTTCATAGAAAAATCACATCGATAAAACTATTAACTTGTGAGAACAGTAAGAGCCTGTTAATACAAACCAACTGAAAACGTCACCGCCCGGTACTAACACTGAACTATATAAATAGTTTTTAACACTGATGGGCGTACTCAACTGGTGGCTATACGTCTAGTGCCAATATGCTTTTGTACAGAAGCTGTTATCTCTCTAGACCGAGGACTATTCGAGGGTACTTAGAATCAAGTACAACAAATAGATATTCTGTGGGGGGCGGGTAGTATTCTGTGCACTTTTATCTTTCCGCCGCGACGAATAGCAGATTCAAAATAATTTGCCAAGTGTCAAGTTCCTGGATTCAAAATAAACATTAAAGTATTGTTGTTTCATCTTTCTCCTATGGTCTTGCTCATCATTTTCTATTCTTCCGCACTCTAGACCTTCTTTATTTATGTATTTCAATCTCATTCTTCTACTTTTTTGCATTTATTTAACATTTTAGTCGTCTACTTGTGATTATTATAATTAGAACACCTTTTTTGTGCCGAGTTTACCAAAATACCACTTCTCTCATTTATTTGCTCATTTATTTAATTAATTATCATCGTTAATTTGAACTCTTCCTTCCACGTTGTTTTTCTTCAGTTCTTATCATTATTAGACCAACATATGAGGTTCGCAAAAAAACAAACACTTTTTTCTCTCTTTTGCTTGTTATTGATTTCTATTGTGTGCAAACCTAGAGACTGTTCCAGATCTGTCAGCGTCTTGTGCTAGCTGATTTTTGTTGTTGATTATTTGATGCGACCTCTGAAACTTCCTTCTAAGTTAAAAAAACAAAAATGTTCTACTTCTCTTTAAAAAAATGTGGTGTTTATTTCCATTGCTTGGGACTGCTACAGAGAATTTGATGGGCTGATAGATAAAGACTGCTGCCCTTACATTCGTTATGGGGTGTTCAGAATAGGCTTGTTATATTACCATCGATAGGGGAGAAAAGCAGTCTGTTCTCACTAGGGGTTTGAACCCTTGTTCCTTTGGTCGAGAGACTAGTACGCTAGGTGTTCGACCATACGCTTCTATTTACCATTTAATATGAACTAACACACATTCATTTCATTTGCTTTGAAAACGAAACAATGTATGACAGTCCCTGAAGGATTAAATCCAAATGTATTTTTGTAAGATAAATTAACCGAATTTTGTAATATAATGATGGTATTTTCAATAACATTTATAGTATCCCCGAATAAATGAGCTGATGGCGTTATAAGTTGTTTATTATTACTTTCAAAGGTAAGAAGCTTCTCTCGCCCCTAGTCAGAGACTAGCTTGGTTAATGCCATTCTGTAAGCATCCCATATGTTTGGAGAAAGATGTTCCGACTTAAGTTTCTTTATCAAAGTTTAGATGCTGAGGGGAGTAAAATAATGCACAAATTCAACAGAGCAGTGACTGTACAGAGAATTAAACGACCCTAAAATGTGGGGTCATATTGTCGCAACACCGCCTGATCGAGCAATAGAGCCGGTTCAGATTTACATTCAACGCTATTGTTGTAATTTGCTTTGCACGCAATCGATATTTCTTAATTTTCAACAACGAAAACAAAAACAACAGCGAAACTCGAATTTTGTTCACTTCCCCAAAATGAGGCATCGTCTAGAAAAGGTAAAAGTACAGGAAATTATATATCAGAAACCGAAGTCAGTGATGAAGTGTTGGAGACAATTGTGTTTGGATTCTGTTTTTTTATGAGATGGTGGGGGCGGGGCTGGAGAGGGGGTGGGTGGTACTAATCCCTTCTTCGCTACCTTTCATTCCCAAAACAGTAGGCCATATATCCATTTACGGCTGGGTCGACTGAACCGTCGATTACGGGGATTGAATCCAGTATCATTGTAAAGCGAAGTGAAATATATATCATTCTATTATTCAGACGCAGGTACTTGATAATCTGAGAGTAATATTTATAACGCCTTGTTCATCTTTGATCGCATCTTAAACCTGACACACTAGCACCGTACATGCCATCTTGCTATTGGTTATACAATATTATGGGTAATTCTTCTGCCGTATGACTCCAGATACTATGGTAACCGGTAATCAAACGCCATCAGTTTCAATCAACCTAGCTGTGTACCCAGTCAGATCGAATGATTCAGATCATTACCCGATTTTGTCTCCCATCTTCTGATTTATCCTTAGGCGAAGATTGTCTTCGGGTTGTCCTACAGTCCAGTGCATCTTAAACTTAAGTTGTGGTCCTCTTTCAGTAATTATTGCATTGATATTTGCGTCCACCAGTGAGACACGAAGCACCAAATTGTGAACCGCTGGTCGTGTGCCTTTCATTACGTTGTTCTGTCACTTGAAGCGGCAACTTCTAATTAAGAACTGTTGGCTAATTTCTTTCTCTGATTTTGTTACGCGTCAAATGTTCAGTTTTTTGCGGTATGCGCTCAACGGATTTCTAATGTTCTTAATTCTTAGTCGACCTGTACTTCTACATGGGCAGATGCACCTGTGCAGGTCCCAGCTCTGGTATGAGCCGGATATAGAAAGGAGAAGAGGTTTCCTGCTTAGCAGGCTAGGCTCGAGCAACTTAACACTCCGCTGTTTTGGGACAAGCGTTCAGGGCTTGGTAGCGGGACTTTGAGAACGTTCAGGGCTTGGTAGCGGGAGTTTGAGAACGTTCAGGGCTTGGTAGCGGGAGTTTGAGAACGTTCAGGGCTTGGTAGCGGAAGTTTGAGAACGTCCATGGCTTGGTAGCGGGAGTTTGAGAACGTTCAGGGCTGGGTAGTGGGAGTTTGAGAAGGTTCAGGGCTTGGTAGCGGGAGTTTGAGAACGTTCAGGGCTTGGTAGCGGGAGTTTGAGAACGTTCAGGGCTTGGTAGCGGGAGTTTGAGAACGTTCAGGGCTTTGTAGCGGGAGTTTGAGAACGTTCAGGGCTTGATACCGGCAGTTTGAGAACGTTCAGGGCTTGATAGCGGGAGTTTGAGAACGTTCAGGGCTTGGTAGCGGGAGTTTGAGAACGTTCAGGGCTTGATAGCGGGAGTTTGAGAACGTTCAGGGCTTGGTAGAGGTTGATTGAAAACGAACGATGACGAAGAAGAAGTTGTTGGAAGGAAAAAATACAATCATATTGTAATAAATTGGGGACGGCGTGAGCTAGTGGTTAAGTGACACGGCTCACAACCAGTAGGCGCTGGGTTCGATCCCCACCATAGCACCGGCCGTTACCCCGGGGAAGATGCAGTAGGAAGCAGACCCTTACATAAAATGAATGCTGAAGTCGGATGCACTGGGCCGACAGGCGTAAAATAAAAACCATAGTGCAACGCACACCCGCCTTTGGGAATGGAGAAATAAGGCGAACACCCAAAAAAAAAAATTAAAAAAATCTGAGTGTTTCATTTGTACTCTACGGTTAAAACGTCATCAATCGTTCATCCGTTTCCTTAAATGGCAACACTAACCACCACCGGAGATGACCACTTTTAAAAGGAAACATGTTTACGAACATTTGCAATCATTCGCCTTTTCCTTCAATTTTATGAATGTTTTTTTAACTGCTGTTGGCCCCTTTATAGGAAGTCTGTACCGAGCTTTTGGAGTAGCTGATTGTAATGTATAATAACCGTTTTCTTTTCGTTGAGGTATTTTAAGTTTTTGCAGTAGCTGATTATAATGTATAATGACCGCTTTTTTTCGTAGAGCTTTTTTTTAAGGTTGTGCAGTAGCTGATTATAACGTATAATGATCGCCTTTTTTCGTAGAGCTTTTTTTAAGCTTTTGCAGTAGCTGATTATAATGTATAATGACCGTCTTTTTTCATAGAGCTTTTTTTAAGGTTATGCAGTAGCTGATTATAATATATAATGACCGCTTTTTTTCGTAGAGCTTTTTTTAAGCTTTTGCAGTAGCTGATTATAATGTATAATGACCGCTTTTTATCGTAGAGCTTTTTTTAAGGTTGTGCAGTAGCTCATTATAATGTATAATGACCGCCTTTTTTTCTTAGATTATGAGGTCATGAAACCCATCTAGTCGTCTTTTACGACATGGTTGGAAGGTGACAGTGGCCATATTATTTTCACTGCGGGTGCTACACATGCAATTAGGCATGGCTATTTTATTAATGGCCGTTTCTCGAATGAGAGCAAAGAAGTGTAACATTGAAACTTGTCTGACACGCAGTAAGAGGTGACTATGGAAGATTGGACAAGAGGGCGCCGTCTCAAGTATGTCGAAACTATAGGAGAAAAGAAATACAAGACCCTACACCGCATGCTAGAAGAGAATCAACAAACAAAATCAAATACATTTGTTTATGTAAATCTGAAATAATTTACTTGATATCATGTGACATTGGACATCAAAGACAAACACTAGAGTCCTGTATGTTGACATCACGTGACATTGGACATCAACTAAAAACACTAGAGTTATGGTAGTTGATATCACGTCACATTTGACATCAAAGACAAACACTAGACTCCTGTTAGTGGGGCCTAATGAAAAGACGCGTTTTGCTCGTATAAGAACAAAGTAATCGTTTGGAATTTTTTACAAAATCTTATTGTTTTTTGTGTGTTTTCTTTCCCCTTGTTCTCTAAGACAGAGTACATTGTACTATGTTTTGTGCCTTGAAGTGCAGTGCATCCAAATTAAGCACGCACATTTATATGGATTTATTCCCGATACGGACATTACCTTGATGGATCCGAACATATACATGTTTGAGTCGTGGGCCGTGTCACTAACTATTTAGCTGCACATGCCCGCACCCCCCCCCACCCCCACACCCCACCCCAAGCGTCTTATGAGAAGTGTAGGGTTGGAGCACACTGCAGCAATATAAAACAAAATAGCTAGAAACAAGTAAGATATCGGCTCGGTGGAAAGATGTCGGATAATTTGACATCGCGATGTGCAAATTGATCAAATGTATGTATTCATGAAAGACGGTGTTCAGTGATATTGGTTCTGTATAATATAACTTACTTTTCATTTGTCCAAAATTATATTCTAGTATTATATTTATTAATTTTTAAAAGCCACGGTCCCACCTTTTCTCAATCCGCAACGTACTAATTACGCCACGATATTGCTGCCTTTGATCAATAAGCTTGAGTACAATATCCACTTCCCATATATCAATGTACCATTACACTTAAACGCAGTCTGGCGAAACAGACAGATAAGTAGGAAAATGTCTGAAATGTTAGTCTTACAAACCATTACTTGCTACCATATTTCAAAGTAAAAGGATGTTAAGCCCATACTTTGACCTAATACCCAATCCAATTTCCTAGGCAGACCCACAGGGTTCACTTAATGATGTCAACTTTTGTGCACAGAAAGATGATTCACATCGCTGTTTGGGTAATTCAGTCGTACGAATCAAAAATGGGTATCAATGTTTTTACAGCGAAAGCTTCAATTGTTGTCAAGGATCCAGTGTATGTAATGTGAATGTTTTCTCTTTGCCCAATTTGGATCTCCAGATAAAGTGAATTATTCTCAATTGTAATATGACATATTTTATTGGGTAATGAGTGATTGGGGGTTTGGACAGCGGAGTGAGGGGTTGAAAAGTTTAGATACTGGGGTTAGGGGTTTATATACTGGGATGAGTGGTTGAGAGGTTTAGATACTGGGGTGAGTGGTTGAGGGGTTCTAATACTGGGGTGGGTGGTTGAGGGGCTTAGATAACGGAGTGCGTGGTTGAGGGGTTTAGATACTGGAGTGAGGGTTTGAATGATTTAGAAAAATGGAATGGGTGGTTGAGGGGCTTAGGTACTGGAGTGAGGACTTGAGGGGTTTAGATAATGGGGTGAGGGATGGAGGGGTTTAGATACTGGGTTGAGGGATTTAGATACTGGAGTGAGTGGTTGAGGGGTGTATACTGGGGGTGAGTGGTTGAGGGGTTTATATACTGGGGTGAGGGGTTGAGAAGTTTAGACAATGGGGTGAGTGGTTGAGTGGTTTAGAAATTGGGGTTGGCGGTTGAGGTGTTTAGATATTGGGGTGGGTGACTGAGGGGTTCAGATACTAGGGTGAGTCGTTGGGGGCTTAGATACTGGGGTGGGTGGTTGAGAGGTTTAGATATTGGGGTCGGTGATTGAGGGGTTTAGATACAGGGGTGGGGACTTGATGGGTTTAGATACTGGGGTGGGTGGTTGAGGGGTTTAGATACCGGGGTCGGTGACTGAGGGGTTTAGATACTGGGGTGAGTCGTTGAGGGGCTTAGATACTGGGTGGGTGGTTGAGGGGTTTAGATATTGGGGTCGGTGATTAAGGGGTTTAGATACAGGGGTGGGGACTTGATTGGTTTAGATACTGTTGTGGGTGGTTGAGGGGTTTAGATACTGGGGTAAGTCGTTCAGGGGTTTAGATATTGGGGCGGGTGGTTGAGAAGTTTAGATACTGGGGTGGGTGGTTGAGGGGTTTAGATATTGAGGTGGGGGTTTGAGGGGGCTTAGATACCGAGGTGGGGGGTTGAGGGGTTTAAATAATGTCTTGTAATGCTGTGTTATCAGCCGGTTTATTTCATGTGAGTTTTACCCAATGCAAGAACACATTTCTTCATTATCCTACCAGATCTGTGCTATCAGTGTGAAACTTGATGTTTGTCCAAGAAGCAGGGGAAAAATTGCAGCCTGTGAAAAGGGATGCTTGAGAAAAGTCGTCAAAGTAACCAGAAAATACAGAATTCAAAATACCGACATACCAACAATTGTGAGAACAACATGTCCTCCTCCGCCCCTTCCTTTCCCCCCAGAACACCATGCATAGACAGATGGTTAAGTGGGTTGGTCATCTCATTAGAATTAAACCAGATCGGCTGTAATTAAAAACATACAACAGTAGGAGATTGTGGTTTCCATCTTAGGGAAGACTACGAGGCAAATGGACAGACAACATCAAAGATATCGTATGTCTGCATCGGCTCACAACGACCACAACAACTCATCTGGCTCAAGAGCGAGACCTACAGCTCTCCATTTTGCTTACCGGCATCTGTGAAAGGATAAAGTCAGTAAGTATGTAACAACGCAAATGCAGTCTTCTCACGTTATGTTCCACTGATATATGTATAGTTCCTTCCAAAATTCGATATTAGAGACCCGTCACACTATTTCAATCCATTTATTTGACGCAGACACCCATTTATGAAAGTATGTACCTCTTTCATGGCTGTTTTTGTTATAGAGCCCATTACATAGAAGGAACTTTGGAATTGAATATTTGCATTTTTGTGTTGGCATTTGGATGTAATTGCTTTTTATTTCCATAAATGTCTCCAAATGTAACGAATCTCCATTCGTCTTTTGCATTCTTATTTCGGCATCTTTATAATTTGTCTATATTGCTGCCAAGATATGTTAATGATTCGTCGTCTTGTAAAAGTATGTCTCGCAAAACTATCTGACTGTTGCAAGTTGCTTTTTTTTAAATAAAAATCTTTGATTATTTATCTGATGCTCATTCATCAAGTATGGGAAGGAAGACTGAAGTCTGTTAAGTTAAGTTAAGTCTGAACAGGCAAAATATATTGAGCAGACACGTTAGTTTCAGGCAAAACATACTGGGCACAACCCTCACCTTGGCTTCCCGGTAGCCCTTCCTGGAAACGGGCTGTTTTCATAGCAGACTGACTAACAAGGTGAGGATCGACGTGATCCCTGTAGTAGTGAGCGACACACAGATGAAGCCAAGCATAGCACTGGAGGACCACGGTCCACCTATATCAGCACGATCGGGATGTGAGGAAATCTTCGACAATCCGTCACTTATCGTCTTTTTTAGGGCACACAAAAGCGTAACTCTACTCATTTTGGACATACAACAACAACAACAACAACAACATCATCGAGTATACTTATTTTATTTTTCATCTGACTATAGTTGTAGGACATTAGATCCAAGCGATCCCCAAAGTCCATAGCTTCAAGTTTTTTTTAGAGAGTTCATTGAATGTAATTTGTTGTTGGTTGATGTCTGTATAACCGGTCAACAACCAGCAGAAAGAGAAATGGTGATAAGAGACGCAATCCAGTTCTTATCTCAATGGGCTCAGGAAGTTGACCTTCATGTAGAACTTTACATTTCATATCTTTATGTTTCCATAACTATCTTAGAAAACTTCAAGGCCACTACATAGTGTCTGAATAACTTCCAGTGTGATTCTCTGTCTAAGCTGTATAATGTCTTTTCATATTCTTTTTGTAATGTAGACGTATTAGCCAGTGTATAGATGCGTGTGTTTATCTGTTTGTAATGTAGACGTATTAGCCAGTGTATAGATGCGTGTGTGTATCTGTTTGTAATGTAGACGTATTAGCCAGTGTATAGATGCGTGTGTGTATCTGTTTGTAATGTTGACGTATTAGCCAGTGTATAGATGCGTGTGTGTATCTGTTTTAATGTGTTTCACTATGGTAGTTTTGCAGTACAGTAGTTTTGCCGATTCTTTCTGTGCGTAGAGAGGCAGTCATACCGAGAAAAATCGCCGACATGTCCTATCAAACACTCATCTCTGGCAACTTAGCTAGACAACCTCTCGTCCAATCTACTGATATTTCTTATTTTCCCAAACTCCCCCAAGTAACGAATATAAAATCTTTGTTGAAGTGTTGGTTTATGTTTTTATTGCTTCTGCCGAAATTCCATATACTTAACTTAACTAACGTCTTTATACTGGTTTGGAAGACTACAAAGTCTTTGTGCAACCAGTTTATTAAAGGGTGTTTTAACCGATGTGCGAAACCATCTTAATAGACTCAAACATTAGAACTAAGTAGACCCACAGCCAGTTACGTGCCATATATTCACTGCTCTTAACAACCTACCTGGGGGAAGGTTCAAATAATATATGGTAGATTTTTAACTAGAATGTTGTCCGGGCAGTGGCCGTTAAGCCTACTTGTTTAGATTTTAAACAGCCAATAAATTTTTAACGTGCTCGACACTGAACACGGGAGTCCGTTCTCACTACCTAGAGAACAGGATAATTTTTAATAAAAGATCCACGTGACAAAAATTCCCGGTCTCCACCGTGATTCGAACCCGCGACCTCCGGCATCCGAGGCGTACACCTTACCTGGAGACCACTGGGCCAGTTACATTTATCATCTATCAGAACTATAGTAGAGCTGATTTGTTTTAATATTCTTCTAAATATTCTGTCAATCTCTTCATCTACTCCTGTGCGGTGATAATCAAAGTTCTTGCCTTACCTTAACCTTCTTATGATAGTCACCGTATATCGGGATTGGCGAGTGGGTCTGTTTATGTGTGCTTGCATATATGTCTGCGATAAGCATATTTTATTTAGAAGCACTGGGTTTTACGAAAAAGATAGCAAAGGTTGAAATAAATTAACAAAGCCCTATACTTGTTATATTTTCCTATTATTGTTGTGTCGTTGCCTTTCAAAATATTCTTTAAAATAGTATGTCCAAGCAAACTGCTACAGCTAACAATATCGTTCCATGAGACCGTGGAAGACACGGTACAATTTGATGGCAGAATATCACAACCATTTAGTATTCATATTGGTGTTAAGCAAGGTTGTGTCCTGACCCAGACACTTCTCTTAATATCATTTGCTCTGCTACTAAAGGAAGCATTTGGTAACACAAATACTAGGTCGGATGAACGGTTGTTTAATCTTACAAGACCAAAACGACGACCAGGGAGGTTACCAACAGGGACATGCTATTCGCTGATGATGCTGCAGTTGTCACGCACAGCCATCTGGAACTTCAAAGCTTGATAGATTGCTTCTCCAAGGTGTGCAAGGGTTTTCGCCTCATAATTATAGCCAACAATAACAAAAATGTGATGTGACAGGATGTAGATGCTACACCAACTGTTACTTTCGATAATTACGTACTGGCAGCTAGGGTAGGGGGTGGGAGGGGGTGGGGTGGGGCTTAATTCATCAACGACACGTTCTCTCCATCCTTCTCCCTCTCCTTCCCCCCCCCCCTCTCTCTCTCTCTAGATCCATTAATTGACAGTCGCATTTACGAAGCTGCTGTCCCATTTGCTCATCTCACAAATCGTTGTTTAGAAAAATAGAAAACCGACAATTACAACCAAAATCATGATTTGCAATGTATTTGTAGTCAGCACTCTCCTTTATTTTAGCGAAACTTGAGCCAACCTATGCCAAACAAGAGGACAGTCTTAACACCTTCCATATATGACCCCTGCAATCCACCCTTGGAATTTGATGGAGTGAGAGTGACAAATTCCAAGATGCATTCTTGCTTTAGTTCTCCGAGCATACACATTCTCCGTAGGCAGCAAAGACTACGCTGGCTTGGTCATGTTCGTCGCATCACAGATGGTGCATCGCCAAAGATATTTTCTATGGGCATTTGGCAAATACCAACAAAAAAAAACCAGTCGGCTGACTACAGCTGAGATGCAAAGATGTGTGTAAAAGGGACATGAAGATACTGGACACCATGGGAGGACGATGTTACAAACTGATCCATGTTTAGATGTACCCCGAGGAGCTACCGCATGCTGTGTGAAAAGGGGCGATTGCAACACGAAGAAGTGAAACGAAAACGCCGCAAAGAGAAAGAAATTCAAAAGACCAGTATAGAGTTACCACTTCAAGATTGCATCATCCAATAGTCAGACATGACTGTTGTTGTTTGTGTTGTTTGCGAATGCCCACAATGAGTAGATTACTCTTTTGTGGGCCTTGAAAAGGACGTTAAATCGTGGGTTGCAGTAGCTTTCCTTACATCCTGAGCGTGCTCATGAAGGTGGACCGGGGTCGTCTAGGCGGTTGTGCGATGTTTTGCTTCATCTGCGTGTCGCTCACTACTACGGGGATTACGTCGTGGCCTCACCTTGTTGGCCAGGCTGACATGAAAACAGCCCGTTTCCGAGAAGGGCTATGAGGAAGTCACGGTGAAGGTCTTGTCTAGTATGTTTTGTCTGAAACTGACAAACATGTCTGATCAGTATGTTTTGCCTGAACCTGACTAACATGTCTGATCAGTATATTTTGCCTGACCAGTCGTTAGTCTTCCTTCCCTCAGAAATTAATGAAAAGAGATACTATAAATAACTATCATATTTCCACTTGCTGTAGTTATCCATGCTTCTCTTACCAACCCATCAACATATTTTCTGCTGTCTTTTCTTATGCTACTTCTTACTTATTTGTTTGCTTCAATGTGTTGCTCCCGACCTTTTGGTCTGGTTTTTTTAGATTTGCAGATTTTTATTTTTTAAAATTTTTTTCCCTCAACTCATTTCTCTAATCCCCTAGGCGGTGTGCGTTGCACTGTGGTTTTTATTTTTGCGCCTGTGGGCCCAGTGACTTCAGCATTAATTTTATGTTAGAGTCTGCTTCCTCCTGCATTTATTAAGGGTTTGCTTTCCCGGGGTAACGGCCGGTGCTGTCATGGGGATCGAACCCAGCACCTTAACCACTAGCCCACGCCGTCCTTTGTTGCTTATGTTCAAAGATACCTTTTTCATCCTCCTTTGATTTATAACTCTATGTATATAATATATACAGGGTATTGTTTCTAGAGCTCTCTTTCAAACTCCGACTGTTAACCTTCACAGTCATCATCATCAGGCACTTGGACTGTATGTAGAGTGTGCAAAACCATACGTAGAAGAGTTTTCTACCTAGAAGGGGGTGAGATCACATTGTTAGTCGCTTATATTTTACATGCTGTTAGTCTTAATACGATCTTATTCTAGTCTCTACCACAAACAATCAATACAGGAAAGCACTGGGATGGAATATAACTGAGGATTGGGTAAATAATAATAATACAAATAATAATATTAACAGTTGTACATCGCAAATGAAGACGGCACAGCATCAGAATTTTGCTGCGAAATGTGTTCTCTTATGGCTGTAAAGACCAATCCTAGAACGGCATACCTAGCCACATAAGGAGCACACATGTAGGGAGTCAACTGTGGAGTCGTGCGTTTTGTTTTGTCAATAAGTTTTCACTGAGTCTCCGCGATGACTTTACTCTCTGTGATATGAGCACCTTCGGTGATAATAGTGTGTAAATGGGTACGGTTTTGTGCAAGGGACATCAATATTGAGGCTTTTCTGAAATACTTTCAAGGAATCTGTCGCGTTTCTTCTGCCTCCTTGGTGAACGTCTGCCTGATATGAACTTACCGTTTAACAGCTTCTTGGGTATGAGCTCGGCATGAAAACAACATGCCCCATCCATCTTATCTGAGCCATTGTCAGAAGTGTATGGATGCTCAACATGTTAGTCTTGCTAAGAATTTCAGAGTTAGGCCCCTTGTCCTGCCACCTGATCCTGAGTAGCCTACGCAAACAACTCAAGTGAAAATCGTATAGCTGTCTGGCATGTTTGCTATATACTGTCCATGTTTCACAGGCATACACCATAGTGGATAACACTAAAGCACGATACACTTTTACGTGGATGGTGACACTTATGCCTTGGTGGTTCAAGACGTTTGAATGGAACCTCCAAAACACAGAGCTCGCTTTAACAATCCCGTTGTTGACCTCATAGTCGATACTCGCCTCTCTGGTTTTGGTACTACTAAGGTACGTGAAGCTAGCGACATTAATTGGCAAATAAAGTTTAAGAAATATATCACATAACCGGTTTACTTCTTATAACAAAGTAGATGTAAAAGATGAGACATATTCAAGATTTAGAACCTTACATTGATTGGCTGCGTAATATTACGTTACAACATATCATTAAGCAACATAGCTGTGCGTGATTGGTGGATGTCATGTATTACGTCAAATGTCTGTCATTTCTGGGGATACGTGCTAAATCACACACAATGGCTATTATTACACATGGATAAAAAGGTTTTTTAAATTTCTTTTTCTTCTTTATTTGTTTTCAGTTTTCTAAAAGCTCTGAAAAGAGCTTTGCAAGTAGCGGGAATGTTGTTCTGAGAGCAGTATGCAGTGTGTCGTAGTTTACATTTGAACTGGGATATTTGCACCATTCGGTCTGACACATCCGACTTCAACGGCCTTTTTTGAGTACCGGGTTAGTTTTCCCTCTTCGATGCATTCTTAACCAGTGTGCTTTGTTGCAGCCTGTTGTCCAGGATCACCGCGTGGAGTCGAAGTAGGATCTAAATGGGAAACAGAACATACTGGCTACACAAAAAACGATGCCTATTACCAGTTGAACAGAAGAGAGCCGGTCGTGGTCTTCAGACTTCGCACTGGCCACAATAGACTGAGGTATCACCACCTATTCAACAAATTGAAGATAGGTGGCACTAACGAATGCACGTGCGGTACTGGGAAAATGACCGCTGAACATCTACTGCAAAACTGCCCGACATACGAGGACCAGAGAAAGCAGATGTGGCCATCACCAGTGGCAACACTAGACAAGCTCTATGGCAGTGTCGACAGCCTCACGATGACCGCTGCTTTTTTCGGAACAATAAAGGTTGACGTCTGACAGCGTTCGAAGAAGAAGAAGAAGAAGAAGAAGAAGTAGGGTCTTGGCAGCTCTGGCTCGCTGGCCCTGACGCTAGTAGTTAGCTATGGCTCGCTGGCCCTGACGCTAGTAGTTAGCTATGGCTCGCTGGCCCTGACGATAGTAGTTAGCTATGGCTCGCTGGCCCTGGCGCTAGTAGTTAGCTATGGATCGCTGGCCCTGACGCTAGTAGTTAGCTATGGCTCGCTGACCCTGACGCTAGTAGTTAGCTATGGCTCGCTGACCCTGACGCTAGTAGTTAGCTATGGATCGCTGGCCCTGACGCTAGTAGTTAGCTATGGATCGCTGGCCCTGACGCTAGTAGTTAGCTATGGATCGCTGGCCCTGACGCTAGTAGTTAGCTATGGATAGCTGACCGATGCAGCTTATGCACTGCTCATCTTGATCCCAAAAGAGCTTTTGAGTAGTATTAGTAGTAGAGTAATCTCTTTCCACGGCAAAAGGACGGGGTTCAACTCTCGTTTCCCGGCATGCTCTAGTCAACCAAGCTGCTGGAAACGGGGTACTTGACTTACAATTTGGAAAGGAAAGGCAGCAATAAAGGCAGCGAAGAAGGTACTGGTTACCCCACCTTCATAAATAGGAAGTTATTTCTTACAATGAGTTTTAACACTTTATTCCCAATAACAGGGTCTGATATGAGAACAAATTTTCTTTTTTTTAAAAGAAATAAATACTGAATCCAGTCAGGAGCATATTCTAATGTCACCGGCATGCGTAACATATTAAGTTAGACCCCATCTCACGTCCAGGCCGAGGTCAATTGGATGAGGATACGCACTGTAATTCATGTAGTGGTGACCCTTCTGGAATGACGTACATTGCACTACGGCGAGAACTCAGGTACTAGTAGGTACTTCAGTACGCCTAGGAACGTGGAAGAATCACTGTAAACATGCAACTAAAGAACATTCGTCTAGAGTGAAGTTCTCATGAAGAACTCGGTAACAACTCGGTAAGATCTCTGCATGAACTCAGTAAGATACCAGTAAGGATTCAGCAAGAATTCAGTAAAAATTTATTACAAACTCAATAAGAATTCAGTAAGAACTTAGTAAGAGCGATAAAGATGGCCCCCATAACGGCTGCGGGTCTACATTGCTATGGTGTTTTAGTTCATTATGGAAGCCGCCAGAACATGGATTTGGCTGAATTCACACTAGTCGACGATTTATACTTGTGTTCACGGAAACGTATAGTTGTTCTCTATTTTGACTGGTTAATTCGTTTGTTTTTTCTGTTTTCTTCCCTCCGATTATCCTGACCTTAACATCGGCTATATGAATCAGCACTACGCTTAAACATGTGTGGTATTTTCATGATCTAATTCACACGGCTGAACTTCACAAGATTAGCCCCCTTCGCCCTAGCTGCAGGCAGTGTCGGTTTTGGTGGGACAGAAATTTAGACACGACTATAATGAACTAGAACACAGTACGGAAAAGATACCCGACTCACTCACACTGTGAGGGATATCCATACGACCTCTTGCAGTTATTGGAAAAGCACGACACACAACGATAAATGTCATCCCCATCCGCTGCCTTGCGGAATGCCTGTTTGCGGGAAAGGCTTCAGGAGTAGACCCTGAGAAAAAAATCTGCATTCTGTACTATCTCTGGTTGTCTCGAAATAATCTTGCTACTCGCCAAAGGTAGCTCAGGACCAGAGAGAGGTTGACAAAAGGCGCATTTTCTTCCACACTTTAATCCATATCACCGAGAAAATCATCCATTTCAGCGGACACAGCAAGAGAAAAGACTGTCCACATGGCTGAACAAAGAGAGTGGTCTTCATTACATGTGATGGACGAACATTATTTCGTTTTCGGTAGGAATTAAATCACAACTCAATAAGGATCCATTTAGAATTCAGCAAGAATTAAGTATAAAAGAAGGGATGGTAAAGGCCTGAATGAATGATAGACAGCCATGCATCAAACCACCAGTCACTTGTGTGAGTGTCCTATATTCAAGGCTGGGTTTGCGGAAATTGAGAAGCGAAAATGCTGGCTATAAATACCCTCATAATAAGGGTTATTACATTTGGGCATGGAGAGGAAGGCGTCCATGCCGCTCATCTATGGTACAGCAGCCTGGTTAACGACAAGGTGAGGATGGTCATTTTAGTGATGAGGATACTGAGACGAATTTGATTGCACTACAGCGAGTAATACTCAGGCCCATCTTCCTCAGTGCGATCCAGAATAAAAAGGCAACCGAAAACCGGATGTCATAGATACTATTTGTGAAACATAAAAAATATAGAACGAATAGCTTCAAAAACAAAACAAAAACCTCTATAAAATCAATCATTGATCGTTACCTAGGTAATACTGCAGTCAACGAATCATCAGTTTCCATATTATAGGAGCCGAGAAAGGGATATGATGGGAGATCGGATCACGTGCGTACTCCCTGAACCAGCTACAGGAACCAGCAGTGTCCGTATCCTTCGCCACTTCCCGAAGTGCATATCAGTCCTTCCGGGATGATGATAATATTTGTGTCAAATGGGCCGTGTCCTTAATCATTTCGCAGATAAGATCATTTATTTACACGATGTATGTGGGAGTACATATCACATACACATACACAAACACACCCACACAAACACATGTGTATGCTTGTGTTTGGGTGTGTATATGTGTGTGGGTGTGTGTATGGATGTGTGTGTGTGTGTGTGAGGGTGTGTGGTAGTGTGTGTGTGTGTGTGGGTGTGTAGGTGTGCACGTGTGTGTGGGTGTGTGTGGGCGTGTATGTGTGCATGAATGTGTGTGGGTGTGTGTAGATGTTTATGTGTGTGTGTTTAGAGAAAATTTACAAAACAATCAAAAACATAAAAGCTAAATAACTGAGTCCTTGTGAAGAATTAAGGAAAGAATTGAAACGGTAAGATGAGATGACTGAGGATTTTTTTTAAAGGAAACACGCAGCCAATAATGGAATTGGAGGGAAGTAGAAGACACTGGCGTTGGCAAGGCACACATTAAGGAAATCGGCTGACAACACTACAAGGCAGTATTTATTCTTGAATCCACAGAGTAAGAGAAACAGACGAGAACCAAAGCACACGTGGAGAAGTGAGCTTTAGTCAAACATGAAGGAAACAGGGAAGTCGTGGACATAGCTGATCGGGATGGTTCAGGACATGATAACTGTTCGTGTAGTTGTTGGATACAGATGAAAACACAGAGAGATAGTGAATGCTCTTCACAGGGGATCTGTCGGTGGATGCGGCGCTGAAGAGCCAACAAAATAAAGACCTAGAGTAACTGAGAGTGGTACTCTATAAACTACATCATCGGTTCAAAAGAGTTGTGATACGGTGGATTCTATCTGATCGGACTATCGGGTGAGCGTAGAGGGCTTCTTCAACCTGACAGAGGCGTGGCGTATGAACAGGCCAGTAAGTTGGCCAGGTTTGGATAGATAAACAGATGGGAAGAGGAGCACACAGGTCATCAACTTGGCTTGGCTTCATCTGCGTCATGCTCACCACTACAGGGATCACTACATTCTGGAATGATGTACATTGCACTACGGCGAGAACTCAGGTACTAGTAGGTACTTCAGTACGCCTAGGAACGTGGAAGAATCACTGTAAACATGCAACTAAAGAACATTCGTCTAGAGTGACGTTCTCATGAAGAACTCGGTAACAACTCGGTAAGATCACAGGGATCACTACATCTCGTCAGCCAGACTGCATTGAAAACGGCATGTTTCAAAGGAAAGCTACATTAAAGAGAGATAGTGGTCTTGGTCAGTATCTTGTGCCTAACCGTACTAGCGTCTCAGTTGCCCTTGGTCTAAGGATATGTATATAAAAACACGACCTGCAGACCAGCACACTGCGTATCAGCTGCAGGGGAAACTTTGTTTTCTCCAACTTACAAATTTCCCCTGCTCACTCTATCAATGGAAATGGCAGCTGTAATAGTTTTTTTTATTACCTGGACAAGATTTCATCTCACGGGTTTTGCCTGTATTCTATGATCGCTCCAATAGAAAACTCGTCAATAAATGACAAAACGTTAGCGACATTTTTCACAGAAACGTAGACATTAGATATCTAATCTTCCATACATCAAATCCCTTGAATGCACAAATTCGGCCTCACATACATACATTCACATGTCCATCCATGCACAATCATGCATGCATTCGCATGTTCTCATCCACAACCATACATGTATTCACATGTCCATCCATTGATAACCATACATGCATTCACATATCCATTCATACAGAACCATACATCCATACTTATATGTATCAATCTACACATCTTTCCGTCCTTTTGTTCGTCAGTGTGACTGTCTATCTGTTTGTTATCTGTGTGTCTGTTTTTCTGTTTGAATGACTGTTTGTTTGACTGCCTGTCTTCTTCTTCTTCTTCTTCGTTCTCCATCTCCCACTACCAAACCATGAAAGGGCTTAAGTAGCAGAATGTAGTCCAGAGAACAGAATGCATTGTATCGTAGTTTACAGCTTGGCTGCGATATTTGCACCTTTTGGTCCAACACATCCGACTTCAGCAAGCATTTTTTGAGTACCGGGTTAGCATTCCCTCTTCGATCCCTTCTCCTTAGCCAGTCTGCCCTGCTGCAGCCTGTTATCCAGGATCACCGCATGGAGATGTAGAAGGCTCTTGGCAGCTATGGGTCGCTTACCACTGCAGCTCATGCGCTGCTCATCATCGTGAACCCACTGCCTGTCTGACTATCTGTATATTAATGTGGCGGTCCGTCTTACTGTATGTCTGTCCGATTGTCTGTATCACTGTCCTCTCGGCCTATCTATATATCATTTCATCCATCCATCTATGTGTCTACCGAACTGTCTGACTGCATGTCACGTATACCCATCTGTTTAGCTTTCTCTTTGTTCAAATATCAAAGTCTACCTCTTATCATACTATCCAGAACGTGTATGCATCGAATATAAAATAATATGCACATGAAACCCTTCATATTTGGACATGAATTAACCATCATGTGGAAAATCAAATATTCATTATTTGTCACTAATACATTTCAAATCCACTATTCGAGGCTCGAGAATATAATTATTGATGCCACAATCGACTGCATGATTTGGTTTCTATAAATATCTCATCTAGGAATGAATAGCAAGCTGTGCTCGGCGAGCGTAGAACCTGTTTCAATTTAGCACACGTCACAGAAACATGTTAACAAAATTGAATTTGCAACTCAATAACAGCAGCTTCGCTTTATTTTACCGACTCAATAACACAACCTCATCGACGTATTCTGTAGAAATAGACAAGCGTAGACAGTCTGGAATCTTTATGTACATATATTTCTATGTTTGAATTGGGATTTCTATTTATTCCTATCGTTTTCTTTCTTTCTTTCTCTCTCACTCTCTCTCACTATCTCTCTCACTCTTTGTCTCTATTATTTGCTACACTCTATCAATTGCTCACTCACATTATGTACGTTATATATTTTTATGTTTCTGTTAATATAAAAAAGGTAAAACGAGAACTTCTTTTCTTAATCGCTCCTCTTCTTTCGTGAGCTGTAGAAGTTTGCCAGAAAAAGCGCCAGACTATTCTATCCGCTGTCTTTCTCTTGCCCTGGTTCCTCTAGTTCATGGTCTCTTATAGACTGTCGTATGTTGTCGTATCAGCGGACTTGGGATCGTTCACAGGGTCTAGATCCTTGACTCCTTGCTTCCAATTTCCTGTTGTTGTCAATCTTATTTCATCCTACAGACATAGCTAGACCACAGAAGTTGAGATCGCTTCACTCAGTCTGCAAGTCTGGTTTTCGACATCTTGTCATATTTTCTGATACTTACTTACTTTCCCAGTCCAATCCCCACGTTATACAATGTGCAGCCAGTATCCAGCCACATGGATTGCCTTGTCATTTGCCTCCAGCATGTCGCACCTATTGCATGTTTCCTGCAGGTTGGGGTAGGTTATCAGGTGGTCTGGGTCCTGTATTGCCCCACAACCACATGTGTCATCATCTGTGTATCCCCCATCGTTTCATATTTCTCTTCCACCGTGATACACCAGTTCGGAGTCGGTTCAGCGACTCCCATGTTGTGTATGGCAGATGATGTCCGTGGGGAAGATTCCTCCCGAAGTTCCATCTCTATGCGTGCATCATTTCGTGCCATCTCTCGATACGGCGACTTTCAGAATTTGTCTGTATGGGCTGTGTTGATTTTAGAAAGCTATGTCTGGATTTGAGTCGTGTGCTTTGTACCTGATGTCCAAAACAGTGGGTGCCTTGGGTCGTGCTCCTGTTTTTCTCGTTCGATTTCTGCTGCGACGCTTCTTCGAATCTCGAGTGGCGCTATGCCTATTATGGGGTATATATTATCTGATTACGACCCTTGACTCATCTTGTTACTTGGATCACCTACCTTAGATTTTTTATTTCTGAAGCTAGGAGCTGACTTTTCTAGAATCCATGACTCACATCCATAAGTCAGAACTGGTACATAGGTGCAGTAGTATACAGCTATCATAGTTTTCTTACACATTTCTTTTTTGCTGAGGAATCCTCTATTAATGGCATGAACAAGTTTACTAGTTGCTGCCTTTTGCGTAGCTAATTCTTCTGTAATACCTTCCTTCTTGTTTATTATAGTTCCAGTGTATTTTAACTGCCTGACCTGTCCCAGAGGCTGTTTGCACACAAAAATGTGATGTCTCTGCTCGTCTCTCGAGACCACCATATTTTTTTTGGAATTGCTAATATCATCCTTATCTTCTCCACTTCATCTTCGATTTGAAAGCTGGTCTAGAGATGTGCCTCTGATTTGGTAATCTAGACCAAATTATCGGCAAAAGCATTTCCGATTTAAAAGTTTGTCTTATCTTCCACTACCCCACTGTGTTTTTGTTGGTCCTCTCCTTACATAATTTTGTTGCAATCATTCAAGAATAGTATTAAGAAAGTATGGTGATTTACTGTCGCCCAGTCTTGCCGCCTTGAAATCTTCTGACGTTTGGTTTCCCAATGTTGGTTTTGCCGGTTCTTAAAGAAACTCGGTATGGCGCAGATCAAGGGCAATGAAATGTTTTTCCATTCTAAATATTCTTAGGGCCTGCTTCAGTGAACATTAACGAATATCTTTTCCATGGTCATAAAAACTATAGTGCATTTCATCATCATACTCAAAGAGTTTTTTTTGCTTCAGTTGCCTGAGTGTGAAGATAAGGTCATAGCTACTTCGGTTTGCGCTGAAAATAAATTGGACTTCGCTCGTCTGTGGCTCAGCCAAATTGTCTTAATCTCTGCATAAGTATCCTAGAGAAGGCTTTACCTAGGACGCTAAGGAAGGATATACTTCTATGGTTTTTAATATTGTCAGTTGTCACCCTCATTTTAAAACTGGTATAATAATGGCGGTTGATCCGTTTGAATAGTGCTGTGGCGCCAGGATTCGGGAAGAACCTTCAAGAATAACAGTTCAATCGCTGTTCCCGTGTACTTGACCGTTTCTGGGGATATACCACCATGCCCAACTGTTTTGCCAACCTTTATTTTCTCCAGTGCTGCCTTCATTGTGAAGTTTTCGCCGTCATTGATTTCTTCTTCTGTGTTGGAGCATGTTATACCTGGAATGTGGTCTTCCTCTGAGAAATAACCTTTCCATCTATCCATTATCTCCTTTTTGTTTGTCTTTTATATATATGAATGCGCATAATCAATTTTTTTCCTTCCTCCTTTTCTTTAGTGTCCTGTAGAAAATCTTCTGGTTTTCATCGACAGTTTTTTTTGCAGTCTTTCTCCAAAGTCCTCCAATGGAATTTGTTTTGCTGTTAGCATTGTATTCTTGACTTCCGTTCTGAATGTTACATATTCTTTGTATTTCTGTTTTTCCATCTGGACCTGACTTCCAAGTATTGTTTCCATGTCTTTGTCTTTTCTTTATGATCATTTCGACTGCTTCTCTCCACCGTGTGTAGTCTTTATATCTTTCTTGACTCTTCAAAACCACACGATTCTGCTGCAGTTGTTTCAATGGTAGTCTTGGATTATAATAAGAGAACTTCTAGATCCTCAGGTAGTTCTTCTGTGCTTCCCACTGCTATTGATATAAGCCTCTTCTACCCTGTACTAACTTCTGGCTCTCTTAGCTTGTGTGCCTTTATTTTTCCTTCTCCTTTTCTAGTATTTAATTTCTTACTCGATTGTGGATAATTTGGTAGGTCTAATCTTTCAGTTGTTGTCTTCATTGTCTTCATTGTCATGAGGTAGGGGTGTCATTTGATTTCTATCCAGGCTCTTGGATCTTTCAAATACTTGTAAAGGAATCTTTCTGCACAATTGTACAATACATTATAGATCTCTCTTTCCTTGTCGGTATACATCGAGTGTATGTGCGTATGAGCGTGTGAGAGAACATGAAATGACTAGTCCACTCTAACATTGACATCTCCAAGAAAGATAATTTCGTCTTAATCATCGTCTACTATCATATCAAGCAGCTCAAAGACTCGTCTTTGCCCTCTGCTCTATCCCCCCGCCCCTTATTATGTGTATATACAGTGACGATGTTGACTAACATGCCTTGAGGTCCAGAACCAAAATGCGTTCGGAGACAAATTTCTATCCCGTGGTGTTGTCTCTTTGACGCCTAAGCACAATGCAGTCTACTCCCTCTTTGGTTCTGTCGGTAATGGGAACTCTGTATTAAAGAAGCAAATTAGCCTCAAGGTACATGATCCCATGTCCTTTTTCTTAGTTTTTGTGAGAGTTACCAATTTAGATTTCTTCGTTTCTTTCATTGGCTCGTTTACCTTTGTGTTTATTCTTCTGATATTCCATGTTCCAAAAATCGTTGTCCGTAATTCGTGCCAGTTCTTCGCCTTTAAGTTCAGTCTTGCTTTCGTTCTTTCTAGACTTGTGGTCGGCAGGATAAACAAACAGGGGATTGGTTTCTTGTGTCTTTCCATGATGGAAGGGTTGCTTCCATTTGACCTCCATGTCGGTCAGTGTTTCTGGATCATGGCTGTTTATTTGATATTAATAAATAACTTCAAAATATAGAGGTCATTCAGTTATAAACCACCCAGTTAACGCGCATGGTAGGAGGTTTGAGGGAGGGGGAACACGTCGAAAAATATTTAAAAAATATACAAAAAAAGGTCTGTCTTGGCATGATCACAATAAGAAACATGGATGTCTAATTTTGATAATACTGGAAGACAAAATTCAAGAGGAAAGAAAGAGACAAGAAACAAGTACAAGAAACAAGTGCGAGAAATACATACATGTAAGAATATCGGGGTCCAGACATAAGCTGAGTCTAGTCAACGATGTGGGGATCGACATTGTGATCCCTACAGTGATGTGCTTAAAGAGAATCCACGGATTGCATTACAGACAAGAGGGTCAAGATCTACAGTCTTATTTGCGCCTTGGATGTAAGAACAGCTGCAGTAAGAAGCTTCCAAGAAACGATGCCAAGAGCTAAAATAGCTTCGCGGGATTAGCTTAAACCAAGAACATCATCTCTTTTTTTTAAATATTGTATACATGATGGGTAGAATCAAACTGAACGAATACAAAGTCACGATAAAATTGTTATCATTTGAAGAAATGTCTTATCTTTTTGTTTCCAATAATTGCGCACGTTTGCGTGATTGATGGATGACGTCATAATTATATCCGTCTGCTCCAAAATGGCTCTCACTATAGAACAAAAACATGATTTAAGTTTTTCTTGAACACGAAACTCTTGCTGTTATACCTCCAAGACTTTTACCACAGAACAGTCTCAACCAAAATCCTTATGACTTTGTAACTTAGGTCCTAATTGTTCATAGAGTGGATTGCAATAATAAAAGGCGTCAATGAAACTAAGTATTTTAAAGGTATGCAATGAACTTCATGAAACCTCAGTTAACGTTGCAATTGTTCAATGGTGTAGGCGTTTGATGACATTTATTTCAGCAAAAGGAGAACACTCTGAATAGTCAAGATCGTGTTTGGTTATTTATGTACAGCTGTATGAACTATCCTTAAATTTAGTCAAATAATAATAATGTTATGATGAACTAGTAATTGCTCCCTTTTATATTGGTACATCTTTCTCTGAATCCGTGTTGTCTGGTTTTACAAACGTGAACGGATGGTAGGTGTGTGGATACTGCTGTCATGTCCAAAATGAACCTAATTTTGAGCCTCCTCTAAAGACTGAAGTTCCATGATCGTTGATGTGGCATATGATGATGATGATGATGAAGAAGAAGAAGAAGAAGAAGAAGAAGAAGAAGAAGAAAAAGATGGGGAAGAGAAAAAGAAGAACAAGGAGACGAAGGATGATTAGAAAAAGAATGAGGTGGAGAAGAAGGAAGAGGAGGAAGAAGACGAAGAAAAATAAGAACAAAAATAAGAAGACGAAAAAGAAGACCGGACATTTACGTTAAGTCATTTGGCTTAATGTAATACTAAAACATGCCCCACTTCATTCATTTAGTAATATATTTGTTATGTGAATTAATTCAGTCCTATGAGCTTCTTTTGTGGACGGATCTAGCGACCTCAACGTGTAACACAAAATGCTACAAAAATCCACCACTGCAAATGGATGGGAAATGTTTTGGTTTCCTAAAATAGGCGATCTGTAGTGGCGTCCCTTTACTCTGGTTAGATATTTGAGGGAACACAAAGAAGAGCGCTATTTTGACACGAGTGCTACCTGGGCCTGAAAGGGGAGCAACGAAAAGTTACACTGTAACCTGTCAGGCATGTGATAAAATGCGATTATGAGGATCGCTGAGCATAGGACCGGCAAATCCCTTCCACAGAAACGATGTGTTTGCTTCAATAGATACATTTCAAAATTTGATGGGCTGTATTTGTTGAAGACTTAGTGGAGCTGAAAAAGTTTCGTTTGAATGAAAATTACCGGAGATCAAATTAAAACAAATCAGTCTCTACAGTGCGTGGCGACAGCAAAGGCAAGCGGTCTTTATTCATCAGCCTCATAATTCCTTCTAGTGGACTTCGGCAATAGGAATATACTCATTATCAATTTCTTGATAAAGATTGAAAGCTGATTTGTTATGATAAAAAGGTCCTGCAGAGCGTCATATCAAGAAATAGGACAACAAACAACTGAGCCTGTGGATCAAGCTGCACAAGTAAGTCTGCGTCAGGAGCCCATTTTCCGTATTTAAGATGGAGAAGCAAATTTACTTCGGTTTGGAGGTCACCGGATGCAGAATGAAACCTGTGAGGCGGGGATACAGCTTCTTCGTTCGTCCGTTCTCAATCTCCTACTACCAAGCCCTGAACGTTCTCAATCTCCCGCTATCAAGCCCTGAACGTTCTCAATCTCCCGCTACCAAGCCCTGAACGTTCTCAATTTCCCGCTACCAAGCCCTGAACGTTCTCAATCTCCCGCTACCAAGCCTTGCACGTTCTCAATCTCCCGCTACCAAGCCTTGCACGTTCTCAATCTCCCGCTACCAAGCCCTGAACGTTCTCAATCTCCCGCTACCAAGCCTTGCACGTTCTCAATCTCTCGCTACCAAGCCTTGCACGTTCTCAATCTCCCGCTATCAAGCCCTGAACGTTCTCAATCTCCCGCTACCAAGCCTTGCACGTTCTCAATCTCCCGCTACCAAGCCTTGCACGTTCTCAATCTCCCGCTACCAAGCCTTAAACGTTCTCAATCTCCCGCTACCAAGCCTTGCACGTTCTCAATCTCCCGCTACCAAGCCCTGAACGTTCTCAATCTCCCGCTACCAAGCCTTGCACGTTCTCGATCTCCCGCTACCAAGTCCTGAACGTTCTCGATCTCCCGCTACCAAGTCCTGAACGTTCTCAATCTCTCGCTACCACGCCCTGAACGTTCTCAATCTCCCGCTACCAAGCCTTGCACGTTCTCGATCTCCCGCTACCAAGTCCTGAAAGGACTTTGCAAGTAGCGGGATGTTGTCCGGAAAACGGAATGCGTTGTCTTAAGTAACAGCTTGACTGTTATTTGCACCTTTTGGTCCGACACATCCGACTTCAGCAGGCATTTTTGGGTACCAGGTTAGCCATCCTTCTTCTTAGTCAGTCTGCCCTGTTGCAGTCTGTTATCCAGGATCACCCCGTGGAAGTGTAAAAGGGTTTTAACAGCTCTGATTCACTGGCTCTTACGCTAGCAGTCAGCTTTGTGTCGCTGACCGTTGCAACTCATGCGTTGCTCAGCACATTGATAACGGGAATACAGCGACGACGATATATGTACTTTCCTCTCTGTCCAGGACCTGGATCTCATGACCTGCCCAATCTACTACACACATGTACGGTGGATGACCTGCCAATGGAAATGGTAGACGATCTGTGTGACAGAACACTGTCCTATGATAGGATGCTATAGACCCAGAAAGATAAGTAAGTATTAGACAAACGTGTTAGGGTACTGGAATAGCCAAAATTGCTGCTGGAGATAAAGGGTTGAAGACTTCTACTAGCTCTAAACATTTTCTGAGTTTGAGGGACCATATTTATTTCTATTTGTTTTGTCTTCCATAACTGTGAACCATATATTATTTTACATCTTGGTAGACTGGGTCGTTTCGAGACAAAAGATTGGACCCAGTTCTCTGCCGAGAGAGAAGTATTTTAACCTCGGTGCCTCTCAGACGCTCCCGTAATTACAGTTGACTGTAACAGTTATCTTATTGCTTGAACTTCTATTTTCGATCTCCATCGATTGACATCTTCTCTACTGTTGCCTCTTTCTGCGGTTTCTTATATTTTCATTGTCATAGTCAAAATAGCGCTGAAGATACAGCACAGTGAATGTGCAGACAGCAGCACAGTGAATGAGCTGACAGCAGCACAGTGAATGGGCTGACAGCAGCACAACGAATGAGCTAACAGTAGCACAGTGAATGAGCTGACAGCAACACAGTGAATGAGCTGACAGCAGCACAGTGAATGAGCTGACAGCAGCTAGCAACACACAGCTGCTGTTCGCATCCGTTTCAGCGAAACAGAGCTGACCAAAACCATAATTGGCCTTCAAGCGGCAGCCACGGAAACAGGCTGCACTGTTGTAGTCTAAGAGAATATGAATCGCAGTAGAAAGGCAAACCCGGTCAAGCCGAAAGGTGCAGCTTAGCTGTAAACTACAACACGAGGCCACAAACGTCCTATCCAGGACCAAAAACACCCTAGAAGTAGTTCATGTTTGTGTATTCGGTTAGCATCATCATCATGTAAAACTATTGTTATAAAACATCACTGCAAGTATCTGATAGAGGCTTTCTGTAGTTGTGTCCCTGCGCTTCACTTAACTTAACATCTTTATACTGGTTTAGAAGACCCTGCAGAGTCGGTATACAACCAGTTACATTTACATCACCTTGCTCTAAAATCTATGCGCATCCAGTTTATTCTTCTTAAATGCATTAACTGTCCCTGCCTCCACTACCTCCCCTGGCAATGCATTCCAAGCAGACACCACTCTCTGACTAAAAAAATATTTCCTAATATCTAACCTGGACCTCTCTTTAATCAGCTTGTAGCTATGCCCTCGTGTTATTGTAGGTGGCTGTATTTTAAAAAACTTGTTATAGTCTAATTTATCGATTCCTCTGATCATCTTATAAACCTGTATTAAGTCACCACGAATTCTTCTCTCTTCGAGACACCGTAGGCCGGTTTTTCTGAGTCGTTCCTCATAACTGTAATTCTGGAATCCCACTATCATCTTTGTCGCTCTTTTTTGTATTCTTTCTAGCATGTTTATGTCCCCTCTATGATAAGGACTCCACACCTGTACACAGTACTCCAATCTAGGTCTAACTAAAGCTCTATACAGTTTGACGATCACTTCCTTGCTCCTATCTTTAATATTTCTTTTTATCATACCTAACATTGCATTTGCCTTTTTCACTGCTACCTTAACTTCATCACTCACCTTTCCTGTATGATCTATTATAACCCCTAGGTCCCTTTCCTTATCTATCTTTCTAATATTGTTTTCTCCCATTCTGTAATTATGTTCCATGTGGATGACTGTACATTTATCTACATTAAACTCCATTTGCCAGCTTACAGACCATTCTCGAATTTTATCTAAATCCGACATCAATATATCCACTTCCGCTTTAGATGAGACACTACTGCATAGTTTTGTGTCATCAGCAAATTTTGCAATCATGGATCTCATATCAATGTCCAAATCATTTATATATATATCAAGAACAAAACTGGTCCCAAAACCGAGCCCTGTGGCACACCACTTTTCACTTCACTCCACTCAGAGTACTCCTTATTTATGCCCACCCTCTGCCTTCTTCCCGTTAACCAATTTTCAATCCATTTGGCAACTTCCCCACCTATTCCATGTGATTTTAACTTTCGAAATAATCTTTGATGAGGTACTCTATCAAAGGCCTTTGCAAAGTCTAGATAAATAACATCCACTGGCTCCCCTTTATCTATGATTTTAGTAACCTCCTCCATGAATTCTAATAGATTTGTTAAGCAACGAAAGTCCGAATCAATCAAGTAATGTTCTGAACAAGAAATTCTCTTCCAGTCCACTTTCCTACTTCAATCATGATTAAACTACTGATATCTTAAGAAACCATTCAAAATGAAAGAATTGTTTGGTTTTGACCTTAGTGATAATTCAACACGAAGCCCTGCCCTTTTAGAAACCTCTCGGTCGTCTGAACTCAACTCTGGCAGATTAATAGAATACCGTCAGACGCCGGAAACGGAAATTTAACCTACAGGAAATCTAACTGAAGCCACACGGCATATCAGTCTGGTGCGCATATATCTAATCTTGGGAAGCCACATGCCATGTCAGTGGGGCGGGTACATATCTAATCTTGCGAAGCCACACACAATGTCAGTTGGATAGCGTAGGGCATTCGTCTGATCTACTTTCCGGACAGCTGACAAATGGAAGAGATTGTTTGCGAGAACGGAAACTAAAATATATCAAACATGCGACACGCAGTTATCTTTATTTTTGCCATTTCCGAGAAACAAGTTAGCCACTCTTTGGTCGCTGTATAATGTTGAAATAAATTGTTCTATAGCTTACTTTCAATTCCAGGAACAGATTGCATTATCAACATGCATATTGGCTTACGTGATTGGCTGGTCGCAAGATATAGTGATTTGGAGAATATTTTAAACTAACGGGGTTTCACCCTATTTTTAGTTGACTTTTACGACATACTTTCAATATAACCGTTAACTTATTCTCTACGAACATGCTCTAAATGTGACAGTTGTATATCCTTCTTACGACATGCCCTCAATGCGACAGTTCTCCTATTCTTTTACGACATGCCCGTAATGTGACAGTTGCCCTATCCTTCCTATGACATGCAATCAGTGTAACAGTTGTCCTATCCTTCTTACGACATGTAACCAGTGTGAGATGTCCTATCCTTCTTACGACATGTAACCAGTGTGAGATGTCCTATCCTTCTTACGACATGTAACCAGTGTGAGATGTCCTATCCTTCTTACGACATGCAACCAGTGTGAGATGTCCTATCCTTCTTACGACATGTAACCAGTGTGAGATGTCCTATCCTTCTTACGACATGTAACCAGTGTGAGATGTCCTATCCTTCTTACGACATGCAACCAGTGTGACAGATGTCCTATCCTTCTTACGACATGTAACCAGTGTGAGATGTCCTATCCTTCTTACGACATGTAACCAGTGTGAGATGTCCTATCCTTCTTACGACATGTAACCAGTGTGAGATGTCCTATCCTTCTTACGACATGCAACCAGTGTGACAGATGTCCTATCCTTCTTACGACATGTAACCAGTGTGAGATGTCCTATCCTTCTTACGACATGTAACCAGTGTGACAGATGTCCTATCCTTCTTACGACATGTAACCAGTGTGACAGATGTCCTATCCTTCTTACGACATGTAACCAGTGTGACAGATGTCCTATCCTTCTTACGACATGTAACCAGTGTGACAGATGTCCTATCCTTCTTACGACATGTAACCAGTGTGACAGATGTCCTATCCTTCTTACGACATGTAACCAGTGTGACAGATGTCCTATCCTTCTTACGACATGTAACCAGTGTGACAGATGTCCTATCCTTCTTACGACATGCTCACAATGTGACATTTTTACTACTGACATGTTGAGCCGAATCTTGCTGCCTCCGCTATGAACGACCATCACCGGGTGTGGAATAATGCCAGGTGCTGGAAATAGACCATCTGAAGACAGGTCAGTTTTACCCTACTAATGACAGGGCGTCGCTACGGTAATCCAGCTCAATTCGAGAGGAGCCGCAGACACTTTGGTTCACGTACCAGGCTGATAAGCCAATGGCGCGAGGCTACCATGTGAGGGATTACGGCCGAACGCCTGTAAGCCGGAATCCCGCCCAAAATCTCAGCACCACTGCAATGGGAGGCTTCTACATGTTCGGGACCTGGGGCTCGCACCCCAGCCCTATCCGGTAGAGCCGCAGAAAGAGGTCTCTGCCGTCCGCCGATCAAAGCGGGCGGATAGCTGCTTGATATTCACCTTATCCGGCGATGGGGTGCGAAACCACCAACATAAGACTTAGTTCTTGGTCGGGGTGTCGAAAACAGTAGAGCAGCCACCTCACTGTGAACTGTCGAGACTCAACCAATGACCATGCGATTTGTCCGCACACTAGGCGAACAACATCTCCGTGACATTACCAGGCTTGTCCCCTGGTTAAATGCACTTCTGCCTCGATCTCTACCTCTGTACGCTATCAGCCATACCAATGGACGCAGAAGAGATGCAGACTAGCGGACATTGCACATCTGCCCTATTGTGTCAACCTCCCAGGTGGCAGGGAATGCTAGGCGTACCATCACTGAAGATGTGCCGAGAAAATAAAGGGAGCAAAGAGGTACCCCGCCCACGTGCACATGATACGTTTCTGGCAGGACGTGACGATCCTGGGATACAGACACACTGGACTGCCTCTCTTCCGGGTTAGTACAAACCAGTACATAGTCCATATCATATATCATATATCATTACCGCATCCTATAGACACGAGTAGTGAAGACTCGTCAGTCCTGTAAGACAACTTCCATAAGAGAGACAACTCTGATCACAAACAACTGCTGCCTTGCAGATAGGCTGGGGACAGCCAAAGGCTAAGGAGGGCATCCCTACAGAAACGCCTGTTGAAATCGGATGCACGGGGCCACAAGCCTAACGAAACAGTGAAACGTACATCGCAGTATGATGACAGTACAACCGATCAGAAAAACGTATGGCGCTCATCCTGCGGAGTCCCGCCAGGCAGCGAGAGTGCCGGGCATCACGCCTCGAAGGGGCCCACCCTTGACTACTGGTGGTCACCCATCCATGTGTTGGGGAGTCAAGGCACATGGCTATGGGGCAATTTCCATTGATCAAAAACTCAAGACCCTCAAAATACTACAATGGAATGCGGAGGGAGTCATTAACAAAAAACTTTCCCTAACACATCACCTGCATGAAGGTAAGATTGACGTGGCATGTATCCAAGAAACGCCGCTTTTTTAGAAAAAATAATGTTTAATGTCTGACTGCGTACGAAGAAGAAGAAGAAGAAGAAGAAGAAGAAGAAGAAGAATAATGGCAGACTCACTCTCGGAGTATTTATCAGACGTATGTGATTACTGTCCTCCTGTATGGTTCAGACCGTGTACCCTACTTAAACAGGACGTATCAAAACTCGATGCCTTTCATATGCTCAACCAGCGACGCATCATTTGTATCTGGTGGTTCGATCTCGTCCGTAACGTATAGGTGTCTGCAAAGACGAGTCTTCCCTCCATCTCGGACACTAGTCCGCCGCCGCCTGTCTCTGTTTGGTCACGTGGTTCGACTGGACCAGGACGTTCCGGTTCACCAGATAATGTCCAAGTCAGCTAAGTATAACAACGGTCTCCCACCGGCCGGCTGGAGGCGTGGGAGGTGCCGCTCCCGATCTACGTGGCTCCGACAGATAGCAGTCTCTCCTTCGGCAGTGAACAAGATTTAGCTACAAGCCTCAGCAGTTGGACATGATAGTGGCCGATCGATGCAACGGGCACTAGAGGTATAGGCGAACATTATTATTATGTGACAGTTGTCTTATTCCTCTTACAACATTCCCTCAGTATGACAGTTGTCCTATCCCTCTTACGACATGATCTGAGTGTGACAACTATCCTATTCTCTTACAGTGCTGTCAATTTTGGCACGAACCATACTATCTCTTTGTCACACACAGTCACCGTGGAAACGGTTATAACGCAAATGTAATTTTCAAAACATCCAAATAATCACACGTGTATATGTTTAACTGTTTACCGATTTTGTCCCATACCAATGCTGGCTTGTTAAAAGGAAGACTTTTCCAAGTATGACATATTTGCAATCATTCACCTGATTATGAACCATATGTTTTAACTGCGGTTTGGCCCTATTTAGGAAACCTGTTTTCGAGCTTTCGTAGCAGTTTATTATAATGGCAATGTCCAGGTTGCTAGCACATTTGATATGTTTTCCGTGTGCAGATAAAATACGTGTCATTGTGGTTGTTGCCACTTGCAAGCGCTCTTTGTTTACAAAATAACTGCATCGGTTTATTCACGTTCCCTTAATTAGCATGTCTCATAATGTGAAACTACCACTATTCATTTATTGTAGATAAATGTACAGTCATTCACATGGGTAAATTCAATATGGATAACAATTACAGAAAGGTAGTGAACAATATTAGAATGATGAAAAGGGGGCGGCGTGGCCTAGTGGTTAAGTGGCACGGCTCACAAACCGAAGGTGCTGGGTTCGATCCCCATCACAGCACCGGCCGTTACCCCGGGGAAGCAAACCCTTAAAAAATGCAGGAGGAAGCAGACCCTTACATAAAATGCATGCTGAAGTCGGATGCACTGGGCCGACAGGCGCAAAATAAAAACCACAGTGCAACGCACACCGCCTTGGGGATAAGAGAAAATAAGGCGAACGCAAAAAAAAAAAAAAAAAAAAAAAAAACAGAATGATGAAAGGGATCAAGATGCTGCAGCGGTCAGCGACCCATAGCTGACTGCTAGCGTCAGGGCTGGCGAACCATAGCTGCCAAGACCCTTCTACACCTCCACGTGGTGATCCTGGATAACAGGCTGCAGCAGGGCAGACTGGCTAAGGAGAAGGGATTGAAGAGGGAATGCTAACCCGGTACTCAAAAAATGCTTGCTGAAGTCGGATGTGTTGGACCAAAAGGTGCAAATATCGCAGCCAAGCTGTAAACTACGACACAACGCATTCCGTTCTCTGGACTACATTCTGCTACTTAAGCCCTTTCAGGGTTTGGTAGTGGGAGATTGAGAACGAACGAAGAAGAAGAAGAAGAAGAAGAAGAAGAAGAAGAAGAAGAATGATGGAAAAGTGAAGGGACCTAGGGGTTATAATAGATCATACAGGTAAGGTGAGTGAGCGAGTGCAGGTAGCAGTGAAAAAGGCAAATTCAATGTTAAGTATGGTAAAAAGAAACATTAAACATAGGAACAAGGCAGTGATAGTCAAACTGTATAAAGCTTTAGTTAGACCTAGATTGGAGTACCGTGTACAGGTGTGGAGTCTTTATCGTAAATGATATATAAACATGCTGGAAAGGATACAAAGAAGAGCGGCAAAACTGATAGTGGGATTCCACATTTACTGTTGTGATGAAAGATTCAGAAATATCGGCCTATGGTGTCTAGAAAAGAAAAGAATTCGAGGCTACTTAATACAGGTTTATAAGATAATCAAAGAAAAGGATAAATTAAACTATACGTTTTTTTTCAAAATACACACACTTACAAGAACAAGAGGACACAGCTACACATTAATTAAAGAAAGGTCCAGATTAGATATTAGGAAATACTTTGTTTAGTCAGAGAGTGATGCATGTTTGGAATGCATTACCATAGGAAGTAGTGGAGACAGGGACAATTAATGCATTCAAGAATAGATTGGATGCGCATCGTTTTTAGAACAGGGAAATGTAAAATAGACTGGTTGTATAAAGACTCTGCATAGTCTTCTAAACCAGTATAAAGACGTTAAGTTATGTTATATCTGTCTACCAGCGACACATGCAATATATCTGTATGGACCATTATTGACGATAGGAAAGTAATGTGCTTGGACCGAATTCGGCCTATATTCGATAGTCGGAAGTGTTGAATGACGAAAGGCCACTTTTTGTGTATGTCCGGATGTTCGAATACCGTAATTCATCTCTGTTATGTGGCAAGATGCTTTCGTCTTCTAGAGGTCTTTAGTTCGAATCCAGACAGCCCATTGTTTCACTTTCTTTTCTGTTGTTCGTTATATATGTTTTCAGATTGCAAAAAAACACATGACTTTGTAATCGCTATCACTAACAAACCTACTATCCCGAGTCACAACCCTCTTTAGTCGGATTGGAAAAATGATAGTTGGCTAATCTTTTCACTTCTGCTTAGGTGTACATGTTTGCCTTTAATTATCTTCCTGGTCTATTTTTATAAATCAAAGCAAGCCATTCCCTTCTTCGTCTGTTTTCAAAGAAGTGAGAAAGGGATTATACGGTCTTCGAATCTCCTTTGCCAAAAGATGTTTATTTTAATCAGACGTTAGTGGATGTTTAAACAAAGTCTTGCTGGAGATCTGTCCCTGTGACAGTATTTCACATCAGAAAATCGACAGCTGCCCTCAGATATCCCATTGTCTAGCGCTCTTCTCGGTTTCTCGTACGGATGCTTTTAATCGGATATGTCTCGGAGCTCGTAAAATTGACAGCCGCCAGCGCTGTCTTATTCTACATTTTCCCTCTCCTTCTTGTAAGAAAGCGTCGTCCATTGAATCATTTTGTTTCATTTCACTAAATGAGACAGAACCAATAACTAACCAAATCAAACCAAAAACTAACAAAATCAGAGAGAAAGTAGGAACAACTTCATGTGTAGACGTAGACCGACAATTACGTTTTTTGAACATGTGACAGGGCAGTTTCTGAGTCTACTTACCTCGCGAGCATATAACACCAGACAGCAGGGCTTCGGAGCAAAACGATAGGCCAAGAAAAAGATACATTAGCTAATTTTGTTTAAAACGGTAGTCATCGTTTGAATGTAGTCACCGTCAGCCAGTTGGCACGCGAAAGAAACGATGTTTTAATTGTTTCATATTTATGTTTTCCTACCACTTCCCCGCTTATATTTTAATTCTCAAATTTAGACCTACACATGCCTTCTAATTCATTTCTCATTACAGCTGAATTCTTCCTTCCTCTTTCTCTCACTGTCGCAAGTTGTTTTTTTCCCCATATATATATTTATATATAATACTAACAGACTTTGCCTACCTTTCTCAAATCTCTTTCTCTCTCTACCTCTCTCTCTCTCTCTCACACTACCTCACTCACCCCCCCCCCCCCCCCTCTCTCTGGACCAGAATAATTATCTCCTTGGGCAAACACGAGCGAGCTGCTTGTTTACTGTCAACACGAACATTCCCGACACGCCCTAACATGGCCTGACATTCTTCTATGGAAGCTCACCATAGCAGGCTCATTGATGTATCTGATCATTACTTTTTACTGTAGAAGTAAACAATTCTTTTCTTCAGATAATCACAAATCAATTGGATCTAGTCTGTCGGTTCTGTGAGGTTTCATGCATACAGTTGTAATCCACTGGCAATGGCGTTCGGTAGGGATTTTTCATTTGTCACTGTGCTCCCCATAAATGCTTATATACGTGTGTGTATGTGTGTGTGTGTGAGAGAGAGAGAGATAGAGAGTCTGTGCGTGTATGTGTGTATGTATATATGTGTGTGTGTAAGTGTGTGTTTGAGTATGTTGGGAGAAGATTGTGTGATAACCTTGCGTGAGATGTGTACTGGTCTTGCTGTATGTGAGTGCGTATATGAGTGTGTTGAGGAATGTGAGTGGTGGTTTTTCGTGTTAGAGAGTGTGTTAAGAGAAGGTGACAGGTTATTTAGTGTGAAATCAAAATGCGTTGGTCTGTGTTAATATATTCAGAGAAAGGCATTGGTAGTTTTATATGTGAGCTGTGTTTGTTTATGTGCTGAAAAAAAAGAAGCTTGCAGTATTAAATGTAAAGTATCGGCTCCTTTCGTGTGTTCGTGATGAGAGAATGCGCCTGAGGATTTTACGTGTCAGGTATCTTTTTTGTTTGTTTTAGTCGATATAAATGAATTGGTAATATTACATGTGAGATGTCTCGATCTGTTCTTTGTATGCTCAGAGAAAATGTCTAGTAGCGCTGTACGTGAGGTGTTCCAGTCTATATTTGTATGTTATATGAAAGGGAAGGTGGGGTTATATGTGATCTGGCTGGATCTGTTTTTTGTATGCTGAGAGAGAGAGAGAGTTAGCAGTAATCCTATATGTAAGATGTCTTGGTCTGTCTTTGCATGTTGAGAGTGAATGATTAGTAATCGTATATGTGAGATGTCTTGGTCTGTATATACATGTTGAGAGTGAGTTATTAGTAATCTTATAAAAAATCTGGCAAAGATGGCGCCGTAACTGGCTGCGAGTCCACATTTCTCTACTGTTTTGGATCATTATGGATGCCGCCAGACCACGGATTTGCCTGGAATTCACACTAGTCGACGACTTACACTTGTGTTCACGGATGCATGGAGTTGTTTTCCGTCTGGACTTGTTATTTCGTTCTTTTTTTGTGATTTCTTCCATCCGTTTATCCTGGTCTGGACGCCGGCTGAATGGCGCTACGCTTAAACTAGATATACCTGTGTCGTATCTCACGGGTTAGTTCTGCCGGTTCACCTTCACGAATTTGGCGTGTGGGAATTTTAGATGCTACTATGATGAACTGAATACAGCTGGGGAGAGATGCCAGACTCACTCACACGCTGAGTGTTGTCCATACGACCTCTTGTGGTTATCGAAAAGGCACGACAAACTGCGTTAGATGCCTTCCCACCTTTCTACCCTGCGGGTTACATGTTTACGGAAAGGCTTCGGTGGTAACCCTGAGGCAAAATCTGCATCCTATACTATCTCCAGTCGTCTCGATGAATGTCTTGCCACTGGCAAAAGGTAGCTTAGGCTCTGTGAGTGAGGTTGACAAAAGGCGCAGTTTCTTCCTCACTTTAATCCAAATCTCCGCGCAAGTCACCCATTTCAGCGGACACAGCAAGAGATACGACTGTCCACACGGCTGAACAAAGAAAGTGGTCTTCATCACTTGTGATGGACAAACTATGTGATATGTCTTGGTCTGTCTTTGCATGTTGAGATAGTTATTAGTAATCTTATATGTGAGATATCTTGGTCTGTCTTTGCATGTTGAGAGAATATGACTCGTATGTAATATGTGAGATGTATCGGTCTGTGTTTGTATGTTGAGAGAGTGAGTAGTGATCTTATTTGGGACATGTATTTGTGTGTGTTTGTGTGTTGACAGAGTGAGTAGTAGTGATCGTATATGTGCGATGTATCGGTGTTTGTATGCATATTGAGAGAAATTGACTGATAAAGTTATAACGGATGTTAAGAGAATTATTCTTGAACTGCTAACAAGGTGTAAGAAGGCAGGCTTGCTGTCAACATTACTAAACCAAAGGAACACGAAGAAAGAAGTCTTACACGTATGTTAAAGGAATATTCTTTAACAATTATGATAAAGGACTGATTCTTACACTTATTATAAATGAATATTCTTACATTCGTGAAGAATTTTACACTTACGATAAAGCAAGATTCTTTCACTTATAATAAAGGAGGATTATAATAAATATGATAAAGTACATTTCTTACGTTCATGATTTCGGAAGATTCTTACATTTATGGTGCAGGAGCATTCTCATATTAAGGATTACGGTAGATTCTTACACTTATGATAAAGGAAGATTGGTAAATTCATGATAAAGAACAATTCTTGTAATGATAAAGGAAGACTCCTTCATTCATGATACATGAATATTCTTATACTTACGGTAAAGGAAGATTCTTACATTCAAGATAAAGGAAGATTCTTAAACTCATAATAAATGAATATCTTACACGTATGATTTGTAATCAACTTAATTCACTTATCACTATAATTTTGCCTGTAACCACAGAAGGTAGCGGAGGTAGTCCAGCAAAATTGTGATGACGTGCGCAAACCACAGATACAAGTCGGGACACATTCATCAATGGTAACGACAAATGAAGAACAAGGCTATCGTTGCCAGAAAACCTTTGCGTACCTTGACTATAAGATGTCACATGTTATAAGGATGACAAGTATTACAGACAATGTAATCAGCGCTACGATAGACAGCTATCCCATCCACACAATCGCCATGTTCGTATCAAATGTCACAAGAATATAATGACACGCGCATTTTTCCGGCTTGTTTCGAGATGATGAAATAAATACATCGCATACCGACAAAAGAAGTAGCATTTGGCAGCAGCAAGTGTCCTTCCACAAGAAGCTCTACGGAAGTGTACGGAGCCTCAAGTCGTCTGCTGTCTTTGTAAAAGTAATTGAAGTCAGATCTGAAGACGAACGAGGAAGAAGAAGAAGAAGAAGACGAAATATACAGTAACTGGTAATAATATGCTTCTAGCCATCTTACATAACAGTATTATTTGACCAGAGTATATATTTTAAAGTTGAATAACATCCGTTTACCATTCCCATAATCGCAAGAGATCCCAGGGACATGACTCATCGTGTGAGTGATGTGTGTGAAAATTCTTGCTAACCGAGCAGGGTCCAATCTTTCCAGGATGATGTGTTTTAGTCCATTATTGTCGCGTGTCTACATTTCACCGCGACACAAAAACCGACACTATCTGCAACTAGTGCGAAGAGCGTTAATCTCGTAAAGTTCAGCATGCGCACTAGACCATGAAAATACAACACAGGGAAACCGTATTACTATTTCATATAGCCGATGTCCATGCCAGGATAATCGGGGGAAAGAATACACACACAAAAATTAACAAATTAACTCATCCAGATGGAAAATATCAGCACGTTTTCGTGGACACAAGTGTGAATTCCAGGTATATCCGTGACCTTGCGACATCCATAATGGACTAAAACATCAGAGCAAAGTTAGACCCGCAGTAGGTTTGGTACCATCTTTGCTGCTCAAACATTGTTTGTGCAGCACGTTGGGGAATCTGACACTAAGAATAAATTAACATCTTTCACTTATAATAAATTAACACTTTCCTCTTAAAATAAATTAACACTTTCCACTTATAATAAATTAACATCTTCCACTTATAATAAAAAAGCACATTCCACTTATAATAAATTAACACATTCAACTTATAATAAATTAACACATTCCACTTATAATAAATGAACATTTTTCACTTACAATAAATGAACATCTCACACTTATAAAACAGAAAGACTCTTACACTTATGATAAAAGGAGACCGTTGCATTCATGTTAAAGGAAGATTGTTACACATATAATAAAGAAACTTTCCTTGATTAAAGCAATGTTTAGAGAATGCCATGAAAGCATACGACATTGCTGGAAAGAGCGACCCAACACTAGCAGATAGACAATACAGGACAAATCAACAATATGACAAAAAATTAGTAAAAGAGATGGAGATAGAAAATTGTGTATATCCATGATCACATAAGCGAGTATAATGGCGCATTTGAAAGAAACTAGAAAAGACGTGATTAATATCGATAAACGCTTAACCGAGGATATACGTACTATGGAGACATCTACTGCCGAAGACGGATGTGTCGGACCGAAAGGTGCAAATATCGCAGTCAATCTGTAAACTAGCGACACTACGCATTACGTTCTCTGGACTACATCCTGCTATTAGTAAAGCCATGTTCATGGCTTGGTAGAGGGAAATTGAGAACGATCGCAGAAGAAGGAGGAGGAGACATCTAAGGCAATATGGAAGCTCTCGTGACCGGATAAAGCAAACGCTGACGGACAATTTAATTTCGTTCTGTGAGTGATCTGGTTGTTTTCCACATCTTTTAGGCTTCTTTTCAATAAAGTTGATTGAAAAAGCATGAAAAACAGGCGTGGTCGTTTGAATTATAAACTTAATTGAGACGAGTGAATCCTAATACAGACCGCTAATGTGTTAGTAAAACAGACATGGTCATTTCTTCGGAGTAGTTGAAATTAGATAATAAAATCTCACGCAGATCGACAATGTTAAAGAAGTAAATGTAGTTATTTGAAGGATAAACTGAATATAGACAGGAACAAAGAAAGCGTATATGCGCATAACCAATAAATTTAATTGACCAGCTCTATGGAGATTAAAACATTTTCGGGTAGAGAACTCCATTCTATAGAAAAAATCAAGTTAACGTCTGAGATCCAAATTCATAGCACTGCTCGAACCCAGCCACTTAGGTAGAGACATGCACCCAGCTACTATCACCTCTCACAAGAGTTGGGACTAAGATTATAGTGTCTCAAATCCTACGAAGAAGAAAAATAAAAATAAGAAGAAGAAGCAAGAGGAGGAGGAGGAAAAGGAGAAGAAGAAAGGTTGACAAGGAGAAGAAGAAAGGTTGACAAGGAGAAGAAGAAAGGTTGACAGGGAGAAGAAGAAGAAAGGTTGACAAGGAGAAGAAGAAAGGTTGACAAGGAGAAGAAGAAAGGTTGACAAGGAGAAGAAGAAAGGTTGACAGGGAGAAGTAGAAGAAAGATTGACAGGGAGAAGTAGAAGAAAGGTTGACAAGGAGAAGAAGAAAGGTTGACAAGGAGAAGAAGAAAGGTTGACAAGGAGAAGAAGAAAGGTTGACAAGGAGAAGAAGAAAGGTTGACAAGGAGAAGAAGAAAGGTTGACAGGGAGAAGAAGAAGAAAGGTTGACAAGGAGAAGAAGAAAGGTTGACAAGGAGAAGAAGAAAGGTTGACAAGGAGAAGAAGAAAGGTTGACAAAGAGAAGAAGAAAGGTTGACAAGGAGAAGAAGAAAGGTTGACAAGGAGAAGAAGAAAGGTTGACAAGGAGAAGAAGAAAGGTTGACAAGGAGAAGAAGAAAGGTTGACAAGGAGAAGAAGAAAGGTTGACAAGGAGAAGAAGAAAGGTTGACAAGGAGAAGAAGAAAGGTTGACAAGGAGAAGAAGAAAGGTTGACAAGGAGAAGAAGAAAGGTTGACAAGGAGAAGAAGAAAGGTTGACAAGGAGAAGAAGAAAGGTTGACAAGGAGAAGAAGAAAGGTTGACAAGGAGAAGAAGAAAGGTTGACAAGGAGAAGAAGAAATGTTGACAAGGAGAAGAAGAAAGGTTAACAAGAAGAAGAAGAAAGGTTGACAAGGAGAAGAAGAAAGGTTGACAAGGAGAAGAAGAAAGGTTGACAAGGAGAAGAAGAAAGGTTGACAAGGAGAAGAAGAAAGGTTGACAAGGAGAAGAAGAAAGGTTGACAAGGAGAAGAAGAAAGGTTGACAGGGAGAAGAAGAAGGTGGAGGATGATCAGAAAGTGGCCGACGTGGAGGAGGGTGAAAAGAAGGTGGAGGTGGAGGAATGTGAAAAGAAGGTGGTGGAGGAGGATGAGGAGAAGAAGGTGGTGGAGGTGGAGGAGGATCAGAAGAACGTGGAGGTGGAGGAGGAGAAGAAGGTGGAGGAGGGTGAAAAGAAGGTGATGGAGGAGGATGAGGAGAAAAAGGTGGTGGAGGTGGAGGAGGATTAGAAGGTGGTGGAGGTGGAGGGGGGTGAAAAGAAGGGGGTGGAGGAGGATGAGGAGAAGAAGGTGGTGGAGGAGGATCAGAAGGTGGTGGAGGTGGAGGAGGATCAGAAGAACGTAGAGGTGGTGGAGGAAAAGAGCGTGGAGGTGGAGGAGAAGACGGTGAGGTAGAGGAGGATCAGAAGAAGGTGGTGGTGGAGGAGGAGAAGAAGGTGGAGTACCATCAGAAGGTGGTGGAGGGGGAGGAGGATCAGAAGAAGGTGGAGGTGGAGGAGAAGAAGAAGGTGTAGGTGGGGGAGAAGAAGGTGATGTGGAGGATCAAAAGGTGATGGAGGTGGAGGAGGATCATAAAAAGGTGGAGGTGGAGGAGGAGAAGAAGGTGGAGGAGGATCAGAAGGAGGTGGATCAGAAGGTGGTGGAAGTGAAGCTGGATCAGAAGGAGGTGGAGGAAGAGAAGAAGGTGGAGGTGAAGGTGGAGGAATATCAGAAGATGGTGGTGGAGGAGGAGGAGAAGAAGGTGGAGGAGGATCAGAAGAAGGTGGAGGTGGAGGAGGACCAGAAGGTGGTGGAGGTGGAGGATGATCAGAAGAAGGTGGGGTTGGAGGAGGAGAAGAAGGTGGAGGTGGAGGAGAAGAAGATGAGATGGAGGAGGATCAGACGAAAGTGGTGGTGGAGGAGGAGAAGAAAGTAGAGGTGGAGGACAAGAAGGTGAGGTAGAGGAGGATCAGACGGTGGTGGAGGTGGAGGAGGATCAGAAGAAGGTGGAGGTGAAGGAAGAGAAGAAGATGATGGAGCTGGAGAAGGAGACGAAGGTGAAGGTAGAGGAGGAAGAGCAGAATGTGATGGAGGAGGATCAGAAGGTGGTGAAGGTGGAGGAGGATCAGAAGAAGGAGAAGGTAGAGGAGGGAAAGCAGAATGTGATGGAGGAAGATCAGAATGTTGTGGAAGTGATTGAGAATCAGAAGAAGGTGGAGGTGGAGGAGGAAAAGGTGAGGTGGAGGAGGACCAGAGCAAGATGGTGGTGGGGGAGGAGAAGAAGATGGAGGTGTAGGAGAAGAAGATGAGGTGGAGAAGGATCAAATGATGGTGGAGGTGGATGATGAGAAGAAGGTGGAGGAGGATCAGAAGGTGGTGGAGCTGGAGAAGGATCAGAACGTGGTGGAGGATGATCAGAACGTGGTGGAATAGGATCAGAAGGTGGTAGATGAGGATCAGAAGGTGGTGGAATAGGATCAGAAGGTGGTGAAGGAGGATTAGAAGGTGGTGGAGGAGGATCAGAAGGTGGCGGAGGAGGATCAGAAGGTGGCGGAGGAGGATCAGAAGGTGGTGGAGGAGGATCAGAAGGTGGCGGAGGAGGATCAGAAGGTGGTTGAGGAGGATCAGAAGGTGGCGGAGGAGGATCAGAAGGTGGTTGAGGAGGATCAGAACGTGGTGGAATAGGATCAGAACGTGGTGGAGTAGGATCAGAAGGTGGTGGAGGAGGATCAGAAGGTGGTGGAGGAGAAGGAGGAGGAGAAGAAGGTGGAGGTGGAGGAGGAGAAGAATTGAGGTGGAGGAGAAGAAGGTGAAGGGGAGGAAGATCAGAAGGTGGTGGAGGTGGAGGTGGATCAGAAAAAGGTGGAGGTAGAGGAGGAGAAGAAGGTGGAGGAGGATTAGAAGGTGGTGGATGGGGAGGTGGATCAGAAGAAGGTGGAGATAAGAAGGTGGAGGTGGATGAGGAGGAGAAGAAGGCGGAGGAGGATGAGGAGAAAAAGGTGGAGGTGTATGAGGAGAAGAAGGTGGTGGAGGTGTAGGAGGAGAAGAAGGTAAGGCAGAGGAGAAAGAGCAGAATGTGATGGAGGAGGATCAGAAGGTGGTGGAGGTCGAGGAGGATCAGAAGAAGGCGGAGGTAGAGGAGGAAAAGAAGATGGAGGTGGAGGAGGAGAAGAATGAGAATGTGGAGGAGGAGGAGAAAAAGGTGAAAGTGGGGGAGGAAAAGCAGAAAGTGGTGGATGAGGAGAAGAAGATGGTGGAGGTGGAGAAGAAGGTAGATTTGGAGGAGGAGCAGAAGAAGGTGGAGGTGGAGGAGGAGGAGCAGAAGAAGGTGAAGGAGGAGAAGCATAAGAAGGTGGCGGTGGAGGAGGAGGTGCAGAAGAAGGTAGAGGTGGAGGAGGAGGTGCAGAAGAATGTGAAGTGAAGGAGGAGTAGCAGAAGAAGGTGGCGGTGGAGGAGGAGGACCAAAAGAAGATGGAGATGGAGGGTAAGGAGCAGAAAAAAGTGGAATGAAGGAAGAGGAGCAGAAGAAGGTAGAGGTGGAAGAGCAGAAGAAGGAGGAGTGAAAGAGGAGGAGCAGAAGAAGGTGGAATGAAGGAGGAGGAGCAGAAGAAGGCGGAGTGAAGGAGGAGAAGCAGAAGAAGGTGGAGGTGGAGGAGGAGCAGAAGAAGGAGGAGTGAAAGAGGAGGAGCAGAAGAAGGTGGAATGAAGGAGGAGGAGCAGAAGAAAGCGGAGTGAAGGAGGAGAAGCAGAAGAAGGTGGAGATGGAGGAGGAGCAGAAGAAGATGAAGTGAAGGAGGAGGAGCAGAAGGTGGAGGTGGAGATGGAGTAGAAGAAGGTGAAGTGAAGGAGGAAGAGCAGAAGAAGGTGGGGATAAGGAGGAGCAGAAGAAGGTTGGGTGAAGGAGGAGCAGAAGAAGGTGGAGATGGAGGAGTAGGAGGATCAGAAGAAGGTGGAGGAGGAGAAGAGGAAGGATAACGGAGATAAGAGAACCCAGAGACTGACTGCAAATTTTACGAATGAAATAAGTGGGCCTATTTGAGGGTTAAACTGTATGGCGAAGAGGGAAACATGAGAATGGTCGTCTAATTATAATGGAAATTTGTGTAACTTTTGAGGGTTAAACTGTATGGCGAAGAGAGAAACATGAGAATGGTCGTCTAATTATGATGGAAATTTGTGTAACTTTTGAGGGTTAAACTGTATGATGAAGCGACAGGGCTCGTAATGACCGCTTATTTATGCATGAGACATAGATGTTAAGGATATTAACAGGATCTGTAACGGTGATGAGGCGAATGGCCAGTAACCTCTCAGAGCCCTACGAAGGAGCGACTGAGGCAATAAGTGTGTTTTTAATAGCAAAGCCAACACCAGGCTGTCGAGATTCCTCGAGTTCACGACCCTTCCTGGAGAAAATGTAGTATTTCTCCCTTAGTGAGCCACTAGAGGCAAGTCTGGTTTCCCTATTCAATCGAGAATGGTTGCTCTTTTCGTGGCATCTCCAACCTCTCGAAGATTATCGGAGATGTCTGTACACATAGTACGCACGTTCCAGCTTGCAAATCGAAGAGCTGGAGTCTTCTTTTTATTTTTGGTTTTGTTAGGTGCAAAATGAACATCCGCTTGTCATGCATGCACTAAGCTCCAGCATCCACTGGAGCAGGCAGGTGTTGGAGAGTTGACACCCTACTGACCGGGTAGTCGACCAATGGGATGTGATGATCCCTACCACCGTGGGCTGACCCATGGCGCCCCTTCCCCACGCCAACTGTGTGGAATTTATACCCTGTAGACTGCTAACTTCCATGTTGTGTCCTCACTCAAGAGCGAGGCTGGAGTAGCCTCTCCAGGGTGCAAGCTTGGACCCTGAATATGGAGACCCTGGGCTGCCCAAACTGCAGGATCACCCTATCGGTCTCACTGGTGAAATCCAAAGGAATGCAAAGCATGAACATTTGGCTACCAGCTCAGCTGCAGGACCTGCAGGAATAATTTCGCAATTTTGATCCCATTCGCCATTGATGCTTCAACTCCAGATCTTCTGTCTGGGTTTATTCCCCAAGCCCTAGCCTCTCCCGAGGTTTCCACAAGGCAGTGGAGCCGTTGCCCGCAGATGCTAGTTACTCGAGACATCCGATGATACTCTCATCATCACGGGACTAGCCGGCACTCCGTGGCACTTGTGGGTTTAAAACCAGAGTTCCCTCTCTCCTAGGCGAACTGTCTGAACAGGTTAACGAGCTTCGTCTACCCGGGTTTAGAGTCAGAGTTTAACTTCTCTTCGATTGCCTGCCAACCAAGGCTAATGAGCCATATATGCCCACCCAGTTATACCAACGGGTACTCAGTGGCGCCAAAAAGCAGGCTCTGTAAGAAAGAGGTGGCCCCTCATGAACGTGCTGCTTGGGACATAATAATGTAGCAGAGGCTATTGGCATGGAAACTTCTGCACAGCAAGCCAAACAGTGAATCCAGCGGCGATCTATACACCTGGAAAGGAGAGTCTATAACATACGCTTCAACTCAATGTCCTTTAACGAACGGGACGACCAGCCCAGAACTCATTAATGCCCCCCCCCCCCCCCTCCCCATGTCTCCGGAAGAAGCGAAGGATTAATTATATGGACATCTGGAGGAAAGGATCAAGAACAGCCCGGGAAAGAAGCACTCATCCTTCTCAGCCACTTTAATGCCCACCTGCCGTGGACATCATGGCAGGATAAATGACAACGGTTAGAGGTTGCTGGAGCTGTGCACCCAACAAGGCCTATGTATCACAAATACTTTCTTCAAGGGCAGGCCGCAACATAAAGTATCCTGGAAACACCCAAGGTCACATCGATGGCATCAAATCGACTTGATTGTCACCAGACGTTCAGCTTTAAACATGGTCCTCTCCACTAGAAGCTTTCACAGTGCAGACTGCGACTCTGCCCATGCTCTTGTATGCAGCAGGGTACGTTTGCAGCTTCGCAAAATATACCGCTGTCAAACAGATGGGGCGTCCCCGCATCAACACTGTGCAGATGGTGATTCCTTTCAGAGCGGAGAGGTTTGTGTCTGACATGAATCTTGCTCCTAAGGGAGGTTCTGAGTGTGATGCCACAGCTAAGTGGAACGTTATGAAAGGTGATATCTATAATACATCATTAGCTACGTTTGGCATGAGAGAACGGCCAATCACGACTGGTTCAATGCATGTCTCGCAAGAATGGAACCAGTAATTGAGGCCAAACGTAAAGCTTTCATCAATTATAAAAAAGGCCCAAACGAGAGGATGCTTGCTGCCCTCAGAAGGGCCCGAGGATCAATCAACGAACCTCTAGACAGTGCGCGAATGAGAACTGGCAGATCGGCTGCCCATTCTCCCCCCCCCCCCCCCCCGCCCCCCCCAAAAAAAAACAAAAAAACAAACAAAAAACAAACAACAACTGCGTAGCAAGATCATTTATTTTCATATTGATATAAAGGACTCAGTTCTATACAACAGATCATCTTCAAACTCGTTTCCCATCGAGAGTAGAGTGAAGCAGAGATGTGTGCTCGCGCCGACCATATTTGGGATCGTCTTTTCCATGCTCCAATTATACGCTTATGGCACATCTGTGGACGGTGTTTATCTGCACACCAGGTCAGATGGACTGCTGTTTAACCTGTCCCGACTGCGAGCGAGAACCAAGGTGAGGACGGTGTTTATTAGGGAGATGTTATTTGCAGATGATGTAGTTCTAATGACCAATAGTGAGGAAGCCCTGAAGAGACTGGGAGACAGATTCCCCAAATGGTGCAAGCAGTTTGGGCTCACCATAAGCCGAGAAAAGACAGAGATCTGCGCACAGGGCATTACCACTACACCCTCCATAAAGACTTATGGCGTCACTCTGGAGGTCTTCAACAGTTTCACTTATCTGGGGTCTGCCATCACCAACACTCTCTCGCACGAGAAGGAGATAGACAATAGGCTTGGCTGGGCAAGTACCGTCATGGCACGCCTGACGAAGAGAGTCTGGGTGAACACTGCGCTGTCTCATTACACCAAGGATCTGGCCTATCAGACATGCGTTCTTAGCACTCTCGTATATGGAAGCGAGACTTGGAGGACTTACACTAAACAGGAACGGCGGCTGAACACCTTTCACATGAGATGTCTACGGTGTATATTGGGGATTGGTGGCAAGTGAGAGTGTCACATAATACGAGCAAACACTCACAACATGAACTCGATGTTGAGCCAGCGACGCCTGCGGTGGTTGGGAAATGTTTATCAAATGGGAGACGAGAGACTGCTAAATGATATCCTTTATGGACAGCTAGCCATTGGAGTTAAAAGAATCGGCCGTCCCATACTGCGATTCACGGACGTATCCAAGAGGGACATGACGTCATGCGACATCCCATCCGAGGGCTGGGAAGAAATTGCTAAGGATCGCGATTATCTGGAGTCAGTCTGTTGGAGGGGGTGTAGTGGCTGATGACTCTCGTAGAGGTCTTTTGGCCGCAGAGAAAGACTGAAGAGAGCGAGGAACAGACAAGCCAGCCTCCTCAGTATGGTTGTACGCTCTGTAGCAGGGACTGTCACTCGCGAATCGGCCTTTACAGCCATAGCAGACAGTGTCGAAACACGAGAGTCAGAGCTGGACAAAACTTACAGGACGCCAACCGCATGGTCTATAGACACTAGGACGAATATGATTGATGAATGTGTGAACGTGTCAGAACAACCGACAAAGACGATCACTGTTTGGTGCTATTTTGTCTTTTATGAATTATTTCTTAGCTAAAGACCGTCCATGTTTTCAGTTAGTCATTTGCGTATGTTGAAACCAGATCTTCAGTTTTTTTAAAGGCTTCTGGTAGATGTTGATGGACAGGTTTCTAACCATGTGGCTTAATCATTTATTTTGTACGTTTCTTTGTGCAGCTCGATTGTATGTTGCTCGCATGCACTTTCTGTTGCTTATATTCTTATTTTTAGCTTATCTAGAGATATCATGTCCTTCCAACAAAGTGCTGGGTTTAACATCTTGGATTCATCATCACCTGGTTGGTCAGTCTTAAGACTGGTTGTAAGGTTGTCTGAACATATTTCTCCATTGAACCCTACCGTTTGCCAGTTTTCGTAATTTCACCACAGCTTCGTACTTTAATGTATCTGCATGTATAAGACGTAAAGATGAGTCTTGGTCACCTCCTTCCTCGTTGCTCCTGGATCTTGCCCTCTATTATCCTCTGTAGAAGACTTTCATATCGCATATTTAACTTTGTGCGCCTATCTCTGTGATAACATTATCATTGGATCGTCTTTCTGCCCAACTTACTTGTTTCATTCTACGATAGCACCACATTTCAAAGGTTTCCAATCTTTCTTCATCCTTCTTTGCTAAAGTCCATCTTTCAGCCACATACAGTGTAATTGGTCGTACGAAGGTAGTGATTATTCTTGTCCTCAGTTATATCCCGATATCTTTTGAGGTTTGCAACATCTGTTGCTTTTCCTGAAGGCCAGTGATATCCTTATTCAAATTTTCGTCCCATGTGTATATTTTCTGTGAAGGTTTCACGTAAATATGATAACTTCTGTACTATAATCTTGGAGTAATTCATCGTTAAGATAGGTAGTATAATCTATTTTTATATTAATCATTTATATATTTTTTTTCTGGATTACACAGTCGCAGACGAAGATCTTTTAGTAAGAACACGGAACTATCATATACATACATTGAGTTATGATTTGCATCGGATTTAGCAAAATGATTGATATGTCATTACAAGTACAATGTGCCGTTTGGCTTTCATACTGGTGCCTCGGTACGTGTCAGCTGCCAATCCCTCGTAATATTGTTTGTATTTCTCTTCCCATTTCCCATCCTTTGTTGCAAGAATTGCCATATGATTGAGCTCATTTGTTTGAGCATGGAATTGTTGACACAAACTGGATCTGGAGATGTGTTGGAAACCGAGAGACAAGCGAATTCACACATTTACTTGTGATGGTGTTTGGGGAGAGAAGGAGGGGAAGGCGTGGCAGGTGAGAGTGTTTGTGGAGAGAAGGGGGGGGGGGAATGTAATGTACGTGGAAATGTGGAGGTATTAAAATATTAAAATGTCAAGCACAAATGTCAATGATCTATCTATAAATGTATATGTTAATGGATAGGCAGATATATTTCTCTACATACATAAATCAGACAGATAAAATTGGAGGCAAATATATAAATTACACACACATACGCACGCACGCACGAAAGCCCCCCCCCCCCCCCCCCCACACACACACACACACACATATATATGTGTATTTACATACATATATATTTATGGATGGATAGATAGACGGATGGGTGGACGTACCAATAGGAAGAGAGACAGGCAGACCAGCAGACAGGCAGACAATGAGACAAGCAGACAAGCTGACAGACAAGCAGACAGACAAGCAGGCAGACAGACAGACAGACAGACAGACAGGCAGGCAGACAGACAGACAGACAGACAGACAGACAGACAGACAGACAGACAGACAGACAGACAGACAGACAGACAGATAGACAGATAGATAGATAGATAGATAGATAGATAGATAGATAGATAGATAGATAGATAGATAGATAGATAGATAGATAGATAGATAGATAGATAGATAGATAGATAGATAGATAGATAGATAGATAGATAGATAGATAGAAAGATAGATAGATAACTGGACTGATAGACGGATGGGCGGACGTACCTATAGAAAGAGAGACAGGCAGACCAGCAGACAGGCAGACAATGAGACTGACAGACAAGCAGACAGACAAGCAGGCAGACAGACAGACAGACAGACAGACAGACAGACAGACAGACAGACAGGCAGGCAGGCAGGCAGGCAGGCAGGCAGGCAGGCAGGCAGGCAGGCAGGCAGGCAGGCAGACAGACAGACAGACAGACAGACAGACAGACAGACAGACAGACAGACAGACAGATAGATAGATAGATAGATAGATAGATAGATAGATAGATAGATAGATAGATAGATAGATAGATAGATAGATAAATGGACCGATGGATGGACGGACGGACGTAGAAAGAGCAAGAAAAAGAGAGAGAATGAATGAATGAGTGAATGAGTGAGTGAGTTAAAGTTTCAATCTTTGAAATGCAAAAGTAAAATAAAACCTTAGTTATATAGTGGCTGAGATATAGCTATGTTTGTATCCTAGCTACAGAACTTTATTAATTATGTAACAAAAATAAACAATGAGTACGAAAAATTATTCCAATGTTTTAAAAATGAAGAAAAACACCAAAAAAGTGTATGCCCGTCATTAGTAAATGAGCTTGGCCGGAAGGAAAGAAAAGACGTAAAGAGTGAGAGGTGAATGTAACCAATAAAGGAACATATCTTCAGTCTGACGTATTCCGGGGAAAAAAGCAAGTATGGATGACAGTCATTATGAGATTTGTTAATTCTTCTTGTATTAGGAGGTCTGTTTCCAGAGAAAAAGTGGAATATTGGAGGATACCAGAACAGATGGGTGATAGTCGTAGAAGAAGAGGTTTGAAGGTAATTAGAGATCGCATTCTACAAGAATGTGTGTGAGAATGTCCGTTAATTAAAATGTCAAATTATACGCGCAAGATAATGGGAATTCCCCTTTGTATGAGATTTTTGGTTCAGTAACACTTGCTTAGTTGTCTATTTGATTTTCGATTTTTAAACAAAATGTTTGGTGGTATAATTATGCTTGCCTTGGTTAACGTTTGGGAAGGAAAAGCTGCGAGGATAGGTGTTGGCCACCCACTTCATAAAAAACGGAGCGAGGGTACAATCCAATCGCCAGCTCTTCATCACTGACGACAATGTCTGTTATGAGATGACCTTTACCTGCTAGAACTGGTTGTAATATATGTGTGTTTTCTTCTTCGGTGTTCGTCTTGAAGAGGACGTTGTGTCGTAGTTTACAGCGAGGCTGCGATATCTGCGCCTTTCGGTCCGAAACATCGGATTTCCGCTGACGTTTTTGGGTACCGTGTTGATCTTCCCACTGCGATCCATATCCTTCAGTCAGACTACATTAGTGCAACCTGTTTCCAGGGCCGGTACTTGAAAACGGAATAGGATGATGTTTAGCTGTGGTTCGCTGACCCTGATACACGCAGCCAGCCATGAATCGCTTAGCTATTGTCAGCTCATTCCCTGCTGCATCTCCCCACCCCCAAAAATGTGTTTAACATATATAAAAGAAGCTGTGACAATAATACATTGACATAACAAGGATAAAACAACCAATTGACTCAATTATCACAAAAACAGGTCACATAAAAGACGACAGTCATAAATGCTTGGATTTCTTACAGGAGTGAGTAGCCGAATGATTTCGATGCCTGCCTGTCAAAGAGGACCCCGGTTCGAATCCCCGGTACGGCATATGCGACAGCGGCAAATAGTCCTCAGCCTTAAAACCTCTCGACTACCCCAGCAATTGGAAAAAGTCGTAGGACAGTTTTCTAGTTATAGGACAGTTGTCACACAGTCAAAATGAAAACTTTGAACGGACGATTCGTAATTTTTTTAATTTGTTTTTTATTTTGTGTGTTTGCCTCACTAGTTTCTACTGGCGGAGGCGCGCCTACTCCACCCCATACGGTAGTCAACTAGGCGATATTAAGACGCATAAACCAGTGCTTGGATGTATGTGTACGTCTGTATGTACCTCTGCTAGGTTTGTGCGCTCTCAGAAGTAAGCCCAACGAAAGTGCAATGGAAGCGCCTCACCCTGAGGGCGCGTGTGAAAGTTGTGCAAGAGTGTAATTGTAGGACAGAGTCAAATGAAACAGAGTGAGGCAAGAAGAGAGAGGAAGGAGAGAATCTTCCTATAATTTTCTTTCCACTTATGCCGTTGAGCGGCGTGGGGAGCTTTAATTCGTTTGTCCGGGGGATGTGCGATCGTCGGTCACTATGAGAGCTTATCGTTTCACATTCATTCTATTGTCCATCCACCGCCGTCGTTTCTCTAACCAGATCTACCAGCCTTGAAAGCCATCAGTAGAAGTTGATGAGGGTGGAGTCTCATGAGCTGACCGAACCATCCTACGTTTTGCTGGTCAATTCACTCTGCGCAAGAAATATTGTCGAATATGCTTTAAATGTCTTCGTTTCGCAATCTGGATTTTTTGGTATCGCTCGTGGAAATTCTGCTCTCACCCTCCTTGGACAGAAACCATGTTTGGCACTGATTGCACAGAGTCAGCATAAAATATACTGTTTATCAGCTGTTGCCAAACCAATGCTCAGGTGCCTGGTGACAGCTGAAAAGCTCCAGCCGATGCTTTCTGACACTTAGTCTCGCGACATTTCTCGATGTGATGCTCTCAGGGACTCTCTGAAGAGGTTGTGCTGCTTGAAGGAAACTCCGTCTATACCTAAGTCTCGTTTAAACTGTTGATCATATTCCCATTTGGCTTTGTTGATGCTATTGGGGACGGGGGAGGGGGGGGGGGGAAGAGAATATCTTTTTAGTTAGTTTAATGAACTCTTCGTATTTAGTGTGTTTTTGCTCTAGCTGTAGGATTTCTTTATCCAGGTGTTGTGTCAGTAGGTCACAGTTAGCTTTCTGGAGATGTAAGCATCTTTTAGAATGAACCTGTTGAAGAGCAATATCATTTACACTTATGTTAAGTGACACCAGGTGTTCTACTGGTCTTTATAGTTCTCGTTTTCATCTCGTTAATTAGCATGTTGTTTTTGGCGCATGTTGTATTTGGCGCATGTGGTATTTGGCGCATGTTGTATTTGGCGTAGGTTGTCGACACGCCCGTTCCTTTGATTTTGCCAGACTTTATAAATCATCATTCAACAGACACAAAAACGCAATTGAATACTCTTGGAAACATTACGGCGAGCAACTAACATAAATATGCACACACAAAAAACGCGCTAGATATTTTTTTTTTTCAAAGGATCAAGAAAATGCGATCCAGAGACCAATACTTTTATCCTACAGGAACAGAATCATAATGTAATAGACGCACACGACTATGTGCTTACAGGTTATTGAAACAATTGGCAATTAGTATCTACAAATCAAAGGTACACAGATGATATTTACAGGTATAGGAAATGTTGACAATAAATATCTACAAAACAAAGATGTACAGAAGATACATGTAAGTGAAAAAGTTGGCAATGTACATCTACAAATCAAAGATATACAGATGGTACTTTGAAGCTGAATGGCAGCATAGATACAGAGAAATAAAATTAAAATTTAATGAATAAGGATTATATAATGCTTATATATACGCGAACACCGAGGGGTTTGCCGAAGCATATGTGTATGACAAGGACAAGAATAGCGCCACTGCCCCACAGTGAGCAAGTCGTAAGACACGACTAACTGTGTGACATAGCCATAACACCGGCCATGGTTAGGCGGTTTGTTAAGAGCAGCATAGATGCCGCCTAACAGGCTGCGGGTCTACTTTGCTCTACTGTTTGAGTCTATAAAGATGGACTCGCACATCCGTTAACCACTCTTCAAAGTGGAGTAATATGCTGCTCGAACCTAGCCCGCTAAGCAGGAAATCAACCTCCTGACTACATTCAGCTCACACCAGATATGAGACCAGCACAGGTGCTTATGCTCCTGTACAAATACAGGTGAATTAAGATTAAGACTAAGATATTTACGCGTGTTGATTATTCAAACTTAAAGTAACGTCAGCCTCCTTTACTTCCCGACTTGTTCTAGTCCCGAATTGATTAAAAAAATATCCTGCACCAATCGTGGATTTAACCTAGATCGCTCTGCTGGTATGTCATTGCACTAAGAACTGTGGTACTGCAGATACCTATTAGATCATGAATAAGGCACTTATATCTACAATTAAATGAAAACGTTGAGCAGAAACGACTGGCAATGCACATATACATAGAAGGCACTTACAACCAAACAGAAAACATGAAATGACGATACAAAGAAGGCACTTATAGTCAAATTGAAACATTGTTAATAATCATTATACAAACCAAAAATTACGCAGACAGATACACATTAGGCATTTACCGTACAATGGAAATGTTGAAAAGACCTATTGACTATGGTAAAAGCACGCAAGCTCACGTGGTATGGGCATGTTTCAAGTAAGTTGCTGTGCCTTGGAAGCCTAAGAGAGGGAGGCAGTAAGAGAGGGAGGCAGTAAGAGAGGGGGGCAGTAAGAGAGGGGGGCAGTAAGAGACGGAGGCAGAAAGAGAGGGAGGCAGAAAGAGATAGAGGCAGAAAGAGAGGGAAGCAGAAAGAGAGACAGGAAGACAACACCAGAGAGTGGACTGGAAGGTCCATAGCTAGAACAAATATCTTAGCATAAAAACCTAGTGGAGTGGCGGGAATTGATTCAACAATCTGCAGTATTGGTGCCCCAATGACCTTTCCGGTTACGGGACTGATGATGATGATGATGATCATGATGATGATGAACAGAAACGATTGTCAATACACAGATACATAGAGATACTCACAGCCAAGTAGTGTATGGGCTGATTCCTTTAGGAACTGTTGTCAGGTTCTGCCCAGCACAATCCACCTTCGTCCCTTCACACCGGCACTTCACTGGACAATATATATCGTAGACATTGAAGTAGTAATTGCGTACGCTGTTGCGTCTAACGCCCGAATCAGACACGGACTCATTATAGGAGTTTGTGAATAAGTTGTTGATATGGTCAGCGTTTACAACACGACGGCCATTTTTCGACAAGTTCACACCTTTGGTAGTCACAAGTCTTCTCGTTCCCTTCTTATCAATGCTATCACCGGCAGAAGTAAAGGTATCTGTGATTGGATCATATGTTTGCAAATCATCTCCATCCATTTCATCATCGTTCCAGGTACTCTCAACTAATTCAATCGAACCATTCATACCAGATTTATCAGTATGAATGTCCATCACTTTATTATTTTCTGTAATATCAACGAGGTCGCTTTTCATGCCGCGATCGCTTTTGTTAACACCAGGTGTGCTGTGAGGGATCGGGCCATGACTAACACGTGATGTTGTTGTGACGAGAGAAGGCACCACATTCTGAAGACTCCAAAGTTGGAAACAAAGTAGAAGAGCAAGGATACTCATCGTAAACGTGTCAAAGAAATTGTGATCTTCGTAATCAAAATAACGAAAAATTGTATGTAAAGTCCGGCCGACGTATCATTGGCTTACGCTAACATGTAAACCCATATATATATATATATGTCAAATGGCCATAAAGTGAAATTAAACTGAAACTTGTATCACAAAAATGTTGAAAAGGGTTGGTCTTGAGTACTCCTGGTACACTTATTGGTAGTATGCGTTGTGTCTTGGGGTGACAACTAATAATAAGAAAAAACGGTCAGTAGATTTCATGGCGTCATCGAAAACAAATGTACAGAAGGATTACCTAGCTTTTATTCAAGAATATAATGTGTTTACTTCAAATGAATATGATTAGGATTTTTGTATATGTCAGGATTGTTGAAAATGTCAGAATATGTGTATTTGTCAAAATTGTTGAATCTGTCAGGATTGGTGTAAATATCAGGATTGTTCCTTCAGTCAGGATTGATACATTTGTCAGAATTGTTGAATTTGTCAGGATTGGTTGTAAATGTCAGGATTTTTGCATCTGTCGGAATAGGTGTATTTGTTAGGACTGCTGAATCTGTCAGGATTGATGTATCTGTCAGGATCGGTGTATCTGTCAGGATTGGTGTATGTCAGAACTGCTGAATCTGTCAGGATTGCTGTATAAGTTATGACTGCTAAATCTATCAGAATTTATGTACCTGTCAGGATTGGTGTATATTATCAGGATTGGTGTATATGCACGTATGTTTAATGTGTCCGAATTGTTGAATTCTTCTGAATTTCTGACTATATTAGAATTGTTTAATTTGTCTGGTTTGCCGCATCTATCAGGGTTCAAGTATCTGTCAGGATTGTTGAATCTGTCAGATTTCTGAATCTGTCATTTGGAATCTATCAGGATTTTGAATTTATCAGATACATTGCATCTGTCATGATTGTTGAATCTGTCAATATTGTAAGATCTGTCATGATTGTTGAATGTGTCAAGATTGTAAGATCTGTCATGATTGTTGAATCTGTCAATATTGTAGGATCTGTCATGATTGTTGAATTTGTCAATATTGTAAGATCTGTCATGATTGTTGAATCTGTCAATATTGTAAGATCTGTCATTATTGTTGAATCTGTCAAGCTTATAAGATCTGTCATAATTGTTGAATCTGTCAATATTGTAAGATCTGTCACGATCGTTTTACGGATCATTTTACGTGACGACTATTCAGGAGAACCAGATTGCCTGTTACAGACAGCCTCATATACTATGTCGACGGCAGTTTACATTAAACAAATTATGCACGCAGCGTAGTTGGCATATAATATGTCACGAAAATGAAATACGGTTAACTGCAATCATTAGATCCACGCTGAAGTTTCTGTTGACATGTCAGTATTTCTGGTGGGCTTGAATTCCGACGCAAATTAGACGTTTCGTGAGTTCTTTTCTGTGTAGAAAACCTAAAAGAAAAAAAAAAGCAATCGATATAATTAAATTCGTCGTGACAGACAAAAAGTTATTACGTGATGTACTGTAACACGTCTGTTAACTGTATTCACAATAATACGTGACTTAGTTTCAACTGTGATGAGAACTAGATCCTTCCGAATGGTAATCTGGTTGCTGTTTGTGAATGCCCACAATGAGTAGGTTAATCTTTTGTGCGTCCTCAAAAGGGCGTTAAATGGTGGGTTGCAGTAACTTTCCTCACATCCCGACCGTGCTGATGAAGGTGAACCGGGGTCTTCCAGGCGGTTGTGCTATGCTTGTCTTCATCTGCATGTCACTCACTACTATGGGGATCACGTCAATCCTTTACCTCGTTAGCCAGGCTGTCATGAAAACAGCCCGTTTCCAAGGAGGGCTACTTGGAAGCCAAGGAAAGGGTCTTGACCAGTATGTTTTGCATGACCCTGACTAACATGTCTGATCAGTATGTTGGTTCAGACCAGACGCTAGTCTTCCTCCCCAACCAGATTGTTAGTTTCAAGCATGGCAGTACTAAGTTCACTAGAGTGGCACCCGAGCCAGCTGGGTACATGATGATGGGTATCAACGTTATTTATGTGTTATTTACAAAAGGTAAAATGGCATATCACCGTTTCTTTGTCCTCCTCCGTATCCATATTGGGATACCACCTCTGTGAGGGGCAGGGTTACCAATGTGAGGGCAGGATTACCAATGTGAGGGCGGTATTACCAATGTGAGGGCAGGGTTACCAATGTGAGGGCAGTATTACCAATGTGAGGGCAGTATTACCAATGTGAGGGCATGGTTACCAATGTGAGGGCGGGGTTACCAATGTGAGGGCAGTATTACTAATGTGAGGGGCAGTATTACCAATGTGAGGGCAGGGTTACCAATGTGAGGGCGGGGTTACCAATGTGAGGGCAGTATTACTAATGTGAGGTGCAGTATTACCAATGTAAGGGGCAGGGTTACCAATGTGAGGGCAGTATTACCAATGTGAGGGGCAGGGTTACCAATGTGAGGGTCAGGGTTACCAATGTGAGGGACAGAGTTACCAATGTGAGGGGCAGGGTTACCAATGTGAGGGCAGGGTTACTAATGTGAGGACAGTATTACCAATGTGAGGGCAGGGTTACCAATGTGAGGGCAGTATTACCAATGTGAGGGCAGGGTTACTAATGTGAGGGCACTATTACCAATGTGAGGAGCAGTGTTACCAATGCCAGGGGCAGTGTTACCAATGTGAGAAGCATAAATAGCCAATATAACCGAAATATGTTATAAATATACCATATTAGCCCGAATACAGTAATACCTCTAAACATAATACGACCTTGAAAGTATGAAGGCATTTGAGATTTTTTATAAAAATATTATCGAAATACTTCTAGATGAAAACATGACCAAAAAATGGCTGTTTTTTGTTATTGTAAATATTAGATTATGAGTAACCATAGTTTTCTAGACACTTTTCTTTTTTTCTGAATTCTTCAGTCACCTAATTTTCAATTGTTTATGCTGGTCTTTAACCTTTTCGCCAAAGTCGTATTGTAGCATTGGGAACACACAGATTTTTAGCAGCCAATGTCAGTTGTTTGTTGTATCTCTTGTACTGTTCTATTGATATCATAACTTGTTCTCGAGCGTTCTGTTTACTTGAGTCTGAGAAAGTCTTTTCGTTATCACCTTCACTAACTTGCAAATAAGATCATTAACAACGACGATTCTGCGACAAACTAACACTGATCCATTTATTCATTTACAAAGAAGGTTGTAAATCCTCATTCTTTGCTTTGGCCTTGAGTTTCTTAATGGACGTGAGTGAGAGATTTTCTCCAACGTCGGCTGATCCAGTTCCAGAAATCTGATTATGTTCAGTGATAAATATTCAAATATTAGTAAACAAAGTAAAGACCTCGTTTAACTCCATTTGGCATATAGGTAATATGGTGTTAGGCCCATATTATTTGGTGACGCCCGGCACATAATGGATTATGTTGCCAGCATCACGCCGGCCGGCCTTTACTTCAGTTTTTTTTCTGATATCAAATTTATGTGGCTGGATCGACTACAGTATCCGGTTTGCGATCTGAAAAAATCCTGCCCCTACTGAGGATTGAACCCTGATCGCTTAACTGTGAAGCCACTGCGCTACTGCGAGCAGGCATTTAATACAAGTACAATTTTGGAAGAAAGTTTTAAGGGGAAAAACAATACAGTAAATTCTGGCCAATGCTATATGTTTATGGACTTTAGCAAAGATATATTAAACAAGCTAAGAAGCGTTTAAACGTGGTGCTACCGTTGAGTGGAACGAGAGAATGAAGATCCAATGACTTTGTTCTCAATGAGGTTGGCCCACAGAGACAAATGGTGAAGAAAATACACAAATGATGCTCAAGTTGGCTAGTTCAAAATGTGAGAACAGAACAGAACAGAACGGGGCAGAACAGTATTCATATCTAATAGTATATTGTTACCAGAGCCTTCTTTCAAACTAGGAATACTAATCTAAAGCCAGCAAGCCTTTGGCCAGTTCCAGCAAACATTTGGTCTGTTTCAATAATGTCATGAGTTGGAGTCTTAACTTAACTTAACTTAACGTCTTTATACTGGTTTAGAAGACTCTGCAGAGTCTGTATACAACCAGTTCCATTTACAACACCTTCCTCTAGAAGCTGTACGCACCCAATCTGTTCTTAAATGCATTGACCGTCCCAGCCTCCACCACCTCACTTGGCAATGCATTCCAAGCATTCACTACTCTCTGGCTAAAGAAATACTTCCTAATATCTAATCTGGACCTCTCCTTAGTCAACTTGTAGCTGTGCCCTCTTGTCCTTGTTGGTGGTTGTACTTTAAAAAACTTGTTATAGTCCACTTTATCCATTCCTCTGATCATCTTATACACCTGTATTAAGTCACCACGAATTCTTCTCTCTTCTAGACACTGAAGGCCAGTTCTTTTTAATCTTTCTTCATAACTGTAATTCTGGAATCCCACTATCAGCTTTGTCGCTTTTTTTTGTATTCTCTCCAGCATGTCTGTATCCCCTCTCTGATAAGGACTCCCCACCTGTACACAGTACTCCAATCTAGGTCTAACTAATGCTTTATACAGTTTGACTATCACTTCCTTGCTCCTATGTTTAATATTTCTTTTTATCATCCCTAACATTGCATTTGCCTTTTTTACTGCTACCTGAACTTGCTCCCTCACCTTACCTGTTTGATCTATTATAACCCCTAGGTCCCTTTCTTTATCTACTCTTGAGCAGTTAAAAGATGACATCATTGAATTCAACAGAAACGAAGGAATTCTAGCTCAGAAATAAAAGTAATAATAATGTGTTGGCCAAATGTGCATAAACCGATGATTTTGTTAAAGCAGAAATTACTAACGAAACTAAAGACCAAAATAGCTAGCAGAGAGAGGAAAACAATAAGAAAGAAAGTCAACAATTTTAAACATATTATCTGAACTAAGTAAATGAGGAAGCTGCAATAATATTATGTTGTAAGCAAATGTAAGTTGATAGCCAAAAAGATGGCAAACACAAATACGAAATAAAGTACAAAATTACCCGAATAACATCCTGTTAATAAAAAATTATATTATTAATTTTTTTACTCACACCTGTATTTGTTTTCTCAGTGTAACAATACTAGCTTTTACGAGTTTTGTCGTTACACGATTATACAAGTTGAAATACGCGAACACCTTTTCAAACATTGACAAAAAGTCATGCATCGCATGCTATCTTCTACATAACCAACAGACATCACGAGAATTACCAAAAAGTCCTGCCAGATAACAATATGTTCTGTGAGCCGATGAGAGACAACTTTACGTTGCAACTTCCGAGTTACACTAACATCAGTGCAGATAGTATAATCTCTACGCCAGAGAATATCCTCGCGACTCGTCGGCCACGACTGGCTGACCCATGGGGCCCTTGAAATAATTAAAACTCGGTTCTTTTCGGGAGGTCGACAAGCAGGCACGGAAAGTGTCGAGGAGCGTTGCCTAGGTTCCACACCTGTAAGCTTCCAGTGACTTGTCAGAGAAGATCGAAGGGTAAAGGGGGACATTGAAAATGTATGATTTATAGTTGACTTCTTCTTTTTCCTTTTCTGAATCCCTGGGAAAATCAGGTCTATTCCCTTTGCTATTCTATGTTTCCCACAAAAATGTGGGCTGGTATTTCCAGAGCTTTCTTCCAATCACATTAGGCTGAACTCACATCACAAGGCAATGATAACAATTGGAGGAATATGGCTTACAGTTTCTTTATGATGAGGGTAGCCAGGCCCAATCCACCACTACTTAGTCGGCTTTTATATCAGCACTGGTAGGTTACAGTGATATTATTCTTTTATTTCCTTTCAGGCACCAGTAACACTCTGGTAAGTACAATATTGTTTATGAGTATTACTTCTACAGGGGTGGGTGTCCCTTTGCTGGTCCAAGCTCTGGCTTGAAGCGGGTGTAACCTGGAGGAGGATTTCTTTCTTATCGGACTAGGCTCAAGCAGCTCATTGCTCTGTTGCGTTGGGACAAATGCCCGTAGCGTCCATCTTAATAAACTCAAACACTAGAGCAAAGATTGCCCCCAGCCTGTTAGGCGCTATATATGCTGCTTTTAACAAACCAATTAACCATGTCATGTGTTATGTCGTATCACACAGTTAGTCGCCTCTTATGACAGGCTCTCTGATGGGCAGTGATGCAATTCGTGTCCTTGTCACGCACAAACTTAAATTTAAATTTAAACAAACGTAAATTTAAATATCTAAACGTATAGTTTGTCAGTGCGAATCCCCGGTATTATAGAATGGAACGTATGTAACATTCCAGGTCTTAAAATGGGATTACAGAGGAATTGTAAAATGACTGGGGAAAGAGCGTGGTCTAGGGATTGTGAGTATGATTTACAATCCGATTGTATACGGTTCAAATCACTTCGCACGCCATTTGACAGACTTGGCATAGCCGGATTTTATAATGGTATGACCGCGTGTCCCAGTCAAACGGGCTGTAAATGGATACCTGATGGAGTGAAGGGAAAATTCGGAATCGACACGGGAGCTACAGAGTTTCTGCTCTGTCGTCAGTGCTTTCAGCAACGACGGAGACTGAGCAGATATGGAGGTGTCCAGGTGCAATGAAGTTGATTCTTCAGCCATTTTTCAATTACATTACCTCGAAGGGGTGGGACGATGAGGCTAGGGTCTGGTCAGGCAAAACACACTGATCAGAGAATGTTAGCCAGGGTCAGGAGAAATATACTGGCCAAGACCCTCACCTGACGGGACGATGAGGCTAGCGTCTGGTCAGGCAAAACACACTGATCAGAGAATGTTAGCCAGGGTCATGAGAAATATACTGGCCAAGACCCTCACCTGACGGGACGATGAGGCTAACGTCTGGTCAGGCAAAACACACTGATCAGAGAATGTTAGCCAGGGTCAGGAGAAATATACTGGCCAAGACCCTCACCTGACCTCCTCGTTAGTCGTCCTGGAAACTGGCTGTTGTCGAGGACAACAGTCTGACTAACAAGGTGAGGTTGGACGTGATCTCCGTAGAAGTGAGCGAAAAGCAGAAGAAGCCAAGCATTGAACAACCGCCAGGAGGACCCCGGTCCACCTTCATCAGCACGCTCGAGATGTGAGGAAAGCTACTGCAACATGTCACTTAACGCCCATTTCAGGGCGCACATAGGAGTAACATACTCATTGTGGGCATTCGAAACAACAACAACCATGGGACTAGCGACATCATTATGTGACGTATATTGTTATACACACCACCAGCACCAGAATAAAGTGCTATCACAGGGTTCAGTACGGTACGAAGTGAAGAGGTGGATTTATACTTTGTGAGAAGTGAAACATAGATCATGAGAAAATGGCGTCGACACTTATGTAATCTCTCTCTTACATAAGGCGTGTTTAAATTAAACCAGACCTAACTGCACAAAGTGAACATTCGTTCCATGCGCATGATGACGTCACTTCTGATGTAAACAACACATATCAACCATCAAGTTTGCCAAATTTTATTATGCTCCGACGCAGAGTTTCCTAAAGTGTAGCGAACGTAAGCTCCAGCGACGATCCACCCGAATTGCTGCATCAATTTGGCTATGGCATCTTCTGACGCAACAATAAGCGCCTTACCTGGTCTCGGAAGATCTTTCGTTAGTTCACGTCCTTCATCAAACATCGTTGTCCAGTTCTTCACTGTTGTCTTCGACACACTTTTGTCACCATTCACTGCCTGCATTCTGCGATAAATGTCAACTGGTCAACATCCTTCAGCTGTTAGAAATCGAATCACCGCTCGCTGATCAACTCTGGACGGATTCCGTATCACACCCGCCATAATTTTAATGGTCTGCTGAGGAAACTATGAGTCGGAGGTTAAATTTTGAAAACTTGATGGCTGGTATGTGCTGTTTACACCAAAAGAGACGTCATCATACGCATCGAACGTTTACAGTTAGGTCCGGTTTCGGTTGAACACGCCTCGTGTGTGTATATATATATATATACCGCGGGGCTTCAAATGAAAACATTAAATATATATAATATTTTTTGTAAATTCATTCTGAAAACACAACTATATCGTTTGTCAACGCAGCCACCCAATGTGCTCGATGCACGTCCCATGTGCCTATAAAGTGCATGGCTTCCTGTAGAAAATAAATTCTCATGGTCCCGTATGTAACATACTCATGGACTACTTGCTGAACCTCTTCATCAGACCTGAAAGTCTTTCCTTCCAATATCTCCTTTAGTCGTCCAAAGACGGGGAAATCACTTGGGGCTAGGTTTAGTTAGTACGGTGGATGTGGTAGACACTAAAAGTGGATGTCCTCGATGGTTGTAGCCGTTGCACGGGAGGTATGGGGTCGAGCACTGTCATGTTGCCAAGGGACACCTTGATTTAGACGTCCACGTCATTTGGATATTATTGCGGATCGAGGATGCCTCCTGGGAAACATGTACAAGCATCTCTAGTGACCGTGTTCCCTCTAGTAGTGCACCTAGAAGCATGTAGTGCTCTAAAAATACGCCCCGTTCATCCCAAAAGAGAGTCAGCACAGCATAATCTTCTCATCAGATTGCTGCGTGCGAGTCTTCTTCGGTTTCGGTGAGGAGGGATCGTACCATTCATTGCTCTCTCTCTCTCTCCCTCTCTCTCTCTCTCCCTCCCTCTCTCTCTCTCTCTCTCTCTCCCTCCCTCTCTCACTCTCTCCCTCCCTCTCTCTCCCTCTCTCTCTCTCCCTCCCTCTCTCTCTCCCTCCCTCTCTCTCTCCCTCCCTCTCTCTCTCTCTCTCCCTCTCTCTTTCCCTCCCTCTCTCTCTCTCCCTCCCTCTCTCTCTCCCTCCCTCTCTCTCTCTCTCTCCCTCTCTCCCTCCCTCCCTCTCTCTCTCTCTCTCTCCCTCTCTCTCTCTCTCTCTCTCTTTCTTGTTCCTGACATGCATCAACGCATCAATACCGAAGTAATCTGTCATGGCTCCCTCCTTGCAGACACTTTGTGGTACTGTGGCACATCATGGATAATGTGGTCTGCTGAATCTTAACTGATGTTCAGATGTGCGGCAATTTCATTCACAGTTAATCGGCGATTTTCCTTAACGAGGTGATCAACGGCTGCAATCGACTCTGGGGGTCACTACTCGGAGTGTCTGATCCGATCGTGAACAGTCTGTCACAGAACTCACGCCGTTTTTGAAACTTCCTACTCCACTCAGACACTTGTTAGAGTGACGTTCCAGCATCACCGTACTGGACCTTCATTAGCCGATGAATTTCTATAGGTTTCACCCCTTCGCTGCTAAACAAAAACGGATATCAGAACAGCTCTTCTGTGTGCATGCCAGTTGTCGAGCGGCCATTTTTTAACTGCAATTATATTAGTCTGCATCGTGATGGCAGGGCACTCTTGACATCCTTAGTAACCATTTTAACAAGTTACAATACAAAGCCATAATCTTTTTTCGAATTCATATCCCACTTTTAAGGTTTTAATTTGAAGCCCGCTTGTTCAGATCGCAGGAAGTTTGCTTGTTTGTTTGTTCACTCATTAGAACAATTTTAACCGTTTGATCGATATAAACCAAATCTAGGAAAGTTATATTTTAGAACCATCAGAGCATTACTAACTACGTGGCATTTAGAAATGTATCCCTTATTCTGGGATTTATCTCCTTGATGTATGAGACATCATCATCATCATCATGTAGCATGTCCTTTGTAGAACGTCGCTCCCATCACAGTCTGTCTGAAAGAAACTCGTTCTCTTGCCCAAACTCCAGCCATCGCCAGTCATAATACTCAGGAATTCCTGCATATCTTGGTGCCATCGTCTTCTTGGTCTACCCCTTCCTCTTTTGCCTGGCACCATACCTTCCATCACCGTTCTCTCAAGGCCGTTGTGTCTCTTGATGTGACCAAAGTATTTGCATTTTCTTGCCAAAATGGAATTGATAAACCAGTTCTCCTCTATGCTCAATTCTTGCCGGATGTCTGCATTTGTTGTTTTCTCTGTCCAGGGTATTTTGAAGATCCTTCTGTAACATTTTGACTCGAAGGATTCGATTATTTGTCTAGAAGTTTTGGTAATCGTCCATGATTCACAGCCATAAACTGCCACAGGAAAAACACAGGCTATCAAGACTTTTACTTGTATCTTTTTGTTGGTGCTCTGCCATAATTTCTTCAGGCTATTCAGTCTCTGTATTGCCATAGCTAGTCATTTTCTGAATTTCTTTCGAGCAGTCGCCATTTTTGTCAATTCTGGAGCCCAGATATTCAAAATGTGAAACCTGATCTATTTCCTCACCACCCACTGTAAATTTATGCTGACATTGTGTTTTATCGGTGGTCATTATCTTTGTTTTATTCATGTTTATGAACAGGTTTTCATCTTTACTATGTCCATTAACGGCTGAAAGTAGCTGCTCTAGCCCTTCTGCTCTTCTCGATAGTATCACTGTGTCATGTATGAGACAGTTGCCTAAAATCGGGACATGATTTTTCTAAATATTTAAAAAGATAACACAGAGAAATATTAACTAGTATCGCATGACCTAATTTCAAGTGTGGTGAGCATGCATAAACGAAGGAGTGAGCGGGTTGAAGGAGGAAGAGATTGTTAGTACGATGGGCTGGGTTATGGGCTCTGTGAACGAATCTTCTTCTTCTTCGTTTGTTTTCGATCTCCCGCTACCAAGTCCTGAAAAGGGCTTTGCAAGTAGCAAAATATAGTCCAGAGAACAGAATGCGTTGTGTCGTAGTTTACAGCTTGACTGCGATATTTGCACCTTTCTGTCCGACACATCCGACTTCGACAGACATATTTGTGTACCGGGTTAGTCTTCCCTCTTCGATGTCCTCGCCTTAACCAGTCGCTCTGTTGCAGCATGTTATCCAGGATCGCCACAGTTGGGGTGTAGAAGGGTCTTGGCAGCTGTCCCTGACACTAGCAGTCAGCTATGGATAGCTAACCACTTCAGCTCATGCGCTGCTCGACGGCTTGATCCCGGGTAGACGATTGATAGGGGAAGAAATATATGGGCGAGCTGAAGTGAAAAGAATTGATGGGTTATAGGATTTACCAGGTTTGATGGGAGGGTGTGGGCTGGCGGAGTTGAGAGTGGGGAGGGATGGAGGAAAACGTAGGGGGTTGGTGCTGTTGAAGAAATTGGCGCGTTGGAAGAAGACATCTATTGCGGGTTTGAGGATATAGACCAGACAATCTGTTAGTCGGCGATCTTTGGCTTTATATACGCCGTAGAGCATCTATTTATCAGAGTGGCAGAACGTTTTCTTTTCAAGTCAAAGGTATAAAGTTCGATTCCCGTTACGGGAACTCTCTAGTCTACCCAACTGTAAATGCGTTTCTGGTTTACTGCTGGGAAAGGAAAACCGGATATGAAGGGGACTGATCACCCAATCTCACGAAAAGATTAGACCTAGTAAAAAAGACATCTCTAACACTCCATCCGGGACAGCAGTGCTTGTAATGGGAATACCTTAACCTTTATATATCGTATGACGCAGTACATTTAATGGTCTTGAATATGTTGCTCTTTAGGTTTAATTTCACCAACCTCACCACCCCCCCCCCCCCTCTTCCTACACACACACACATATACATACAACCCCCTCCTCCCCACCCCTCACTGTGCAAGAACTTTTTGTATGATTTACCGCTTAAAACCTTTAATTGAACATGAAGTTCAGCGGGGCCCAAACCAATAGCGGCCCGTCGGACTCTTAATCGTGGTACAGAATTGTGTTATCCCCCCCCCCCCCCCCAATATTTTTGAATTATGTAAAACAGTTTGGTAACTACTGTTCTTGTATCATCTGTCAGTTAAGCTGGAAAGCACAACTTCTCAACGTGAGCGTGCAGTAAAGATGGCGTTTAACAGGCCCTATTTCTAATTTTGCTCTCGTGTTTTATTTAGTCCATCTTGGACTGTCACCAAACAATGAATTTTGACTGGAATTTAAACTAGTCTACAACTTACACATTTGACCACAGAAAAGTGTTGTGATTTTCCATTTAGATTAGTTTGGTTATTTTGTGGTATTTTCCCCTTCGGATATCTTGACGTGATCATCGGCTATTTTAAATAGTATTTATATTTTCGCTGCATCGTATTTCTACAGGCCGGGGCACACGGCTGAACTTCGCGAGATTAGCGCCCTTAGCTAAGTTTACTAACCGTGCCTGTATTGGAATGGCTAGGAAATGTACACACGGGTCAATAATTGACTAATACAATTGGAAGAAATCGGGCCATTCTAATTAAGTTCAGTCGTGTGCACCAAACCGTGAAAATTAACACAGGATAACCGAAATATCCGATAATCCAGACGTGAGAAAAAACAATCTAACTAACTAACTAACTAATCCAAATGGGAAACCAAAACGCGTTTTCGTGACCAACGGTATAAGTTGTCAACTATTGTGAATATAAGTTAAATCCCTGTCTTGCCGGTTCTCAAATCGAGAACAAAATAGACCTACATCCGGTTTAGGCGCTATCTTTGCTGCTCTCCATCACTTGCCTCTGATGACTGTTACAAAGGCGTTTTAAAAAAGTGGCATATAATGTGGAGGCAACATTGAAAACAAAAAAGTGGCATATAATGTGGAGGCAACATTGAAAACAAAAAAGTGGCATATAATGTGGAGGCAACATTGAAAAAAAAAAAGGGGCATATAATGTGAAGGCAACGTTGAAAACAAAAAAGTGGCATATAATGTGGAGGCAACATTGACAACAAAAAAGTGGCATATAATGTGGAGGCAACATTGAAAACAAAAAAGTGGCATATAATGTGGAGGCAATATTTAAAACAAAGTTGCTAGCATGGACATTCCTCTTAGTGGATTAGGTTGAAGGCACGAACATCAGAGACAACTCAATTGATATTTTAGTTTGTGGGATCAGTGACGAATTTAAAGTCGTTGAGTAGCTATAGGCGGTATGTTCTTTGAGAGCAGCCATGAAAGGAACAGGTTCACCTGTTTGAAAACCTAGCAGAATTGGTTGAAATAAAACAAAAATTGGTAGCGTTATTTTTTTAATGAACAAGAAATAAATACACGTGATTTATCGGTTGCCATTCCATAAATTGGCAAGGACAATTTGTGTGTCAAATCCGTCGGTTTTGAAAAGGGCATTAAATGTATCACATATATTGTTCATTTCATTCGAGTAAGGTGTTTGAAATCATCAACAGTTTCAACCTTTTCTACAGACAGAATTGTATGCTGATCATGGCGATCATGTCTTCATAATTTAACTTAACTTAACTTCTGTATATTGGTTTAGAAGACAGGGCCAGATACATGGCCAAATGGGAAACAGAACATATTGGCTACACAAACAATGATGCCTACTACCAGCTGAACAGAAGAGAGCAGGTCATGGTCTTCAGACTCCGCACAGGCCACAACAGGCTGAGGTACCTTCTATTCAATAAACTAAAGATAGGTGGCACTAATGAATGCACCTGTGGCACAGGGAAAAACACCGCTGAACATCTGCTGCACAATTGCCCGACATACTAGGAATAGAGAAAGCACATGTGGCCATCACCAGTGGCAACACTAGACAAGCTCTATGGCAGTGTCGACAGCCTCAGGATGACAGCTGTTTTCTTCGAACAAATTAAAGTCGACGTCTGACAGCGTACGAAGAAGAAGAAGAAGAAGAAGAAGAAGAAGAAGAAGAAGAAGAAGAAGCAGAAGCATTAGAAGATTCTCCAGAGTCTGTATACAACCAGTTTCTTGGAGAGTGGTTGGACCAATTGTGCGAATCCATCTTAATAGACTGAAACACTAGAGCTAAGTAGTCATCTAAAGCAGCTCTTAACATACAACTTGGAAATTACTTATGGGTAGATTTTTAGGTAGAATTTTAGTTTTTGCCTGGAGCAGCCGTTAAGCCGTTAAGCCTACTTTTTCTATATCTGCCAAGATATTTTTAACGTGCTCGCCACTGAACAAAGTCCCATCTACCTCCCCATAGATCATGGGCATTTTTAGCAAAAAGTTCATGTGATACAAAATCTCTGTCTCCACTGTGATTCGAACCAGCGACCTCCGGTATCCGAAGCGGACACCTTATCTGGAGACCACTCCGACGTGCCCTAGTAATCCTGTTGAAAAGTGCTCAAGATAATATTTTTAGTTGAAAGATGGCATCCAAGAGGTCATGACAGCTAAAGACAAGCCAGTACAAGAGTTCTATGATCTGAAGTGGTTTTCCGATTTTCTCATGCCTTCCAACATTTCTTCTCCTTTAAATTCGTTGAATTTTAAGCTTGAGAAAACTGACGCATGCTTTACTTAATCACATCACATCGTTAAGATGAAAATAAAACTGTTTCATTTATAAATTCAAGGCCATAATTCAACTAATTTTCACATAATTTTGGTAATTGAACGTTAATATTCGAATTCGAGCCATAGCAGACTAACTGACTAAATCCCACGTACCAGAAAATAGTATTTAGAAAGATCAAAATATTTGAGTTCAAGCCATAGCAGACTAACTGACTAAATCCCACGTACCAGAAAATAGTATATAGAAAGGTCCAAATATTCGAGTTCGAGCCATAGCAGACTAACTGACTAAATCCCACTTACCAGAAAATAGTATATAGAAAGGTCCAAATATTCGAGAGCACTAGAACTAGAATATAAAATAAAACTTAGCCACGCCAGCTTAACAGCAACGATATTATACTGGTTTAGAAGACTACATTGTCTGTATACAACCAGTTTAGACTATTCCATGTCGAGTCTTGTTTTTCTCGTAACCCCAAAGAAGTTGTAGGTGCACCATTCACGGGCCAATAATTGACTAACACATCGCCTGGGAGAAATTGGGTCCTGCCCGATTAGAAAGATGCCCAAGGCGTAACTCTTCTCAATATTTAGTTACAATATCTCCGCTCTAGGCCCAGTTCGTAGAGAGATTCCTAGATCTCCTCGCTCAAGACAGGACCACGAACGTGGTAACTAACCCCATTCTCAGTTTAGTTGATGTATACTACAGGGGACTTCAGAATGGTAATCAGTGATCTTCAATATGATTCAGATGAGAAGATCAAATTGTATTAATTGTATAGTGTAGATTTTACTCAAATACATATAGGTCATGGAGAATTAGTCAATTTATGAATTTATGTGACAGGAATCTTCTCCTTCTTCGGTAACATGTGCTTATGTGAACAAATGGTTTTCAGAACGATGCACTCCAGGTCAAAATTGAGGACAACAATGACTTTTTGTCATTTGGAGTTTCCGGTTAGCTTCCACAGAAATAGCTTATAACTTTGTTTTTTGACAAACTAAATCTTTCATTGCTGTCAATGTTATTGTATTGTCTAATTCTCAAACAATCTCTACAATTGGAAAATATATGAACAACAAATCATAAACAAACATATTAACAAACTGCCAAAATAACTGACATTTTGATGTTTTCATCTGAAACTTTTAGTGGCAAAACGCATGATATTCGCTGAAAAAGACTGATAAATGCAGTCTTAAAAATGAATTACCAAAATATGACAGACAATGTTAATGTTTGTGTTTTAGTTGAAATGGTTAGGGGAAAAATCGTTTAAATTCTCTAATAAAGAGACTCTCGCAACGACGTTCATTCCTCTTTCTCTGGTCCACTCAGAGGATTTGTAATTTTGACAAAGAACGACATCGTGGCCATGCAGCTGCCACTCAATGCGCAGGCTAGATTTTCTTGTAATCTTCGATGGAAAATAGACCGGTGCTTTATTGAGTTTTGAGCGCATGCTTCCTTGGTTGGTGGGAAAGCCATCATGCTACCCACTTTGCCACCCGTTCTCGTAATTCATATTAATTAAAACAAAAACAATATAAAAAACAAAAATATAAAAGAAACAAATTTTCAAGACTAGTGGAAAACATTTTAGTTGTAATCCTCAGATTAATTAATGGGATCAAAGATGCAGCGAGATGAATAACCTGACAGCAGTCAACGACTCAAAGCTGGCGGCTTGAATCAGGGTCAGTAAACCAGAGCTGAGCAAAACGCTAATCCGATACAAACATAGAGCCAGGAAACAGGCGGGACTACTCTAGTCCAGCTAAGAGAATAGGGATCACTGTGGGAAGGTAAACCACGTCCAAACAAGCTAGCTGAAACATCGCTGTAAACTACAACACAACGTCACAACGTCCTTCTCAGGACGAACGCCGAACAAGAAGAAGAATAAGACGAAGAAGAAGAAGAAGAAGAAGAAGAAGAAGAAGAGGAAGATTAATTTACTACTTAAAATTGCTAAACCTACCGCTATATTCGAGTACTGTTTTCTTGTACTCAGAAGCAGACGGTACACTCGTTTTTAACAGACATCAAACGTTATCAAGTGGCGCTTCTGTTTTAGTGGAAAGCAGAAAGTATAGGCTAAACAACAAAACAAGACGATAAGAGCGCTTCATGAGTGTTTGAATCTGTTATCTTAAATTGTGTATGAACCTAAAGATAAAATAAATACTATAAACACAATTATATACGAAATATTGTGAGTTCAAACTGTTATTACAACTAGAATGAGAAGATCAAATAGATCAAGTTGATGTAGACGAAAAATTGGATCTTTGTAAATTATTATTTTATTTTTGTTGCGAGCTAATATTACAGATAATATGATGGAAGGGGAATGTAGGAGAAGAAAGATCCGCACAACTTTATGTACCTTTCATCACCAGCATGTCCTTTATAGAACGTCGCTCCCATCACAGTCTGTCTGAAAGAAACTCGTTCCTTTGCCAAAACTCCAGCCTCCGATCATGTAGCATGTCCTTTATAGAACGTCGCTCCCATCACAGTCTGTCTGAAAGAAACTCGTTCCTTTGCCAAAACTCCAGCCTCCGATCATGTAGCATGTCCTTTATAGAACGTCTCTCCCATCACAGTCTGTCTGAAAGAAACTCGTTCCTTTGCCAAAACTCCAGCCTCCGATCATGTAGCATGTCCTTTATAGAACGTCGCTCCCATCACAGTATGTCTGAAAGAAACTCGTTCCTTTGCCAAAACTCCAGCCTCCGATCATGTAGCATGTCCTTTATAGAACGTCGCTCCCATCACAGTCTGTCTGAAAGAAACTCGTTCCTTTGCCAAAACTCCAGCCTCCGATCATGTAGCATGTCCTTTATAGAACGTCGCTCCCATCACAGTCTGTCTGAAAGAAACTCGTTCCTTTGCCAAAACTCCAGCCTCCGATCATGTAGCATGTCCTTTATAGAACGTCGCTCCCATCACAGTCTGTCTGAAAGAAACTCGTTCCTTTGCAAAAACTCCAGCCTCCGATCATGTAGCATGTCCTTTATAGAACGTCGCTCCCATCACAATCTGTCTGAAAGAAACTCGTTCCTTTGCCAAAACTCCAGCCTCCGATCATGTAGCATGTCCTTTATAGAACGTCGCTCCCATCACAGTCTGTCTGAAAGAAACTCGTTCCTTTGCCAAAACTCCAGCCTCCGATCAAGTAGCATGTCCTTTATAGAACGTCGCTCCCATCACAGTCTGTCTGAAAGAAACTCGTTCCTTTGCCAAAACTCCAGCCTCCGCCAGTCATACCCAGGCATTCCTGAATATCTTGGTGCCATCGTCTTTTTGGTCTACCTCTTCCTCTTTTGCCTGGCACCATATGTACCTGTACATGTAGTAATGGGATGTTCAGGCCGGGCTAGCACAAAAAATGTGACCGGGTGGAGCAGGTGTTTTAGTGATGGTTGGTTAATTGGTTACAAACCAGCTGTACCTTTAATATTTTTCTACACACTAGGCCTGCCTTTCTCAACTTTTTATTATTGAGGAACTTTCCCAAATAAGTTGTAAGGTCCAATGGAACACCACAAGTAAAGAGCCAGTCATGCTTAGAGATGGGACACTGGGAGAGGTGGATCCCTTCATATATTTGGATATCAGCACTGATATTTCAGAGGACACAGAGACAGATTTAAGGACTAGAATTGGGAAGGCAATAACACTATTTCTGTTACTCAATAATAAATGTTGAGAGCGCATGTATTAGACAAAAGCGTGTTTATTAGGTGAGGTGACCAGATTCCTTCACTGCTGCCATTTCTTCAACAACAACAAGCCAAGTACATATTTACAACCGGGTCGACTGAAGCATGGCGTTACCGGGAGCTCTACAGCTGCGCTATATGATAAAGGTTCCCTGTGTGGGCGGTAGACGTAATACAGCACTACCTTAAAAAACATTTCTGAAGTCTAGAAATGTTATCTGGCTGTGACCGTTTACATGCAATCCACGTTTCGCAGCACATAACGTAAAAAATTGATTTTCAGTTTTGCCTTCAAGGAGATCATCCTGTATGATATATTTAGATGTCATTTTGTATTGCTGCGGGTTTGTCTAATGTCGCCTTTAATTTATTGTCGCTTGACGTGAACTCTATATTATCTGTTGTAGTTTGTATTTGTGTAGCATAATGTATCAGCTCATGCTACGGACAGGTTCAATCATTTCGTTAAACCGAGGCAAGAAGTGTACTTTTCCTTCATATACCAATTGTGTGACCCTTGATATTTTGAATCCATGCTTCTGTAGTATTTTTAAAATACCGTTATTTATCTTTGTCTACATCTTGTCCGGAAGTCATGAATTATGGTGTTGTTCGAAGTTGTTCAAAGCCACTCGTGCTCAGTTGAATTAACTCCTGACCTCGTTTCTTTATTTATAGTGCACTTGAGAAAGTTGTTCAGGGTCCAACTTACTGTAGTGTAATGTGAGGCCTTTCATTAAGTTCACCACTACAGAATCCCCATCGCAATGACCAGACTGCTATGACACAGCCGGTTTCCAATAGCACGAACGAGAGCGTCAGGTGGGGTCTCGATTAGAAGGTTTCACCTGATCCTGGACATGCTTCCACCCTGTGTCTAGTGTTAAAGGCACGCTTGGTTGTAAGGATTCGTTTCATTGGTCAAAACCATTTCATTCTCCGTCACCTTTACATGTTATGCAGGACCTAGTTTACAATGTCTGTTGGATTCTTTTTTTCTCCCACATTCCTTCAGTTTTCTCTCACGGATTCTTTCAGTTTCTCCCACTGATTCTTTCAGTTTCTCCCACATTCCTTCAGCTTTCTCTCATGGATTCTTTCAGTTTCTCTCACGGATTCTTTCAGTTTCTCCCACTGATTCTTTCAGTTTCTCCCAGTCATTCCTTCAGTTTCTCCCACTGAATCCTTCAGTTTCTCCCACTCATTCCTTCAGATTCTCCCACGGAATCCTTCAGTTTCTCCCACTCATTCCTTCAGTTTCTCCCACTGAATCCTTCAGTTTCTCACACTCATTACTTCAGTTTCTCCCAGTCATTCCTTCAGTTTCTCCCAGTCATTCCTTCAGTTTCTCCAACATTCCTTCACTTTCTTCCACTCATTCCTTCAGTTTCCCCCACTCATTCCTTCAGTTTCCCCCACTCATTACTTCAGTTTCTCCCAGTCATTCCTTCAGTTTCTCCCAGTCATTCCTTCAGTTTCTCCCACTGAATCCTTCAGTTTCTCCCAGTCATTCCTTCAGTTTCTCCCACTGAATCCTTCAGTTTCTCCCAGTCATTCCTTCAGTTTCTCCCAGTCATTCCTTCAGTTTCTCCCAGTCATTCCTTCAGTTTCTCCCAGTCATTCCTTCAGTTTCTCCCACTGAATCCTTCAGTTTCTCCCAGTCATTCCTTCAGTTTCTCCCAGTCATTCCTTCAGTTTCTCCCAGTCATTCCTTCAGTTTCTCCCAGTCATTCCTTCAGTTTCTCCCACTCATTCCTTCAGTTTCTCCCAGTCATTCCTTCAGTTTCTCCCACTGAATCCTTCAGTTTCACCCAGTCATTCCTTCAGTTTCTCCCACTGAATCCTTCAGTTTCTCCCAGTCATTCCTTCAGTTTCTCCCAGTCATTCCTTCAGTTTCTCCCACTCATTCCTTCACTTTCTTCCACTCATTCCTTCAGTTTCCCCCACTCATTCCTTCAGTTTCTCCCACTCATTCCTTCAGTTTCTCCCACTCATTCCTTCAGTTTCTCCCACTCATTCCTTCAGTTTCTCCCACTCATTCCTTCAGTTTCTCCCAGTCATTCCTTCAGTTTCTCCTACTGAATCCTTCAGTTTCTCCCAGTCATTCCTTCAGTTTCTCCCAGTCATTCCTTCAGTTTCTCCCAGTCATTCCTTCAGTTTCTCCCACTGAATCCTTCAGTTTCTCCCAGTCATTCCTTCAGTTTCTCCCACTCATTCCTTCACTTTCTTCCACTCATTCCTTCAGTTTCCCCCACTCATTCCTTCAGTTTCTCCCAGTCATTCCTTCAGTTTCTCCCAGTCATTCCTTCAGTTTCTCCCACTGAATCCTTCAGTTTCTCCCAGTCATTCCTTCAGTTTCTCCCAGTCATTCCTTCAGTTTCTCCCAGTCATTCCTTCACTTTCTCCCACTCATTCCTTCAGTTTCTCCCAGTCATTCCTTCAGTTTCTCCTAGTCATTCCTTCAGTTTCTCCCAGTCATTCCTTCTGTTTCTCCCAGTCATTCCTTCAGTTTCTCCCAGTCATTCCTTCAGTTTCTCCCAGTCATTCCTTTAGTTTCTCCCAGTCATTCCTTCAGTTTCTCCCACTGAATCCTTTAATTTCTCCCAGTCATTCCTTCAGTTTCTCCCATTCATTCCTTCAGTTTCTCCCAGTCATTCCTTCAGTTTCTCTCACTCATTCCTTCACTTTCTCCCACTCATTCCTTCAGTTTCCCCCACTCCTTCATTCAGTTTCCCCCAGTCATTCCTTCAGTTTCTCCCACTCATTCCTTCAGTTTTCCCCACTCATTCTTTCAGTTTCTCCCAGTCATCCCCTCAGTTTCTTCCAGTCATTCCTTCAGTTTCTCCCAGTCATTCCTTCAGTTTCTCCCAGTCATTCCTTCAATTTCTCCCACTGAATCCTTCAGTTTCTCCCAGTCATTCCTTCAGTTTCTCCCAGTCATTCCTTCAGTTTCTCCCAGTCATTCCTTCAGTTTCTCCCAGTCATTCCTTTAGTTTCTCCCAGTCATTCCTTCAGTTTCTCCCACTGAATCCTTTAGTTTCTCCCAGTCATTCCTTCAGTTTCTCCCAGTCATTCCTTCAGTTTCTCCCAGTCATTTCTTCAGTTTCTCCCACTAAATCCTTCAGTTTCTCCCACTCATTCCTTCACTTTCTTCCACTCATTCCTTCAGTTTCCCCCACTCATTCCTTCAGTTTCTCCCACTCATTCCTTCAGTTTCTCCCACTCATTCCATCAGTTTCTCCCAGTCATTCTTTCAGTTTCTCCCAGTCATTCCTTCAATTTCTCCCACTCAATCCTTCAGTTTCTCCCAGTCATTCCTTCAGTTTATCCCACTGAATCCTTCAGTTTCTCCCAGTCATTCCTTCAGTTTCTCCCACTGAATCCTTCAGTTTCTCCCAGTCATTCCTTCAGTTTCTCCCACTGAATCCTGCAATTTCTCCCAGTCATTCCTTCAGTTTCTCCCAGTCATTCCTTCAGTTTCTCCCAGTCATTCCTTCAGTTTCTCCCACTGAATCCTTCAGTTTTTCCCAGTCATTCCTTCAGTTTCTCCCACTCATTCCTTCAGTTTCTCACACTCATTCCTTCAGTTTCTCCCACTGAATCCTTCAGTTTCTCACACTCATTACTTCAGTTTCTCCCAGTCATTCCTTCAGTTTATCCCAGTCATTCCTTCAGTTTCTCCCACATTCCTTCACTTTCTTCCACTCATTCCTTCAGTTTCCCCCACTCATTCCTTCAGTTTCCCCCACTCATTACTTCAGTTTCTCCCAGTCATTCCTTCAGTTTCTCCCAGTCATTCCTTCAGTTTCTCCCACTGAATCCTTCAGTTTCTCCCAGTCATTCCTTCAGTTTCTCCCACTGAATCCTTCAGCTTCTCCCAGTCATTCCTTCAGTTTCTCCCAGTCATTCCTTCAGTTTCTCCCAGTCATTCCTTCAGTTTCTCCCACTGAATCCTTCAGTTTCTCCCAGTAATTCCTTCAGTTTCTCCCAGTCATTCCTTCAGTTTCTCCCAGTCATTCCTTCAGTTTCTCCCAGTCATTCCTTCAGTTTCTCCCACTCATTCCTTCAGTTCCTCCCACTCATTCCATCAGTTTCTCCCAGTCATTCCTTCAGTTTCTCCCAGTCATTCCTTCAGTTTCTCACACTGAATCCTTCAGTTTCTCCCAGTCATTCCTTCAGTTTCTCCCACTGAATCCTTCAGTTTCTCCCTGTCATTCCTTCAGTTTCTCCCACTGAATCCTTCAGTTTCTCCCAGTCATTCCTTCAGTTTCTCCCACTGAATCCTTCAGTTTCTCCCAGTCATTCCTTCAGTTTCTCACAGTCATTCCTTCAGTTTCTACCAGTCATTCCTTCAGTTTCTCCCACTGAATCCTTCAGTTTCTCCCAGTCATTCCTTCAGTTTCTCCCAGTCATTCCTTCAGTTTCTCCCAGTCATTTCTTCAGTTTCTGCCACTAAATCCTTCAGTTTCTCCCACTCATTCCTTCACTTTCTTCCACTCATTCCTTCAGTTTCCCCCACTCATTCCTTCAGTTTCTCCCACTCATTCCTTCAGTTTCTCCCACTCATTCCATCAGTTTCTCCCAGTCATTCTTTCAGTTTCTCCCAGTCATTCCTTCAATTTCTCCTACTGAATCCTTCAGTTTCTCCCAGTCATTCCTTCACTTTATCCCACTGAATCCTTCAGTTTCTCCCAGTCATTCCTTCAGTTTCTCCCACTGAATCCTTCAGTTTCTCCCAGTCATTCCTTCAGTTTCTCCCACTGAATCCTTCAATTTCTCCCAGTCATTCCTTCAGTTTCTCCCAGTCATTCCTTCAGTTTCTCCCAGTCATTCCTTCAGTTTCTCCCAGTCATTCCTTCAGTTTCTCCCAGTCATTCCTTCAGTTTCTCCCACTGAATCCTTCAGTTTTTCCCAGTCATTCCTTCAGTTTCTCCCACTCATTCCTTCAGTTTCTCACACTCATTCCTTCAGTTTCTCACACTGAATCCTTCAGTTTCACCCAGTCATTCCTTCAGTTTCTCCCACTGAATCCTTCAGTTTCTCCCAGTCATTCCTTCATTCTCCCAGTCATTCCTTCAGTTTCTCCCAGTCATTCCTTCAGTTTCTCCTACTGAATCCTTCAGTTTCTCCCAGTCATTCCTTCAGTTTCTCCCAGTCATTCCTTCAGTTTCTCCCACTGAATCCTTCAGTTTCTCCCAGTCATTCCTTCAGTTTCTCCCTCATTCCTTCACTTTCTTCCACTCATTCCTTCAGTTTCCCCCCCTCATTCCTTCAGTTTCTCCCAGTCATTCCTTCAGTTTCTCCCAGTCATTCCTTCAGTTTCTCCCACTGAATCCTTCAGTTTCTCCCAGTCATTCCTTCAGTTTCTCCCAGTCATTCCTTCAGTTTCTCCCAGTCATTCCTTCACTTTCTCCCACTCATTCCTTCAGTTTCTCCCAGTCATTCCTTCAGTTTCTCCTAGTCATTCCTTCAGTTTCTCCCAGTCATTCCTTCTGTTTCTCCCACTCATTCCTTCACTTTCTCCCACTCATTCCTTCAGTTTCCCCCACTCATTCCTTCAGTTTCTCCCACTCATTCCTTCAGTTTCTCCCATTCATTCCTTCCGGTTTCCGCCACTCATTCCTTCAGTTTCTCCCAGTCATTCCTTCAGTTTCTCCCTCTCATTCCTTCAATTTCTCCCACTCATTCCTTCACTTTCTTCCACTCATTCCTTCAGTTTCCCCCACTCATTCCTTCAGTTTCCCCCACTCATTCCTTCAGTTTCTCCCACTCATTCCTTCAGTTTCTCCCACTCATTCCATCAGTTTCTCCCAGTCATTCCTTCAGTTTCTCCCAGTCATTCCTTCAGTTTTTCTCCCACTGAATCCTTCAGTTTCTGCCTGTCATTCCTTCAGTTTCTCCCACTGAATCCTTCAGTTTCTCCCAGTCATTCCTTCAGTTTCTTCCACTCATTCCATCAGTTTCTCCCAGTCATTCCTTCAGTTTCTCCCAGTCATTCCTTCAGTTTCTCCCAGTCATTCCTTCAGTTTCTCCCAGTCATTCCTTTAGTTTCTCCCAGTCATTCCTTCAGTTTCTCCCACTGAATCTTTCAATTTCTCCCAGTCATTCCTTCAGTTTCTCCCATTCATTCCTTCAGTTTCTCCCAGTCATTCCTTCAGTTTCTCTCACTCATTCCTTCACTTTCTCCCACTCATTCCTTCAGTTTCCCCCACTCCTTCATTCAGTTTCCCCCAGTCATTCCTTCAGTTTCTCCCACTCATTCCTTCAGTTTCCCCCACTCATTCCTTCAGTTTCTCCCAGTCATTCCTTCAGTTTCTCCCAGTCATTCCTTCAATTTCTCCCACTGAATCCTTCAGTTTCTCCCAGTCATTCCTTCAGTTTCTCCCACTGAATCCTTCAGTTTCTCCCAGTCATTTCTTCAGTTTCTCCCAGTCATTCCTTCAGTTTCTCCCAGTCATTCCTTCAGTTTCTCCCACTGAATCCTTCAGTTTCTCCCAGTCATTCCTTCAGTTTCTCCCAGTCATTCCTTCAGTTTCTCCCAGTCATTTCTTCAGTTTCTCCCACTAAATCCTTCAGTTTCTCCCACTCATTCCTCCACTTTCTTCCACTCATTCCTTCAGTTTCCCCCACTCATTCCTTCAGTTTCTCCCAGTCATTCCTTCAGTTTCTCCCACTCATTCCATCAGTTTCTCCCAGTCATTCTTTCAGTTTCTCCCAGTCATTCCTTCAATTTCTCCCACTGAATCCTTCAGTTTCTCCCAGTCATTCCTTCAGTTTATCCCACTGAATCCTTCAGTTTCTCCCAGTCATTCCTTCAGTTTCTCCCACTGAATCCTTCAGTTTCTCCCAGTCATTCCTTCAGTTTCTCCCACTGAATCCTTCAATTTCTTCCAGTCATTCCTTCAGTTTCTCCCAGTCATTCCTTCAGTTTCTCCCAGTCATTCCTTCAGTTTCTCCCACTGAATCCTTCAATTTCTCCCAGTCATTCCTTCAGTTTCTCCCAGTCATTCCTTCAGTTTCTCCCAGTCATTCCTTCAGTTTCTCCCACTGAATCCTTCAGTTTTTCCCAGTCATTCCTTCAGTTTCTCCCACTCATTCCTTCAGTTTCTCACACTCATTCCTTCAGTTTCTCCCACTGAATCCTTCAGTTTCACCCAGTCATTCCTTTAGTTTCTCCCACTGAATCCTTCAATTTCTCCCAGTCATTCCTTCAGTTTCTCCCAGTCATTCCTTCAGTTTCTCCCAGTCATTCCTTCAGTTTCTCCCACTGAATCCTTCAGTTTTTCCCAGTCATTCCTTCAGTTTCTCCCACTCATTCCTTCAGTTTCTCACACTCATTCCTTCAGTTTCTCCCACTGAATCCTTCAGTTTCACCCAGTCATTCCTTCAGTTTCTCCCACTGAATCCTTCAGTTTCTCCCAGTCATTCCTTCAGTTTCTCCCAGTCATTCCTTCAGTTTCTCCCACTCATTCCTTCACTTTCTTCCACTCATTCCTTCAGTTTCCCCCACTCATTCCTTCAGTTTCTCTAACTCATTCCTTCAGTTTCTCCCACTCATTCCTTGTTTCTCCCACTCATTCCTTCAGTTTCTCCCAGTCATTCCTTCAGTTTCTCCCAGTCATTCCTTCAGTTTCTCCTACTGAATCCTTCAGTTTCTCCCAGTCATTCCTTCAGTTTCTCCCAGTCATTCCTCCAGTTTCTCCCACTGAATCCTTCAGTTTCTCCCAGTCATTCCTTCAGTTTCTCCCACTCATTCCTTCACTTTCTTCCACTCATTCCTTCAGTTTCCCCCACTCATTCCTTCAGTTTCTCCCAGTCATTCCTTCAGTTTCTCCCAGTCATTCCTTCAGTTTATCCCACTGAATCCTTCAGTTTCTCCCAGTCATTCCTTCAGTTTCTCCCACTGAATCCTTCAGTTTCTCCCAGTCATTCCTTCAGTTTCTCCCACTGAATCCTTCTTCCAGTCATTCCTTCAGTTTCTCCCAGTCATTCCTTCAGTTTCTCCCAGTCATTCCTTCAGTTTCTCCCACATTCCTTCACTTTCTTCCACTCATTCCTTCAGTTTCCCCCACTCATTCCTTCAGTTTCCCCCACTCATTACTTCAGTTTCTCCCAGTCATTCCTTCAGTTTCTCCCAGTCATTCCTTCAGTTTCTCCCACTGAATCCTTCAGTTTCTCCCAGTCATTCCTTCAGTTTCTCCCACTGAATCCTTCAGCTTCTCCCAGTCATTCCTTCAGTTTCTCCCAGTCATTCCTTCAGTTTCTCCCAGTCATTCCTTCAGTTTCTCCCAGTCAATCCTTCAGTTTCTCCCACTGAATCCTTCAGTTTCTCCCAGTCATTCCTTCAGTTTCTCCCAGTCATTCCTTCAGTTTCTCCCAGTCATTCCTTCAGTTTCTCCCAGTCATTCCTTCAGTTTCTCCCACTCATTCCTTCAGTTCCTCCCTCATTCCATCAGTTTCTCCCAGTCATTCCTTCAGTTTCTCCCAGTCATTCCTTCAGTTTCACACTGAATCCTTCAGTTTCTCCCAGTCATTCCTTCAGTTTCTCCCACTGAATCCTTCAGTTTCTCCCTGTCATTCCTTCAGTTTCTCCCACTGAATCCTTCAGTTTCTCCCAGTCATTCCTTCAGTTTCTCCCACTGAATCCTTCAGTTTCTCCCAGTCATTCCTTCAGTTTCTCCCAGTCATTCCTTCAGTTTCTCCCAGTCATTCCTTCAGTTTCTCCCAGTCATTCCTTCAGTTTCTCCCACTGAATCCTTCAGTTTCTCCCAGTCATTCCTTCAGTTTCTCCCAGTCATTCCTTCAGTTTCTCACAGTCATTCCTTCAGTTTCTACCAGTCATTCCTTCAGTTTCTCCCACTGAATCCTTCAGTTTCTCCCAGTCATTCCTTCAGTTTCTCCCAGTCATTCCTTCAGTTTCTCCCAGTCATTTCTTCAGTTTCTCCCACTAAATCCTTCAGTTTCTCCCACTCATTCCTTCACTTTCTTCCACTCATTCCTTCAGTTTCCCCCACTCATTCCTTCAGTTTCTCCCACTCATTCCTTCAGTTTCTCCCACATTCCATCAGTTTCTCCCAGTCATTCTTTCAGTTTCTCCCAATCATTCCTTCAATTTCTCCCACTGAATCCTTCAGTTTCTCCCAGTCATTCCTTCAGTTTATCCCACTGAATCCTTCAGTTTCTCCCAGTCTTTCCTTCAGTTTCTCCCACTGAATCCTTCAGTTTCTCCCAGTCATTCCTTCAGTTTCTCCCACTGAATCCTTCAATTTCTCCCAGTCATTCCTTCAGTTTCTCCCAGTCTTTCCTTCAGTTTCTCCCAGTCATTCCTTCAGTTTCTCCCACTGAATCCTTCAGTTTTTCCCAGTCATTCCTTCAGTTTCTCCCACTCATTCCTTCAGTTTCTCACACTCATTCCTTCAGTTTCTCCCACTGAATCCTTCAGTTTCACCCAGTCATTCCTTCAGTTTCTCCCACTGAATCCTTCAATTTCTCCCAGTCATTCCTTCAGTTTCTCCCAGTCATTCCTTCAGTTTCTCCCAGTCATTCCTTCAGTTTCTCCCACTGAATCCTTCAGTTTTTCCCAGTCATTCCTTCAGTTTCTCCCACTCATTCCTTCAGTTTCTCACACTCATTCCTTCAGTTTCTCCCACTGAATCCTTCAGTTTCACCCAGTCATTCCTTCAGTTTCTCCCACTGAATCCTTCAGTTTCTCCCAGTCATTCCTTCAGTTTCTCCCAGTCATTCCTTCAGTTTCTCCCACTCATTCCTTCACTTTCTTCCACTCATTCCTTCAGTTTCCCCCACTCATTCCTTCAGTTTCTCCAACTCATTCCTTCAGTTTCTCCCACTCATTCCTTGTTTCTCCCACTCATTCCTTCAGTTTCTCCCAGTCATTCCTTCAGTTTCTCCCAGTCATTCCTTCAGTTTCTCCTACTGAATCCTTCAGTTTCTCCCAGTCATTCCTTCAGTTTCTCCCAGTCATTCCTCCAGTTTCTCCCACTGAATCCTTCAGTTTCTCCCAGTCATTCCTTCAGTTTCTCCCACTCATTCCTTCACTTTCTTCCACTCATTCCTTCAGTTTCCCCCACTCATTCCTTCAGTTTCTCCCAGTCATTCCTTCAGTTTCTCCCAGTCATTCCTTCAGTTTCTCCCACTGAATCCTTCAGTTTCTCCCAGTCATTCCTTCAGTTTCTCCCAGTCATTCCTTCAGTTTCTCCCAGTCATTCCTTCACTTTCTCCCACTCATTCCTTCAGTTTCTCCCAGTCATTCCTTCAGTTTCTCCTAGTCATTCCTTCAGTTTCTCCCAGTCATTCCTTCTGTTTCTCCCACTCATTCCTTTTCTCCCACTCATTCCTTCAGTTTCTCCCAGTCATTCCTTCAGTTTCTCCCACTCATTCCTTCACTTTCTCCCACTCATTCCTTCAGTTTCCCCCACTCATTCCTTCAGTTTCTCCCACTCATTCCTTCAGTTTCTCCCACTCATTCCTTCAGGTTTCCGCCACTCATTCCTTCAGTTTCTCCCAGTCATTCCTTCAGTTTCTCCCTCTCATTCCTTCAATTTCTCCCACTCATTCCTTCACTTTCTTCCACTCATTCCTTCAGTTTCCCCCACTCATTCCTTCAGTTTCCCCCACTCATTCCTTCAGTTTCTCCTACTCATTCCTTCAGTTTCTCCCACTCATTCCATCAGTTTCTCCCAGTCATTCCTTCAGTTTCTCCCAGTCATTCCTTCAGTTTTTCTCCCACTGAATCCTTCAGTTTCTGCCAGTCATTCCTTCAGTTTCTCCCACTGAATCCTTCAGTTTCTCCCAGTCATTCCTTCAGTTTCTTCCACTCATTCCATCAGTTTCTCCCAGTCATTCCTTCAGTTTCTCCCAGTCATTCCTTCAGTTTCTCCCAGTCATTCCTTCAGTTTCTCCCAGTCATTCCTTTAGTTTCTCCCAGTCATTCCTTCAGTTTCTCCCACTGAATCCTTCAATTTCTCCCAGTCATTCCTTCAGTTTCTCCCATTCATTCCTTCAGTTTCTCCCAGTCATTCCTTCAGTTTCTCTCACTCATTCCTTCACTTTCTCCCACTCCTTCCTTCAGTTTCCCCCACTCCTTCATTCAGTTTCCCCCAGTCATTCCTTCAGTTTCTCCCACTCATTCCTTCAGTTTCCCCCACTCATTCCTTCAGTTTCTCCCAGTCATCCCCTCAGTTTCTTCCAGTCATTCCTTCAGTTTCTCCCAGTGATTCCTTCAGTTTCTCCCACTCATTCCTTCATTTTCTTCCGCTCATTTCTTCAGTTTCCCCCACTCATTCCTTCAGTTTCTCCCACTCATTCCTTCAGTCTCCCACTCATTCCTTCAGTTTCTCCCACTCATTCCTTCAGTTTCTCCCAGTCATTCCTTCAGTTTCTCCGTCATTCCTTCAGTTTTTCCCAGTCATTCCTTCAGTTTCTCCCACTGAATCCTTCAGTTTCTCCCAGTCATTCCTTCAGTTTCTCCCAGTCATTCCTTCAGGTTCTCCCAGTCATTCCTTCACTTTTTCCCACTCATTCCTTCACTTTTTCCCAACTCATTCCTTCAGTTTTTCCCGGTCATTCCTTCAGTTTCTCCCAGTCATTCCTTCAATTTCTCCCACTCATTCCTTCACTTTCTTCCACTCATTCCTTCAGTTTCCCCCACTCATTCCTTCAGTTTCCCCCACTCATTCCTTCAGTTTCTCCCACTCATTCCTTCAGTTTCTCCCACTCATTCCATCAGTTTCTCCCAGTCATTCCTTCAGTTTCTCCCAGTCATTCCTTCAGTTTTTCTCCCACTGAATCCTTCAGTTTCTGCCTGTCATTCCTTCAGTTTCTCCCACTGAATCCTTCAGTTTCTCCCAGTCATTCCTTCAGTTTCTTCCACTCATTCCATCAGTTTCTCCCAGTCATTCCTTCAGTTTCTCCCAGTCATTCCTTCAGTTTCTCCCAGTCATTCCTTCAGTTTCTCCCAGTCATTCCTTTAGTTTCTCCCAGTCATTCCTTCAGTTTCTCCCACTGAATCTTTCAATTTCTCCCAGTCATTCCTTCAGTTTCTCCCATTCATTCCTTCAGTTTCTCCCAGTCATTCCTTCAGTTTCTCTCACTCATTCCTTCACTTTCTCCCACTCATTCCTTCAGTTTCCCCCACTCCTTCATTCAGTTTCCCCCAGTCATTCCTTCAGTTTCTCCCACTCATTCCTTCAGTTTCCCCCACTCATTCCTTCAGTTTCTCCCAGTCATTCCTTCAGTTTCTCCCAGTCATTCCTTCAATTTCTCCCACTGAATCCTTCAGTTTCTCCCAGTCATTCCTTCAGTTTCTCCCACTGAATCCTTCAGTTTCTCCCAGTCATTTCTTCAGTTTCTTCCCAGTCATTCCTTCAGTTTCTCCCAGTCATTCCTTCAGTTTCTCCCAGTCATTCCTTCAGTTTCTCCCAGTCATTCCTTCAGTTTCTCCCACTGAATCCTTCAGTTTTTCCCAGTCATTCCTTCAGTTTCTCCCACTCATTCCTTCAGTTTCTCACACTCATTCCTTCAGTTTCTCACACTGAATCCTTCAGTTTCACCCAGTCATTCCTTCAGTTTCTCCCACTGAATCCTTCAGTTTCTCCCAGTCATTCCTTCATTCTCCCAGTCATTCCTTCAGTTTCTCCCAGTCATTCCTTCAGTTTCTCCTACTGAATCCTTCAGTTTCTCCCAGTCATTCCTTCAGTTTCTCCCAGTCATTCCTTCAGTTTCTCCCACTGAATCCTTCAGTTTCTCCCAGTCATTCCTTCAGTTTCTCCCTCATTCCTTCACTTTCTTCCACTCATTCCTTCAGTTTCCCCCCCTCATTCCTTCAGTTTCTCCCAGTCATTCCTTCAGTTTCTCCCAGTCATTCCTTCAGTTTCTCCCACTGAATCCTTCAGTTTCTCCCAGTCATTCCTTCAGTTTCTCCCAGTCATTCCTTCAGTTTCTCCCAGTCATTCCTTCACTTTCTCCCACTCATTCCTTCAGTTTCTCCCAGTCATTCCTTCAGTTTCTCCTAGTCATTCCTTCAGTTTCTCCCAGTCATTCCTTCTGTTTCTCCCACTCATTCCTTCACTTTCTCCCACTCATTCCTTCAGTTTCCCCCACTCATTCCTTCAGTTTCTCCCACTCATTCCTTCAGTTTCTCCCATTCATTCCTTCCGGTTTCCGCCACTCATTCCTTCAGTTTCTCCCAGTCATTCCTTCAGTTTCTCCCTCTCATTCCTTCAATTTCTCCCACTCATTCCTTCACTTTCTTCCACTCATTCCTTCAGTTTCCCCCACTCATTCCTTCAGTTTCCCCCACTCATTCCTTCAGTTTCTCCCACTCATTCCTTCAGTTTCTCCCACTCATTCCATCAGTTTCTCCCAGTCATTCCTTCAGTTTCTCCCAGTCATTCCTTCAGTTTTTCTCCCACTGAATCCTTCAGTTTCTGCCTGTCATTCCTTCAGTTTCTCCCACTGAATCCTTCAGTTTCTCCCAGTCATTCCTTCAGTTTCTTCCACTCATTCCATCAGTTTCTCCCAGTCATTCCTTCAGTTTCTCCCAGTCATTCCTTCAGTTTCTCCCAGTCATTCCTTCAGTTTCTCCCAGTCATTCCTTTAGTTTCTCCCAGTCATTCCTTCAGTTTCTCCCACTGAATCTTTCAATTTCTCCCAGTCATTCCTTCAGTTTCTCCCATTCATTCCTTCAGTTTCTCCCAGTCATTCCTTCAGTTTCTCTCACTCATTCCTTCACTTTCTCCCACTCATTCCTTCAGTTTCCCCCACTCCTTCATTCAGTTTCCCCCAGTCATTCCTTCAGTTTCTCCCACTCATTCCTTCAGTTTCCCCCACTCATTCCTTCAGTTTCTCCCAGTCATTCCTTCAGTTTCTCCCAGTCATTCCTTCAATTTCTCCCACTGAATCCTTCAGTTTCTCCCAGTCATTCCTTCAGTTTCTCCCACTGAATCCTTCAGTTTCTCCCAGTCATTTCTTCAGTTTCTCCCAGTCATTCCTTCAGTTTCTCCCAGTCATTCCTTCAGTTTCTCCCACTGAATCCTTCAGTTTCTCCCAGTCATTCCTTCAGTTTCTCCCAGTCATTCCTTCAGTTTCTCCCAGTCATTTCTTCAGTTTCTCCCACTAAATCCTTCAGTTTCTCCCACTCATTCCTCCACTTTCTTCCACTCATTCCTTCAGTTTCCCCCACTCATTCCTTCAGTTTCTCCCACTCATTCCTTCAGTTTCTCCCACTCATTCCATCAGTTTCTCCCAGTCATTCTTTCAGTTTCTCCCAGTCATTCCTTCAATTTCTCCCACTGAATCCTTCAGTTTCTCCCAGTCATTCCTTCAGTTTATCCCACTGAATCCTTCAGTTTCTCCCAGTCATTCCTTCAGTTTCTCCCACTGAATCCTTCAGTTTCTCCCAGTCATTCCTTCAGTTTCTCCCACTGAATCCTTCAATTTCTTCCAGTCATTCCTTCAGTTTCTCCCAGTCATTCCTTCAGTTTCTCCCAGTCATTCCTTCAGTTTCTCCCACTGAATCCTTCAATTTCTCCCAGTCATTCCTTCAGTTTCTCCCAGTCATTCCTTCAGTTTCTCCCAGTCATTCCTTCAGTTTCTCCCACTGAATCCTTCAGTTTTTCCCAGTCATTCCTTCAGTTTCTCCCACTCATTCCTTCAGTTTCTCACACTCATTCCTTCAGTTTCTCCCACTGAATCCTTCAGTTTCACCCAGTCATTCCTTTAGTTTCTCCCACTGAATCCTTCAATTTCTCCCAGTCATTCCTTCAGTTTCTCCCAGTCATTCCTTCAGTTTCTCCCAGTCATTCCTTCAGTTTCTCCCACTGAATCCTTCAGTTTTTCCCAGTCATTCCTTCAGTTTCTCCCACTCATTCCTTCAGTTTCTCACACTCATTCCTTCAGTTTCTCCCACTGAATCCTTCAGTTTCACCCAGTCATTCCTTCAGTTTCTCCCACTGAATCCTTCAGTTTCTCCCAGTCATTCCTTCAGTTTCTCCCAGTCATTCCTTCAGTTTCTCCCACTCATTCCTTCACTTTCTTCCACTCATTCCTTCAGTTTCCCCCACTCATTCCTTCAGTTTCTCTAACTCATTCCTTCAGTTTCTCCCACTCATTCCTTGTTTCTCCCACTCATTCCTTCAGTTTCTCCCAGTCATTCCTTCAGTTTCTCCCAGTCATTCCTTCAGTTTCTCCTACTGAATCCTTCAGTTTCTCCCAGTCATTCCTTCAGTTTCTCCCAGTCATTCCTCCAGTTTCTCCCACTGAATCCTTCAGTTTCTCCCAGTCATTCCTTCAGTTTCTCCCACTCATTCCTTCACTTTCTTCCACTCATTCCTTCAGTTTCCCCCACTCATTCCTTCAGTTTCTCCCAGTCATTCCTTCAGTTTCTCCCAGTCATTCCTTCAGTTTATCCCACTGAATCCTTCAGTTTCTCCCAGTCATTCCTTCAGTTTCTCCCACTGAATCCTTCAGTTTCTCCCAGTCATTCCTTCAGTTTCTCCCACTGAATCCTTCTTCCAGTCATTCCTTCAGTTTCTCCCAGTCATTCCTTCAGTTTCTCCCAGTCATTCCTTCAGTTTCTCCCACATTCCTTCACTTTCTTCCACTCATTCCTTCAGTTTCCCCCACTCATTCCTTCAGTTTCCCCCACTCATTACTTCAGTTTCTCCCAGTCATTCCTTCAGTTTCTCCCAGTCATTCCTTCAGTTTCTCCCACTGAATCCTTCAGTTTCTCCCAGTCATTCCTTCAGTTTCTCCCACTGAATCCTTCAGCTTCTCCCAGTCATTCCTTCAGTTTCTCCAGTCATTCCTTCAGTTTCTCCCAGTCATTCCTTCAGTTTCTCCAGTCAATCCTTCAGTTTCTCCCACTGAATCCTTCAGTTTCTCCCAGTCATTCCTTCAGTTTCTCCCAGTCATTCCTTCAGTTTCTCCCAGTCATTCCTTCAGTTTCTCCCAGTCATTCCTTCAGTTTCTCCCACTCATTCCTTCAGTTCCTCCCTCATTCCATCAGTTTCTCCCAGTCATTCCTTCAGTTTCTCCCAGTCATTCCTTCAGTTTCACACTGAATCCTTCAGTTTCTCCCAGTCATTCCTTCAGTTTCTCCCACTGAATCCTTCAGTTTCTCCCTGTCATTCCTTCAGTTTCTCCCACTGAATCCTTCAGTTTCTCCCAGTCATTCCTTCAGTTTCTCCCACTGAATCCTTCAGTTTCTCCCAGTCATTCCTTCAGTTTCTCCCAGTCATTCCTTCAGTTTCTCCCAGTCATTCCTTCAGTTTCTCCCAGTCATTCCTTCAGTTTCTCCCACTGAATCCTTCAGTTTCTCCCAGTCATTCCTTCAGTTTCTCCCAGTCATTCCTTCAGTTTCTCACAGTCATTCCTTCAGTTTCTACCAGTCATTCCTTCAGTTTCTCCCACTGAATCCTTCAGTTTCTCCCAGTCATTCCTTCAGTTTCTCCCAGTCATTCCTTCAGTTTCTCCCAGTCATTTCTTCAGTTTCTCCCACTAAATCCTTCAGTTTCTCCCACTCATTCCTTCACTTTCTTCCACTCATTCCTTCAGTTTCCCCCACTCATTCCTTCAGTTTCTCCCACTCATTCCTTCAGTTTCTCCCACTCATTCCATCAGTTTCTCCCAGTCATTCTTTCAGTTTCTCCCAATCATTCCTTCAATTTCTCCCACTGAATCCTTCAGTTTCTCCCAGTCATTCCTTCAGTTTATCCCACTGAATCCTTCAGTTTCTCCCAGTCTTTCCTTCAGTTTCTCCCACTGAATCCTTCAGTTTCTCCCAGTCATTCCTTCAGTTTCTCCCACTGAATCCTTCAATTTCTCCCAGTCATTCCTTCAGTTTCTCCCAGTCTTTCCTTCAGTTTCTCCCAGTCATTCCTTCAGTTTCTCCCACTGAATCCTTCAGTTTTTCCCAGTCATTCCTTCAGTTTCTCCCACTCATTCCTTCAGTTTCTCACACTCATTCCTTCAGTTTCTCCCACTGAATCCTTCAGTTTCACCCAGTCATTCCTTCAGTTTCTCCCACTGAATCCTTCAATTTCTCCCAGTCATTCCTTCAGTTTCTCCCAGTCATTCCTTCAGTTTCTCCCAGTCATTCCTTCAGTTTCTCCCACTGAATCCTTCAGTTTTTCCCAGTCATTCCTTCAGTTTCTCCCACTCATTCCTTCAGTTTCTCACACTCATTACTTCAGTTTCTCCCACTGAATCCTTCAGTTTCACCCAGTCATTCCTTCAGTTTCTCCCACTGAATCCTTCAGTTTCTCCCAGTCATTCCTTCAGTTTCTCCCAGTCATTCCTTCAGTTTCTCCCACTCATTCCTTCACTTTCTTCCACTCATTCCTTCAGTTTCCCCCACTCATTCCTTCAGTTTCTCCAACTCATTCCTTCAGTTTCTCCCACTCATTCCTTGTTTCTCCCACTCATTCCTTCAGTTTCTCCCAGTCATTCCTTCAGTTTCTCCCAGTCATTCCTTCAGTTTCTCCTACTGAATCCTTCAGTTTCTCCCAGTCATTCCTTCAGTTTCTCCCAGTCATTCCTCCAGTTTCTCCCACTGAATCCTTCAGTTTCTCCCAGTCATTCCTTCAGTTTCTCCCACTCATTCCTTCACTTTCTTCCACTCATTCCTTCAGTTTCCCCCACTCATTCCTTCAGTTTCTCCCAGTCATTCCTTCAGTTTCTCCCAGTCATTCCTTCAGTTTCTCCCACTGAATCCTTCAGTTTCTCCCAGTCATTCCTTCAGTTTCTCCCAGTCATTCCTTCAGTTTCTCCCAGTCATTCCTTCACTTTCTCCCACTCATTCCTTCAGTTTCTCCCAGTCATTCCTTCAGTTTCTCCTAGTCATTCCTTCAGTTTCTCCCAGTCATTCCTTCTGTTTCTCCCACTCATTCCTTTTCTCCCACTCATTCCTTCAGTTTCTCCCAGTCATTCCTTCAGTTTCTCCCACTCATTCCTTCACTTTCTCCCACTCATTCCTTCAGTTTCCCCCACTCATTCCTTCAGTTTCTCCCACTCATTCCTTCAGTTTCTCCCACTCATTCCTTCAGGTTTCCGCCACTCATTCCTTCAGTTTCTCCCAGTCATTCCTTCAGTTTCTCCCTCTCATTCCTTCAATTTCTCCCACTCATTCCTTCACTTTCTTCCACTCATTCCTTCAGTTTCCCCCACTCATTCCTTCAGTTTCCCCCACTCATTCCTTCAGTTTCTCCTACTCATTCCTTCAGTTTCTCCCACTCATTCCATCAGTTTCTCCCAGTCATTCCTTCAGTTTCTCCCAGTCATTCCTTCAGTTTTTCTCCCACTGAATCCTTCAGTTTCTGCCAGTCATTCCTTCAGTTTCTCCCACTGAATCCTTCAGTTTCTCCCAGTCATTCCTTCAGTTTCTTCCACTCATTCCATCAGTTTCTCCCAGTCATTCCTTCAGTTTCTCCCAGTCATTCCTTCAGTTTCTCCCAGTCATTCCTTCAGTTTCTCCCAGTCATTCCTTTAGTTTCTCCCAGTCATTCCTTCAGTTTCTCCCACTGAATCCTTCAATTTCTCCCAGTCATTCCTTCAGTTTCTCCCATTCATTCCTTCAGTTTCTCCCAGTCATTCCTTCAGTTTCTCTCACTCATTCCTTCACTTTCTCCCACTCCTTCCTTCAGTTTCCCCCACTCCTTCATTCAGTTTCCCCCAGTCATTCCTTCAGTTTCTCCCACTCATTCCTTCAGTTTCCCCCACTCATTCCTTCAGTTTCTCCCAGTCATCCCCTCAGTTTCTTCCAGTCATTCCTTCAGTTTCTCCCAGTGATTCCTTCAGTTTCTCCCACTCATTCCTTCATTTTCTTCCGCTCATTTCTTCAGTTTCCCCCACTCATTCCTTCAGTTTCTCCCACTCATTCCTTCAGTCTCCCACTCATTCCTTCAGTTTCTCCCACTCATTCCTTCAGTTTCTCCCAGTCATTCCTTCAGTTTCTCCAAGTCATTCCTTCAGTTTTTCCCAGTCATTCCTTCAGTTTCTCCCACTGAATCCTTCAGTTTCTCCCAGTCATTCCTTCAGTTTCTCCCAGTCATTCCTTCAGGTTCTCCCAGTCATTCCTTCACTTTTTCCCACTCATTCCTTCACTTTTTCCCAACTCATTCCTTCAGTTTTTCCCGGTCATTCCTTCAGTTTCTCCCAGTCATTCCTTCAGTTTCTCCCACTCATTCCTTCACTTTCTCCCACTCATTCCTTCAGTTTCTGCCAGTCATTCCTTCAGTTTCTCCCAGTCATTCCTTCAGTTTCTCCCACTCATTCCTTCACTTTCTCCCACTCATTCCTTCAGTTTCCCCCACTCATTCCTTCAGTTTCTCCCACTCATTCCTTCAGTTTCTCCCACTCATTCCTTCAGGTTTCCGCCACTCATTCCTTCAGTTTCTCCCAGTCATTCCTTTAGTTTCTCCCTCTCATTCCTTCAATTTCTCCCACTCATTCCTTCACTTTCTTCCACTCATTCTTTCAGTTTCCCCCACTCATTCCTTCAGTTTCCCCCACTCATTCCTTCAGTTTCTCCCACTCATTCCTTCAGTTTCTCCCACTCATTCCTTCAGTTTCTCCCACTCATTCCTTTAGTTTCTCCCAGTCATTCCTTCAGTTTCCCAGTCATTCCATCAGTTTCTCCCAGTCATTTGTTCAGTTTCTCCTACTGAATCCTTCAGTTTCTCCCAGTCATTCCTTCAGTTTCTCCCACTCATTCCTTCACTTTCTTCCACTCATTCCTTCAGTTTCCCCCACTCATTCCTTCAGTTTCTCCCACTCATTCCTTCAGTTTCTCCCACTCATTCCTTCAGTTTCTCCCTCATTCCTTCAGTTTCTCCCAGTCATTCCTTCAGTTTTTCCAAGTCATTCCTTCAGTTTCTCCCAGTCATTCCTTCAGTTTCTCCCACTGAATCCTTCAGTTTCTCCCAGTCATTCCTTCAGTTTCTCCCAGTCATTCCTTCAGTTTCTCCCAGTCATTCCTTCACTTTCTCCCACTCATTCCTTCAGTTTCTCCCAGTCATTCCTTCAGTTTCTCCTAGTCATTCCTTCAGTTTCTCCCAGTCATTCCTTCTGTTTCTCCCACTCATTCCTTTTCTCCCACTCATTCCTTCAGTTTCTCCCAGTCATTCCTTCAGTTTCTCCCACTCATTCCTTCACTTTCTCCCACTCATTCCTTCAGTTTCCCCCACTCATTCCTTCAGTTTCTCCCACTCATTCCTTCAGTTTCTCCCACTCATTCCTTCAGGTTTCCGCCACTCATTCCTTCAGTTTCTCCCAGTCATTCCTTCAGTTTCTCCCTCTCATTCCTTCAATTTCTCCCACTCATTCCTTCACTTTCTTCCACTCATTCCTTCAGTTTCCCCCACTCATTCCTTCAGTTTCCCCCACTCATTCCTTCAGTTTCTCCCACTCATTCCTTCAGTTTCCCACTCATTCCATCAGTTTCTCCCAGTCATTCCTTCAGTTTCTCCCACTCATTCCTTCAGTTTCCCCCACTCATTCCTTCAGTTTCTCCCACTCATTCCTTCAGTTTCTCCCACTCATTCCATCAGTTTCTCCCAGTCATTCCTTCAGTTTCTCCCAGTCATTCCTTCAGTTTTTCTCCCACTGAATCCTTCAGTTTCTGCCAGTCATTCCTTCAGTTTCTCCCACTGAATCCTTCAGTTTCTCCCAGTCATTCCTTCAGTTTCTTCCACTCATTCCATCAGTTTCTCCCAGTCATTCCTTCAGTTTCTCCCAGTCATTCCTTCAGTTTCTCCCAGTCATTCCTTCAGTTTCTCCCAGTCATTCCTTCAGTTTCTCCCAGTCATTCCTTCAGTTTCTCCCACTGAATCCTTCAATTTCTCCCAGTCATTCCTTCAGTTTCTCCCATTCATTCCTTCAGTTTCTCCCAGTCATTCCTTCAGTTTCTCTCACTCATTCCTTCACTTTCTCCCACTCATTCCTTCAGTTTCCCCCACTCATTCATTCAGTTTCCCCCAGTCATTCCTTCAGTTTCTCCCATTCCTTCAGTTTCCCCCATTCATTCCTTCAGTTTCTCCCAGTCATCCCTTCAGTTTCTTCCAGTCATTCCTTCAGTTTCTCCCAGTCATTCCTTCAGTTTCTCCCACTCATTCCTTCATTTTCTTCATCTCATTTCTTCAGTTTCCCCCACTCATTCCTTCAGTTTCTCCCACTCATTCCTTCAGTCTCCCACTCATTCCTTCAGTTTCTCCCACTCATTCCTTCAGTTTCTCCCAGTCATTCCTTCAGTTTCTCCAAGTCATTACTTCAGTTTCTCCCAGTCATTCCTTCAGTTTCTCCCACTGAATCCTTCAGTTTCTCCCAGTCATTCCTTCAGTTTCTCCCAGTCATTCCTTCAGGTTCTCCCAGTCATTCCTTCACTTTTTCCCACTCATTCCTTCAGTTTCTCCCGGTCATTCCTTCAGTTTTTCCCAGTTATTCCTTCAGTTTCTCCCAGTCATTCCTTCAGTTTCTCCCACTCATTCCTTCACTTTCTCCCACTCATTCCTTCAGTTTCTGCCAGTCATTCCTTCAGTTTCTCCCAGTCATTCCTTCAGTTTCTCCCACTCATTCCTTCACTTTCTCCCACTCATTCCTTCAGTTTCCTCCACTCATTCCTTCAGTTTCTCACAATGGTTCCTTCAGTTTCACACATTAGTTTTTTATTACATGACTTGTTCGTTCTCGTTGAGAGCGTTATAACACGACAACTCATTCGTTCATGTGGGGGGGGGGGGGGGGGGGGGGAGTACTCGGGTTATTATGAAGTGGTTGTTTTAATTTCGCTGGCTGGTGTCTTTTTGTTATAAAAGAAATAAGTTATATCCAGCCTGGCTAGTGTCGCTTTCCTTCAATAATATAATCTACCTCGCCCCACATCACCATTCGGATAAGTACCAATCTGTGTTCATATTCAATGTTAAGATTTATTTGCTGTTTTTAAGTAATGATAAATTATTCTACTTATATACTTCTCCCTTCTATTCTTCGCCTTCCTGGTGCTCTGGTAGTAGAACTCGTCCATCTGGGCCGGAACAAGGTTTCCAGTTCAGTACTCGAGTTAAAATAAACGTCCGGGTATGAAATCATGACTCACGAACCATACTCACTAGACTTGGCCTCTACAGACTTCTTCTTCTTCCCAAACATGAATATTTCGCTTAGTGGACGCCGTTTTTAAAAAATGTCCAGGTCTTGATTACTGCTGAACTGGAAACGTGCCCGGGGCCCAGACGGAGTTCTACGGTAAGAGCATCAGGTTGATGAAAAAGATATAGGAGACGTTTATGTCGTTGCAATGTGGATTTATCGAGGACTAAAGCCCACACCAATTTCCAGGCAAGTACCGTAACTGGTTCATACTAAAGTGCAGAACTTTTCTACCTTCCCTCGTAAACAGTGACTACAGATTTGAAAGAGTAACTGAAGATGAACATTCTTCATCAGAAACGACCATTCCAGGTCTCCAAAATATTAGATGCTGCTAGGCTTACAGAACAAATTCAGCGGCAGGTTTGGCAGTGCGCAGGAACTGATATCTATCACCTGGGACAGTTGACAGAAAAGCTGAAACACTGCGCTAAGGCAGCATAAAGACCTAACTTCGTCAAATTCAGGCTGATTAACTTAACTTAACTTCTTTATAATGGTTTAGAAGACTCTGCAAATTCTGTATACAACCAGTTTCTTTTACATTCACTTGATCTAAAAATAACTATGTGCATTCAATCTATTCTTGAATGCATTAATTGACCCTACCTTCATTACTTGCTGTGGCAATGCATTCCGAGCATTCACCACTCTCTGACTAAAAATATATTTCATAATATCTAATCTGGACCGTTCTTTAATTAATTTGTAGCTATGCCATCTTGTTCTTGTAGGCGGCTGTATTTTGAAAAACTTTTTAGAGTCTAATTTAGTAAAGACATTTAAAAACTTCAAGCAATAGTCGAAGAGCGTAAGTGGTGTAATGCTTACCTCTTCGTATTAAAGAGTGTAGTTAACAAAAAGGCCAGCGAATACGAAATATGTTCCTATACCAACTATCGATGTTGCCCATGACAAAACACTTGTTGTTGTTGTTGTTTGCCCACAATGAGTAGATTTACTCTTTTGTGCGCCCTGAAAGGACGTTAAGTGGCTGTTTGTTGCAGCTTTCTTCACTTTCCGAGCGCGCTATTGAAGGTTGACTGGAGTACTCGAGGCATTTGTGTTATGGTTGGTTTCATCTGCGAGTAGCTCACTACTACGGGGATTACATCGATCCCTCACCTTGTTAGCCAAGCTGCTATGAAAACAGCCCGTTTCCAGAGAGGACAACGGGAAAGTCGAGGTGAGAGTCTTGGCCAGTACAGTTTGCCTGACCATGACTGACTAACATGTCTGATCAGTACAGTTTGCCTGACCATGACTGACTAACATGTCTGATCAGTATGTTTTGCCTGACCATGACTGACTAACATGTTTGATCAGTACAGTTTGCCTGACCATGACTGACTAACATGTCTGATCAGTACAGTTTGCCTGACCATGACTGACTAACATGTCTGATCAGTATGTTTTGCCTGACTAGACGTTACTCTTTCTCCTCCCATCAGACAATTACAATTATGAAAAGCCCCATGACTGGATGGAATAAGTACATAAATAATTCAGACACAGGGGAGAACACTAGCGTGACATTAAACTAAATGATTAAACAATTGTTTTAGTGAAGACAAAATCCCTGATTAAACGTAAAACATAAAACCAATATTGATTCACATAAAAGGAGTCACCAAAAAACTGGCGAAATACCATCCTTTCTGTTGTATTTCTATCCATGTTCAACATTTCACAAGAGAGTGGTAACAGAAGAGGGAAGCAATTTAGTGAAAATCAACCACGTTTGTTGGAAGAATCCAGGCGGACCGACTCAACCACTGACCATCTCCATACTGTGAATTACTTACTGTAGAGGACATGGGAATTATATATGCCTTTGCGACTTGTGTTCGTCGATTATTAAAAAGTCTTCTACAGCGTTGAAATATCAGAAGTGGTAAATGCGATTAGAAATAAGGGTACGGAAGAAAAGTGCGCACAACCGATAGAAGAGCTAAATGTGGGAAACTTAACCGAGATTATCATATTTTTCAAGTACAACCATTACATACCAATTCAACGCGGCGATCTTCCTCTTCTTCTTCGTTCGTTCTCAATCTCGCACTACCAAACCCTGAAAGGGTAAGTAGCAGAATGTAGCAAAGAGAACGGATTGCGTTGGAGTTGTCGTTTACAGCTTGGCTGCGATATTTCTTCTTCTTCATCGTACGCTGTTTACAGCGATATACTGTTTTATTTTGTTAAGCCTGTGGCTCAGTGCATCCGATTTCAACAGGCGTTTCTGTAGGGATGCCCTCCTTAGCCTTTGGCTGTCCCCAGCCTATCTGCAAGGCAGCAGTTGTTTTTGGTCAGAGTTGTCTCTCTTAAGGAAGTTGTCTTGCAGGACTATCGAGTCTTCCCCACTCGTGTCTATAGGGTTTGGCAATGATATGATATGATGGACTATGTACTAGTTTGTACTATCCCGGTAGAGAGACAGTCCAGTGTGACTGTGTCTCAGGATCGTCACGTCCTGTCAGAAACGTAGCATATGCATGTGAGTGAGGTATCTCTTTGCTCCCTTTATTTTCTCGGCTCATCTGCAGTGATGGCACGCCTAGCATTCCCCATCACCTGGGAGGTTGTCACAATAGGGCAGAGGTGCAATGTCCGCTGGACTGCACCTCTTCTGCGTCCATTGGGATGACTGATAGCAAACAGAGGTAAAGAGTGAGACAGGAGTGCATTTAACCCGGTGCATTTCTGCGGCTCGACCAGGCCGGGCTGAGATGCGAGCCCCAGGTCCCAACCATATCGTAGCCTCCCATCACAGCAGTGCTGAGATTTAGGGCGGGATTCTGGCTTAGAGTCGTTCGGCCGTAGTCCCTCAGATGGTAGCTTCGCGCCATTGGCTTATCAGCCAAGTACGTGGACCAAATGTCAGCGACCTGCGATTCCTCTCGAGCATTTAACCAGGGGACAAGCCTGGTCATGGCACGGAGATGTTGTTCGCCTGGTGTGCGGACATATCTCATGGTCAAGAGTTGAGTCTCAGCAGTTCGTAGTGAGGTAGCTGATCTACTGCTTACGACACCCCGACCGAGAACTAAGTCTTCTACTAGTGGTTTCACGCCTCATCGCCGTGTAGGGTGAATATCGAGCAGCTTCCCGTGCGCTTTGATCGGCGGAAGGCAGAGATCTATTTCTGCGGCTCGACCGGGTCGGACTGAGACGCGAGCCCCAGGTCCCAACCCCATCGCCCTGTCATTAGTAGGGCAACACTGACCTGTCTTCCGAAGGGCTAATACCAGCACCCGTTCACTATTAAGCCCAACCAATCAATAGAGGGCTTTTTAGTCAGTCAATGACCAAGTGTCTGAAACCTGCGATTTCTCTAGGGTTGAGCAGGATTACCGTAGCAACGCTCTTTCATTTAGAGGGTAAAACTGACCTGTCTTCAGTGGGTCTAATTCCAGCATACGTTCCCTATTAAACCCAACGAAAATGCTCTCAGTCTGTCAGTCATTTTACAGTGTTGGCGTGTTGAGTCAAATTAAGCCGCAGGCTCCACTCATGGTGGTGCCCTTCCGTCAATTCCTATATCGAACACTGAATGCGGGACCTTTCGGTCCAACACATCCGACTTCAGCAAGCATTTTTTGAGTACCGGGTTACCATTCCCTCTTCGAACCCTTCTCCTTAGCCAGTCTGTCCTGCTGCAGCCTGTTATCCAGGATCACCGCGTGGAGGTGTAGAAGGGTCTTAGCAGCTATGGTTCGCTGGCCCTGATGCTAGCAGTCAGCTATGGGTCGCTGACCACTGCAGCTCATGCGCTGCTCAGCATCTTGTTCCCCAACGCAACGTTCAACAGTGTAATACAATCTTCAAAACTCTTCACATCAGCAACTCAGGAAGGCTTTAGATAACTAAACTGGGAAGATAGAGACTTCAACATGGACGGGAAAACGCTCACCCATCCATTCTCAGTCACAGCATCAGAGAGGCTAAGCAATGCCTAAATCCCTATATGAATTCAACAAAGTAAACAAGACAGTAGGACTTAACATTGACAGAACGAACAGTTAAAACATACTGAACACTTTTTACCCACAAAGAGAACTGCATTAATGGAATTATTCCGTCGAAAAAGTGAAATTGTACACACACACACACACACACACACACACACACACACATATATGTATATATAACTATATATATGTATATATATGTATATATATATATATATATATATATATATATATCATTACTAAAAGTGCTTAGATATCTCTACTAAATTTACATAGATGCGTCTACTAAAAGTACTTGAATATCTATATTAAACGTACGCAGATATTCTACTAAAAGTACTTGAATATCTATATTAGGAACATAGCAGAGGGAGAACAATTTATGGAGGCAAATATCGCCCTCAAAGCCACCACGGCGAAATACAAATACACACTAAACCAAATAACAAAAGAAAGTTGGAAAAACAAAAACAGAAAGCCTAAATTTAGACAAAGAAGGGAACAAACTATGGAAGTTAGTCAGAGCCATGAATGACGAAACTGCATCAAACAAACAAATTACCATCAAGCAGGGCGACAACATGCTCACTGGAAAAAAGGCAGCAAACGCCTTTATAGAACATTATGCAAGAGCAAACCACATTGATGTCCCTACAAATAGGCACACGGACATTAATGAAGAACAAAAGAGACACGACAACATCAATATGACACCAGAGGAGCACATGATGGCAAAACTAACAATGAATGAAATGGAAGAGGCCATGAGAACTTTAAAGAAAAAGAAATCGCCCGGAAAATATGGCGTAAAAAACGAAATGCTGATGGGGTTAGGCCAAACAGCAAAGAGGAAGTTACTTTCAGTCCTGAACCAAAGGTGGAAAAGGGGAATTGTACCTCAGGCATGAAAAGATGCTGTAGTTATACCAGTACCAAGGAAAGAAAAAGATAGAGCAGATCCAAATGGATACAGGTCTATCAGTCTACTGAGCTGTGTAGGAAAACTGATGGAGCGTATGATAAATACCAGACTGATGTGGCATCTGGAAGAAAAACACATACTAATTTCACAGCAAGCAGGCTTTAGACAGTACAGATCCACTGACGATCAGATCACTCTCATAGCACAGGAAATAGAGGATGCTTACCAGAAGAAAAAACACACAGTAGCGGTTTGGGTGGATTTAGAAAAGGCATTTGACAAGGTCTGGAAAGAGGGACTTAAAGTCAAGCTACGAAGAAGTGAAGTTTGTGGGAAAATGTACAGATGGATCAGCCACTACCTCAAAAACAGAACAGCCAGAGTTCACGTACAAGGGCAGATGAGCAAAAAGGTGACACTTGAGCAGGGAGTACCCCAAGGAGGAGTACTGTCACCCACACTCTTCCTGGTGTATATAAATAACATCGCAGAGAATATACCAAGATGAGTCCACAGCTCCATGTTTGCAGACGATCTGGCTATGTGGACCTCTGAAAAGAATCTCACCATAGCAAGTAATCGGATGCAGCAGACCCTAACATCGCTGGAGGAGTTGGCGAACTCATGGCTGGTCAAAATAAATTAGGAAAAAACAACATGAACGATATTCTCGCTTTCAAACAAACCCCAAAACACCAAAATAAGTCTTAACGGCAAATATCTGCGGCCAAACGACAACCCAAACTACCTGGAAGTCACATTTGATCGGCGCATGATAAGGAAAAGTTAGATCGAGAGAAACCGAATGAGAGCCAGACAAAGAATGGCAATCATGAGGAAACTTGCTGGCACAAGCTGGTGAGCAGACGAAAGTATACTAAAGAAACTGTACACTGGAAGAGTGAGACCAGTTCTCGAATATGGAATTGCGGCATGGACAACAACAGCAAAGGCGAACTTCGATAAAATTAGCAAACTCCAAAACCAAGCCATGAGAGTTATAACAGGAGGCATGAAGTCAACGCTAATTGTAGAACTGGAAAAGATTACAAATCTGCAATCCATGACCGACAGAAGAGACTGCAGAGCCCAGCAGCACGCAGAAAAACTCAGAAGACTGACAGACCATCCAATGCATAAGAGACTAAATAGATTTGGAAATGGGAAACTAAAGCGGAGAAACTTGCGCAGAAATAGCCAAAGCAAAGATGAACGAAGACCCTATGAACGCATTAACAACACCAAAGTCCATCACTACTGTACGCAAACCTACCTAGAAGCAGCATATATTTCCAGAGGTGGTAGAAAATATACCAGGTATTGGAAACAAGAACAGCCAGACTGAAAAAGAAAGAAGAGACATAACCCCGAGGTACATAACGAAAAATTACCTAAGCATGGACTGGACCCATGCATACACCGACGGCTCTCTAACAAACACAACACAGAACGGAGGGGCAGGGGTATTCCTGAGCCTACCAAATGGTAGAAAAATAACACTATCAGTGGCAATTGGAAAATACTCAAGCAATTTCAGAGCAGAGGCAGAGGCACTGAGGGCGGCAGTAGAAGAAATGGTGACAGGCAAAAGAAATGAAAGCCATATAGTCCTGCTTACAGATGCCCTGGCCGTAGTCACAGCACTAAAAAGCCAGAAAAATACTGAACTTAGTGATTTAAGAGCAGTACTCTGTCAATTATGCCAGCAGTCCGCACCAAAAAGAGTAGTGGTACAGTGGGTTCCATCCCACTGTACCATCCAAGGCAACGAGGAGGCAGACAGACTGACAAAAGAAGGTGCAAGACTACCACAACCAGATACTAGTGTGACATGCGAAGAGTCAAAAAGGCTTATTAGAGCTAGATACATGACCAAATGGGAAACAGAACATACTGGCTACACAAAAAATGATGCCTATTACCAGTTGAACAGAAAAGAGCAGGTTGTGGTCTTCAGACTTCGCACTGGCCACAATAGACTGAGGTACCACCTATTCAATAAATTGAAGATAGGTGGCACTGACGAATGCATGTGCGGTACTGGGAAAATGACCGCTGAACATATGCTGCAAAACTGCCCGACATACGAGGATCAGAGAAAGCAAATGTGGCCATCACCAGTGGCAACACTAGACAAGCTCTATGGCAGTGTCGACAACCTCAGGATGACCGCTGTTTTTTTCGAAAAAATAAAGGTTGACGTCTGACAGCGTACGAAAAAGAAGAAGAAGAAGAATATCTATATTAAACGTACTCAGATATCCTACTAAAAGTACTTGAATATCTATATTACACGTACACAGATATCCTACTACAAGTACGTAGATATCTATATTAAAAGTACGTAGACATACTACTAAAAGTACTTGAATATCTATTTTAAAAGTACGTAGACATCCTACTAAAAGTACTTGAATATCTATATTACAAGTACGTAGACATCCTACTACAAGTACGTAGATATCTCTACTAAAAGACATCTCTTTTAAAAGTAATTAGATATTTTTACTAAATGTACGTAGACGAATCTACTATTTGTACGTATATATATCTAGTGCGTAAACATCTCCACTGTAAGTACTTAGAAATCTCTAATACGTGTAAGTTGATATTTAGAAATTTAGAACGCATAAAAAAGTAGTAACACCTTTGAAAGAAATCATTCTTCCTTATGATTGGAGATCTGCGATGTCGTCACGGGAAGAGGAGGATACATGAATATATTAGTTAGCTCTGCAAACATTTCTCCACTTTCATTCATCCGCCCAATCCCCCGCATTCTCGCAATCTGTTTATAACCCAGTCTGTCCTTCTCAACTCCAGTACCAACGTTCTCCCATCTGTATCGTGTGATCTTCCCTCATCTGTGTGTCAACAACCTCCAATAGCTCGTTATGAAACTTGTATCTTTCCTCATCCGTGTTGCAAAGACCTCCCAGGGCACGTTATAAACATGTCTTTTTTTAAAATCCTCGACCACCGCAATTGGGGCATTTTGGTTCCAAATCATACACTCATAAATCTTGTAACAGTGTCAATGGCAGGTATGTTAGATATGTGTGAAATACGATGTCAGTGTGAGGTATTTGTGAAATTTCATGTTTAAAGCATAGGATATAACTTCCAACCTGCTCACTGAGGGCTAACGGTAGCTTAGACAATGGAAGCATATGTTAGCGCAAGTGAGAGATGGTTCAGTCAGACTTCAGATCATCTGTCGATTCTCACAAAGCCGGCCTGAACTTATTATTGTCGGGGCATGGAAAGATTTGAAGATTGGAGTTACTTTGGTTATTATCCACAGTTTTGTGAGATAGTTCTAAGATTTCACAATGGAAAGACGGGTGATCAAAGTGATAGAGGCAAGTGATTCAGGGGGATTGTGGGAAAGTTAGCGAATTGCCAATATTGCAGTGTCTAGTAGTCGCGGAAAGAACGGTGGGGGCTTCAGCGGGTCAACTGAGGAATGTCAGAAGTACCTTGTGACCGGCGGCCATGTTGGAACGGGCGGAGTTAAAGCTGGATCTAGGGAAAGTCAGAAAGGGGGAGCAAAAGGCATATTCGATAGAGCCGGTCGGGATTATTTCCATTGTAAGTTTTGTGGGCATTGCACACTTTTGTGTGATGGAACAGGCCATGAGCTTACCCTGGCGAAGGTGAGGCATTCCTGTGAGAAGTGGCCGAAGCGTAGTTGTGGATTCCACAGGCCCTGCTCTTGGGCATGCTGGAAATTACAACAAAGGTGTACGAGAGACACATAAAGAATGGTCACACGGGTCTAAAATAGCTCCCTGTCAGAAACGAGTAATGAAACCTGGAACCCCAGCGAGATCATCCTAACTGTGTGAGAAACCTTTTGTTCCACATCGGAGACCAGACAGACGGTAGCTGCAGATTGTCGAAGGCCAGATGCGTCACCAGAGAAGAGCACAACGAGATAATAAATTAAGAACTAATTGAAATTTTTAGGAATGATAATAATAGAGGACAAGGACCTGGTAATGGGAACAGAGGTTCCATCTAGTTTATACTAATTTCCTCTGATTAGAGAATCTAGTCATAGTTAGATTAGTAGACATTTGTTGTAAATACTAGATTACGCAAATAAAGCATTAACCGTGTGTTTTGATATGGATTGGCTTCGTTCGTTCTCAATCTCCCGCTACCAAGCCCTGAAAGGGCTTAAGTAGCAGAATGTAGTCCAGAGAACGGAATGCGTTGTGTCGTAGTTTACAGCTTGACTGCGATATTTGCACCTTTTGGTCCAACACATCCGACCTCAGCAAGCATTGTTTAAGTACCGGGTTAGCATTCCCACTTCGATCCCTTCTCCTTTGCCAGTCTGCCCTGCTGCAGCCTGTTATCCAGGATCACCGCGTGGAGGTGTAGAAGGGTCTTGGCAGCTTTGGTTCGCTGGCCCTGACGCTAGCAGTTATGGATCGCGGCCAGTGCAGCTCATGCACTGCTCAACATCTTGATCCCGTGTTTTGAAATAATAAATAAGTTCGTGTTTTTTTTAAATTTGTTTTTCCATGTATGGTAAATAAAAAATGTAAGAGGGATAAGTCAATACCCCCTACATATAAAGCCTAAGCATCGTGTCATGACGTCACGGAGAGTAGACCTTGGTTACAGTGATTACGTGAAGCGCATTTAACGTTATGGTGGCCTTAGGAATTGTTTCATTGAAAGAGGAATATTGGAAAATGATATTTTATTTGGATGCGTATCGTTGCTTTTAGACTTGTTTGATTGAAAGCGGAATATAAAAATGGATCTGTTATTTTGATGTTATTAATACTTGTATTTACAATTTTTTTTAATGACGTGCGAGAATAACGTTAATCCCAGCAAAGTTGACATAGAAACACTCGATTTGTAAGAAAAATTAATTTTGATAATCTTGATATCAGGAGCAATTGAATCTTGTCTATAATTACACAAAAAATCCGGTTTTCAGACTGCAACGTTTCAAACCATTGGATGAATGCAAATAACAACAATAACATATAAGACCAAGCTTTATTATTGCAAGTACTTTAGTTTTATTTTATAACACAGGTAGTTAAAGGTAATGGTTTTAAACCACAATGACAAATTGAAGACCTAGGTCAAACAAGCAAAAGCTCTTGTGGAGTAATTCTGAGAACAAGTAACATGTGCACAACATATTTATAGTTTGATGGAGAGCTATTTATCGGAAATACATATGAAATATATATAATTTTTTCACAGTTTGAAGCTTTCGTTTCTTTACATGTTCATTCTTTGTATCATTTTTCCTTTGCAATAGTTTTTAATAAATGTATTTGTGGCTGCCATAACGATATAGTTTGTGACTAAATCAATACTATGTCTTCTGCACCATCTGCGCTTAAATATATTTCTTTTTCGCTGAGTATTTTCGTTACAAGGGTAATTACAAGATGTTGTTGATTGATTACATTTAATAGTCTTTCGAAATCAACAGAAACAAGTTTTTGGATGACAATATATGTATGTATTACAATATCAAGTACATCAGGTTGAGGATACAGATGACCTCCTCTGCCCAAATTTTGTGTTATCTCATATTGGCTTTGTGTAACATCTATATCAATATCATGAACTGTCAAGTACAACTTACAGAACACCATTTGTGTTAGCTCATATTTGCTTTGTGTGACATTCATGTCAATATCATCAACTTTCAAGTACAATTTACAGATAGTGCATTTACATTTCTTTATAGTTGAAAATGTACATTATTCTGCGACATTTTATTAAAATAGGGATTCTTCTTCTTCTTCTGCGTACACAGTCAGACAGTAACCATTATTTTTTCGAAAAAAGCGGCGGTCATCCTGAGACTCTCGCCACTACCATAGAGCTTGTCTTGCAGTTCCACTGGCAATGGCCACATCTGCTCTCTCTGATCCTCGTATGTCGGGCAGTTCTGCAGCAGATGTTCAGTGGTCATTTTACCAGTACCGCACGGGCATTCGTCGGTACACCCTATCTTCAATTTGTTGAAGAGGTGGTACCTCAGTCTGTTGTGGCCAGTGCGAAGTCTGAAGACAACGACCTGCTCTCTTCGGTTCAACTGGTAATAGGCATCGTTTTTGGTGTAACCAGTATGTTCGGTTTCCCATTTGGACATGTACCTGGCTTTGATAAGCCGTTTTGACTCTTCGTACGTCATGCTGGTATCTATTTGTGGTAGCCTTGCACCTTCTTTTGCCAGTCTGTCTGCCTCCTCGTTGCCTTGGATGTTGCAGTGTGACGGAACCCACTGTACCACTACCCTTTTTGGTGCGGACTGTTGGCACAGTTTGCAGAGTGCTGCTCTTAAGTCATTAAGCTCAGTGTTTTTCTGGCTTTTTAGCGCTGTGACTACTTCGAGAGCATCTGTCAGCAGGACTATATGGCTCTCATTTTCACTGTGTGTTGCCATTTCTTCCACTGCCGCCCTCAGTGCCTCTGCCTCTGCTCTGAAATTGCTCGTGTACTTACCAGTAGCGAATGACAGTGTTATTTGTCTGCCATTTGGTAGGTTCAGGAATGCTCCTGCCCCTCCGTTCTGTGTAGTGTTTGTTACAGAACCGTCGGTGTATGCATGGGTCCAGTCCATGCTTGGGTAGCTTTTCGTTATGAAGCTTAGGGTAGTGTCTCTCCTTTCTTTTTCGGTCTGGCAGTTTTTGTTTGCAATACCTGGTATATTTTCTACCACCTCTGGAAATATATCCTGCCTCCAAGTAGGTTTTCGTACAGTATTGATGGGTTTTGGTGTTGTTAGTGCGTTTATGGGATCTTCGTGCATCTTTGCTTTGGCTATTTCTGCAAAGTTTCTCCGCTTTAGTTTCCCAGTTCCCAGATTTTTTAGCCTCTGGTACATTGGATGGTCCGTCAGTCTTCGGAGTTTCTCTGACTGCAGCTGGGCTCTGCAGTCTCTTCTGTCGGTCATGGATTGCAGTTTTGTAATCTTTTCAAGTTCTACAATTGGCGTTGACTTCATGCCACCTGTTATGATTCTCATGGCTTGGTTTTGAAGTTTGTTAACTTTATCGAAGTTCGCCTTCGCTGCTGTTGTCCATGCCGCGATGCCATACTCGAGAACTGGTCTCACTCTTCCAGTGTACAGTTTCTTTAGTATGCCTTCGTCTGCTCCCCAGCTTGTGCCAGCAAGTTTCCTCATGATCGCCATTCTTTCTCTGGCTTTCATTCGGTTTCTCTCAATCTGACTTTTCCATGTCATGCGCCGATCAAATGTGACTCCCAGATAGGTTGGGTTGTCGTTTGGCTGCAGGATTTTGCCATTTAGGCTTAGTTTGGTACTTTGGGGTTTTAATGAGAGCGAGAATATTGTGCACGTGGTTTTCTCCTCGTTTATTTTGACCAGCCATGAGTTCGCCCACTCTTCCAGCGATGTTAGGGCCGTTTGCATCCGATTTCTTGCTATGGTGAGATTCTTTTCAGAGGTCCACATAGCCAGATCGTCTGCAAACATTGAGCTATGGACTCTTCTTGGTATATTCTCTGTAATATCGTTTATATATACCAGGAAGAGTGTGGGTGACAGTACTCCCCCTTGGGGTACTCCCTGCTCGAGTGTCACCTTTTTGCTCATCTGCCCTTGTACTTGGACTCTGGCCGTTCTTTGTTTGAGGTAGTGGTTGATCCACTTGTACATCTTCCCACAAACATCACTTCTTCTTAGCTTGACTCTAAGTCCATCCTTCCAGACTTTGTCAAATGCCTTTTCCAGATCCACCCAAACAGCTACTGTGTGTTTCTGTGCCTGGTAGGCATCTTCTATCTCTTGGGCTATGAGGATGACCTGGTCCTCAGTGGATCTGTGCTGTCTAAAGCCGGCTTGCTGTGGAATTAGTATTCGTTTTTCTTCCAGATGCCACATCAGTCTGGTGTTTATCATCCGTTCCATCAGCTTGCCGACACAGCTCAGTAGGCTTATGGGCCTGTATCCATTCGGATCTGTTTTGTCCTTTCCTGTTTTTGGTACTGGTACCAGTATTGCATCTTTCCATGCCTGGGGTACAATACCCCTTTTCCAGCTTTGGTTCAGGACTGATAGTAGTTTTTTCTTCGCTGTTTGGCCCAGCCCCATCAGCATTTCGTTTGTTATCCCGTCTTTTTCGGGAGATTTCCTTCTCTTTAGTGTTCTCATAGCCTCTTCCATTTCGCGCATTGTTAGTTTGGCCATCATGTGCTCTTCAGGAGCCGTATTTATGTTTTCGTGCCCCTTTAGCTCTTCGCTAATGTCTGTATGCTTATCTGCAGGGACCTCGATGTGGTTTGCTCTGGCATAGTGATCGACAAAGGCGTTTGCGGCTTTCTTACCTGTGATCAAGTTCTCGCCTTGCTTGATAGTAATTTGTTTATTTGACGGGGTTTCGTCGTTCATGGCTCTGACTAGCTTCCATAGCTTGTTCCCTTCTTTGTCCAGGTTTAAACTTTCCGTTTTATTTTTCCAACTTTCTCTTGCTGTTTGCTTGAGAGTGTGTTTGTACTTCGCCGCGGCGGCTTTGAGGGCGATGTTTGCCTCCACGGATTTTTCTCGTTCTGCCATGTTCCTAGCATTTGTTACTGCATCTTCCACTTTCTGTAACTCATCATTCCAGTAGGGCTTATAGTTTTTCCTAGCTCCTCTTGGGATGGTTTCAGTGGCGGCTTGCATTATTGCCTTGCTTAGGCTCTCTACCATGGGCTTCATTTTGGTGTTTCGTGTGTTGATGGTTTCACACAGCCCATCTGTCAGGATTGCAAATCTGTCCCAGTCGGCTCGTTTGTAATTCCAACGTGGGAGCGGTTTTGTTTCCTGTGGGCCTACTTCCATGTCAATGGTTAGCCTGATCGGCCTGTGGTCGCTACCTGCCAGTTGGTTTAGTACCTGGCGGTCTATTTTATAGTGTATGTCCTGTGTGGAGAAGGCCAAATCTGGAGTCGAGGTGGTATGCCATGTTCTTGAATAGAAGCTAGGGCTATCCTCCGGCCTATTGATTAGGGAGAGATTTGCATCTATCTCCCAATCTTCCACTTCGTCACCTCTGCTGTCTGTGTCAGAGTATCCCCATCTCTCCGAGTGGCTGTTGAAATCTCCAACCACTATGCAGTTGGAGTCTCTGACCTCCATACTCGAGAGCGATAGGTCTCTGTTTGGTGGTCCGTACAGATTGAAAATGCGGAGCTTCGTCTCTTGAGCCATTATGTCAACTCCTACAATTTCTGCTTGTCCGGTGTGATTGACAGGTACCGCGCTACTCGGTATGCTGTTTCTGGTCAGTATCAGGACCCCTCCTTTGTGGCCTTCTCTATCTAGACGGAAAGTCTGGTATCCTCTGATTGAGAATTTATGGTTATTGTTGAGGTGCGTTTCCTGGATACATGCCACGTCAATCTTACCTTCATGCAGGTGATGTGTTAGGGAAAGTTTTTTGTTAATGACTCCCTCCGCATTCCACTGTAATATTCTGAGGGTCTTGAAGTTTTGGCCAATAGTCGTTTCCCCATAGCCATGTGCCTTGACTCCACGACACATGGGTGGGTGACCACCAGTAGTCAAGGGTGGGCCCCTTCGAGGCGTGGGGCCCGGCGCTATCGCTGCCTGGCGGGTCTCCTCAGGATGAGCGCCATACGTTTTTCGAATAGGTTGTGCTGCCATCATACTGTGATTTACGTTGCACTGTTTTGTTAGGCTTGCGGCCCCGTGCATCCGATTTCAACAGGCGTTTCTGTAGGGATGCCCTCCTTAGCCTTTGGCTGTCCCCAGCCTATCTGCAAGGCAGCAGTTGTTTACGATCAGAGTTTTCTCTCCTATGGAAGTTGTCTTACCAGACTATCGAGTCTTCACTACTCGTGTCTATAGGGTGCAATGATGGTATGTGATATATGAGATGGACTGGTTTACCCGGAAGAGAGGCAGTCCAGTGTGTCTGTATCCCAGGATCGTCACGTCCTGCCAGAAACGTAGCATTTGCATGTGAGTGGGGTATCTCTTTTTCCCTTTATTTTCTTGGCTTCTATGCAGGGATGGTACGCCTAGCATTCCCCGCCACCTGGGGTGTTGACACAGTGGGGCAGGTGTGCAATGTCCGCTGGTCTGCATCTCTTCTGCGTCCAGCATGATAGTTATGGCTGATAACGTACAGAGGTAGATATCGTAACCGGAGTGCATTTAGCCAGAGGACAAGCCTGGTAATGTCACAGAGATGTTGATCGCCTGGTGTGCGGACAACTCTCATGGTCAGTGGTTGAGTCTTGACAGTTCACAGTGTGGTGGCTGCTCTACTGTTTTCGACACCCCGACCAGGTTCTAAGTCTTTGGTTGGTGTTTTTCGCACCCCATCGCCGTATAGGGTGAGTATCAAGCAGTTTTCCGCTCGCTTTGATTTGCGGGCGGCAAGGACCTCTTACTGTGGCTCTACCTGATAGGGCTGGGGCGCAAGCCCCAGGTCCCGAGCATGTAGGAGCCTCCCATTGCAGTGGTGCTGAGATTTTGGGCGGGTTTGCGGCTTTCAAGGGTTCGGCCGTAATCCCCCACATGGTAGCCTCGCGCCCTTGGCTTATCAGCCTGGTACGTGAACCAAAGTGTCTGCGGCTCCTCTCGATTTGAGCTGGTTTTCCGTAGCAACGCCCTGTCATTTTTAGGGTAAAACTGACCTGTCTTCAGATCTATTTCCAGCACCCGTTCACTATTTGGTCAGACGAATTTATTGAGGGCTTTTGTTTGTCAATGACCAGGTATTTGAAATCTGCGGAGTTAAACACGATTTCCGTAGCGTTCTTTCATTTGAGCTGACTTGTCGTCCGTGAGTCTAATACCAGCGTACGTTCATTATTAGACCCAAACGGCAGTGCTCTCAATTTGTCAGTTGTTCTACAGTATTGGCGTGTTCAGTCAAATTAAGCCGCAGGTTCCACACCTGGTGGTGCCCTTCCGTCAATTCCCTTAGCGAGACAATCAAGTTTCTTAAAGGGTAGCCCCAAAGATTTTCGAGGGTCTAATTCCAGCACATGTTCTCTATTAGACCCCACTAAGGTGTACTTTTTGATAGTCATTCTGCAGTATTGGCGTGGTAAGTTAACTTAGGTCTCAGGCTCCACTCCTGATAGTGCTCTTCCGTCAATTCCTTTATCAAACACTGGATGCAGACAAAACCGAGCCACAGGGGACATAACCTCAGATTTCTGGGGGTCTAAGTCCAGCACCAGTTCCATATTAGACTCCAGGAGAGTGGTCTCGGCATGTCAATCATTTCAGTGTTGGCCGTGTTGAGTCAAATTAAGCCGCAGGCTCCACTCCTGGTGGTGCCCTTCCGTCAATTCCTTTAAGTTTCAGCTTTGCAACCATACTTCCCCCGGAACCCAAACACTTTGGTTTCCCGGAAGCTGCCCGCAGAGTCATCGAAGCAACTCCTGCGGATCGCTAGTCGGCATCGTTTATGGTCAGAACTACGACGGTATCTGATCGTCTTCGCGCCTCTGACTTTCGTTCTTGATTAATGAAAACATTCTTGACAAATGCTTTCGCAGTAGCTCGTCTTGCGGCGATCCAAGAATTTCACCTCTAACGCCGCAATACGAATGCCCCCGTTTGTCCCTGTTAATCATTACCTCCAGTTCCGAAAACCAACAAAATAGAACCGAGGTCCTATTCCATTATTCCATGCACCATTATTCAGGCAGCCGAGGCCTGCTTTGAACACTCTAATTTTTTCAAAGTAAACGCGCCGGCCACCCAGGACGCTCAGCGAAGAGCACCCGTGGGAGAGAGCCGGCAGACGGTAGGGCAGGAGACAACGGGCAGTGAACCGGCGCGAGCCGGACCGCCCGCCTGCGCCTGAGATCCAACTACGAGCTTTTTAACTGCAACAACTTTAATATACGCTATTGGAGGTGGAATTACCGCGGCTGCTGGCACCAGACTTGCCCTCCAATAGATCCTCGTTAAAGGGTTTAAAGTGTACTCATTCCAATTACGGGGCCTCGAAAGAGTCCCGTATTGTTATTTTTCGTCACTACCTCCCCGTGCCGGGAGTGGGTAAGTTGCGCGCCTGCTGCCTTCCTTGGATGTGGTAGCCGTTTCTCATGCTCCCTCTCCGGAATCGAACCCTGATTCCCCGTTACCCGTTACAAACATGGTAGGCATGTCACGTACCATCGACATTTGATAGGGCAGACATTTGAAAGATGCGTCGCCGGCACATGAGGCCATGCGATCAGCACAAAGTTATCCAGAGTCACCAGTGGGGACGCCGCAACCCCGCGAGGGGAAACGACGATTGGTTTTGAACTAATAAAAGCGCTCTTTCCGCGAGGGTCGGAGCTTGGTAAGCATGTATTAGCTCTAGAATTGCCACAGTTATCCAAGTAGGATCGTGTCATCTAAGGAACCTCGACTGATTTAATGAGCCATTCGCGGTTTCACCGTGAGACAGTGTGAACTTAGACATGCATGGCTTAATCTTTGAGACAAGCATATGACTACTGGCAGGATCAACCAGATATCTGTCGGAGACGTACGTACTGCGCACACCGGTCGGCGGAGGAAGGGTGTGTAAAAAGCCTCACTGGGACGGCCGCAGGGACCGACTGACGGGACGGACGGACGGTTGTTCCACCCGTCCCTCACTCCGTCGACCTAGGACCGCCTGACAGGGGCCTCCCACACGCACCAGACGACCGACCGACCGGGCTCGCTCGAGGAGGGATGGCAGCGCTCTGTGCAGAACGGATCCCAACGACCTCGGCGACGAATTTCACTGGGACTAGAGACACAATTTGGCCTGCCCTTCTCCGTAGGGAGAGAACGCAGGGCCTCGAGGCAACGATTCCTGCTTTCCATTTGCCGGTCACAAGCTCTTTGCGAGAGTCGGACCACCAGCGAGACGTACTGTCGAGCTCTGCTATAAGCCTTAGATAAATCACCAGGGACGGACCACGTTTCCTGATACGGACCAGACTAGCGCACCTCGGTGGAGGAGCCACTACCACAAACCGCACCCAATTCGCACTACGGGGAAAGGCAGGCGAGCGTTTTCCGCAAGCCCGCGCTATCGCTCCGCCTGGCGGGACTGAGATCGCTTTACGAACACTGGATGAAATTGAGTCGCTGCGGCGAGACAACTACCCCAGATAAATAGGGATTCAATCAATGGCATTCTACAAATCGTCATGAGTAACAATTATTTTTCCCTTACAGAAAGGAAGTGATTCATCTCTAACATCTTTGCTAAATTCACCAACTTCATTTTGCTCTAGATCAACCTAAAAATCCCCATACTTTGATTAATTTATTTTCAGAGGGTTAATGCTCTGCAAACGAAGTTTGCATTCCGTCTCAAAGACCTGTCGTAAAGAAATTAAGTACTGCAAGCCAGCAAGTTGGCGAAACTGTTCTAATCTACATTTCAGGGCATCTGTTTGAATTGTTCCTGTTAAAATATATTAAAATCCCAACTCTTCTGAACAATATGAGGTTAGCTCTAATACTCTGGTGTGTGTCTTAAATAATTAAATGTTTCTCTAGTCAAAACTCCTGTCGTATACTTGCTGGGCCTCCATTTCTCCAGCCAGTTACAACGCTTAGTTAAGAAAGTCGTCTGCAATGGATCTCCAACGTTTTCTGTCTCTGGTTTTCAAAGGCATCAGTTCTCCTCTTTAATTGTCTATTGATTTTCCACGTTTCAGCTAGGATCATACATTAAAGACGAATAAAAATTATATTTCTAATGTTCATCTCTAATCAGTATTCTTTACTTCTGGTTTTGTCCATTGTCTATATCAATATCCACCAGGTCACTGTGTTCATATTCCTGAAAATTCTTTTATTTCTCCACCTCTGATTTTAGTTTTTCTGGTTCTTCATTATTCTGTACCTGCGGCTTGTGTACTCTGTTTTCCTGGAATAGTTCACTTACATATTCCGCCCACTTCTTTTGAAATATCTTCCTCATCAAATATAATTTGCTGTCTCTGTTTTTAGTCTTCTTCTTCTTCGTACGCAGTCAGGCAGTAACCATTATTTTTTCGAAAAAAGCGGCGGTCATCCTGAGGCTATCGCCACTGCCATACAGCTTGTCTTGCAGTTCCACTGGTGATGGCAAAACCCACATCTGCTCTCTCTGATCCTCGTATGTCGGGCAGTTCTGCAGCAGATGTTCAGCGGTCATTTTACCAGTACCGCACGGGCATTCGTCGGTACCACCTATCTTCCATTTGTTGAATAGGTGGTACCTCAGTCTATTGTGGCCAGTGCGAAGTCTGAAGACAACGACCTGCTCTCTTCGGTTCAACTGGTAATAGGCATCGCTTTTGGTGTAACCAGTATGTTCGGTTTCCCATTTGGTCATGTATCTGGCTTTGATAAGCCGTTTTGACTCTTCGTACGTCATACAAGTATATGTTTGTGGTAGTCTTGCACCTTTTTTTGCCAGTCTGTCTGCCTCCTCGTTGCCTTGAATGTTGCAGTGTGATGGGACCCACTGTACCACTACCCTTTTTGGTGCGGACTGCTGGCACAGTTTGCAGAGTGCTGCTCTTAAGTCATTAAGCTCAGTGTTTTTCTGGCTTTTTAGCGCGGTGACTACGGCGAGAGCATCTGTAAGCAGGACTATATGGCTTTCATTTTCATTGTGTGTCACCATTTCTTCCACTGCCGCCCTCAGTGCCTCTGCCTCCGCTTTGAAATTGCTTGTGTACTTACCAGTAGCGAATGACAGTGTTATTTGTCTGCCATTTGGTAGGTTCAGGAATGCTCCTGCCCCTCCGTTCTGTGTAGTGTTTGTTACAGAACCGTCGGTGTATGCATGGGTCCAGTCCATGCTTGGGTAGCTTTTCGATATAAAGCTTAGGGTAGTATCTCTCCTTTCTTTTTCAGTCTGGCAGTTTTTGTTTCCAATACCTGGTATATTTTCTACCACCTCTGGAAATATATCCTGCCTCCAGGTAGGTTTTCATACAGTAGTGATGGGTTTTGGTGTTGTTAGTGCGTTTATGGGATCTTCGTGCATCTTTGCTTTGGCTATTTCCTGCAAAGTTTCTCCGCTTTAGTTTCCCATTTCCCAAATTGTTTAGTCTCTGGTGCATTGGATGGTCGGTCAGTCTTCGGAGTTTCTCTGACTGCAGCTGGGCTCTGCAGTCTCTTCTGTCGGTCAAGGGTTGCAGTTTTGTAATCTTTTCAAGTTCTACAATTGGCGTTGACTTCATGCCTCCTGTTATAATTCTCATGGCTTGGTTTTGAAGTTTGCTAACTTTATCGAAGTTCGCCTTTGCTGCTGTTGTCCATGCCGCAATGCCATACTCGAGAACTGGTCTCACTCTTCCAGTGTACAGTTTCTTTAGTATGCCTTCGTCTGCTCCCCAGCTTGTGCCAGCAAGTTTCCTCATGATTGCCATTCTTTCTCTGGCTTTCATTCGGTTTCTCTCAATCTGACTTTTCCATGTCATGCGCCGATCAAATGTGACTCCCAGATAGGTTGGGTTGTCGTTTGGCTGCAGGAATTTGCCATTTAGACTTAATTTGGTATTTTGGGGTTTTTATGAGAGCGAGAATATTGTTCATGTGGTTTTCTCCTCGTTTATTTTGACCAGCCATGAGTTCGCCCACTCTTCCAGCGATGTTAGGGCCGTCTGCATCCGATTTCTTGCTATGGTGAGATTCTTTTCAGAGGTCCACATAGCCAGATCGTCTGCAAACATTGAGCTATGGACACTTCTTGGTATATTCTCTGTTATATCGTTTATATATACCAGGAAGAGTGTGGGTGACAGTACTCCCCCTTTGGGTACTCCCTGCTCGAGTGTCACCTTTTTGCTCATCTGCCCTTGTACTTGGACTCTGGCCGTTCTTTGTTTGAGGTAGTGGTTGATCCACTTGTATATTTTCCCACAAACATCACTTCTTCTTAGCTTTACTCCAAGTCCGTCTTTCCAGACTTTGTCAAATGCCTTTTCCAGATCCACCCAAACAGCTACTGTGTGTTTCTGTGCCTGGTAGGCATCTTCTATCTCCTGGGCTATGAGGATGACCTGGTCCTCAGTGGAAATGTGCTGTCTAAAGCCGGCTTGCTGGGGAATTAGTATTCGTTTTTCTTCCAGATGCCACATCAGTCTGGTGTTTATCATCCGTTCCATCAGCTTGCCGACACAGCTCAGTTGGCTGATGGGCCTGTATCCATTTGGATCTGTTTTGTCCTTTCCTGTTTTTGGTACTGGTACCAGTATTGCGTCTTTCCATGCCTGGGGTACAATTCCCCTTTTCCAGCTTTGGTTCAGGACCGATAGCAGTTTCCTCTTCGCTGTTTGGCCCAGCCCCATCAGCATTTCGTTTGTTATCTCGTCTTTTCCGGGAGATTTCCTTTTCTTTAATGTTCTCATAGCCTCTTCCATTTCGCGCATTGTTAATTTGGCCATCATGTGCTCTTCAGGTGCCGTATTGATGTTGTCGTGCCCCTTTAGCTCTTCGCTAATGTCTGTATGCTTATCTGCAGGGACCTCGATGCGGTTTGCTCTGGCATAGTGATGGACAAAGGCGTTTGCGGCTTTTTTACCTGTGATCAAGTTCTCGCCCTGCTTGATGGTAATTTGTTTATTTGACGGGGTTTCGTCGTTCATGGCTATGACTAGCTTCCATAGCTTGTTCCCGTCTTTGTCCAGGTTTAGGCTTTCCGTTTTATTTTTCCAGCTTTCTCTTGCTGTTTGCTTAAGAGTGTGTTTATATTTCGCCGTGGCGGCTTTGAGGGCGATCTTTGCCTCCATGGATTGTTCTCGCTCTGCCATGTTCCTAGCATTTGTTACTGCATCTTCCGCTTTCTGCAACGCATCATTCCAGTAGGGCTTATAGTTTTTTCTAGCTCCTCTTGGGATGGTTTCAGTGGCGGCTTGCATTATTGCCTTGCTTAGGCTTTCCACCATGGGCTTCATTTTGTTGTTTCGTGTGTTGATGGTTTCACACAGCCCATCTGTCAGGATTGCAAATCTGTCCCAGTCGGCTCGTTTGTAATTCCAACGTGGGAGCGGTTTTGTTTCCTGTGGGGCTACTTCCATGTCAATGGTTAGCCTGATCGGCCTGTGGTCGCTACCTGCCAGTTGGTTTAGCACCTGGCGGTCTATTGTATGGTGTATGTCCTGTGTGGAGAAGGCTAAATCTGGAGTCGAGGTGGTATGCCATGTTCTTGAATAGAAGCTAGGGTTATCCTCCGGCCTATTGATTAGGGAGAGATTTGCATCTATCTCCCAATCTTCCACTTCGTCACCTCTGCTGTCTGTGTCAGAGTATCCCCATCTCTCCGAGTGGCTGTTGAAATCTCCAACTACTGTGCAGTTGGAGTCTCTGACCTCCATACTCGAGAGCGATAGGTCTCTATTTGGTGGTCCGTACAGATTGAAAATGCGGAGCTTCGTTTCTTGAGCCATTATGTCAACTCCTACAATTTCTGCTTGTCCGGTGTGATTGACAGATACCGCGCTACTATGTATGCAGTTTCTGGTCAGTATCAGGACCCCTCCTTTGTGGCCTTCTCTATCGAGACGGAAGGTCTGGTATCCTCTGATTGAGAATTTATGATTATTGTAGAGGTGCGTTTCCTGGATACATGCCACGTCAATCTTACCTTCATGCAGGTGATGTGTTAGGGAAAGTTTTTTGTTCATGACTCCCTCCGCATTCTACTGTAGTATTTTGAGGTTCTTGAGTTTTGGGTCAATAAAGGTTGCCCCATAGCCATGTGCCTTGACTCCACGACACATGGGTGGGTGACCACCAGTAGTCAAGGGTGGGCCCCTTCGAGGCGTGAGGCCCGGCACTATCGCTGCCTGGCGGGACTCCGCAGGATGAGCGCCATGCGTTTTTCTAATCGGTTGTACTGTCATCATGCTGCGATTTACGTTGCACTGTTTTATTAGGCTTGCGGCCCCGTGCATCCGATTTCAACAGGCGTTTCTGTAGGGATGCCCTCCTTAGCCTTTGGCTGTCCCCAGCCTATCTGCAAGGCAGCAGTTGTTTATGATCAGAGTTGTCTCTCTTATGGAAGTTGTCTTACCAGACTATCGAGTCTTCACTACTCGTGTCTATAGGGTGCGATGATGATATGTGAGATGATATATGGGATATATGATATGGACTGGTTTACCCGGAAGAGAGGCAGTCCAGTGTGTCTGTACCCCAGGATCGTCACGTCCTGCCAGAAACGTAGCATTTGCATGTGAGGGGGGTATCTCTTTCTCCCTTTTTTTTCTTGGCTTCTAAGCAGAGATGGTACGCCTAGCATTCCCCGCCACCTGGGATGTTGACACAGTGGGGCAGGTGTGCAATGTCCGCTGGTCTGCATCTCTTCTGCGTCCAGCAAGCTAGCTATATGGCTGGTAGCGTACATAGGTAGGTATCGAAGCAGAAGTGCATTAAACCAGGGGACAAGCCTGGTAATGTCACAGAGATGTTGTTCGCCTAGTGTGCGGACAGATCTCATGGTCATTGGTTGAGTCTCGACAGTTCACAGTGAGGTGGCTGCTCTACTGTTTTTGACACCCCGACCAGGAACTAAGTCTCATGTTGGTGGTTTCGCACCCCATAGCCGTATTTAGTGAGTATCAAGCAGCTGTCCGCCCGCTTTGATCGGCGGACGGCAGAGACCTCTTTCTGCGGCTCTACCGGATAGGGCTGGGGCGCGAGCCCCAGGTCCCGAACATGTAGGAGCCTCCCATTGCAGTGGTGCTGAGATTTTGGGCGGGATTGCGGCTTACAGGGGTTCGGCCGTAATCCCCCACATGGTAGCCTCGCGCCATTGGCTTATCAGCCTGATACGTGAACCAAAGTGTCTGCGGCTCCTCTCGATATGAGCTGGTTTTCCGTAGCAACGCCCTGTCATGAGTAGGTTAAAACTGACCTGTCTTCAGATGGTCTATTTCCAGCACCCGTTCACTATTTTGCCAGACGAATGTATTGAGGGCTTTTGTTTGTCAATGACCAGGTATTTGAAATCTGCGGTTTCTGCGGGGTTAAACACGATTTCCGTAGCGTTCTTTCATTAGAGTGTTAGAGAGCTGACTTGTCTTCCGTGAGTCTAATACCAGCGTATGTTCATTATTAGACCCAACGGTAGTGCTCTCGATTTGTCAGTCGTTCTACAGTTTTGGCGTGTTCAGTCAAATTAAGCCGCAGGTTCCACTCCTGGTGGTGCCCTTCCGTCAATTCCTTTAGCGAGACAATCAAGTTACTTAGAGGGTAGCCCCAGATTTTCGAGGGTCTAATTCCAGCACCCGTTCCATATTAGACCGAACGAAAATTCTCTCGGCATGTCAATCATGTCAGTGTTTGGCCGTCTTGAGTCAAATTAAGCCGCAGGCTCCACTCCTGGTGGTGCCCTTCCGTCAATTCCTTTAAGTTTCAGCTTTGCAACCATACTTCCCCCGGAACCCAAACACTTTGGTTTCCCGGAAGCTGCCCGCAGTCATCGAAGCAACTCCTGCGGATCGATAGTCGGCATCGTTTATGGTCAGAACTACGACGGTATCTGATCGTCTTTGCGCCTCTGACTTTCGTTCTTGATTAGTGAAAACATTCTTGACAAATGCTTTCGCAGTAGCTCGTCTTGCGGCGATCCAAGAATTTCACCTCTAACGCCGCAATACGAATACCCCCGTTTGTCCCTGTTAATCATTACCTCCAGTTCCGAAAACTAACAAAATAGAACCGAGGTCCTTTTGCATTATTCCATGCACCATTATTCAGGCAGCCGAGGCCTGCTTTGAACACTCTAATTTTTTCAAAGTAAATGCGCCGGCCACCCAGGTCGCTCAGCGAAGAGCACCCGTGGGAGAGAGCCGCAGACGGTAGGGCAGGAGACAACGGGCAGTGAGCCGGCGCGAGCCGGACCGCCCGCCTGCGCCTGAGATCCAACTACTAGCTTTTTAACTGCAACATCTTTAATATACGCTATTGGAGGTGGAATTACCGCGGCTGCTGGCACCAGACTTGCCCTCCAATAGATCCTCGTTAAAGGGTTTAAAGTGTACTCATTCCAATTACGGGGCCTCGAAAGAGTCCCGTATTGTTATTTTTCGTCACTACCTCCCCGTGCCGGGAGTGGGTAAGTTGCGCGCCTGCTGCTGTTTTTAGTCTAACTAACCACTTTCCATTTCTTCATACATAGGTCTACCTTTCTTATTGTGCACAACCATAATCTTACTAACATGTTTCCTAAATCCATTTCTCATTTGCCAATCTACCCAACCTAAAAATGTTTTCGGTGCCCTAAGCCCTCTTCGTAAACAAAAATAAACATATGTTGCATACATAAAGCTTGTCCAATTTACAGAATTGGATCAATCTATCCCCTATTTCGTTACTGGACATGTCCACATTTTCCTATATCTGTATATTCTATTCATGTCACCCACAGCGAATTGACCGAATTGTATAACTGTTGATTTACCACTCAAGTAGATACACTTATTTGTATAATTACGTTAAAATGAATTGACCAAATAAATATGTTAAAACATTTTACTTACTCTGGCATTTTCAGTTGGAGTGAAGTTGTCTCTGTTTAGAGTTGTAATCTTATCCATACTTTTAGAAGCTGTGTTCGTCTGGGAACTTGAAAACTAAAACACGTGGCCGATTTTTATAATTATCACGACTTCCTGGGGCAGCACAATGATAAGGCATGATCAACGACACTTCGATTAAATATAGACAAGTCTAAATTATACTAAACACCTTTATATTATTAAAACGTTCTGGCGAGGTAAGAACACAGATATGAATTAAAAGAGATCGCAGACAGAAAAATTGTCACGAACGTCTGTTGTCTACGTCATGACTTCTGCACATTACTGTGTTTAGGTTTTTCAGTTGTAGGGGGTATTTGATAGGTCCACTAAACGACATGGTCCAGATAATCTACTTGAAGAGACGACAGGTGCTGATACAAATTATAATTTAAATTGGTTCCTCGGCCAGATAGAACTGTTACACTCTCTGTATAATAACATCTTATTCAGACAGTTGCAATTCCATTCCCTCTGTGAGATGGGAATCAGATCACCCTTGTCCAGATTTAACAATCATCTCCACGGCTGTTAGTTCCACCCTTTCGCGAAGGCATCCATCCTACGTCACATAGTGCCAGGACTACCAGGCTGGCAATTCTCCATCTCTTCAGCCACATGTGCCTTTCTTATTGACTGGAATAATATGATTAAATTCCACCTCACGTTATTTTTATTTTCTTCTTGGTGGTCAGACGGGAAGTCAACTGTGGAGCTTCTTTGCGGCTTTCACTCCATTGCGTTACTCTCCTCATTCCACGAGGCCTTCCCCTTCCAAAGACCATGCGTTTGTTTTATTGCCAATGTTTCAATAACCGACAATTTTAAAAAGAAAAAAGATCTAGGTGATCGGCCAAACTTACAAAATGATATGTGAATTGTCCGTTTTTATGCTGTTCTCTCCCCAAAAACCTGTCCAGCCTTGGTTACCATTCTGCTTCCGTTGGTTCAGCTCATGTGTTCATTCAGACGTGCAAGCTCTATCACCACTTCAAGATAACGGACTTGAGGGTGAAAAGCATGTACATAGCTCTACCAAAAGTATGTGGATTTTTTTTTTAAAGTAAAGATCCCGTCACACCATTTGGCGTCCGGGAAGTAAAGGCGACTGGCGTGATGCTGACATCATCCACTAAGTGCCGTAGTTACAAAATAGTATGGGCCTAACACCCGATTTCCTATATACAAGTACGTAGATATTACTACTAAAATTGTCAATGTTGTTGAATTTCCGAATGCTCTGAAAGGGGTGTCGAACTTGTTGAAGTTGTGGGCCTCTGGGGGCTGGAAATTAAATAAAAATGCAGCTCC